>CM073933.1:15907500-17157500 GCA_037179545.1 Sesamia inferens | reverse complement strand
TGAGTAATGCGGTCGAAGCGAGCCTTCTTATGCGCCTTTTTGTACGACGTGGCAGCACGGTTAAAGGCTCTATTCATTGAGCTTAGATCTGGAGCTCAGCGGTCACGACCGTCAACCCAGGTGAGAAATTCCATATGCTTACGCTGTTCAGCTTGCACACAGTCGGCGTTAAGCAATAAGCGAGCTGAGCCACCGACGGGCACGTCACTGAAGGGGATAAAATTCTCCATAGCTTGACGCACCACATCGAATATGGCGTCCGCACTGCTCGATGGATTGTCAGAAGAGAAGCAGACCTGGTGCCAAGGATAAGACGCAAAGAAGTGGCGCATTTCATCCCAATCTGCTGGCTGGTATCGCCACATTCGCCGCTCATCACGCGAGTCAGAATCGGGTGGGAAGAAGGACGATACAGACTTCACCAGACAGTGATCTGAAGTTCCTAACGGTGAGGAAACTGACACATCTATACGGGTCAGTGGTCAGCAGAAGGTCCAGACAATTGGCGGTATGACCAGCTACATCAGGCACCCTAGTCGCTTGTCCCACCAGATGGGAAAGGCCCATTGATAGCGCCAAGGTTTGCGCTTCTCTCCCAGCGTGGTTGGTCCTCTAGTATGGGAAAAGCCAGTTTTGGTAGCAGGCATTGAAGTCCCCCAAAGCGACGAACTGTGCGTCAGGGTGCCAATGCAGCGCATTGTCAGCAGCTTCACTGAAGTGATCAAATAGTCGTGTTGTCTCCTGATCACCGCTGTGCAATCAGTTGACACAGATGTAGACAATTTTGTCCTCACCAGTGTCAACCAACAGTCATAAGGACGAAGAATGAGGGTCTTCGAGGTGACGGAGACGCCGGCAACAGAAGTTATTGCGGACAAACACACAGACCCCGGCACCCTGCAGGAAATGATGCACCGAGGAGTATCCCGGGTAGCTGAGGTATACCGCATCGGACGGACATCTGATCTGGGTCTTCGTCAAGAAAAGTAGATGGGGCTTTTCAGTCTTAAGGTGGTGATGGACTGCATCGATATTAGAGAGCAAACCTCGAATGTGTGAGAGGTTTACTTTAAACGGATGGACGTGCGTCCGCTGTGCACATATTTTAAATAAAGATGTTTGTTATAGTTTAAAGCATTTTAAGTAGAATTGTGCATTTAGATATTTTATTTGCTGCGTATCCAATGATTGTATAGCTGAGAGATAAAGTTAGAAGAAGGCTTCTATTTGGTGGGTGTGTTGAATGTAATTTGAATTTGCAGCCTTATTGGTATTTTGTATTATTTTGTTATCACTACTGTGGAGTGGTAATTCAAAATCAAAATTCAATGTCATATATTCAAATTAGGCGCCCACCCATCGACACTTCTAGTGCTTTCGCTGGGAAGAAGTTGCGGAACAAACTCCCAAGCAGCACAGTTGTCTGTTCATTTCAAACAACGCGTGACTTTATACAATTGCGTAACATTATAAGCAGCAATGGAATTCATTTTGACAGTTCAACAACATTCATTGCGTTATTTACGTTGTTGAGCAGACCCCTTTTTGGAACATAAGGAGCAATGGAATAACAATAAGCTTCAAAATCATTTCAACTGGTAGGAATTGTTAAATTCCTACAAGTTGGCCTTCTAGGGATTACCGCATACACACAAACACACAATTATACATAATATAATTTATTACAATTACTGTCGTGGCAGAAAACAGCGGCTATTGGCTGTTCCGACCAGCCGAACTATTGCTCACTCCAAGTCGCCTATTCCTCGAACATTAGCAGCTATTAACGCTCTCCTGAACTGAAACATTGATCTCGATATTTATGTGGATGAATGGAAGACGATACTGTCAGTGTTTGAAGCTTTGTGAGAAGAATGCATGACTGAATCAAAAAAGTGTATGTTTAAAATGTCTGTTTAATGTTTTTATTGTACTGTTTGTTATATGTTTCTCTTCCTTTTATTAATGTTAAGTGTAGTTTGTGTTTAAATAGTGTAATTGGCTTATGCTATTCTATTTAAATAAATAAATAAATATACATACATAATCAGCCTATAATTTTCCACTTTTGGGACACATACCTCTTCTTGTCGGAGGACCGTAATCTATCACGTGGGCCCAATACGGGTCACATTTCTTGGAAGTTTTTGCCTCTAGGGCATACCACTAGGCCATCACTGCTCTCAACAGCGATTTTACTTCATTGAAAATTTTAGCTTACACTTTGGTAGGGATGTTTGGTTAAATATCATCGTTACTTAATTGTCCTACCCTAAATACTGATAAGTTAAGAAGGAAAGTCAATTTCTTGAAACATTAAACGACGGCCCTTCAAGCGGAATGATTGAAGTCACTAAATTACAATCAAGACAATGCCAAAAAATCACGACGTGATTTATTTATTTTTTAGTAAATAGAATAATTAATTTTGGGGAAAAGGGTTTTCCTAAAATGAATAGATGTTTTCGGAAACATTAAAAGATCAATTGCCACGGTAATTTCAAGCAGTACTACCTAGCAAAGGTGCAGTCAATGGTTTCTGTATAAATTTCACCGTGACAAGGTAGCTAAAGCAAGATTAGTGTAAGCTGTCGTTATTGTTTATCCTTGGAATTAGTGGTGAATGACAGCTCATTCCACGCTTATTTCACCAAAGTTTTACATGTCGTGGATAACGATAACATTTTAACAAAAGTTGCTCAATTGATTAATGCAGTAGTGGGGCAAACGCTATGATGTTATTCTGTAATGGCGGCCCGAAAACAGAGTCGTTTTGGAAAGCGGGGATTATCGTACGGTAACTTCGCTTGGAGGCGCGGACCAGGGCACTGCTCCGGGCGAAACTGTCGGTTTGCCTATTTAAATTGTTATTGTCAGGTATTATTTCTTATTTAGTTTTTCCTCTATAGAATTGAAAATATGCTTACATTTCGTGCTTTAATTTATTAATTTAATTGAATACATCATTGTTTACCGAATAATCGATCCCTACCAGTAGGTACTGTAAAACGCTATACTCATTGCTATAGTTAATATACAATGTTGTACACACATTGTATGGTTTGTCATTTTATGACAAACCACACAATGTGCCACACACACCACGGAATCATAGTCACATAATCTTTGTTATAATAAAACAAAAATTAACTTAACACTATATTGCTTTCATGTTGTGATTAATCTTCAAATTTATTACACAAAAGTAGTTTTTAATTGACTTGTAACAATAAAGCTTAATGTTTTTTTCAGCAAATTTTTTGTCGTAATTTTTAGAACATGAAAGTTCTAAAAATTATAACACATGGTGACTCTTCTGGTTTTATTATTAAAAAAAATATAATCCTACGCCATTATGCCATTTCGTGAAACTTTCGAAAAATGATGGTTGTGATTTAAATAAACGTATATTTATGGACTAATTTTAATTAGTAGTCTCTTTGCTTGGCAATTAATGTCCCTGACTACCGGCTTTGTTGCTACGATGAGAAACAAATAAATAAATGATTTCATCGTTTTATTTTGTTTGACATAATAATTCCACTTTGAAAAAGCAAATCTGTTTAAGGTCTCAATTTCCAAGTTCTTAAATACATTGAAAGTTTTAAGTTTGACCACAGTTTATGAAAACAATTTTAAGAACATTTTTCAACCACGATTTGGAGGGCGAGCTTCAATGAAATGGATTTAAAAACAATTAGGGTTTCAGTGAATAGTTTGAGGAGGAGGATGTTCTCAATTCGTTGTAATTTTTTTTGGTACAATAAATAGCTAGTAGTTGTTGTTTTTCAGGTAGATGTCAGTCCTAACACTAATTTATTAACTAATTGATTAATACACACATGACCTGTGTATTAATCAAATAGACTTAACGGATGGGTCTTCAAAAGATTTTGATTCGATTATTATTTTTTTAAGATGAAATATTAAGCTGAAGTTGAAATTTATCACCTGACCGGTGACCGATTTTGTACTGACTACAAATGAGGTCAATATTGAGAAAATTGTGAGTAAACGCTACCCGTTTATCATACTTAGAAAAGCTTATAACAGATGAGGAATTTGGAGAATAATCCGTACTTGTGTGTACGTTGGATGGCAGTAATGACCCGTCTACACGCTCCGTCTTGCTTGCGCAGTCATGACTGTACAAAAAGACGGAAACACCGTATAGTGGCCACGCGTGCAGGTAAGCTCGTGCAAACTGGATTGAGTAATCCTAGTTGTGTTTTGAGAGCTCGTGTAAATACACATCTAAATACCTAATAGAATTATACATAGGTACCTCTTTTAACTTTTCGATCATTAAGTGATAAGCTTAATTTTTTTTTTTTTTGTTATATGAGTATTCTTTGCTTTTTATTTTCCACAACGCTGGCAACGATTTGTACAATTCTATGAATTGTGTTAAAAATTCCTTAGAATAACTCCTAAAATCGGTCGTTTTTGGATTTGTGACGCGTACTTTGTCGGAAAATAATTTGTAGGACTGATCCACGGTTTGAATGACCAGCCACACGTGCAAGTAATACGGTGCAGGCCAAGTTTGCGTAGTTCAAATCTTTAGCATGTCAACAATTGCACAAACCGCGATTTCGGGACTGCGTGCGCTACCGTCATGCCGTCCACAAACATGCGCTTACCTGCGCAAACTGGTTTGCACAGGCATGCTCGCAGGTAAGATGGAGCGTGTAAACGGGGCATAATAAGTTTACTTGACACACTACGTAAAACATGCTAAGAAAAGAATTTCACGAGATGAAGCAAACAAATTTGTGCTTAAATGTTCGATAACTTAATAAATTATGAACATAAAACTTTAAAAATTCTTTTACGTGTTATATTTTACCACTTTACTACAGGGGAAGTTCTTATTAATTATTCTAAACACATATGAGTTCATGTAATTGTCTTTTTTTATAATACATAAATACGATTTGAATGATGTTTTGATTTTTTTTTGGTATTTTGGCGGCTTGGCTAGCTGGCATGTTATTTTTTTATTAAAATTATAAACTAGCGCTAGTCGTTGATGGTAAAGCGCACTAGTTTATTAAGAGCCTATTCACTCTAGCCTTGAAGTAGTCCGACGGAAACACCACCGCTGGCAAACTGTTCTAGTCCCTCGATGTACGCGGTATAAAGGAGGAGGCGAAACGCTTCGTCCGGATCGTAATGGTGTTAACAACGTAAGGGTGGAAACTCGCCGTACGACGGGTCGTACGATGGTGGAATTAAATCATGCAATTCCTTCGCACACTCCCCAAAAAGCATCCTATAGAAGACCGAAAGCCTGGCTGCTCTACGCCTGTGCTCTAGGCTTTGGAGACCATCTCGAGTTAAGTCAGGGTCGCCAGTCAGCCTCTTCGCCCGCCTCTGCACCGAATCCAAAGCGGCCAGGTGACACTTAGCAGCACCAGCCCAAATGTGGCTGCAGTACTCCACACACGAACGGACCTGTGCTTTGTACAGCATTAGAAGCTGCCCTAGTGTGAAGTACCGCCGGACTTTTGCGATAATGCCAAGTTTCTTGGCAACCACTTTGGCGTTGGACTCAATGAACCACCCAAAGTTTAGGTTCGAGGAAATCTCAACTCCCAAAAGCTGAAGGCGGTTGGTACACTCCAAGGATACATTTCGAAAAGTAGGAGCCAAGGTAAACGGGCTCCTTTTGGCGGTGAAAAGACACACCTGCGTTTTGGCGGCATTGAATGCTACAAGATTGGCATTGCCCCATTCGGAGACTGCCTGTAGTGCAACATTCGTTCGCTCTACCATTGCATAGCCTCTCTTTCGGACTGGATTGATTCCTTACTAGCCCGAGCATCCTGCAGGTATCTCTCCACAACTGTGCTGTCATCTGCATACCCATAGATACCGGGCATCAGCAGATCGTTAATATGCAGCAGGAACAGAGTTGCAGAGAGAACAGACCCCTGAGGAACACCGGCATTAGTCAACATAGGCTCAGATGAGCATTCGTCGACAACGACTCGGAGGGACCGGTCAGTTAGGAAGTCTTTTACCCAGCCAGTCAGGCCAGGGGAAATGCTGTACGCTGGAAGCTTACTCAAAAGGCCAGTGTGCCATACCCGGTCGAAGGCCTTCGAGACATCAAGGGAGACTGCAATCGCCTCCCCATTTCTCTCGAGGGCCTCGCCCCACAAGTAAGTTGCATACACTAGTAGATCACCAGTTGACCGATTGTGGCGAAACCCGTACTGTCGGTCACTGAGGAGATCGTTACCTTCTAGGTATGCCTAGAGGCGCGAGTTCAATACACGCTCCATAATTTTGCAAAGTGTGGAGGTGATCGAAATCGGCCGATAGTTGGTAGGATAGGCACGACTACCCTTTTTGGGCACGGGCTGCACGTTGGCAAGCTTTCAGGACTTGGGCACTATACCAGTCCTAAATGAGAGGCAATACAAGCGTGTCAATACAGGAGACAACTCGGGCGCACAATTACTATACATAGCACCTATTTTATAAAGTCATATGATTTTTTCTTTAATGAACATACAGCTGTGCTGCTGGGGAGTTAGTTCCGCCACTTTTTCTTCCCAGCGAAAGCACTAGGAAGTGGCGAAGGGCGGGCGTTTGGGGGGGAATGTCTTATGTACTATTGACGGTACAAGAGTGCTGATTGTCAGCCTAATTTGAATAAATGACTTTTGATTTTGATTTTGCTCTTTTTATTTGAATCGATGAATGAAAAATCTTTAGAATTATTCCGCCTAAGTAAATACTAATGTATGAAAGTCATGATTTAAAAGCGGCAGCTAGTATTTATGTTATGAACATTTTCATATATGTACCTATAGGTATATGGAAACCCTTTCTCCTCCTAAAAACTAATATCGGAATATATAAAATATTCTGAAAATGGCTATTACTTTAAGGTATAAGTAATACTATATTCCGTTCCGTTCCTAATTAAATTAAAAATTAAAAAAAAGAAAAAGTTAATCAACCAGCAAGAATTACGGAAACTTTTGTTTTTAAATATTTTTTTTTAATGTGTCAAAAACATACATTTTGAATGTTTTCTAATAATGCAGGAATGGAACCTACAATATTGTCTTCGTCTTAACGTACGGAAGCCATATAATTTCTTACATAAGTTCCACTCCCAGTTTCGCTGCAGTTAATAGTAATATGAAAAGTTTTCCATACCTGTCACTGTGTCGACGAGATTGATTCTTTTTAGGCCATAAATGGAAGGCCCCGTATATGACGGGGTTGACTAGACTGTTTGACATGCCAAAGAAGAAGATCCCGCTCAGGAGCTCTTCACTTTGCTGTGGAAAATGAAAATAGAATTAATGTGTGATGATGTTCACAAAAAATGTAATATCATCAAACGATGGAAATCGTAGAGTTGCCTTTCTCATCAAGAAATTCAACTCGTCGGTCGTACTTCTGTTTCATTTAGACACCCCTGATTTACACAGCATCGAAAAGACTTCATTTTCTCGGCAACTAGATATGAACTAGTTTACTAAAAGCCAAATTTGCAACACCATGATTATATCATCTACTCACATTTCTCAGTAAGACGTTTTTGGGGAAATTAGGATTGATTGGATTTTCAATAGACAGATTTTTATTCCCGGAATATAAATATGTTCAGTTTTTAAATCGAATGAATGACAAAAGTTTTACATTATTTTTTGTATACTTGAAAGTCTGTCTTTCAATTTAAAGACATTCATTTCTCAAAGAAAGAACATATGTTTCAGTCACATATTGAGAAATTTATGGAAAAACATCATAAAAGCAGACAGTCTTTGGAAAAGTACCAGCCCTCAATCGTTCATTATTATGAGTTCGTTAATATTCAGATGGTATGATCGAATTATAACCTATATAAAGGGCCGCTACATTCGTACGCCACGCCAATTTCCGAAAACGAGTTTGTACCTAATGGTTTTTAGTACATTCTCATTTCGCCAGTTATTGCTTTTTATTTGTCATTTAAATAGAAAACGCATGTAAATTTATTTCACGATACTATTGAGAATTTTATATTGGCAAATTCATACAAGTGACTTTTTTCATTCGGCTTTCTTTTGTATTATAAACTTACGCTTACCCGCAATCCCGCCTGATGGTAAGCAGTCATACGATCGTTGATGGTAAAGCGCGCTAGTTTATTAACAGCCTATTTACTCTAGCCTTGAAGACACTCAAATTGTAGTGTGACGGAAACACAACAACGTAAGGGAAGAAACTCGCCGTACGACGGGTCGTCCGATGGTAGAACGGTGATGGGGGAATTAAATCATGCAATTCCGTGCTGGCTACTCTACGCCTGCTCTAGGCTTTGGAGACCGTTTCGAATTTCAAATCAGCCTCATCGCACGCCTCTCCACTGAATCCAGAGTAGCCAGGTGACATTTCGCAGCACCAGCCCTAATGTGGCTGCAGTATTCCACACACGAGCGGACCTGTGCTTTGCACAACATTAGAAGCTGCCCTGGTGTGAAGTACCGCCGGACCTTTGCGATGACGCCAAGTTTTCTGGCAGCCACCTTGGCCTTGGACTCAATGAACCACCCAAAGTTTAAGTTCGAGGACATCTCAACTCCCAAAAGCTGAAGGCGGTCGAAATATTTTTGTAATATAATGCAGAGCAGTGATGGTGACACCACGCGGGATTGTGGGCGGTTCACGAACGCGCGGCGGGCGGGAAGGTGCGGTTAATGAAGAGGGCTTAACAGAACGACAGATCACTACCTAGGATAAGATATACTTGTTTACAGGCACAGGTATTTTTGCTATAAACGAAGTCACTTAATAGTAACAATAATATTGCCGCTCGCAATGACGGCGAAGGAGAAGACCATGCTGAGTGAAAAAGATGAGGAATGAGGGTCGCGTGAGTCAAGAATGGCACTCATGTTTATGGAAGAAAAGTATTGGAAAACAAAAACAATGAATTATTTTTACTCGTAGAACAAAAATGTAAACAGTTTTATTGCGTATCAAAATAAAATATTTCTAAAAAAATGTCTTATTATTTGTGTATTTCTGCCACAACATGACTTTTTAGTCCTGTGCCTTAGATATGATATTATAAAATAACACAAGGAAACATTGGACAGCATCTAAAATTAGCACTATCTTTTTTATTACTGCTATTATGAACCAGTGTCTGACCGCAATCCAGCCTGATGGCAAGCGGTGATGCAATCGTTGATGGTAAAGCGCGCTTGTTTATTATTCACTTACGAGTAAAAAAACTGAGTGAATAAGAAGGAAGACGGCAGTTGAGTGAGGTGATGCAATGTTAAACCCAACAACACGACCAACGATGTTGTGCAAGAGGGAAATTGATCTGGAGACCCTCCAGGACCAAACTCCTGACACAACATTTATCACATCGTACCCGGCACACATTGCAACACAACTGCTCAGAGCCGTCCTCCGTACGGCTTCACCAAACATCACCAAGCAAGACTTTGTCTGCTGGGTGGTAACTTCTGCCGGTAGCCGATGTTATAGCCTGCCACCGAGTAAAGCTTTTAAGTCAAAAAAGTTTCAAAGCTAATATAACTTTACTACGTCGTTTTGGAAATTCAAAAAAAGGTTTTCATAATCCATATTTACGCACAATTCGATATTATAAACAAAATAACTTCAAAGCATAATGATCATATTAAATCAATCAGCTGATTCAAATAAAATCCGCCATATTGTAGCCTCTTAGCATCCTCTTAACAGCGGTTCGGTGATGTTTAATTTTAACAGCTACTAATCAATTGCTTACTAATCAATTTATCGTCGCGGTGACGTAGTGGTTAAAACCCCAGCCTCTCAAGGATGAGTGCGCGTGTTCGATTCCAGGTCAGGCAAGTACCAGTGTAACTTTTCTTAAGTTATATGTACTTTCTAAGTATATCTTGGACACCAATGACTGAAGGTGAAGGAAAACATCTTGAAGAAACCTGGACTTTAAGTCTGAATTCGCCAGCCCGCATTGAGCAAGCGTGGTGATTACGCTCAAACCTTCTCTGTATGAGAGGAGACCTATGCCCAGCAGTGGGACAATAAAAAGGTTTATGATTTTGGTGATGACGATGAATCAATTGCTTAGCATCCTCTTAGCATTAAACAGATTTTATGAATAAGAATTTTGTTAATCAGTTTCTTAACAATTGATTAAAGTTTTATGAATAAGACTGGATATGTATAATTATTTATAGATGTTTTTAATTTAAAGTTACAGAATATTTTTTTAAATCTTACACTTTTGTATTAGGTACACCTGTGATGATAGTTGTACATGGTTCCATAAATAAATAAATATATCGCCGATGTTGGTTCTAAGTCTGCGAGATCATATTTTTTTTCTAAAATCGCAGGCCTAATAAACGCTGGCGGGCGAATTTTAATTCGTTCTCAGAAGTAGGACAATATAGCCAAAATACAACTGGTAGCATGTGTAATCAACCCATCTTAGTGTACGGCCGTGCTTGTGGGTTGAGTTCCACTCCTTTACTACTAAATCCTGAGTTACAGATCTTTCCAGCGCCGTATCATCTTAATGGTCATAAGTATTAAATATTAGTACGGGCCCCGTACTAAAAATAACCTTTCCAGCGTCATATTATATTAGTACAGATGGCTATACATTAAACAAACACTTTTACTATAGCGGACCTGGCATTGAATAGGGTTTATGTACAATCAGTATTCAGCTTATACTGATTATGTTTAGCTTGATGTGTAGCCTTGCGTACAAAATAAGAATAAATGATGACACAATTTGACAGCAGTTCCAACTCAAAATATTTTTAGGCTTGCTCGAAAAATTTAATTTCAAATTAGCTTTATCGATTAATTAAGTATTTTATGACCGTAACAAACCTCCTGATAACTATAACCCTCTACAAAGTGCATTTTCGAAGAATTCTAATATTATGAATAAATAATGGTTTCAATATAAAATTTTAAACACTAGAAAGATATTTTACTGACGATAAAAAAATGCTAAAGAATACCACAACTAAAGAACTGGTCAGATAGCATTCCCAAACACAACAAGTTCATGACAATGAAATACAGCTATCCATTTCGACAGAAGCCATTTTAACCCAGAAAAAAACCCTGCTGCCAAAACGTTAACTAAATTCGAAAACTTTTTGTATTTGATATACTTATAGTAAAATGTAAAGCGTTCCAGGTAGCTAAAATACTTATAAAATGGATACCAGTAGTTTACGTAAAAGATAAACAATTTATTTAACTAAAAGCCTCATAAAGCTCATGAAATGAGTTCATTTAAGTATAACAGTTGGTATTAGTTAGTCATTATGATAAATTCAGCATCAAACATAACAGTAACAAAGCATAATATAAGCGTAACATACTTACTACTTTTATTATAAAATATAGCCTAAAAACAATATTTTTCAACTTCTGTCTCATGCTGCCGCGAATGGGGTATAAGTGCAATAACAATAAAAAAATTATTGTAGCCTTGATGATTTCATATCTTTTGCAAACCCAAATTAAGTTTGGCACTAAGCGGCTTAACTTTTCATATAGAAGCATTCCGTTTTACCGCTGTAATGAATATAAAACAAATTTTTCAATTTAAAATTCCAGCAGTTCAAAAAAGTTTTAAATTGTGTCATTGTAATGGCGCAGTAAAGTAGTGTTGTTCGAAAGAGAGATTGTGACCCGGCGCACAGTTAAGTAAAGAAACAGGGGTGGGTTTCAGTCAGTAAACATCTGATACGCCTTTTAGCTCCGCCCAGAGTGGGAGACTGGAAGAGGTCATTTGCTGATGTCCCATCCGCAAGAAAAGGACACCTAAATTAATGATCAAACATTAATGATTTCTCGGTTGTAGGCCATAACATCGGCCGCCGGCAGAAGTTACCACCCACCAGACAAAGCCTTGCCGCCAAGCGATTTGTCGTGTTCCGGTATGATGTCTGATGAAGCCGTACGGAGGACGGGTCTGAGCAGTTGTGTTGCGATGTGTGCCGGGTACGATGCGCCTAATGTTGTTGTGTTGGGAGTTTGGGCGTGGAGGGTCTTCAGACCAATCTCCCTTTGGCGCAGCATCGTTGGTCGTGTTGTTGGGTTTAACATTGCATCACCTCGCTCAACTGCCGTCTTCCTTCCTATTTGCTCAGTTTTTCTGAGTGAATAGGCTCTTAATAAACTAGCGAGCTTTACCATCAACGATCGCATCACTGCTTACCATCAGGCGGGATTGCGGTCAAGCGGTAATTAATAATTATTTTTAAAAAAACCGTATTCAAACCCCACAAGGAGAGTATTTACACTTGGCCTATGTATTTCTATTTCTATAGGCTGACTGAATTATAAAAATAAATGAAAAAAATATTTTCATAGCATGTAATGTGTTTCAACAAATTAATTATCCTATCGTGGTCACAGGAACTATAATTATTACAAGTAACGCTCTACCAGTTTCGTTTCGTATTATTAGTTATTGCTCATTATGAGTAATCGAAATATATCTGTTCTAATTGATTCTACAAGCAGAAGTTACTTACAAAGAAAAATCTCACCCATCTTGAACATGCAACAGAAAATGATAATTTATAATTACCATAATGTAAGTAGTGCTGGAGCAGTGGTCGACTAATGGTATCAGCCGTGACTTATAAGTTATAGGTCATAGGTTCGAATCCCATCAGGTGCCTAACTTTATGCAAATTATTGCATCAACACTGTTCTAAAAACGGTGAAGGAGTATTCACCGTTGATCACGAGGAAACTGGCATATCCTGGAGAAAACTTCGAAGTCATGTGACGTCTTCAAAGTTTTCTCTAGGACATGCCGGTTTTCTCAAGATACCAGCTCAGCACTGGGCCCGCATAGTAGATTACGGCCCATTCCTTCTCACAGATAGGAGGCCTGTATTCCACGAGTTGAAACATTACAAATTTTGGCTGATTATGTACGTTATGTAAGTAGTGTTTTTATAATAACACATTGTATTAAAATCTGGTAATAGAATAGAATAGAATAGAATATTTTATTTCAGACCGGAGTCCATAAGGTTAGTAACAATTTTACTTAAGTTCTAGTGTTAGTAGGTTACAGACACAAATATACATAAAATGAAATTACAACTTAGCGTGGAGCTGCATCCACCTCTGCCACATGGGAGAATCCCACCGATCCGCGAACACACTGAGAATACTGTTGTTACAGCGGCGAACACGCGTCATCAGGGATGCGCATCTATTCCTAATAATAGCAGTAAAACCATTAATATTGTTATCCGCAAACATCCCTGACGCACTACAACGCCACGGCAGCCCCAACAGTACCCTCAGTGCGTTATTATATTGAACACGTAGGTCGCTGTATGCCCGCTGAGTGAAGTTAACCCACAGGCTGCACGTGTAGAAGGATTGGCAGTAAGCTTTAAAAAGCGTAACTTTAACTGCCTTCGTACAACGCGCGAACCTGCGGGCCAACATGTTACAACGGACAGCCAGCGACCTACGTTCCCTTTCAATATCACAATTGTCTTTTAGATCTTCGGTGACCCAGTGGCCCAGATACTTAAATTTGTCCACCCTTCGCAGGGGTTCACCACACAATGCGACACGAGGAATACACGAATATGTCATGCCACCTGCTTTAAAAACTAATAGTTCACTCTTTACGACGTTATATCTGAGCCCATGAGTCACCGCATATTGTTCGCATATAGCGATCAGTCGCCTCAGGGCATCGATAGATGGGCTCAGCAACACCATATCGTCAGCATAACTAATATTGTTTATGCAAATCCCGTCAATATGACATCCGACTCTGGTGCTGCTGAGCTCAAGAATTAGCTGGTTTATATAAAGGTTGAAGAGCCTGGGTGAGCTGAGCCCCCCCTGCCTCACCCCGCACGACAGCCGATACATAACCGAGTACGAGCCTACCCACTTCACGCTATTGCATTGACTGGTATACCAGTACCTAAATAACGACACTATTTCAGGTGGTAAGGTAGTCTCACATTCCAGCTTGCGCCACAAAACATCATAACATACGAGATCGAACGCCCTGGAAAAGTCCAGAAAAGCGGCAAAAATGGGAGTCTTCCTGTCTGTGTAGTATTGAACAGTCTGCTTGAGGCACATGATTGCATTCTCGGTAGACAGCCCAGGTCTAAAACCAAACTGGGCATCATGTAGTTCAAGGTGTTTAGCCAATTGCTTGTCAAGCAGACTGTCCAAAACTTTTGCTATGACAGTGGCCAGGGAAATGGGCCTATAGTTGGAAATATCTGAAATATCCCCAGTTCTATTTTTCACAATAGGCACTACGATTGTATACATTAGATCAGTCGGTAAGTATCCATGAGTAACACACATATTAAAAAACAAAGCGAGTACACGCGACAAGTGTCGTCCCGCATACCTCAGGTGCTCGATGCTAAGGCCATCATGACCCGGGGATTTGCCCCTCTCCATTTTCTTTATAATTTCTGAAATTTCCTTTGCCGTAAAAACAATAGAAACGTCCCCAGAGCAGTTCCCAGCATCAACCATCTGTATAGGCCTAGTAAGAGGTGACTCAACCTGGAAATGACGCCGGAATGCATTGGCTATGTCCGCCGGCTCATGAACACCCGCCACGCTCACAGGAGGACTCGACCTTGGATTCAAACTGTTCGTTGATTTCCAAAATGATCCAAATTTCTTTTTTGTGTGATGTTCAGCTAAGATATCCATCTTAATCTGCTGTTGGTTATCTTGACACTTTCTCAGATTGGTCTTAAAAGTTTTTCTAGTTTCACACATTTTATTGTAAACATAACCACTGACAGGTTTACCATACAACAACCATGTTTGGTAACACAGTCGAGCCTCCCTGTGAGCGTCACGCACGTACTTGTTCCAACCAGGAATGTATCTTTTATTATTGTGACGCACTTGTTTACATAAATAGGTACGGTATGCACCTTCCTTTAAAATATCAACTAAATTAGTATACATTGTATCCAATATTTTCACGTGATTATTATTAGAACACATTCTATGCGCGCAATACCGAAATTCATCTGGAAAATCTATTAATTTTAATTTAGAATTACAAAAATTGGAATAATCATTCGTTTGATAGATGTCTCTTTCACCCCATATTATCTTATTGTGAACATAATCTGGGTTTACCAATTTAGGTGTTATTAAATCGATATTACATTTAATAAGTAACGGAATATGATCCGACAAGTAAACTCCATACAAAACTGACACATCTAAAACTAAATGTCGTGCCACACTGCTCACCACACAGTGATCAAGCCAGCGCAATGCGCCGTTAGCGGTACTCTCGAACGTAAACGTGTCCCTCGGAAGTAATTCCATATCAACACACGACCATGATTGTTCCCCACATACAGTTAACAGTTCATTTGAAAAGCGCTCACCTGGATGTGCATTAAGATCACCCAATATAAATACCGATTCAACATTACTGTTCTCAATTATAGCAATAATTTCACTCAGACACTCCGTAAATTCGATTAAATTGTCAGCCGAGTTAGTTGGCATATACACTGAGAATATCAACAGGGAACGTCCCTCGTGCTCAATCCTAATAGCTAACAGGCGATCACTACTACACTGCACCGCCGATACCGTTGCAAACGCTGATTTCCTCCATAAAAGCGCTACTCCACCATACGGTCTTCCTAGAAGGACTCCAGAAGACGTGTCAACGGCAGACTTCCCCGTATACGCGAAATCATCATCAATGCTACCGAGATAAGGCACATCATGTGGTAAAAGCCAAGTCTCCTGCAATGCAATAACATCAGCGACACGGCACAATCTGCGAACACAATCAGCTGATCGAACAACATTCTTGCAATTGAATGTTGATAAAGTTACTTTATTCTTGATGTTTTTATCCATTGGTTATAACGGGTCTATCAATATCCGAGACTTTTCCAACCTTGAAATTAATAAACCGTCTAAACATTATTCCCTCCGGCCAGAGTTTGTCATCCAAAAAAGTACCTAACTTGTTTTTAGGTATGTACAACTTAAATGCGTTATATTGCCTCTCCGACTTCATTGCAATCTTCTCTAATTTTACAACTTCGCTTGTTTTTTGTTGTATATATTCACATATGTCTTTTTCCGATGTGTCCTTATTTACATTAGAGATAAAAATGGGTATTTTTATCTCAGCAGCTTTAAAATTGCCTACTGAATTAGATGCCGCTTTTCCAGTCATGCCAACAAATCTGTTTCTCGTTTTTGATCTTTGCACCAACACCCAATTTTCATCAGGCTTTTTTTTTCTTCCATTCGCCTTTTTTAACGATATCTGCCAAAGTCTGTTGTTTACATGCGTCATCCACAGCTACTAAGCTATCGTTCTCACGCATAGTCGAGTTAACGGGTGTAAGAGAAATGGGTTTACTCAGAGTTTTACCTCCGGTCTGGGTGTGTACGAGAGAACGATATATCGGTGCCGACGGTGTCTCGCTTGCACTATCGTGAGTTACATCCTTGCAACTGGAACGCGATACATTGACGTCATTTACCGGCGGCGGTTCGATGTGCGGTAGGAGACCAAACGGGCCACTGTCACAGTTTATCATGTACCCTCCTCCTCTTTTTTTCATATTAACATTGGAATTAATTAAGTTATTCGATTTTTCCAAATTCACTTTTACTTTTAATTCTTCCAATTGATCATTTTTCACATAATCGCTCTTTATATCTTCAATTTCTTTTCTTAAAACCAGTATATCCTTCAGTAATTTTGTGACGTCGACGTGATCAAAACAAACTGGAGGTAGTTTGTGTAAGTCGTATGCCACAAACACTGGTAATTGTTCAGGATCTATTGTTTTAAACACAGTTATCATATCTTCCAGATCTTTTTGTTTCTTGTTCTTCCGTCTCGACACTAGTTTTTTCGTTGTTTTTGAAGATACAAACAACAACTTCTTCGCCTCGTCTATTTCCTCCTCAGAAAATGCACTTTCGCATATCTTAATTAGGCTTTCATTATCGACTACATGATGCCGATCTCGTATAAAAGCAAGTACTTCCAATATCACTAGGTTACAACTAGTACACTTTAGTTTATTAACGGACATTTTCGCAAGACAAAATCGGCGACCGCCAATGACAGCGCGCGCACGTCGTAATAAATTTAAAAAAAACCTTTTTTCGCTTCGATTAGAAAATATTATTATATTTAAAAAGTAAATAAGTTCATTGTTTCCTCACAGACTTCTCTGAGAAATAGCACATAAATAAACTCAAAAGTACTTTTTAAATTCAGATATGTATAAGTTGTAAATATACCAAAATAATGATATTTTCTAGGCAACAAATTATCAAGCAAATAAACATTAGATTATGTTACTCTGTGCCGGATTTCCCGGATGATACATTTTTATAATCCATTTTTCATGTACCAAAAACATACAAAATTATATTATACAAAATAATATTCTATTTGCATGCTAATAAGGCAGAATGTACGTATTTTTTATTATATAATTTATCATCTTATGTTTATATTACCCTCATTCTAGGGAAATAAAGACCTATTCTATTCTACCAGTATTTTCTTCAAGAAAGGGCAATTTATGAAGGCATCTTATAATTGAATACGTGCAAAATACTAAGGAACTAGGTAGGAAGGTATACAAAATCAGGGATTTGTACCTTTACAAGTATACGATACAGACAACAGCAGGTCAAGCTACCGAAACTATCAAATATTCCCATTCAACCATGAGCCTTAATTTTTGAGAGATGAAGTTGAAAATTGATTAGACAATTTAAAATGTCTACTTAGACATCTATTTTCCAATCATCATCGATCACGTTGTTTTTCTGCAACGTATTAAGAGCAGCGGTGATGAAATAATTTACACAAAACAAAGAGCCCGATGGGGTTCGAACTTGTGACCTGTGAGGTGTTTGTCACGGCCGATACCGCTAGGCCACCGCTGATCATCATCATCATCACAGCGTAATTCCCAGTTGCATCCGAGGCTTTTTCAGCTTTGGAGTCTGGGGTCCGCCTTACCAGTCCAACTGCTGATTTTGGTCTAAACTTCGATAATTTCCGTGAAGCAATTGCCGTCTGACCTCCACAACCCGAATGCGATATCGAAGCATTGCATCTCAATTGTTGGACTTCTGAGGGCTTCAACAACCCGTAACGACTACATCAAATATTCGTATGGCAACCGAGACCAACGGCTTAACGTGCTTTCCAAGGCACGACTGCTGGCCACCGCTGATCTCTTGGTTAATATGAGCAGTTCATACTCAGAGCTTCTCTTTTGCATTTTGAATGTGTTCAGCCAAAATGAAGAACTCACTGCTAACTTGCTAGTATCTGTTTTCAAATGAAGCATTCATATTTAAAAATTGTTTTGTCGGTCTATGATTTATCATTTCTATAAAGTACCTACAGGCTCTTCTCGTATTCAAAATTACCTTTACATAAATATTCCCCTTTCTACCCTTATCACGAAGGGCTATATTCATCTGGTAGACAACATATGTATGTGTTACTTAATAAAGTAAACGAGTTTGTATTGATAAAAACAAAATATCAAATGAATGAGATCAATAACAGTAATTCTTTTGGTATTATTCTTCCGACGATAGACGTCCACTGCTGGATCTGCATGTCTGCGCTGCATCCCCCACAGTTGTTCATTACATTGGGGGGTTTACCATAAACCCCATGCTTGGCAGACGGATTGGGATCGCAGTAATTTGATATTCCACAGGAGAAGCCCTGCCGGTTCCCTGGTCACCCACAGGAGGGTATGGGTACCATTCGGAGGAGTTTGGTATTACTTATTATAAAATGGAAACAAGACATGCTCATCACAAACCGATTGGGTATCTATTAGTCTGTTGATACGGTTATTAAAAAAGTGGCTTCTTAGAATCTAGCAGTAAGCGTAAAACTTTCAATAGCGTATATTCAAACTTTGAAATTCTTTTTGTCCTCAATTGCCAATTAATTCGAGTCTTCGCATCAAATCTTTAATACCGTATTAGAGTTATATTAAAAAAACTTTATTTGAAACCTACATTCTTTTATAAATGGAAAATGAAGGAAATTTTCTTGTTAAGTTCGACGAATTCGAACGTCTTAAAAGATCAAAGTTTCAAGAGAAGATTCAAGTAATTGAATTAAATTTTATATTCAAACGTAAAAAGTAGGAATCTCGAAAACAATATCAAACGCGAAACGTTTCGAATGTAATAGCTTTACAATAATTATCCTCTGCTAAAATTGATTTAATTGTCGGTGAATAGGTAAACCATTTAAAATGTTTGTCGAATTTTTATAGTACAGTACATATTATATCCAAGAAACAACGCAAATCCAGAAAGCGGCACGTCTCTGCTTATTTATTCTTTCAGAAAAAAATACTTGTAAAAGTGTTACATAAAAGTTACTTACGTCTTTGTCAGGATTGAGGAATGTGAAAATAACCATCATTACATAATAAGGTGTCCACCAAATGAGGAAAGCGGCCACTATGACCACTGACATTCTTAAAGACTTCATTTTCGCTCTGTCAATGAGTCTTCTTCGATTCATATCAGGAGTGAAGTACTTTTCGTGCCTTCGTACTTCAGGCTTGAATACTTTTTCGCTCTCTGAAAAATAAATGAAAAAATATTAAATAATATTTTTATTATGAAAGGTAGCCATAACTACTGAATTTTTAGGAAGAATGGTTAAAACCTGCCTTTATTTTAAAATATTTTCTAGTTTCATAAATGTTTCACATCAAAGGATGTTGGCATTCAGAAAGATCGATAGGAAATTGTTCGCTAACTCATAATTTCAAAACGTGATAAATACATTCGTTGTACACATAATCATTCCTCATTTGATGAGAGGAAGTAAAGTCGGTGCTATTTCCACTGGACCGCTCCTGCAGCAGCAGTCATGACTGAGAGGTAACTTTTTTTTTATTTATTTAATGATTATAAACTAGCGCTTGACCGCAATCCCGCCTGATGGTAAGCAGTGATGCGATCGTTGATGGAAAAGCGCGCTAGTTTATTAAGAGCCTATTCACTCAGAAAAACTGAGCGAATAGGAAGGAAGACGGCAGTTGAGCGAGGTGATGCAATGCTAAACCCAACAACACGACCAACGATGCTGCGCCAAAGGGAGATTGATCTGAAGACCCTCCACGACCAAACTCCCGACACAACAACATTAGGCGCATCGTACCCGGCACACATCGCAACACAACTGCTCAGACCCATCCTCCGTACGGATTCACCAGACATCATGCCGGAACACGACAAATCGCTTGGCGGCAAGCCTTTGTCTGGTGGGTGGTAACTTCTGCCGGCGGCCGATGTTATGGTCTACCACCGAGAAAACTTGCGATTTTTAAATGATATGTTACCTCCACATCTCTCAAAGTGGTGAAGGTCTATCAATAGAGCATCTCTGATTGACGTATCTACTGAGTCATTCACACTTCCCGCTCACGGGCCCATCCTTTTACTACGATGTGCGCATCGAAAGGTTTTTGTTATTGTGCTATTTTTTATTTTTGTCGATTTTTTATAGTCTAGCATCTTAAAGTTTGCTTTTATTGACATTTGTAATTTGTACGCCTGCTTGCAGCCAGAATACAAATACCTCTTGGGCTTTAAGATCTTGACTTGTCCAACAATATATTTTCTGGCAAATAAATATTTTGATTTGATTTGCATTAAAAGCCCTTTCGTAAAACTTATTCTATTTATTTAGTATACCATTTATGTACACACATATATAAACAGACAAGAAAAACTAGAACAGAAAATAGATACAGAAGTGATGCTAGTTAAAGAATTGCTATTAGTTTTTTTAAGCTCTTTACAGCCCTTCAATACCTCTAAGTACTCAGGTGAAATAACTTTACCTAATTTTTGCAAAATTCGTCAATTTCTAATCATTTTGATACATCCCACCCTTTTTTTTTTTTTTTTTTTTTGCCGGGGTGGAAATCCTCATAGGATGCCCGCCGCCCTGGGGTGGGCGACGGGGTATGTCAGACTTTTACTGACTAAAACCACCCCGGTGTGTCTTCTATCACGAGCGCGCGTGGGGCCGCGGGAGTCTAAATTCTTCCACGGCCCCACACCCTCGTGCTGGCCCGGTCTGTCCGGGCCTCGTCTCCTGCACGGGGTAGTGGGGTGTTAAACTACCCCGTGCATCGCCTCAAAGGCGCGCGCCGACACTCGCGCGCGCCTCCGCCTCGGGGTCCATCAATGGGGGGCGGGGACTTCCCCATGTCCCTCGCCCCTGGACCCATTCATGGGGGGCGGAAGAGGGCGTTATCCGCCCTTCCTCGGCGCCCGGTGCGTCTTCTGCGGCCCGGGAAGGGAGTTGATATCTCCCTTTCCCGTTCCGCAGCTTCCTTCTGCGACATCACGTCCTCGCAGAAGGACACCACCGCGTCCCACGACTCTGAGCTGCCGACAATCTTCCGCACTACTGCCGGCAGCGTCAGGTCGCCTCCTACTTCATTTGTGAGGACACGGCGCTGCTCCTCCCAAGCTACACACTCGGAGAGCGTGTGCTGCGCCGTGTCCTCCCCGCATTGGACGCAGTGGTGGCACCGAGCGTCCGGCTCTCTGCCTAAGCGACGCAGGTACTTGCCGAAGCAGCCGTGCCCCGACAGTACCTGCGTCACCCTGAACGACAGGGAGCCGTGCCTCCTCCCGAGCCAGTCGTCGAGTACTGGCCGGATCGCCTCGACGGTAGCGAGGCCGGCGGTAGGGCGCATAAGCCTCTGCCGCCAGTCCGCCACCAGGACCTGACGGAGCTCCTCTCGGCGCACCCACCCTAAATCAAACTATGTTCTGTAGTTATTTCAGTAATTTATCAATTAATGGTCAAGTTGGTAACGATAGTACTGGAAATATTTTACCGCAGGAATTTCGTTATGAAATTCATGTAGAGGACTTTGCAATTGTTTTACAAGCAAATTATCTTTGGGTTTAAATTTTTAACCCAATAAATGTTATATAAGAAATATGAAACGGAAAGAGGAAACCGGCTGTGATTATGAAAATTGAGTATTTTTAATAATGTACTATAATACAAGTAAACACATTTTCAACTGAATTAATCAACTTTACCTGAATCAATATGCTTTGTCTAAATATTTGAAATAGTTCATATACCTATTAACATATTTCTAATTTATTGAACACGATTTTTTTTCATTAGATACTCAGTATGTCTGCTCAGGTGCTTGGCGTAGGCTATGTTCAGCAGTGGAAGTCTCCTTGCTAAAAATACAATGATTAATACCTGTGTGTATTGGCGATAGGTGTTTTTTATATAAATACATATGTATCACCAACACACACAAGCATTACCTATTTTTATACATTTTTTAACTATGATAAAGAGGTAAAAGGACAATGGGCACTGTTGCCTATCTGCAGGCACGAATAACAGTACTTTTGAACGAAAGTACTATTATTCCTCAGCACTATTTTTGGCTAAGAACGTAACATGAAATTCCACACAGGAAAAAAAAAATATACGAGATACTGTGCATGCTTCCATGTTTATAAATAATATAAATGACCGCATGACTCGTTCAAACCACCTGGCAGATTCCGCTATCCGATTCAATAGGAATAGGCAGAGATCTACTTTTCAAAGTATAAGCTGTGACCAGCCTCTGTTTTAAGATTTTCCCATTTTAACACAAAATTATCTTGTTCATTTAGTTCTCGGTACTTATCAAATCAAGTTAGCTCGCAGCAATTATGCTGAACATATAAGCCAGGGCTTATATAGTATTCATGGATCGGGAGCAACAGGTAAAGGGTCTTAACGATTACATTGACAAACAAGACATATGACTATTGCGTTTACGAATACAATCAAGACATGTAAGAAGTAGAATGTACTATTCGTGTATAATAGTCGAACGTCAACGAAATGGCCGTGAATCAATAAGCCATTATTACTGCACTTGTCTAAGCGGAAAGCGTACAGTAGGATGCTGCGCACAAATTATATGTGCCATAAGGTATTTGAGCTGGGCAAAACATCAAGACGGAGATATATTGTTACCAGCTGCAGAATTAAGTTCAATTATAGAGCTTTTGTAAAGTTTTTAAAAAGTATGATTTAATATACATTTGTTCTTATTATTTCAATCCTCTTTATATTTTAACACCTAAAAGTATATATGGCCAGAGATTATAAAATATCAATTTGCATTCGAGATTGAAATGATATTTCATATTATCGTCAACATCTAGACACGGGCTTACTCTAAGACTGGAAGGATTTCCCTTAATACTCACGCCTGGCAGGCGGGTTGGTAATCGTTGTATTTAAAATGCCACAGAAGATGATGGTCTCCAATTTCTGCTTCACGTAGGATCCACATGGTTTGCCTCTAATATATAAGTCACCTTGTGCGAACCCTGAGAGCGACATAGGTTGGTGCTATTCTACTGTACAAAAACAACTGAGATAAAAAAATAAAATAAAAAGGAAAAAATAATACGGAGCAATAAACTTACCTACTGTAATTAGTGGACTTAAATACATAACAAAATATTAAAATTATTCGTGGCCACTAAGAGGACAGGTCCCATACAATGTTTGTTTATATGTATTAAAACAAATCTTATTACCTACATTGTTATAGCTCTATAAGATCATGCTACGAGCCTTAGGAGCCGACAAAAAAAACAAAGAATAAAAAAAAACAGTCGCTAATAACACTAAGGTGTAAATTAAGTAAAAGCGCGGGATCTTAGTACGAAAATTTGACGCAGACGAAATAGCTGTCTTAATCCTTGTTCGGCTCAAACAAAGCACCTGCCATCTCATCTCTTCAATTTCTTTGTTTGACTTACTTTGTAGAGAATGCAGAAATGCGTAAAAGTACGGGCAAAATTAAAGCGGGTTTAATGTCTAAGGCGTTAATCCCACATTTATGCCTTTTTGATGGGCGATAATATACAAATAATTACTCAAAGTTAAATAACAAGAGAAAGTCTATCGTCCGTCTAGATAATTTCAATGATCTTTACTGAAACTTAAGAATACGTGTACGCTTAAAATTGGTTCCTGGTTTAATGTTAGAAAGCGCACATTTTTTTTATTTAGCGCACTTTTACAGCAGATTACGCACTAATTATACGTTCCATTCATATCACTTTAGGAACTACTTTCCTGCTGGGGTAACGTACATTATGATATAATTATTACCTATTTATGTAAGTATTTAACTATCTATTCTTATCTAATTTGTTTGTTTATATGTATTTAAACAAATCCTACTGCATTGTTATAGCTATATAAAATCATGTAACGAGCCTTCGAAATCGAAACAAAAAAAAAAAAAACAGTCGGAAATAACACTAAGTGTAAATTAAGTAAAAGCACGGGATAGTAGGGGCATAGAAAATTTAACGCAGACAAAATCACTAGCAGAAGCTAGTAATTTAATAATTAAATAGATTTTTTAATCATTGTTCGGCTCAAACATAGCACCTACCATTTAATCTCTTCAATACCCTTGTTTGACTTGTAGAGAATGCCTTAAGCCCGCATATATGCCTTTTGATGGGCGAAAATATTAAATATATAAGTACTTAAAGTGAAATCTCTTGTCAAAGACAAGACAAAGACAAGACAAAGTCTCTTGCCAGTCTATATATTTTTCTAATCTTTACTGAAACTTCAGAATCCGTGTACGCTTAAAACGGATTCCATGCTTATTGTTACAAAGCGCACATTTTTTTTTTTAATTATGCATTCCATTCATATCACTTTAGGAACTACTTTCCTAATGGGGTACGATACACTAGATAATAGGTCATCTACCCCAGCTGAATAGAAACCGAATGATTTGAGCAATTTTTTTTTTACCGAATAAACAAAGTTGTTTTTTCTCTGTGGATAAATAACTTTTAAATATTTACCTACTGTACCCACTTTTCAGAAGATAACGCTGTACTTCGTCTAAAGTTTGACTAAATTTAATTACTGTTGTTTTGACTTAAAGAGATCATTGATAGGTATTTGTAAAGTTAACAAGAATTAAGCGACTATTTGACTGAAGTAAACAGAAATCCCATTATCAAGATAATTTAAGCCGAAAGACGTCCACTGCTGAACGTGTACTTAGACTGCTTCTGTATCTCTGGCATCCAACAAGTTTTCATTCCGTTCCGTTGTAGATACCACTATAATCCGGATGAAGCATTTTGCCTCGTTTTTTACCGTTGTTTTGTACCGCGTACATCGAGGGACTGAAATAATTTTACCAGCGGCGGTCTTCCCGTCTCATTACTATTTAAGTGTCTTCAGTGATAGACTGAATAGGCTTATTAAACTAGCGCGCTTTAACATCAACAATTGTATCACTGCTTACCATCATGCGGGATTGCGGGTAAGGACTAATTTTTTATATAACTTTTAAGAAAATCCTACGGCCTTCACAAGGTCGCCGATACACCTTGTGGGAGCCATACAACGCTACGACTTCTGGCACGAGATCGTTAATGTAGAATTGTTCTGCGAGTCATGTGCCCTGTCCACTGCGAATAAGTGTCGCGACACTTCTGCGGAACGTATCGCGCCGAAAGTTCGGCTAAATACGCTCGCAGTGTATTTCAAGTACTCTATGACACATCAGCCCAAATTACGCGGCGTTCGGCGTAGGGCCTAACCTTCCTTCGGGCTGTTTTTTCAGCTAAAACGCATTTAATGTATTTTTCATAGCAAGCGACTCATCACGCGATGCGTCGCGACCGAAAGTCTGGCGGGCGTAGCTAAACGTTCGGTGTGTGTTGTGAATCGCGCGCATGGCTGTAGCGAAGGGTGGCAACGTCTTCCAAGCCCTCTATTATAGCTAATATTGTAATTAAATCCATTTTTCTGGACAATCTACAAAACCGCACACCATAAAGTGTCGACACAGACAGACTGACTATGACGCCACGTAGCGCGCTGAACAAGACGCCGCGTTTTGACCGTTAGGTTTGTCATAACAACTGAATATTGCGACTGACACTTCAGCCGCTGAGCTTTCGGCGCCATACGTTCCGCAGATGTGTCCCCACTCTAAACCTTTTTACGTTGGTTCTCCCGCGTATCTCTTTATTTCTAATTAGTACACAACTACAGACAAGACATAAATACATAATGAACCGTCTGGATTGTGTTTGATTCATAATTTCAATACGTACGGTTAGATGACAGTTTATATCTATGATGAAAAGTACCATCTGTTACCTATTTCTGTGAATATAACTTCTTTGAAATATCAGACAGTGACTTTGGGCACAGCTGTTGGAATTGAACAAAAGTTGTTTATAGACTTGGTTTTGATTATGTTGCGAATACTGTTTACAAACCTTGGTTATACTATTTTATTAAAGATGTATTAATGAATAGTTATACATATATACACTCATGTCTACTTGTTAAAACTCTGTAGTAAAGATTAATACTAGCCACTAAGAACACCATGTACAAATTTTATATTTTGGATTTTGTTTTTTTTTATTGGACACTTCCTTACTTGTCAATAAAAACCTTTCAGTAGACTGCGCAATTTTCTGTTATATTTATTATATAAATTAGTGGTTATGGGCCATTAAGAATAACGAATACAGTTAAAATAGTAAGAAATACGTATTCTGCAAGTATTTTATGAGCAAGTGCTATGGAAAATATACCATCGGGTGATCGGTCGAAGACCACGTCAACGGCAGAACTACCGGCACAATCGCAGCTCATAAACAAGCTGAGAGGTAGCAGTAACTTTTCTAATTGGATGTTTTCTATACAATGCTATTTAGTCGAACTTGACCTCTGGGAGATTACTACAAGTCAGCCCAACCTCAGTGATCCAGTACAAAAAAGGCGAGATGAGAAGGCACGAGCGAAAATATGCCTACTTTGCGACGAGTCTGTATATCCAGTTATACGACCGGCCACATCAGCTTTTGACGTACTAAACAGGCTGAGAAAAGCATATGCGGATAGCGGCTTAACCAGAAGATTATCACTTATGCAAAGGTTGCTAAGCAATAAGTACACTGGTAGCATCCAGAGCTACACAAACGCGGCAACAAGCATTCAACAAGAGCTACAGGCAATTGGCAAGGCAGTCGAAGACGAGTTTCTCGCTATTATCATACTAGCAGGCCTACCTGAAGAATTTCGACCGCTAGTAATGGCATTAGAACACACGAACACCAAACTAACGTCAGAAAATGTTATAGCAGCCCTATTGAAGGAAGACTCCAGGAAATCTTTACCTACCAGAGTTAAAGAACCTAGCACGACGGCATTGCAAACTAACGAGCAGCAGAAGAAGAAACTCTTTTGTACATTTTGTAAAAAAACCGGGCATGTCGTATCACAGTGTAGGAAGTTAAAGAAAAATAAGATTTCAGTTTCGGCAAAGTGTAATTCAAATTATACATCCCACTCTACACTTTCATCTTGTTTTTCTAACATCCCTTTTTCAGGTTCAGAGGATTGGATCCTAGACTCTGGTGCAACCACACATATGAGTAATAACAAAGAGTGGTTTGAGACTTTGTCCACCCATATTACTCCAATCACTGTTGCTAATAAAGAGCAACTCCTGAGTCAAGGCAGAGGTACTGTAAATATTAATATATCTGACAATGTAAATAGAGTTTCTGATGTTTTATACGTTCCCAACCTTGCAACTAATTTACTATCAGTCAGTAAATTAGTAAATAAGGGGTATGATGTTTTATTTACATCACAAGGGGCTACCATATCTTTGAGTGGCAGTTGTCAAGTGACAGGTAATGTCATTGCTTCAGGTTCACACTACAGAGGCATGTTTAAACTTGATGTAAAGAGTTCTCAAGCTCTTTGCTCTACCACCAAAGGGACTGCTATGTTGTGGCATAGACGCCTTGGTCACCTCAATGCAAGGAGTATGAATATTTAAAAAAATAAACGAGTTGGCGTTAATTTTAGCGGGAACTGTAATGAAACTTGTGTTCCATGTTTACAGGGCAAACTGTCAAAGAAAAAGTTTTCAAAATCTCAAAGTAAATCAAGTAAAGTCCTAGAATTAGTCCATTCGGACTTATGCGGACCCATGAGTACGCATTCTTGGGGCGGAGCATTATATCTTCTCACATTTACCGACGACTACAGTCGAAAAACTTACGGGTATCTTTTGAAATCAAAAGCCGAAGTTTTTAGTACGTTTGTGGAGTTTAAATATTTAGTTGAAAACCAAACTGGCGAAAAAATTAAGGTTTTACGTTCAGATAATGGTCGCGAGTATGTAAATACGGATTTGTCTAACTTTTTAAAGGAGAATGGAATCATCCATCAGACCACCGTACCATACACACCGCAGCAAAATGGAGTTAGTGAACGTGCTAATCGGACTATAATTGAAAAAGCCAGATGCATGCTCAAAGACTCGAATTTATCTTTAGCATATTGGGGAGAAGCGGTAAATACGGCAATTTACCTTAAAAACCGTATGCCCACCCAAGCCCTAAATAACAGAATTCCAGAAGAATTATGGACCAGGAAGAAAGTTAACCTCTCTAACCTGCGAGTCTTCGGATGTGAAGCTCATGTCCTTATCCCGAAAGAAAAACGGAAGAAACTGGATTCCAAAACAGAAAGTTGTATCTTTGTTGGCTATACAACTGAAAGCAAAGGTTACCGCCTTATAAATCCTGAAAATCCTCGAACGATTATAATTGCAAGAGATGTTGTCTTCATAGAGGATAAAATATATGCCAACACTAAATCTGGAAAACCAGATTTAGAATCAACAGATCCTCCAAAGTCAGTAGAAGTTCTTGTACCCCTTGATCCTGAACCAATTGAAGACGGACCTGTTCCACAATCTGTATCTCAGCAACAGCGAGACATTCAGCCTGTGACGATACCACCATCAGAGGAAGTATCTTTGGATGAACCCTCAACTTCTTCCAGTCCTCCTCCAAATGAAGTTATAGATAGAGAATCACCATCGCCAGAGCGCAGATATCCTCAGCGAGACAGACGTCAACCTGATAGATTTGAAGCTGGTTGTAATATCTACCTTACTTCAGATATGGAGCCTGAGACTTACAAAGAAGTTGCACAACATCCACAAAAGGATAAATGGTTAGAAACAATGAATGCTGAATACAATTCTTTAATGAATCACGGAACATGGGTTCTAGTCGACCGACCGTCAGATCGGAAAACAACTAAATGCAAATGGGTTTATAAAATTAAAAAAGATACAAGTGGACAAATAACAAAGTACAAAGCGAGACTAGTAGCAAAAGGTTTCACTCAAGTGGCTGGAGTAGACTACGGAGAAACTTTTTCACCAGTTGCTAGACTCTCTTCTGTAAGACTTCTTTTGGCATATGCAGTTCATCACAATCTACAAGTACATCATCTAGATGTAGAAACTGCTTTTCTAAATGGAGATCTCGATGAGGAAATATATATGGAACAACCGGAAGGTTTTTCTGAAGATCCAAGGAAAGTGTGTTTACTGAAAAAAGCACTATATGGCTTGAAGCAAGCTCCACGACAATGGAATAAAAAAGTGTGCGAAGCACTTGCCACTTTGTCGCTTACTCAAGTTCCATCCGAACACTGTCTCTACATTAAAAGAGATGGTAATGACATACTAGTCGTTGCCGTGTTTGTCGACGATTTCCTTGTTTTGAGCAGCAATGATCTCATGAGAGAGACATTTAAAAAAGAACTTAAAAAAATGTTCAAAATTAAAGATTTTGGTCCTCTTAGAGACTGTCTCGGTATGCGTGTCATACAGAGCAAAGGCTGCACTACTCTCGATCAGACCAAGTACATAGAGAAACTTATTACAAAGTTTGGGATGAATGATGCAATAACTATATCAACTCCTTTAGAACCTGGTCTGAAACTAACTCTTCCCTCGAAGGAAGAAGAAACTGAAGCTCCTTATCAGGAACTTATCGGCTCGCTAATGTACATTGCTATATGTACAAGACCTGACATCTCACACTCAGTGTCGTATCTTTCCCAATTCAATGCACATTACGGGGGGGTACACTGGAGGGCCGCTAAGAGGGTTCTACGGTACCTGAAGGCTACCAAAGAGCTTCAGTACACTTCAAAAGGTCAGTCATACCCAGTCGGATATGTTGATGCCGATTACGGGAACAACATTATTGATCGACGTTCATTTACTGGATTTACCTTTTTCATGTGTGGTGCACCAATCTCATGGGAAGCACGCAAGCAGCGCACAGTCGCGCTTTCAACCACAGAGGCCGAGTACATGGCTCTAGCTGAAGCTTGCAAAGAGGCGATTTACCTGAAAACTCTCATACACGAAGTCTTTGCCGTCTCTCATCCCATCACCATACATACAGACAACCAAAGTTCTTTAAAACTGGCACACAACAATACATATCACTCACGCACAAAAGACATAGACATTAAACACCATTTCATACGAGACTCGCTTTCACAACACTGCATACGTCTTCAATACAAACCCACGACAGAAATGATTGCAGACATTTTGACCAAACCTTTGCCGAGACTGAAGCACTGTAAATGTGTACAGTTGTTAGGCTTAGTTTAGGTTTAGGTGTATGTTGTTATTATTCTGCAGGTGTATAGTAGTTGTGTAAAGATAGTGATAGGTCGGTGTATATCAATGTGTCTATTTTTTGTAAGTATGTATTAGTGTTAAGTGTACAGTTAACTTTGATATGTCTATATACCTTATCCATAATATTGTATATAGGGTGTTCTTATTGCGGGGGGGTGTTAAAACTCTGTAGTAAAGATTAATACTAGCCACTAAGAACACCATGTACAAATTTTATATTTTGGATTTTGTTTTTTTTTATTGGACACTTCCTTACTTGTCAATAAAAACCTTTCAGTAGACTGCGCAATTTTCTGTTATATTTATTATATAAATAGGTCTACTTTATGTAGGGGTTTGAAAAAACAATAGACCGCCAGCTTACAGGATATTCATAGGAAGTTGATGACAAGATTTGATTGCCACGCCGATAGGAAATTCGAATGTCGACTCGACAAGAAAAATACTTACTAGCAATAGTTCTAACTGTGGATACATAAGTAGACACCAGTATGACTAGAGGTAGTATGAACATGAAGATCAATGATAGTGTGGTATACGCCTGCTCCTGCCACCGCTCGGTGTAGAACCCGTGAGTCACACACTGGTGGAACTCTTCGACGAACGGGCCTTGAGCTACTCTGAACACAACTGCCTGAAACAAGAAAATTTAAAGATTTTAATTATTATATTCGCCCGACTATGTCAAAATATGGCCTAATGAGTTTCGTTGACTTTGAATAGTATTTATCTCTTTCACTCTTAAAAACCCCACATCAATCTTTGGAGATGTGTGAGCTCTTCCCAGTATTTCTACTTTTTCGAACAAAAAACTAACGATTTATACTTAAGTAAAAGAGAATTAGCAATTAATGAAAGTCTCACTAAAAGTTTATAATACCGTTTCCATTGCATCATAAAGATTTTGCCTTTGTTAGTCAGCTTTATATTTTCATGTATATTGTGAGTCCCTCAATAGAAATATTATAAAACACAACCGGTTGCGCCCCGGACAGAAATAAAATCTTAAACATTAATTTGGAATGGATAGAGACTAATTTCACATGTTTTGCTATATTAATTTATATGAATTTTACAGGTATATAGATGGTTAAGCCGTCAGAATTCACCATCCGTGGATACGCGTAGCATTCTGTAGTACAAACACAGATGCACCACTTACTACAGAATACCTACATATACGAAATATTTTGTAACATTATGGAATGCAAAAGTATTGAGTATTGAGTATTTTCGCCGCGAATTTGAAATAGAAGGGGATATTACACCGCGCCGGCCGGCGGTCTCCTCTCCCTCAGTCTTACGGATTTCATATCAGGGTCACGTGCCCTGGTGCGAGTTAAAGATTTTTGACTTTTTTTTCCTAAGGTGGATAAATCCTCATGGACTATCCTCCGCTCGGGGATACGGAGGGGTGCGCCGGACTCTTACCGGCTAAAAGAGCACCTAAGCATTCGTCATCTGCTTTTCCGGGGTACCGGGTCCTTCCAATTCTACGGTACATGTACAACTAACCAACAGAATACCTACATTTTCGCCGCGCATTTGAAAGAGAAGGGGATATTACACCGCGTCGGCGGTCTCGGTCTTCGGTCTCCCTCCTCTCTTACAAATTTCCAAAAAAAATTTTTTTTACCCTTTCTATAAAAAGTACGCAACGCAGCGAAATAAGTTTTTACTTCAAAAATGATTTGGATTAAGTCGCTGAAAACAGAAAATCATATTGTAACTTGCAGGCCAAGAAGTTTTTGAACACCCATCTGCTCCAACAAAATAGGAACATTGACTTACTTAAAACTAGTAAATCGTCTTAAAAATTTTCTCTAAGGGTAAACTTCAGTTAATCTGATCACAGTGACCCCTTTAGAGAACAATGCAGCGATGGCTTTTCTTTTTGATTCTTAAGATTTAAAAAAATATACTTATGTTTCTAACATAAGTTTTTATTTAATTTGAAACGTTAAGAATACGTTTTTAATAAAAGTAAAATGAAGCGAAATAAAAAGAAAACCATTAATAGAAGTAAAACTTTTCTTGCAATATTATTTTAATTATGACGTAAGCACATAAAAAATAAATGTTTTGAAAAGTCTTACCCATTAATATGGAAATTTTATCCGCCATATGCAATCACACACACACATACATATTTCATTACATCTGCGGAAATTCGATAGCTATTTTATTTTATTTTATTTGTAATCGATATGATAGTTTTGTGGTGATGTTGTGTGTTGTACGTGAACAAACGCTAATGAGGCTTTGTTTTGCAATTGTATCAATATAATTATATTATATGACTGTTGCTAGAATCAATACAGGTGGAGATTGTTCCACGTAAATATTTTTTACGAATATCCTAACCTTATAGTCATTGCTTGTCTGTTTACGCAACCTAAATCAAAGACATTAAAAGGTTTATAATAAAGATTTATTCACACAACTATGTAATTTCTGCTTCTATTTTTAATTGATGACGCATACACAATATTATCAAAATTTTTGAAATTAAATGACATGTAATTTTTTATTTATCTACAAAATTTGAACGCCATGATTGGTAAAATATGGACGCTGACAACATTTATTCTTCTTAGATTGCTGAGTAAAATGTAAAAGCATATTTAATAAGTACAATTATCTTATCAAAAAAAGCACGTTCGGCTGTGATATAATTTAGCCTTGAGCGCATATAAAATGAATCAGTAATTTGAAACATGCTTCGCATCTCTTAAAAGCAAATATTGTTAACAGACCTAGATTAATACACCTGGCATACCGACTTTCAAAGGAGGAAGGATCCCAGTCCCATGTATTTTTATCACACCTTAGAGAACATGATTTTGATTAAGGTTTTTATCATATTCTGTTCGTAAATGTATGCTATAAATAACTTCAAATATTTTTAGCTTGTTCCAGAAAAGCAAACGAGATTTTCTTGAAAGAAATTGCGGCTACGGTAGAAAAGTTTTATTTTGTTTAGGCTTTAAGGGATGGAGAGATATTTTATGTCCTACAAAATGTTTTAGCTATGTCATGACTTTAATTTAGGTGAAGGATAACAGACCTTGAGTGTTTCTGAATGTTTGTTCAATTCCACTAAAATAACGCTAACCAAATCATTTTCTTAACGAGAGTGTCACTTCACTAATTCAAAGCCTTTCCGCGTGAAATACATTGACGTAAGCTGGTACAATCTGATGTCGAAAACATTGAAATTCTGATTTGAGAATCTCTTTGTTTCGTGCAATGTTAATGAGCCACGTCCGTGATGGCGGGACGGTGACTGGCGCCTCTGGCGGCGCGACGTGAGACGCTAGTGTAGTGTAAGGCCGCTGCCTCGAATCTTACGGGCAGCGGGACGGCGGCGGCAGCGGCGCGGGAGCCGGGCGGGCATCGAAGACCCGTTCTCGAAACTAGCGGGCAGATTGCGCGTCACTATAGCCGCATAGTGTTGTGTTCACGATTGTGTCGACGAGATATTTGTTTTAATTCGCGAAAGAAATGTCCGAATGAACAATGACGACAACATCTTTTTGATTCAAATCTATTCCTAACGCTCGATCACCGCTCGCTACCCGCCCGCTGCCTGCAAGATTCGAGCTCGAGAAGTACACGGCTCGCTGCCCGCGCCGCCCCGCTGCCGCGCTGCTGTTTGATTTCACGCATAAGATCCTGCCGCTCACTCACCGCCGCCGCCGCCGCCCCGCTGCCCGCAAGCTTCGAGGCAGAGGCCTTAGTCATGTAGTGGTAAGTCCTATGGTGGTAAGGAAGCGGTAATCTCAACTTAGCTTCAGTCGCAAAGTTTTTAAAGCAATTTTATAACCTTATTGACAAACAAAAAAACTAATATTTACCTAAATTATAGATAGTTTTGTAATATCTTTCTTATGATTCTTTTAATTCTCATATACGTGATATTAGCTAAAGACAAAAATGGAAGCTATTTTAGTGGAACAAAGTTGAGAGTTTCTAAATATCACGCCGATATACTTCGTAGTATGAATGGCTTTATATAGACAGAGTCATGATTTTATAGAAACAACTCGGATCAACAACATTGTTGGTGTAATAGAGGTTTATTGTTCAACTCATTGGCTGTTTTCGCTATTGTGTCGGTATCAAAATAGACTTTATTTGTTTTGCAACAAATTCGAGTCCTATAGAAAATCTGCCAGAGTAATAATTATAATAGACGTTTATTTGGAATAACTTTTTGGACACAAGTTGACAAAAGGAAACAAAGTTAGGTAACTAGAAAAGTTAAAATTGGAAACAATAATAATATGGATGGAGAATCTGAAATAAATGATAATATTATTATTTCCTTTATTTCATTTTATACACATATAAATTACATATTTGAATATTTACATATAGAAATAAAAAATATTTAATACTCAATACTCAATATCTTTATTGCTTTACCATAAGTACATATAAGGATGGTAACAATTTATGTGAGATCAATTATGGACCCTGTAGGGCAAAGCAAAGGGTAACAGGTCTAATAGCCTAATTTAATATAGTTATAAGTTATTAAACCGTCAATATAAAAGCCATTGCTACTAATATAGTCATCATCATCATCGATTCAGGCTATAAGCCGCCGGGTTTCCTAAACACTTCCAATTCCACCGGCTTTTCTGCCACTTAAATTTGGCAATTCTTTAGGCTCATCATGCATCATGCAGGGAATCTCCAAGCGTAGCCCTCTCAATTTTCCTTTGGGTGATTTTAAGCCCTTTAACAAGGCCCCTTGGGAGCGGCACCGTGGCAGTTCCATATGTCATCACTAACAACACGTAGCGCTCAAAGACTTTAGTCCGGAGACATGTATGTGGGAAGAAAAGATACTGCATGACTTCGCGAACGCTGCCCAGCCTCATTGAATTCGATGATTGACCTCTTTCTCGATTAATACTGTGATGCTCAATTATCTTTATCATCATCATCATTATCAGCCTCTACTCGTCCACTGCTGGACATAGGCCTCTTTCATGGCACGCTAACAAGCTCGATTCTGAGCAGTTCTCCGCCAGCCGCTACCAGCCACCTTTTTGATGTTGTCGCTCCATCTCGCCCAAGGGCACCCTACGTTACGTTTGCCGAGACGCGGTCTCCACTCGAGAGCTCGTTTACCCCAACGGTTGTCGGCCCGGCGGCATATGTGACCAGCCCATTGCCACTCCAGCTTGCTAATCCTCTCAGCTATGTCGGTGAATTTGGTCCTCTGTTGGATCACCTCATATATGATGTGGTCCTTCAGAGAGACGCCCAACATAGCCCGCTCCATAGCTCGCTGAGCGGCTTTAAACTTATGGACTAGTCTGACCGGGCATTTTCGTCGCCCATACCCCAATGTTTGAAGACTAAAATCTTCAACCAGTGCGTCCTACCCGTCATGACTTACGGAGCCGAGACGTGGACACTAACGGTCAGACTAGTCTAATTATCTTGCTGCATAAAAATCATCAAACCCTTTTGTACCCTAGGGAGATTAGTCACCAAATATAATTCATAGAACGGTTTTGGCGTTGATGTCCCTGATCCCTGTATACTAATGACTTCTCGTGATGACTCACGTTTGCCTTTACAAGACTACTCTCGTAACGGCAAACGATATCTACATATTGATTGGGACAAAGAATAGGGCAGAAGAGAATTTGTGATTCATTTTTATTGGCGTGAATCGAATTTAGCACTGGAATTGGTCGGTTTATTATTTCGCCAATGAAAGACAATTGGGGTTTTTATGTATTTCGGTCAATAAAGATATTTATATTGGATTGGAACTGGGAAAAAGTATCTAACCCTACTTTCAATTTCGAGTCGACAATTGATTCCACGATAAAATTGTACAAAACTATAGACAATCATATAGCTTATTTCATAACGATTATAGTGATATAAGGTATGACGAGCTGTGCTCTTTAATTTCAGAGCTATCGTAGTTTTAGTGAACGCGCGTTCAGCCGGCCGCACTCTAACAGATCCGCGGAGTTGCGCAATAGAGGCGCGTTGGGCGTCTCTCTGAAGGACCACATCAGATATGAGGTGATCCAACAGAGGACCAAACTTGCTACGAACTTGCTACTTCCTACCAAGGGTCTCCTGCGGCGGCTCCAAGCGTGAAAGCACTGAGATAGCCTTTCCCTCATGCGCTGTATCTTTGCCAAGTTGCGGCTTTGCTAGTATTACTGTTTCGCAGAAGGAGGTGACGGCTGAGTTGTGTAGAAGCTTGCTATATATACAAGATAGTGTGAGCGGAACGCGCTGGATTGAAAGATTGAACCAAAGAATACAGTTTAATAAATAGAACTTCGCACGAAGAGCCACTAATAATTTTAGATCTTATAAATATTTACAAAAAAGTCCGCGACACACTATACCTATCTATGTCGAGTGAGGCACAACAACCATCTTTTTATTTAAAAATCTTGAATTTTTTGGACTACATTTAAACGCATTTATTTTACTCATGCTATTAATCCTTGTCAAAATATATTATTTCATCACTAAGTCCACTAAGTCACTAAGTTTATGTAAACAATATTTGGTCTTTGAATGATTATAATTGAATGTTTGGTTTTGATGTTATGGCGAAATTAAAATATTACGATTTCTGCTGCACGGCTCGTTGCAGTAGCCAGTAGCGGCCGTAGGAGACGCAAGGTGGGCTCCCTACGCAGCGGTCGTGCGTGAAGTCTAATATGTAGTTTTTTTTCGATTTTTTTTTAGATTTCTTTCTTAAAACTACACCTACTCAACAGTTCTTCTCAGAGCTAATCAACAGTTTTTTCAGGGCTAACCAACAGTTATTTTCAGGGCTAACCAACAGTTCTTTTCAAGGCTAAACAACAGTTCTTTTCAAGGCTAAATAACAGTTCTTTTCAAGGCTAAACATCAGTTCTTTTCAGGGCTAAACACCAGCCCTTTTCAGAGTTAGAATATTACACGCTATTAACATTTTCTTAAACATTTGAAAATGTCTAAGAGAGCCAGGTCTCAACTTTCTAAACATAGTTCTCAAGCACGGGCAGCAAGAATACGTCGTATCGGAGAATCTTCACCTGTATGTTCACACCGCCTTGCTGAACAAAATCGGAGAAACTCTCAGGTACTCACACGAGAGTAGAGTGTCGAACGTTTGCAACGCCTTGCACAACAAAATCTGAGAACCTCTTAGTTTCGTGCACAAGAGTCGAGGCTGGAGCGTTTCCAACGTCTTCATGAACAAAATCAAAGGACCTCTCAGTTGCCGAGCGTTTGCAGTGACTTAGAGCTCCGGCAGAGAGACAGCAGTTGTTCAAAAATAGAGATCGCAATCGAATTTTAGCAAACAGCAACAGACTGGCTTTCAGATATGATCCGCAGATTGATTATGCACAACAAGCGTAAGTCCAAATCGGAGTCATGAATAAGATCTGCTCTAGCTGCTCTGCCAAGAAATGGGCGGACGAACCTAATGGTATGTGCTGTGCTTCAGGTAAAGTTTGTCTTCCTTACCTTCAGGAGCCGCCACAACCAATAAAAATCTTGTAATTAATAACCATCCATTATCTGGTCATTTTTTAACAAATATACGTAAATACAATAGTATTTTTCAAATTACTTTGGTTTTTTCTCGGTGGTAGGCCATAACATCGGCCGCCGGCAGAAGTTACCACCCAAAAGACAAAGTCTTGCCGCCAAGCGATTCGTCGTGTTCGATGTTGTCTGGTGAAGCCGTACGGAGGACGGGTCTGAGCAGTTGTGTTGCGATGTGTGCCGGGTACGATGCGCCTAATGTTGTTGTGTTGGGAGTTTGGTCGTGGAGGGTCTTCAGATCAATCTCCCTTTGGCGCAGCATCATTGGTCGTGTTGTTGGGTTTAACATTGCATCACCTCGCTCAACTGCCGTCCTCCTTCCTATTCGCTCAGTTTTTCTGAGTGAATAGGTTCTTAATAAACTAGCGCGCTTTACCATCAACGATCGCATCACTGCTTACCACCAGGCGGAATTGCGGTCAAGAGCTAGTTTATAATTATTAAAAAAAAAAAAAACTTCTTTTGGCGCAAAAGAAATAAGGCTAGGTAATTTTATGCCCACATTTAAAATTGAAGGACTACGTGCATCATCGCATTGGTAGCCTTTTGCCACCATCAGGCCAAAACCCACAATTCTTACAAATATATTTTATTTCGCGTTTTGCAGCGGTAACCGCCATCCACGTGGGCGGAACTGCGGGCGACCGCTATGTAGTATAAAACTAAGTCGCTTTTTCTGTCCCTATATCCCTATGTATGCTTAAATCTTTAAAACTACGCAACCGATTTTAATGCGATTTTGTTTTTAAATAGATAGAGTGATTCAGGATGAAAGTTTATATGTATAATACATGCACCCGTGCGAAGCCGGGATGAGTCGCTAGCAGTGGCGAAGAGTCCATACTAGCCGATTCCCACCGGGTTACCTTTCAAAAATCAGTTCCATATTCATACAAAAGTATTTACATTCTATTTCATTAACAAAGTATTGTTAATCAAATGCCTGCGCGATTTACAATAGCAATAGTAATTCTTAGCAATACCCTAAGTATCACATTTCATATTATAGTCGTAAATTAATCAGCGCTTCAATTTTTCGTACATTAAATTGAAGGCAACTCGACGAATTACAGCTTACCTCGGTCAACGTTTTACTATGAGGCGAAAAGAGAGCGTGTCAGACCATCTCTTTCTAATGCTCGCTAACCGTCGGTAAAACTTGATAAATATAGGCTAATGCCAAACGGCTTGCAGTTCTCTCCTCTCCTCTATTAGAAAGAGACAAAGAAACCACGCCACTACGAGAAAGGAAACACGACAAAATTAAAAAGAATTAGCGTTATAATGAAATCCTTCGCAAGTCATATTCTTTTTATTTTGGCATATTTTCGTGTTCCATTTCGTTTAGTTGAAAATAAATTATTGTTAGTATGTGTTCCTATACCACTGGTGTGTGAGTTTTTCGTTTGTTATATTTTAATATTTGTGTTATTTAAACTGTGACTGATTCTGTAAGGTAATTTAATCGCAGATTTGGTTAAATACTGTGGATTTTGTTTGTTATTATGACTTTAATTCATATAGAGTCCTGCTCAACAGACTACCTGCTTACAAAAGAAACTTCATTTTCAAAACTAAGTTATGCATACAAGAAGGATGTTATTCAGTTGGGTCGAGCACTCCCACACATGATTATTGATTGCAAAAGGCGAGGTGGATTTTTTAAACATTTTCACGCGTCGTTATATGATAAATATACATGGATGACAGGCAGTTGCAAACTGAACAAAATGTTTTGTTTTCCGTGTTTGTTATTTTCTGATTCGAAATCTGTTTGGAGCAGTACGGGTTTTACGGATATTAATAATTTGTCTAACTCAGCCAAAAAACACATTCAGACTAAAAAACACATCCGCAGCTGCTTGTTACTCCACGAATTTGGAAATAATGGCAGAATCGAGTAATTTTTTTCCAACGCTTTTGATGTACATAACAGAAAAGTTGACCGTAATTGCGAGTTAATGAAACGTTTTATTGACACGGTCATTCTTTTGGGGAAGCAAGAATTACCATTTCGCGGTCACAATGAAAGAGCAGATTCGGACAATCGCGGAAATTACATTGAAACGTTAAATTATTTGTGCAAGTACGATACAGTCCTTGATTCTCATTTGGAGCAATGTTCCTCGACCCAAAATTCTGTATTTTCAGGACTTTCAAGTGACATCCAAAATGACTTAATTCATTGTATCGCGTCTTCTACGACGAAACGCCGGACGTCAGTCACAGGGAACAGTTGACTGTTATATTGCGGTACTTGTCCAGCAGTGGAATTGAAGAGCGTTTTCTGGGCTTCTATGACGTAAGTGGTGGTCGAAATGCCGACATTTTGACCACCATGTTACTCGCCGAGTAACATGGTGGTCAAAATGTCGGCATTTGTCAATACTCGGTATTCTCGATGACTTTCGTTGTAAAGATAAATTAATTGGACAGTCTTACGATGGTGCGGCAGTTATGTCTGGAGAGCACGGTGGTGTACAAACTAAAGTTCGTGAAATCTGTCCCATGGCGATGTTTATTCCATGCTATGCTCACATTTTAAACTTAGTCTTGAGTTGGTCTCTTGAATTCGTACCCGAATTAAAAGCTTTTTTTGGTCATATTAACAGTATCGTACGCTTTTTTAATAAATCTTCTAAAAGATCGAATCTTCTGAAAGAAGTTGCTCATCGTCGTATGCCGGGGGTAGCAGAAACGCGATGGCATTATCACTCGCGCATAATTAACGTAATTTTCAACTGCAGAACCGACATGATCGAAACTTTGAATTGTATTTTAGATTCACCGGAATCATGGGACAGCGAATCAATTTCAATGTCCGAGTGCTTGTTACACAAACTGGAAGACATGCAATTTTGCTTCTTATTGCGTATTTTCTCAAACATTTTCGAAAAGACAGACGTTCTTTTTGCTTTGCTTCAAAGTAAGCAAGTAGACATTGAAGTGGCAAAGCGCGAAATCGATTCTTTTGAACGGTGGATTTCGGAAGAGTTTATTAATTCGTTTGATACCATTTTCCACAGCATTGAACAAATATGTGAGCCGCCGCGGCGACGGCGCCGAATAAATACTGACACGGATCCCAAAACGGCGTACAAGCGTATTTTTTCCTCGATTATAGATAAAGTCAAAGCTCAAATTACTCAAAGGTACCGATCTTTTTCTCAGCTTGTATTTATTGATTTACTTAATAAATCAAAGTATCTTCAATACAACCAATCATTTCCAACTGAAAAAGTTTCCTCTTTGACAGCGAACTTTCCGGGAATTTTTGATTTTACCGCGTTGAAAAATGAACTTAAAGTCTTATTTACGTCAGCGTCGTTAAATAAATTGGACACCTATGAGCTTTTTTTACAGCTCCAGAATACGTCTTTGAAAGACGCATTTTCTCAAGTTTCGACTCTTTGCAGTTTAATTCTGACCCTCCCCATTTCAGTAGCTTCAGCTGAGCGGTCATTTTCTGCTTTAAAACGCATTCACACGTATGTGCGAAACTGCCAAAAAGAGCAGTGATTGTCCGATTTGGCTATCATGTCAATTGAAAAAAAATTGCTTAATAAAATGAAAAGTAATCCGAATTTTTATAACAACATTTTAGCTCATTTTGTTAAAAAAAACAGACGCATTGCATTAGAATATAAATAACGTTGTGATTGTGTATAATTTGCTTTATTTTGCTTAATATTTTTGTTGGTTTTGGTGTTTGTGTGGTTCGGTTTTTAACACTTTATTATTTTTGTAATTTATTATTTTATTTTTTCTTGACTCTTATTCCCTAACAATAGGTACTTAACTTAGTGCTTACTAACAAGCATGCATGTGTGGTATGGAGATGCACGTCGAAAAAGGCTTTTCTCAAAGCCGCTTTTATCATACTTGAAAGACACTGTTATCAAATCATCAGTCCTTTTTTGTATGGTGAATGTGGGGCTTTTGATATTATTCTTATCTGAAGACCTCCTCCAAGATATCCTGCAGTAGTTAAGTGTTTAAGTGTTTATTTTTTTGGACCGGCTTCCCTTTGTCAAAATTTCACCCTTCGCCACTGGTCGCTAGTCTATATATATAAAAGAAAGTCGTGTTAGTTACATCATTTATAACTGAAGAACGGCTATACCAAGTTGGCTAAAAATTGGTAAGGAGGTAGCTAAGAACTGGGAGAAGGACATAGGATACTTTCTATGCCGCTCCCCGTCGTTCCTGTGGGAATAAATGCACTTCTTTGTTTCGACTTCTCCCACGCTTTTATGCTACCCTGGTAACTTGAACGTCAAAAAAATATGCACAATAAACCTTCTTTCATGTATTATGATTATTTGATAATGATGAATGAATGACGTTTATTGTTTCGACTTCTCCTACAGTTTTGTGATATCCTGGTACCTTCCACGTCAAAAAAATGTGCACAATAAACCTTCTTTCATGTAATTATGATTATTTGATAATGATGAATGAATGACGTTTATTGTTTCGACTTCTCCTACAGTTTTGTGATACCCTGGTACTTTGCATTTCCACAAACTATGCACAATAAAACCTCTTTCATGTATTATGGTGATTTGATAATGATGAATGAGCTTTTTTATTGTTTCGATTTCTCCTACACTTTTGTGCAACCCTGGTACCTTCCACGTCAAAAAAATATGCACAATAAACCTTCTTTCACGATTATTTGATAATGATGAACGAATGAGGTTTATTGTTTCGACTTCTCCTACAGTTTTGTGATACCCTGGTACTTTGCACGTCCACAAACTATGCACAATAAAACCTCTTTCATGTATTATGGTGATTTGATAATGATGAATGAGCTTTTTTATTGTTTCGATTTCTCCTACACTTTTATGCTACCCTGGTACCTTGCACGTCAAAAAATATGCACAATAAACCTTCTTTCACGATTATTTGATAATGATGAACGAATGAGGTTTATTGTTTCGACTTCTCCTACACTTTTGTGCAACCCTGGTACCTTCCACGTCAAAAATATGCACAATAAACCTTCTTTCACGATTATTTGATAATGATGAACGAATGAGGTTTATTGTTTCGACTTCTCCTACAGTTTTGTGATACCCTGGTACTTTGCACGTCCACAAACTATGCACAATAAAACCTCTTTCATGTATTATGGTGATTTGATAATGATGAATGAGCTTTTTTATTGTTTCGATTTCTCCTACACTTTTATGCTACCCTGGTACCTTGCACGCCAAAAAATATGCACAATAAACCTTCTTTCATGTATTACGATTATTTGATAATGATGAATGAATGAGGTTTATTGTTTCGACTTCTCCTAAACTTTTGTGCTACCCTGGTACCCTGCACCTCCACAAAGTAGGAAACACGTGTCCAGTATTTTTAAGTTAATAATATTATGTACAAAATTTCAAAAAGATATAATGAAAAACCACAAAGTTATAATAAGCTTGCTACGAGTATTCTACTTGGTTGTCCCAACATAAATATGGTCAAAGATCCGCGCGCGAGCGAACGCGGTGCGTTGACCTCTAGCGTCAGCTGTTGCGCGCGCACAATACTATGATGATGTATCGTAAGCTGCGTGACGCACTCGGTAACTACACTGTAACAATTTCTAAATGTATTTGGGACAAAATATAACATGGTGTCAAAATTATTGGAATCGATTCAGTTGCTTATTCACTATTTATATATAACTCAAGAACGGCTGAACCGATTTAGCTGAATATTGGTGGGAGGTAGTTAAGAACCCGTTCCCGTCGTTCCCGTGTGACGTGACATAAGACATGGTCCAACTCATTCAAAATGTAAGTCAGCAATTCATATACCAAAAATGGTAGAACAAAAAGCAAATGACAGCTGAGCATATTTAAAAAAAAGTCTAACCGGTTGAAGCAATCGTTTAAAGCAAAGAATATAAATACTCTCTGCTGGTTTAAAGTTTCTAATAAAAAACCACAAAGCCAACTTCAACTTCAAAATTTCTAATATTGTATTGCTGTGCCATTTATCATCAATAAAAATATCATGCCGTGACCAAGACCATCAAATCTTTCTCGAGCGCCGCCTTACTATGACTCGACTTCGTGCTTCTCACTCACAAGAGCAAAGGGAGGCGGCAGTCCGTGAAACTGTTCCGTTGACAATGCGAAATCGGCGAACAAACCTCAGAGATCATCATCATTATCATCAATCTTTTTATCGTCCCACTGCTGGAGACAGGTCTCCTCTCATGCAGAGAAGTATTGAGTGTAATCACCACGCTTGCTTAATGCGGGGTGGCGATTTCAGACTTATAAAGTCCAGGTTTCCTCAAGATTTTTTCCTTCACGTTCAGTCATTGGTGTCCTAGATATTATACTTAGAGAGTACATATCACTTTATAAAAGTTACATCGATACTTGCCTGACCTGGAATCGAACCCGCGCAATACAAGAGAGGCTGGTGTTTTAACCACTAGGCCACCACGACATCTCAGAGATCAATAGCTAGATAATTTACGAAGCACAAGTAGAAATTCATTTCTTTCACAAGGTGCTACACTAAATAAATGACAAATAAAAAAATCATGGAATACTTTTTTTTTATTTATTTACAGTGTTCCTAATTTAAAAAGTAAAAAATGTGATCATGTGATATTTATTGCCTTTAAGGCGGAACAAAGTTCGCCGGGTCAGCTAGTATTATATATATTGGGGTATTTGATTTGTTGTCCCACAATATTATGAAGTTTCATATTAATATCTACAACATACTTATCAATTTTAATTTGATCAATTATATTATGGTACGCAGAGGCCTATTTTATTAGCATTTTTTCTGTTAAGTATTCTGTTTTTTTATTTCTTTATCATGTTAAATTACCCAACACAGCTCTCAAAAACGTCCTTGGCAATTACAAACGTGGAGAAAACAATAAATACACGGACTTTTTATCGTACTTCCACAGGAAAAAGATAAAAGAAAGAAAACGTAAACAAACGTTGCATTGTACCAACTGAGGCGTTAAAAGAAATTTCTGATGGACCATTGGATATTTCTTCTATGGCTAAGGCTTCAACATTTTATTTGATCCACTTGCACTGAGACGAGATCTTCTCCAACAGGTACTGTGAGCCACAAACGGACGGAGTGAAGCGTAATGTTTGTTTCTTTTTTTCTTTTTTATAATTATAAAATAGCTTGACCGCAATCCCGCCTGATGGTAAGCAGTGATGCATCGTTGATAGATTTGAAAGCGCGTTAGATTATTAAGAGATTATTCACACAAAAAAAATTGAGTGGATAGGAAGAAAGACAGCAGTTGAGTGAGGTGATGCAATGTTTTTGTGTTTTTTTTTTTTTTAAATAACTACAGGCCTATTTCACTTGCAACTGTAGTGGCAAAAGTATTGGATGGTGTGCTTAACACTCAGTTAAGGAAACCCGTTAAACTCCACTGTAACCAGTTTGGGTTTCGGCCTCAGCTGTCCACAGAGAGTGCAATACTGGGTTTGAAGCATACCGTTAATTACTATATAAAGAGAAAGAGCCTAGTATACGCATGCTTTCTCGATTTATCCAGGGCCTTTGACCTGGTCTCGTATGATGTCCTTTGGGAGAAGCTGGAGAACACTGAAGTACCAAAGGAACTCATTAGTAGTGTATTACGGTACTGGTACGGGAACCAGTTCAACAGTGTCCGATAGGCGGGGCGATGTCAGATACTTATAGTGCTGAGTGTGACGTGAGACAGGGCGGTTTGACCTCACCTACATTGTTTAATTGAACGAGCTGATCGTCACGCTCAGCAGTCAACGTGTCGGATGCTATGTGGACGGAGTGTGTGTCAACAACCTAAGTTATGCAGACCACATGGTGCTGCTGAGCGCTTCGATATGTGGGCTGCGGAGGCTACTAAGTGTATGTACGGAATATGCGCGAGGACATGGGTTAATATATAATACGGAAAAGAATAAATACATAGTCTAGTTTAAAGCTATCGGTAGGTCAAGCCAGCTGTTAATCTGGAAGGTATTCCACTAGATCACATCGATCATTTTAAATACTAGTGCATATACTTACCGAGGACCTCGGGGACCAGGCTAACATAGAACGAGAGCGGAGAGCGCTGTCTGTACGAGCCAATATGATAGCCCGCAGGTTCGCGCGATGTTCGTATGGTGTGAAGATCACGCTCTTTAGAGCGTACTGCACAACCCTGTGCGCGTGCAGCCTGTGGGTGAACTATAATGGTAAGGCATACAGTGGTATCCAGTATAATAACGTGTACCGGGCGGTGTTAGGGCTGCCCCGCTTTTGTAGTGCATCAGGGATGTTCGGTTTTAATGCTACTGTGCGGAAACACGGCGCGTCCGTGGTGCGCCGGGTATAGGCCAGCTCCAATACCATCCTGGCAATGATCGCCGACCGGCTAGACTGCCTTTATATCCGCTATAGCTGTGGCAGACATGCCGCTGTACAAATGCCCACTAGGAAATTATAATTTCACATTATTGTAAAATTTCTGTACGTCTATTCAATGTTATTGTTATGCATTTTAATTATTATTTTATTTTCTTTTGGATTTATTTAATTCAATTGTTGTTTAAATTTATATTTTATTATTTGATTTCCATTTATTAATTATTTTAATGTGTAATTGGATTTATGGACTGAAATATTGTCTAAAATAAATAAATAAGTAAATAATGTTAAGCCCAACAACACGACCAATGATGCTGCTCCAGAGGGAGATTCGGAGACCCTCCACGACCCAACTCCCGGCACAACAACATTCGACGCATCGTACCAGGCACACATCGCAACAGAACTGCTCAGCCCCGTCCTCCACACGGCTTCATTAGAGATCATGCCGGAACACTACGAATCGCTTAGCGACAAGACTTTATCTGGTAGGTGGTAACTTCTGGCGGCAGCCGATGTTATGGCCTACCATTGAGTAGTAATAATGTCAAGTAATCGTACTTAATAAATAAACCTTGGTTTAATTTTAAATTTTATTAATTGATTGTAAGGCGTTCCGAACTACTAAATAAATTTATCGTAACAGCATAGCACCAATTTAAAAAACATTATTTATATTACCGTTAAAATAATAAGATATTAAAAACGTACGGATCTTTGTGATGGAAACATGCCCAAAACGTCGCCAACATTGTCTCATTGTATGTCTTTGTAGACTCGCATGACCAAAAGTAGGCCAGCACGAGAGTCAATCAACCTCTTTACAACTTATGAGTGACTTTTATTTTTAAATCTACTGAGCATTTCTATTTGTGGTTAATGCTTAAACTTTAACCAAAATGGTAAGATAGTAGTATTCATGATACAAAAATCGTTCGGATTTACGGTTTCAGGCGATGTTTACATATGTCAGTCAATCCCTAGTGTTAGGCAGTGTTAAGTTAAAGGTATGGTAGTTTATGCCTCTCTCAACACGTTATTCAGGCACTCTAATTCACGTAATTTGAATTACCGCGCTTGAATGGCGTGTGGTTACGCCACCTTGCTAAATAGGCATATACATAGATATACAGTATGTTAAGAAAACCCTGTCCGACCCGTAAGGATAATAAAGGTTAGGTAAACAAATGACCAAATAAAATATAAAATTTTACATAATCATCATAGTAACAATATTAATGAATTTTGAAATAATCTTTTTTTTTCGCGAATTAACTCCAACTTCCTCAAAATTAGGTAAAATTTTAAAATGTGACATCCCCATTTTCGGCGGTAAAATCGTTTGATTCTTTATTGGATATTAATGCATAAATTTATGCGAGCTTTTCGGCGTCCTCAAATAAGAAACTAGGGATGTACTATTTTTTGCGCAATAACTTTTTTTATCGCTATTAATCGAAACTGATTTTGATTCTTTATTGGATATTAATGCATAAATTTTTGCTCGATGTTTCGCGGCGCGGCTTCCTCAAATAAGAAACTAGGGATGTACTATTTTTTGCGCAATAACGTTTTTTTTAATAGGCGAACACATTTTTGTGAAATGATTGTGACTAGTTGGGATCGTTTGGACCGCAGTTGGTATAATTTTAGTGTAAAACAATGCTGGTTGAATGATTTATTGTAAAAACAGATTACCTAATGGTAAAAGTACTTTCGTTTCATATCGATAAATTACTAATAACAATAATAGTACTATAATAGTAACTCATATATTTTTTTATATTTTAACGGATTCCGACAATAAAAAATGTAAAAAAGACTCACAGGCTTCGTCGGCTGAGCTCTTATATGGCGAACCCCTAAGACTTCCTGGCGAGTTCTTTGAGCCAACAGTCACTGGTAGCACTGACTTATCGGATTTTTCTGCTAGGCTCAGAAATTTCGCTGATAAACTGCGACCAGTACCTATCGCCCGTCATGGTAAGCACAAGGTTTTCGTTTTTAAAGACCTTAAAACCTGTGACTTCGTCTTTCTTCGTGAAGATGCGTCACGAGGTTCACTCCAACCTGCCTACACCGGGCCACATAAAGTACTCGTCAGGGGGGATAAAGTTTTTAAAATTCTTTACAACAACAAGGAGATGACGGTGACCATAAATCGATTAAAACCCGCCTTTATCTTGTTTGTCGAGAACCCTAATACTGAACCTGAAGATGCACAAAACTACGTGACTCGATCTGGTCGTCACGTCAGGTTTCCCAATTTTTATCGCCCGTGACGGTCTCTGGTGAGGGGTGGTGTAGGATCCTCTACACAAATACTTTACAACATACACATACATACAATACCGGTTTGTCGACATCATTATATCGATATGACAATATCGACATGGCCCCGTCCCTATTACCACTTAAGTATATAACTACATATACTCCGGCCGCCTGCGTACGCGCAGGGGTCAAGACAGTCGTTTACCTACTACGACGCGGAACGCATGTTGCTTGCTAAGCTACTTTACTTTAAGCGAATGTATTTACCAGTATTTAAAATCTTATTGCATTTCGCTGTGACTTTCCTTTTCTGCTTCTATAACTTCCGTGCTAAAACTATACTGTGCTATTTGTGTACGTGCTATTCTACCTATTGACTATCTTGTGCTTGCTTCCGCTTTTTCTACTCTAGTGCCTTCTAAACATTTGGTGTTAATGTGTGTATGGACGGACTTGAACAATACAACATTTGAAACAGTGAGTCGAACTTTTATTTCCATCCACCGACACCTACATTGGTGTGCGACACCTACCAGTGTGGAGGCATGAGGAACAGGGAGTAAAGCTCACTCATCCTCCATAGAAAAGGGAGGATCCTCCAACCAGACGGGTGTTATGTCTGGCGGGCACTTGCCCAAAAGTTGAAATTGGCAAGTTGTATGTATGCTAATTGCACGGTAAACTCTGATTGCGAGATGTAGAATTCGTGTGACGTCAGTATGACGCGTCGTTCATTTTGTGGCGTTTGTAGGTACCGCTACAAATGTATGAAAAAAATGTACGATTACAATATTTAATTGATTGCAGTGAATTGAAAATTTCCACTCGACTCGTGCAGCGTGTGAATGGAAGGACTCGCTCGGGAACGGAGGTCTTCTTCGGGGTTCGCTTCTGCTTTCACACATGCAGCGGGTTAGCCACCATACCAGGTGTCTGACGTGACCCGAACTCTAGCTCACCGTCGGACAACCCGGGCTCCTCATTGAGAGGAGCTGGGGGCCCCGTTAGCATTCGGGCAAACGAGTGGGGCCAAGAGGAAGGTAACCTCGCTAAAAACCCTTGGCTGCTGCGTCTTCTCGTACAAGAAGACGTACCCAGCCTGGCCCCTCCCTATGGAGAGACCACTGTGGGTCCCGGCTATTGGGCTGGGTATTCCCGGCTTCGGCTGGGCGAGTCCCACACACGTCCTTCGCCTAGCAAGCGGCGGGTATGGTGCGTTAGGGCATTTCCACAGCGTCAAAAAAAAAAAAAAAGAAAAAGGTCTATAAGGCCATCATTAGACCTGTTATTCTTTATGGCAGTGAGGCGTCGCCTGTGCTTGAGCAACACAAGCAGGAGCTGCGTGTCACGGAGATGAATATGCTGCGGTGGATCTGTGGAGTTAACCGGAAAGACCGCATCAGGAACTCCAGCATCCGTGGCGGTCTTCGTGTTCGTGACATTGCAGACAAACTGTTTATCGGCTCCTACGCGGGTAAGGCCACGTTTTACGCAAACCAGCATGTTACGTGGGTAACAATAATGTCTTACCATGGTGCCTCCGCCGGGCCGGAACAAGCGGGGTAGACCAAAGAAGTGCTGGCTTGACGTTTAAGAGATGACATGCGTGCCAATAATCTCTTACCACAGGATGCTAAAGATCGCGCTAAATGGAGGAGACCCCGGACCCCGGGGTCCAACGCGAAAGCCGCGGATGCAACCGGGATAAACGCTAAGATGATGATGATGATGACACAATGTCGCTGTTACATTGTTCGGCTCTTTGGGCTCACTCTTCTCAGTATTGACATTATTCGCGTAACAGAAGTACGGTGAGGGCAAATTTAACGATGTAAATATTTGTAACATTGAAGAACATTGTGTGGTAATTCAATAGTAAAATTAAATACTACCATCTGTTTGCAATGTGACTTTCATGCCTCTTCGAGGTGAATCGTAGTTAGGTACAGCTACCACAGCAATTTCAGTAATAATATTTTCTTTATATTTTTATTCAGAAATACAGAAGATTGTCTTACAGATACAAATAATGGTCAGGCACAATGCCTACTATAAAAAAAAAACGCGAACTTTACTGAAAAGGAGTCCCACTGTTTTGTAAAAAAAAAATATGTGTTTGAGAATTAATGAATCATGTCATATAAACACATAATGTCGATAAATATTTATATCAATTAAGTAAAAATGAATAGCACACCCACTGACTTTACATAGATTAATTTACCTACTAAATGGAAAGTTGCTGACATGGCGTTGCATACCAATAATTTTTAAATAGTAGGAATTTTGATGAATTATGTACAGAAAAACTAAGTCTCAAAATAATGTAACTGAACCTATACCGGCCAGTAGAATAAAAATCTTAAAAACTGAATAGAACCTCATTCAAATTTACCTCTCTACTTCAGCACACTCGGAGAACACATATGAAAGAAAGAAAAAGAAAGAAAAATGCATTTATTGACATTACAGCAAGATACATAAATTTAAGATAAATTGAAGAATTATACAGAACAGAGCGTACATATAAATGTAGAATAATCAACTGCACATTGGTGGTACTTGTACTACCATAATTGTAATTATTTCTACTACTTAAAGACGCTGAAAATGTCAAATTGTAACCCCCCTTTTGGTGTGGATGGGAAATCATCAAATGACCTCTCCCGCACTGGTCAGAGCGCAAGAGCATGTCAGTCTTTTACTGAATATAACCTACCCATGTTCCCGCAAGAACCCGCAGCCCTAGCATACTTCGGTCTTCGTGGACCACGTCACGATGTGCTGACTTCTCTAAGAGGAGCGCGTGAAACACAACGCGCTGTCGACCTGGGTCCGGTCCTTACCGAGCGACGAGCTGCCTGCTTCTAGCCATCCGCAAGCCCGTGCCTACGGTAGCTGGGAGTCCGATGTCTCCCGGCCAGGGCATCTTCTGCAGCGCTAGAGGCGTGAAGGTTTCCACTCCACCACGCGCTCCGCCTTCTTCTTTGCCAGAAACATTACATCGCAGAAGGGGTTGACGGCTTGACATTCATTCTCGTTCCGGACCATGACCTGGGCCAGGGCCGGCCCTGGTGCAGGCCATGGTCGTTACAAATCATTGCGAGAGATCCCCGACGATCATTGGCACGAAGACACGGCGGTGCTCCTACCAAGCCAGACCTCCACTGTGAGTCCTTAGGGCAATCCCCATAGTGGCGTTTGCTTCCTCCTTATTCGAAACAGGAAGCCATGACCCTCTGGGACGCAGTAAGACGTCGAATTGTTACCCCCTATTATGGTTAAGTTCAAACTATACGCAATAAATCACATTATTATGACATTGATTCCGATACTCAATTTATTTTTCTAGTAGTGTCAACCAATTGACAGATTGTAAAATAGAAGCGAAAACTTTTATTTCAGGCAGAAGTCCATAGGTTAGTAACGATATTACTCTAAGTGTTAGTAGGTTGCAGACACAAATATAAGACACAGATGTAGTTAGGTACATACATATTAAAATTAATACTTTGCGTGGAGCTGCATCTACCTCCGTGTATTACTAAAGTCTACTAAATATGTATGTTGTTATGTACTAAATTTTGACTCGTACGTGTAGCTTTAATCTTGTCTGGTCTGCAATAATTATGTGTCAGACGCAAGTTTTAATTACTCTGAATATCAAAGTGTGGCCAAAGTTAAGCAGCCTCTCACTTGACCTCTAGGGCACTATCTTTACCTTTGTATACTTTATATGTCTATAAATTATTACTGGAGACCAAAAAAGCGTCTATAGGACATTCGCGAAAGCTATTAATGATCACTGACCTGTGGCACACTTAGCACTAGACTCAACACCCACGCGACAATTACAAGTCTTCCACTCCTCGTCGCAGTCGCCATACTTCTCATGGGATACTTCACAGCAAGCCATCTGTCCACTCCGATGAGCACGAGTATAAAAGTACTGAGGTACAACGCGAACATCTGCAGGAACTTAAACAATTTGCAGGCTATATTCCCGGCGTACCATTGCACCGTAAAGGACCACGCTGCTTCGCCAGCGATGCAAAAAATAGTCACCAATAAATCAGCTATACTCAGTTGGAATATCAAACTATATATCGCTGTCCAAGACGGTCTCGCTCTTCCCCGACCTCTTTTACCTCTTTGTATACTTATGATCGTTGCCAAATTACCAAAGAATGATAACACAGCCATGGCAGAAAGTACGCTGGCTCTGATAAGAGTGCTTGTAGTCATAACTGGGGCGTGATCCAAACACATGATCTGAGTGCCATTGTATACGAAAATATTGTTCAAGAAGTCATCGGAATGTGTGCCGTTAAAAAGAAATGTCTCCGAACATTTTTCTGTGGACCATATGGTGTATCTTGTAAGTATAGTTTCAGCCGAACTAAATTGTTTATGAAGAGCTAATTCGCTCGAGTATAACTCGTCATCGTCATATAATGTGGTATTGTTGCCTGCGCTGTCCATGTTTTGCCATGCGTCTTCAACTTCTCTGATAATCTGAAACAAAGAAATTGAGTGTATTATTTCATATCATACAATACTAAAACAACCTCGAAAATAATCGGCTTTATTGCGTCGTATATATACCGTGCATTTACGCAATACATGACTTAATTTATAGTCCATATGACATGTCGTCGTTAATGTTAAAAAATTAAACCATTTCCTAATACTTAAACCATTAAAATGACCTACTCATTGCCTTAAGATTATCCTGAACATACCTAAATAGCAGTCACTTTCCGAGTGCTTGGGGCCGTGGTTAATGATAAACGGACCTCTGCCTCAATTTATTGCAAAGCTGCTGAAGTGGCTCTTTAATGCCTCAGTTAACGGCAGAGTCAGGAAGACGGCACTTGCCTCGAGGCAGCTAAAATTGGGTCTCAGCTTATAGATTAGATTTATTGTGGGCATTAAATGGGAATGGAATTTTTATAAGAAAAATAGATTTAAAGATTTAATTCTGTGTTATATTGGGTTTATAATCAGCATGGGTTTGTTTCACAAAAATATGTTTAACTATTCTTTTAAAGTAATTAAATCTATAATATGAAATCTAAATATAACGAAAGTAATGAAACGATAAAAACCGAACAAAATTAGTTACAATATTACAGTCGTCAAAATGTTTTGATATTTGCTTTTTCGTCCCGAATTTATCCCAGATATATGGAATATTATAATTTAATACAATCTTCAGACAAAAACTTCTTTATGAACGTAAAAGAATTTCATATCTACCGAAACTCGTTTCAATTATACAAAAAAAAGTATCACATATCTTATTAAATACGTACATATTTTGTATATTTTTGAACAATTTACGTTATCAAGAAAATTGGTTGCATGCATATTGATTGCAATCACACAGCTACATTGCGCCGCGTGGACGTATACAGCCTTTTCCTTGACTACGCAGATGTCAGTTATCCAGATCTTACTGAGGCTCAACTAGATAAACTTGAGCGACTTCAAAACTTTTTCATGAGATTTATATTTGGCCTGCGCAAATATGAACACATATCTGAATTTCGTACAAAGCTTAAGTGGCTTCCCATTCATCTTTGCCGGAATTCTCATATCCTGATTCAGCTATACAGCATTTTGTTTAATCCTAAAACCCCCTCTTCATGAAACACATAAAAGATATCTAAGGTCATAAGAAAACTTGATATTTAAAGATGCCGATGCATTCCACTAGTTTCTATGATAAATCATTTACTGTACAAGCAGTTCGGCTATGGAATGACTTGCCAGTGTCCATAAGGCATGCTCAAACACTGTTTACTTTTAAAACTATGATAAAAAAACACTTCCTCTCAAACGTATTACTATATTTTATTTGCTGTTGTATGATATTTATTAAGTAGATGTATAAATTTATTTAAACTAGTATGATACACTTAACGTATATATTTATTGTATAATCTATGTAAATAGTACACTGTAGACTACCTACATTATTTCTCTATCCTTCCCCTTAGAATTCCATCCAAAGGTTGTCTGTAAAAGATCGCTCTTAGTGATAAGACTGCCCATTGTGTCACCCTTTGTAAAATCTTTTTATTTATGTTCTGTAACCTATATGGTATTCTATTCTATGTTTATAATAACAGTACAGTCTGTTTAACCACATCCATCCATCATCTTCATCAGACTATAGCAGTCCACTGGTGGACACAGGCCTCTCCTACTTCACGCCTTTCAACTCGATTGTCGACAAATGTGATCCTGTTATCTACTACCACAATTGTTCAAATAAATATATACAGTAAATTAAATAAATTAAATTAATTCAAAATCTGTTTCAAAATTGTGTAGAAGCTATTTTGAATGCTAAACACATTTTACTAACTGTGAACGCAGAAACCCTGTTTTGTTCCTTTATGCTATTAACCCTAACACTTATTTGAATCCTAATTCGTTTTATAGAACTTATGAAATTATGCGAGGGTGTAGTATTGAAACTGTGATTTGGAATCGAGAAAATAATAACAATTGAGAATTTAAGGCAAAATTAATAAGCTAATAGATGAAAGTAACTTTCATTTATTTAATGTTCAGAAATTACTTTATTAATTTAGAAATGTTATGTATATCTTGTTTCGATTTGTGATCGAAAAGTTCGTTTAACGATGTTAGTTTGGGTGAGTTTACTTACTTGTTGATAGAATCTCAGCTACGTTGCCTTTAGTTGTTTGCTACGTAAGACTCATATTATCTTATTGGCAGAAACTGTATTTGTAAATGGCTTTTATTAACTTTTGCTATCAATAGACGTAGGTTTATTGGCTTTCGATTCCTACTTCAACGTTTGTCATTCTATTGATTTAGTGCTCCTTATTCTAAAGACCTGCCGTCATGACGCAACGTGGATCTCTAAATTTTCTCGGAGTCATTTTAGAGTAATAATTGATAGAAATTATCTGGCTATCTTATGTCCACAGTAAAACTACACACAAACACAATAAATCCGATCTCAATGGTTTTCAAATCCACTAAAGTAAAGCCCATGGGGAAGCTATAATCTTCCATCCTTAACTTATTTTCGAGATTAACTTAACCATATAGATGTAATACCATGGGATTATCGACTTAATTCCCAAAAGGATTACGTATGCTAATCTACAATGAAACATGAGTGCGGGCCAGTATGTCATTTCAGGGGTAGAGTATTCACTCAGCTTACGAAATCAGGAATCGGGAATAGCAATCACTACGCATTTCACTGTGGCACTTTTTGCAAGGGTATTTTGGATAACAACATGTCAAATAAACGAAGTTTCTGGGCTTTGTGTACATTTTTATAAGTGACATGGCTGCATTATTGTATATACGTAATACCCAATTTATTTATACGTCTTTTTTTTTCCTTTTCTTAGCCTATAGAGGTCCACTACTAGATAAAGGCCTCCCCCAAGGCTTTCATTCCATTGGGAGGCATTGCCATTATTCCCACGCTTGGCAGGCGGGTTGAGGATCGCAGTAATTTGTTATTCCACACGAGAAGCGCTGCTGCCCGCTTCCATGGTGAGAGTTCCCTTAGTCACCTCTTACGACACCAACGGGAGAATATGGGTTGATACTATTATAAGCCAAGCTAAGATATATATTGTATATAATTTAAGTAAAATCGACTCAACCTGATGATGAGAATTTCGACCGGTGTTATAAAAATAATTAGCAGGATTAGCAGGATTCGACAGGAGTGAAAACTGAAATTATTGAGAAACCCAGAAAACACCAAAAAACAAACATCGGTCACGGTATCAGGTCGGTCACGTTCCCGCGAATTCAATGCTATTTCCTCATCCAAAAAAAGTGCTCAACATCGCTAAAACAGTTTTCAAACCAAAAAATGTGCTTTTGTTGTTGGTTAAAAAACGTTTGATAGATTTTCCATCTGTTTGCCTGTTATCTGAATGCATGTATGTTCTAGATTGGCGGTAAAGCAGTTGAATAGATTTGGACGAAGTTCGGCACACACATCGTTTGTAATCTGTTATAACACAGTATACTTTTAATCTAGGTATTAATTTCCCGTGGATTATTTTCTGACATTAGCGACATACAAATAATATATTTTTTAACACCCTTGCTCGTAAAGCTGATGTAAAGCGGGCCATAACAAACGCGTGTGTTTTCAAAGCAAATAGTTAAGTTATAGTCCAAACAAATTCCATAACAGCATTATTTGCCATTTCAAATAATTATGGAACTGATCGCCGCCGCACGACTCCAGTCAGTGAGCAGCGCGCTGTTCCATATTTGAAATGGCAAATAATAATACTAATGGCGGGAAAGCAAAATTATGTTTATTTAAAATAAAGGATGTCCTATTTGAAATAAACAATTTTATCTACTCTCATATCAAAAAATTAAAAATATAAAACTAAAAAGGAGTTTATATTGACGTACTTTACCCATAGTATATCGAAAGTAAATTAAAAAATTAAATTATAACATTATTTCTTTAACAAAATAATGTTATAATAATTTTTTTTTCATTGCCGTACAGATTATAAACCATAGATAGCACTATTTCATTTTTTTATCTGTGGCTGCGCGCGCTTTGGCGCGTGCGCTTTGATGCATGGTGCAGAATTTTGGCGCCGAATACGTTTCTTTGCATTGCAAGTCGTTGTTGTGTTTCGCTGGACACATAAATGATTATTATTGTTTCTTAAAATGTATGAGATTAGATAAAGTAGTGTATGAAACTGTACATAATTAGGTATTACACACTCGTGTGATACTATTAAAAATCTCGCTTTGCTCGTTTTTTAAACTCACACTCGTGCATAATATCCCTCATTGTGTAACAGTTTCATAAACTACTATTTTTTCTGTTTCCTCGCAAGTGTGTTAAAAAACGTCGTACGGTATACGTGCGTATTAGTTATAACATGCTCGGCTCAATTACGTCCTCGCCTTCGGCTTGGGCTGAAATTCCGCCTCGCATATTAGAACCATCATTACGCACTAATATCGTAATCGTAGTTTTAATTGCAGCGAAAAGTTATTATAAAAGTTCTACATTTAAACTTATCACACATGCCGTGCACTCGGCTGTAAAAAAAAGAGAAACGGAATATGAATGTAAAATATTTCTTTTTTCTCAAGGGTTGAACATCTCGGAGAAAAATATATTCTATATTTTACATGTGCATACGTATCTTTGTTGTAGTTCACCGAAATTATAGTCTGTTGTATAAAGTAGAATAAAATACTGAACCCTTTGCCGAACGATAAAAAGTACTTCTTTAGATACGTTCACAATATTTGTGTATTTTTAAAAATGTTGACTTTCGTCATAATGTATGTTGTACTCGTTCAAGATCGCTTAAGCGAAATGAGCAAAATACAAACATCTCATTTTCAAGCGGGATTTTGTTTTGTTTGTTTTTTTTTTTGTAAAAATTTGAGGTTTTATAGTAAGACTAGCAGCGCCCCGCGATTTCACTCGCGTAAATAGTAGTAATATAAAAAATAGATAAAAACCTATTCTCTTTTCTAACGAATGTATAGGCGAAATTTGATTAAAATTGGTTTAGCCGTTTTGAAGAAGGTCGTGGACAAACACCGTGACAGGAGAACTTTTTTATAATAGAAGATAGAAGGTTAGGTATGTATATACGGGGCAGTGTTGCTTAGTTGACGAAAATCCGGCACACAATGAGCAATGAGCAATCATTTCATTGTCCGCTTTAACACTCGTAAAGACAACTTATCAGACATTTGATACAAAGTATTTATACATATTCAGAAAGAATAAATCTCGACAATTATTTTAATATGTAACACTAATAAGAGTCCAATAATAAATTACTCTGATTTTAATCGCAGAACTCACTGCCATTGTACAAAACTGCACTCACCGTTTATAAACAAACTTTTTATCCGATGTGAGTGGTAACGGACGCGATAGTGGGGATTCACGCTGAGATGTAGATGATGACAGTGTGAATTATTTCATGACCGGAATCGCGAGGTCGATTATAATCGGTATACATAATAGTCTGTGAGTTTAGCACAATGAGATGGTCTTATATATTTAATCAAGCGATATGTATTGATGTTTTTTTTTTTAATAATTATAAACTTGGGCTTGATCGCAATCCCGCCTGATGGTAAGCAGTGATGTGATCATTGATGGTAAAGCGCGCTAGTTTATTAAGAGCCTATTCACTTAGAAAAACTGAGCGAATAGGAAGGAAGACGGCAGTTGAGCGAGGTGATGCAATGTAAAACCCAACAACACGACCAACGATGCTGCGCCAAAGGGATATTGATCTGAAGACCCTCCACGACCAAACTCCCAACACAACAACATTAGGCGCATCGTACCCGGCACACATCGCAACACAACTGCTCAGACCCGTCCTCCGTACGGCTTCACCAGACATCATGCCGGAACACGACAAATTGCTTGGCAGTAAGGCTTTGTCTGGTGGGTAGTAACTTCTGCCGGCGGCCGATGTTATGGCCTACCACCGAGGAAAAGTGTAATGTAGTATACAGAATATGAAAAAACAACTAAATCTAACTCATCTTCACGTAGTGCTAAACAAAACTATAAGTATCTGGCGTTACCAAAAATCATTCAAGATATAATAAAATATTAGTGTAATAAAGAAACGGGGTGCCAAATGACTGACAATCTATCAAATACATGTATACGCAATAACTTAAACGATGTTATCATGACACAACAAAATCGAGCATCTTAGTTCATTTTTATTAAGGAAAAAATCGACGATCTCATTATTTATTTATAAATGAAAATGATTTAGTACCACATCAGTCTTGGAGTAAGCTTCCAAAAGTCAATAAGCCTTTTTGGCATTCCTAATTTTTTCGTGCACTTATTTGCTTCACTGGCATTTTCAACTTTCCCAGTGATAGACCTTTTAATCATCATGATTACATAAACATTGCAGAATTATTTTCATAGTAAAATCGAGATGTATACGTCTCTATGAATTTACAAATCTACATTACTCTATCATCAATCAAATTGTCTCATTTCGTGGTTTACTAAATTACTGTTACACTGTGTGGTAGGTTCAACATCAGATCAGGATGATATTATGGTCATAGATATTAAATAGAACTTGTTGAAATTAAGCTGTACAATTTTCTCTATGGGATAAACAACGACAATCAGGGGAAACCTTACTGCTTCCTTAAAAAACTTCATTCGAGAACTGATATTTGTTGCCAGAAGAAGAATCACTACATAGTATATAACAAAGTGGATTTCTCTGTCCCTATGTATGCTTAAATCTTTAAACTTCGGCGGATTTTGATGCGGTTTTTTTAATAGATAGAGTGATTAAAGAGGAAGGTTTATATGTATAGTAACATCGATTAAATAGTGGAAAAATAGAGTTACTTAACCGGTTTGCTCGCCACCTCTGATTTTCGGCCAGTACGTTGTTATATTAATATAATAAGGACACTTTACGCTATTTATTTAAAAAACCATCGCCTACTTAATATATTGGTATAAGCCTTACTATATATTAAGAACGGATTCAAAAAGCGTGGGCTATTCCCCTTCGATGTAGATGTAGTAGATTTCACGAAATGCGTAAAGGATTTCAAGAAAGAAGGAACAAGAGATCACTATCCTCCAGCGGGTTAACGGAACGAGATCTCGTAAGTGCAATAAAAGTTGTTGTTTACATAACAGAAAATTTATTGAAGCGAGGGATTGATCCAGATATAGTCTGCAATGAAATAGACCTTCAAACGCCACAAAGAAACAACGCGTCATACTGACGTCACACGAATTCTACATCTCGCAATCAGAATTTACCGTGCAAATGGCATATATACAACTTCCCAATTTCAACCATTAGGCAATTGCCCACCAGACATAACACCTGTCTGGTCGGAGGATCCTCCCTTTTCTATGGAGGATGAGTGATCTTTACGCCCTGTTCCTCATGCCTTCACAGTTATAGAAATCATTCTTCATAAAAAAATCGACGGTCAAATTCCAAAACACCACGTAAGTCTTCTGGCAAAAGAGAAGGCGGAACGCGTGAGGGAGCAGAAATCCCAGGCCCTCACGCCTCTGGCCGCCGCCGCAGGAGACGCCCTGTTCTAAAGACAACATCAAACTCCCGGCCACCGTAGGCGCGGGCTTGTGGGCGGCGAGCTGCCCATCACTCGCCAGGATCACGTCCGGATCAGGATCATGCCCCTAAGGACCAGGCCCGGGTCGACGGCGCCTTGTGTTTCACGTGCGCCTCATAGAGATGTCAGCACATCGTAACGGGGCCCACAAGGACCGATGCCTCCTGGCCAAGGTTGCGGGTTAAAATAAAAACCGTGGCCCTGGTACACAGGCAAGTGAAAAAACATGGGTGGGTTTTAGTCCTGTCTTTAGGCGCCCAGAGCGGGAGAGGTCATTTTTGTTTATTATTATTATTCCGCACAAACAAAACGCACCTTACAACTAAATACAATAGAATAGAATAGTCTATTGATCGAACTATTATATAGGAAGATAGACATGTTGGAGAGCGAGCGCAAGAATACACGTGCAAAAATAGCTGAGCTGGAAGAAAGGAGTGAAAGCCTGGAAAGGTTTGTATGAAAAACCAGCATTGAAATAAGAGGAGTTCCCAAGAAGAAGAAAGAAAAGAAGGAGGAATTACTTACTATGGTTACAAGTCTAATCAAAACGACAGGATTAGAATACTCCCCCTATGATATTAAAGACATATATAGACTACCCTCAAAGGAGAATTCTAGTACTTCCACTATTGTCACTGAATTTTCAAACAACTTTTTCAAGGAAAAATTCTTAAGCAGTGCTAAACAATATAACACCGAACAACGAGGTCGGCAACTCAACACAAGGCACTTAGGTCTTGATGGACCCGAAGTGGCCTTATTTATTTCTGAACATTTAACACCGAAAGCAAAGCGATTGCACTTTCTTGCTCGTGATTTTGCTAGAACTGAACAATTTCAATACTGTTGGATTGGTAATGGACGCGTGTTTCTGCGTAAAAAGGAAGGGGAAAAGTATACAGTTGTCAAAAATGAGAATACTTTCCAACAACTACGAGGAATATATGCCAGTAATAATTAATGTCAAGTATAGTTTTAAACATTTTGTATCACTCTTTATATCACACATCTTTGTATTAGTCTTTATGTCAGTTAAATTACTAAAACTTAAATTTAACACACATTCATACACACAAGCTCACTACTCACCTAACACCACATACCTCACCGTGCTCTCAATGTCACAAAACTTTAAAAATAATGTCATATACCGCGCCCCCGTTTCTATAGTCCACTTGGGTAAACGTATTCAAAAGCTACTACCGTCTCCTTGTATAATTTTTAATATAAATGGCTAATAGTTATAATTTAATTAACGATCTGGATGAGACCCACTTGTACGTGAGCTCGAAGCACAATGTCCCAGAAAAATGTACCAATGACATTGGCGATGTGTTCTCACAGCTAACGATTATCAGTCAAAATATAAGGAGTATCCAAAAGAATTTCGATAATTTCACTGTATTTTTGTCTCGTTTGAACTTTTTGCCTGATTTGATCATTTTGACTGAGTGCCGTCTGAGTGATGCTACGCCTACCTTTGATCTTAATAATTATGAATGCTTTTACTCTAAACGCTACCTCAATCAAAACGATGGCATTGCTGTCTTTTTCAAAAGTAGTCTGCAAGTAAAAATCGAGGAACCGCCCTTCAAAGACGCGAACTGCTTGCTCGTTCATGTGGGTGAGGAGTTCACGATTTGTGCTCTCTACAGGTCGCCATCTTTATATAATACTTATAATTTTTGTAATTCTCTTGAAGAAATCATGCAAGCTAATGAACCAAAAGCTAACTGTGTCATTGTAGGCGATATAAACATCGACATATGCAGTGAATCTAAAGACAATCGTGCGAGCGACTATTTAGACATAACTGGACACTACGGTTATTATCCTGGCCATCGTTTCCCTACACGGGACCGTACTTGCTTAGACCATGCTCTGTTGAAAACCAAAAGAACAGCTAGAATAGTAATATGTGACTCAGGAATAACAGATCATGATACAGTCATTATTGGAATCGATAGGTCTATCTCCTACTTATTGCCTAAGATTAATAATAGAGTGAAGATAGACTACCCAAACTTGTCCAATGCTGTTGCTGAATATGACTGGAGTCTCATCTATGGTTATACCGACGTGACCAAAGCCTTCACTGATTTCATAGGAATACTTAGTGACAAAATAAGCGCATTTACAACATCAGAGACGGTGCGAAATTCAAAGGCTATTAAAAAACCTTGGATTACTAAAGGCTTATTGAAGAGCATTAGAAAAAGGGACCAGTTACACACAGAGGCAAAGAAAACTTATAACAGGGATAACTCGATCATACAGCAGCGATATAAAACCTATAGAAATGTTTGTAACAATTTAGTGCAAAATTTGAAAACAGAACATGAAAGAAAAGTTTTGGAAGATGCAAACGGAGACAGTAAGAAAACTTGGAAGGCTATCAAAAGTATCTGTAATATTAAGAGTAAAAGCCAGAGTAGATTGGAACTACTTCGGATATACGCGGATCCCATAGATTCTCTAAACGATGTGAATCAATACTTTACGAAAGTAGGAGAACACCTGGCTGAAAGGACTTTGCTCCGTATTAAGAAGTCAGAAACGGAACTCGCTGCTATGTCAACATTTCTTGATAAAAACCCACCCAGCGAATCTTTCTTTGCAGCACCAACAGACGAAGTTGAGGTCAAAAAGATCATAACAAATCTCAAAGACAATTCAGCACCTGGATGGGACGGAGTTACAAACAGAGCCCTTAAGATATGCAAAAATTCTCTTGGCGCACCAATTACCTTCTTGTGCAATTTAAGCATATCGACCGGTAAAGTTCCTTCAATATTGAAAACCGCGAATGTATGCCCAATCTTTAAATCAGGTGAAAAAACAGTTCCGTCGAATTATCGACCCATATCTCTACTCACTTCCCTATCCAAAATCCTAGAGAAGATCATGAATAGTAGACTCCTCAATTTCATTGACAAGAATGGCTGGATATCTGAAAATCAGTATGGCTTTTGCAAGCAAAGGTCAACGGAGGACGCAGTCAATAATCTAGTTGACTTTGTTGTAAATAAGGTGGACAACTGTTATAAATGTACTGGCGTCTTCCTTGACCTAGCGAAGGCCTTTGATACAGTGTCCAGGCGTATTCTTCTCAAAAAGTTGGAGGGCATTGGCATCAGAGGTCTAGCTTTGAAATGGTTCCAGTCCTATCTAACAGACCGCACACAAAGGGTCCGCGTGGGGGAAAACTACAGCAACTATGCCAACCTTAATAACGGAGTTCCTCAGGGTAGTGTGCTCGGGCCTACACTTTTTATCCTGTACATAAACAGTCTTTGTACTATGGAATTGGACCGTGCTAAAATATTTGCTTATGCTGACGATACCGCCCTAGTCTTTTTCGACAAAACTTGGGAAGGGGTTCAAGAGGCTGCTAACAAGGGTGTAAATTTGGTTTCCAGCTGGCTTACCCACAATCTACTGACGCTAAATATAGAAAAAACTAAGGTTATAAATTTTAGCGCCAGCATTAAAACTACCTGCCCAGATCATCTCTCAGTAATATTACACTCCTGTGATAATAATAATGCACCTTCAAGATGTAACTGCCCAAGCCTTGAGAAAGTCAGGCACATTAGGTATCTCGGTGTGTACATTGACCAGCACCTTAATTGGTCAAAACAAATAGAGCATGTAAGTGGCAGGGTCAGAAAACTCATACACATTTTTAAAAAAATGAGACGTATTACTGGCCTAACTATCTTAAAAATGCTATACCATACACTTTGCCAATCCGTTCTCAACTATTGCATTGTAACATGGGGTGTAGCACATAAGTCACATTTAATTAAAATTGAACGGACACAACGCGCCCTTCTCAAAGTAACCTTCAAGAAACCAATGCGCTTCCCGACTGACACATTGTACCAAGAAACTGGTGCACTGCGTGTGCGCCAACTGTACATTATGGCAGTGACTTTGAGGTACCACAAAAATGCCCAGAGGCTAGTAATATACTCCGAAGTGCGCTCGCTTAGAAATGCAAATAAACCTAAATGGGATAAACCTAGATGTAATTTATTTTTTGGCCGCAGATGCTTTCTTTATATGGGGCCGTTTATCTATAATAAGCTGAATAATAAAATGGACATACTACCGATGACCAGAAATAACTTCAAAAATTATATCTCAAAATTTCTGGCAAGAATGGACTATGAAAGCACGGAGAAGTTCCTTAATACTTGAACGCAAAACACACACACACATTCATCACACAAACACACAAAGGTTGATTTGGACAATTCGAACTTCCACAATTCGAACGGTGTGGGAGAGTTCCTTTCTAGTGGACTATATCACAGGTACGAGTATAATATGGATGGCAGCGGGAGTGATATGAGGACTTCGTTCGATTGATCTAAGCCCACCTTAACTCACTCATACATCACACATCCACACAATCACAATACACGGTACACCACAAAATTACAAAATACTAAATAAACAGACTAAATAAGTTGATAGGTTGTATATATATATTTTTTATATTTTTTTATTATGTGAGATTTGTCTGGAAGAACTACCTGTTTTTGACACACCAAATTAATACCGACCGATGCTATGTATGAACCTATCTAATAATGTTGTTAGACGAAGGAGACTAGTCTCCACGACACAGGGAATCCTAGTGTGGAGGCTAGTGCTATTTAAATATTGTAATGATTTTCTGAACAATACAGTTTTATTATTTATTTATTATTATTATTGATCGAAAAGTCGTGGTGGCCTAGTGGTAAAAACACCAGCCTCTCAAGTATGAGTGCGCGGGTTCGATTCCAGGTCAGGCAAGTACCAATGTAACTTTTCTAAAGTTATATGTACTTTCTAAGTATATCTTGGACACCAATGACTGAAGGTGAAGGAAAACATCTTGAGGAAACCTGGACTTTATAAGTCTGAAATCGCCAACCCGCATTGAGCAAGCGTGGTGATTACGCTCAATCCTTCTCTGTATGAGAGGAGACCTGTACCCAGCAGTGGGACGATAAAAAGGTTGATGATGATGATGATGATGACAATAGAATACCAAAAAATACAGGAAAAAAAATATCATCAATAGTCTCGTATCCTAACATGCAAAACTGCCAAACTTTAAAGAAAGTTGATTTGATGTCAAACAAAACAAAAAAAAAAGTCTACTGAAGTTGTTATTTCTTCTACATTCATTCATTCACGATAATATGATAAGAACGGCAAATATCGATACTGCTAGAGGTGATGGTGTTAATTTAGATTTTTCTTTGCTTGACGATATCTCAATTCCTGATGTTGGAGCATACGTATCGCTAAGTGACATTTTTGTTATAAAAATAGCATAAACTTAGACGTTTTAAATGTAACTCAAATTACTTTAAAAGTCATTCCTAAAGACGATAAAGGTGACTATTTAGCATTGGGATTGCTACCTCTACAACTTCTACATTATATACTCTATAGCGTCTATATTAAAGATAGTTACAGTAACTGAAGTGTACACTCACCAGTCACCATCGTCTTCAAAAAATGCGATTGAATATAATAGTAATAATGTGAATCCTGTTACTGATATATTTGTAAATATTTCGTGTATGCTGCAAAATAATAAGCAAAATGATCCATTTAAAAATCAATTAAGATTTCCGATAAGTCCAACTGCACAGTCAAACATTAATACAATTAACTACATAGAGAAATATTTAAAAAAATCCTAGTGCCATATCTTCAGAAGCTTGGAGAGATTTTCACGACTTCAATGAAAAAGAGTAACAATATAAGATATATGAAAAAATAAGAGAGAAAAGTTGAAAGAGAACAAAAAGAAATGTGAACCGAAAATAAAAAAGCAAATATTTAATAAGTACAAAATATCACTTAATATTACTAAGATTAAACAGACCAAAGATAAAAAATATGATTAACAAGAAAAAAACGGCGGGCAATTTCTACATCTTGATCAGTATATTAGAAATTCTGATCAAGATGTAGAAATTAATATTAAGGAAACTAATAAAGTTATAAATGAGACTAATAAAATATATTATAAAGACTGATTTCGAAACAACAAAGACATAAAATAAGGAAAACGAAATTAGAGCTATTATTAAAGATGTTGGTCACGATTTAGACATTTATCCGTGATCTCAATTATTTTTGTTCTGCCATATTATGCTTTTTTTCTCTTTGATCAATGTTCCTACTATGGTATTTAAAATGTTTCTTTTAGTTTAATATTTTAAAGATTCCAATTAAAATCGTTGATTCATACGTATTTAATGTTTTTAATCCGTCATAGAACTTACTAGTTAGAAAATAGAGATCGTTGTTCGAATAGCAGATCAATGGCCGTAATCTAGCAAAATAATGGCCGGAAACTGAAACAGGTGGCTGAAAACAGGCGAAATTGCTGTTTTCAGACGATTTAATTTTTAGTAATTTTAATGTGACGTTGGCGAGGAAAAGATCTACAAATAACAAAACGACATTATATTTCGAGTTCAAAAATAATTATGAAACTAGTCTACGACTGTAATGTCATGGTGAAAAATCGTTATAAAATAATGAGTTCGCTTAACTAGCCTAAGTTCCCCTACTATTGTTTATGAGGTTTCTAATGTGATATCGTAAATAATTACATTTTTTCCGCGTTTGCAATGAAACGCAGGCTGAACCCTACGAAATTTATCAAAACAATGTACTACCTAAGTATTCTACACATTGAAAAAGTACACACTACAGAAAACTCCTCGATGGTATATATCTATCTCTTATGGATATCCCACAATAACATTTTTTGTCATTTACTTTTTACGAATAATAATGGCTAATTTTAACCAATACAGCATTAATCTAAATCCAATTAATTATCTTAAATACATTGTTGATTTAATATAGATCTATATGGCCCTGTATAGCATATGATTTAAATGAATATTTTCGAAGATGTTACGGATTTAAAAATTAGAGAGACGTAGCGACCCGTGGTTGGTACTATTCTAACCCCGTGTGGTACCGGGCTTAGAATAGTACCAACCCATATCCTCCCGTGGGTGTCGTAAGAGGCGACTAAGGGATCTCTCACCAGGGAAGCGGGCAGCAGCGCTTCTTCTGTGGAATATGAAATCCTGCGATCCCCAACCCGCCTGCCAAGCGTGGGGATTATGGCAAACCCCCCCCAAATGTTGCACACGACTAAGCCAAGGCCCCTAGTCCCCGGCAGCTCCGCTATTCCTGGTCATTGTGGTAGCGGCCAAGGTAACGGCGGGGCAAGGGGTGCGAAGAATCTCCGGAAGAGATCCGGCTACCACAAGCAACGACGGATCGACCTGGCAACACTAAACATGCGCACACTGCGGACCGACGAGAGGGTTATTGAACTGGAGGAAGAATTGAGCAAGTTGCGATGGGGTGTCCTGGGATTATCTGAAGTCCGAAGAGAGGGTGAGGACTCGATAATCCTTAAATCCGGTAACTTGCTCTATTTCCGGGAGGGCGACCATCAGTCCCAAGGTGGTGTCGGGTTCCTCGTCCACAGGTCCCTTGTCGACAATGTAGTGAAGATCGAGAGTGTGTCGACCAGGGTGGCGTTCCTGATACTCAGAATAACCAAACGGTATTCGCTGAAGGTCATTCAGGTATACGCCCCGACCTCGACACACTCCGACGATGAAGTAGAGACTATGTATGAGGACATCTCTAAAGCCATACATAGCTCTAAAACTCACTACAGCGTTATCATGGGGGACTTCAACGCTAAACTTGGTAAACGGAGTGGTGAAGAGCTCGGACTGGGAAATTTTGGATTTGGGCGTCGGAACCACCGAGGCCACATGTTAGCTGGCTTCATGGAGAAGGAGGGACTCTTTATGATGAACTCCTTCTTCAAAAAGCGTGAACAGCGAAAGTGGACTTGGATCAGTCCCGACGGGGTCACTAAGAATGAGATAGACTTCATTTTGACGACAAAAAGGCACATATTCAATGATGTCTCAGTGATCAACTCGCTCAAATGCGACAGCGATCACCGTATGGTCAGAGGCACATTGAATCTGAACATAGTGTCCGAAAGATCTCGCCTGATGAAGTCCACGCTCCGGCCAGCACCCATTCAGATCCACAACTCCGAGGGTTTCCAGCTCGAGCTCCAAAATCGCTTCGAATGCCTAAGTGGCGACGTGGACGAATATAATGACGGGTTTGTAGAAGCTGTCCGTACGGTCGGGACTAAGTATTTTAGGACCCGCCGTACAAATAGAACTAAAAAGCTCTCGGACTACACTCTCGAGCTCATGGAGGACAGACGTGAGATGATTTTGCGTTCCTCAAGTGATGCTTGCAGATACCGGCAGCTCAATAAGCAGATCTCAAAGTCTCTCTCAGGTTGTCTGGCGGGCCGCTTTGCCCGCCGGTTTATGTGGTGAACTTGTATGCGTGCTAGTTGCGCAGAAAACTCTGATTGCGAGATGCAGGATTCGCGTGACGTCAGTATGACGCGTTGTTCGCAAGTTGCGTTGTAGGCACCGCTACAGTACTAATGTACTTGGACAAAAAGTAATAACTTTGTTTTATTTGAAAATCGCTAGGGAAAAGAAGTTATTACAGAGCGGGTTTCGTGATATTGATTTGCCCATACAACAAAGAAACGAAATAGTATAGACAAGTTTAAGAAAGTTTGGTATAAATAATTTTTAGTTGGAATAAGTTGTATATAGTACATATACCCGTAATAATCTCGTTTCTTATATTATAGATTATACCCTTAATAAACTTTATTCATATGGAACATACGCGTAATCTTGGTTCATGTGGAATCACCGTCCGTAATGTTCTTAGTGTATATGTTAACGGAAATGTATGTAATGCGTCATTGTATACAATTCCTAGGAAATTTATATAATTCCTAAATTTGCTCGGAAATGTGTGAAATAAATTTTATTACACACATTTCCTAGTAAATCTATACATTTCCTAAATAGCTAAGGGAAATGTATTACTTTAAAGATGTCCATTAGTATGCGGGGATTATAACAAAAGTAACCTAACCTAACCTAACCTAATTGTTTCAACCGGAGTCTTATTAATAATAAATCTGTTTCTAAGTTTAACAACGTGTTTTATTAATTTTATTCATAGAAAGCATGGTTTTATACATTTCCTAATACGATATAGGAATTTTATACAATTTCTAGAAAATGTATACATTTCCCAGGATATGTGTGTATTAAATAATGTTTGGAACAATATTTTACACATTTCCTATATAGCTTCGGAATTGTATACATTTCCTAGTAATTGTATATAATTCCTAGGTTTCATACATTTCCGGTAACATATATACAAAAATGGGTGGAGGAACTCAACTCGATGGTTGATACAGAGTGTCTGATAGGCACCTAATGATGATCACTCTATGCAAACAGAACAGTAACTTATAGGTATAAATCGCCAGAGTAACAAACATTCATCCAGTTATCCATCCTTACAGAATTTCACGTTTATTCTATTAGTAGTAGTTTATTTACCTTCCCTAACAAATGTAACCCAGAGCGAGGTTATATTATTATTGGAAAGGGTCGGGACAAGATAAACAGCGTTCAAATACCGTGGGTATTTTCCATAAAGCCAACATGATACTCAGTTCCCATTCATATTTTATATTTTACCTGGTGAGTTTTATAGTTTACTGTATTTTGGATGAAAGCACAGATATTTTTATAGGATACGAAGCCTTCATAATTATAATATTAGGGTGTTTGGTAAGAAACCAATCATTTCGTGTGAGATTCGAACCCCCTGATGATTCAATAGAAATACAATCAGTTGAAATCAACTATATTAGTTAAACAAAATGGTCATTCCATTGCTTTGTGGGAATGCGTCACCACTTTCATTACTGTACATCGCCACTCCACTTTCACTACTGTAGGTACATCACCATTTCTATTACTATATAAATGGTTTTAGAGTTGAAATTAAATGCTACAAGTGGTTTCTGATAAATTAAACTGGTATAGGTCTCGATTGTCACTTAAAATTGGTTTCCATTAATCCTTTTTTGCCAATTCTTTTACCATTCTCGAGCAATGTTCGAGCAGTTGACAAATCTAGTTAAAAATTAATTGAAAATCGTTGACTTTCTTTTTAAACGTGAATCGGAAATTTCCTTCGTTACCGTAATAGTATCGGCTGATCGAATTTAATTTATACTAAGCATATGCGGATTAAGAGTCTACTTTAGTATAATAAGTACGAAATTACTTCTGTCCGACCTTTCAGCCTTAACGGCCGAACGAATTAGGATGAAAGGCATACGGATAAGCCATGATTTGGGTTTAGAATATAAGGTACTTTTATACTGTGGGACAACAACTTACATCCACACGGACAAAAGCTAGTAGAATAAGAAAAAATATACAGCATACCTTTTAATTTTTTAATATCATCATCATCACCATCAACCTTTTTATTGTCCCACTGCTGAGCACAAGTCTCCTCTCATTCGGAGAAGGATTGAGCGTAATCACCACGCTTGCTCGATGCGGGTTGGCGATTTCAGACTTAAAGTCTAGGTTTCCTCAAGATGTTTTCCTTCACCTTCAGTCATTTTTGTCCAAGATATACTTAGAAAGTTCATATATCTTTAGAAAAGTTACATTGGTACTTGCCTGGCCTGGAATCGAACCCACGCACTCATACTTGAGAGGCTGGTGTTTTAACCACTAGGCCACCACGACTATTTTTTAATGTGCTCCGCTCCTATTGGTCGCAGAGTGATGTTATATAGCCTATCCAACGCAACAATATTTTTTCAAATCAGACAAGTACTTCGTGAGATTAGCGCGTTCAAACAAACAAACTCTTCAGCTTTATATATTAGTGCGTAAGTCTGTTGACCGTTCACGCTATAGAGGCTAAGTGGATTTCAATAGAATTGATACGCTAGTAGATGACCTGGATAGAAAAAAAAATCCAATGATGGCGGCCTGCCATGCACTCTCGCTCCGGAACATGGCCTGGACCAGGGCCTGATGCAAGAGGTCTCCGCCGAACGCCGCCACAAGGACACGGCTAAGCTCCGCCCAAGCCAGGCAGACTTTCACCGTATGCTCCACCGTATCTTCAGGGCAATCCTCACAGTGGTGACACCCTGGCGTTTCCTCCCGTCTTATCCAGAACTGGAACCTCTTGAAACAGCCGTGTCCGGTGAGTACCTGCGTCAGGACACCGTGGCGCCTCTAGAGAGGAGAGAGCCACTCCTCAAAGAGAATTAACGCAACTTAATGCCGCTATTGTGGCGTGCCCAAGCGTTAAAATGGTCTTCGGTCCGTATTAAACTGGACGCAGTTAACATTATCATTGAAAGCTTGGCGTAAAAGCGAAATCCTAAATAGGGACAATCAGCTTGATTTTTACTTTTCAATTTGTGATTTTGAAAAGGATTAAAATGTAAATCACTGTCGTGGTGCGCGTGGGCGTGACAGGACGTAGGTACACTCCACATTGGCCTAGAAGAGACGCAATAGCATTGGTGGATGACTGGAAGATGCTTTTCAGGACCTGGAGGTTCTTGTTCCTCAACATGAAAAGTGTGATCTGGTGGTGAAAAACGTAATATATTTTCATATTTTTTGTGAAGTATCATGATTTTGTTCGAATTTAGTTTTCACATTTTTATTTTAAATTAAAATTGTATTATTATTAATTAAAGATATGCGCTAGCTCCCTAGGCAGAGTTACTCCGTGTAAATTACAGGTATATAGCTGAATTTGGTTAGACTGGAAGCTGACCATAACATAGTTTTAAAAAAGTTAGTATATTATTATTTTTTAATATACGGTCAAATCACACAGATTGAGCTAGCCCCAAAGTAACATTTATAATAGATACATATAGATAAACATCCAAGACCCAGGCCAATCAGGAAAAGATCGTTTTTCCAACATGGCCGGCCGGCCGGGATCACCTGGGCGGGGATCGAACCCGGGACCTCCACGTCGTAGGCAGGCATGTTGACCGCTGCGCCACGGAGGACGTCAACGCACCCACGATACAGGAGTAATTCCTAGTGTGGGGCTCCGTTAAAAAAGCTAATTCACATCCTAATTCTGTTTATTTCGAGATTTTATCTTGTATAACGAATCCTCGGTAGTAGGCCATAACAGCGGCCGCCGGGAGAAGTTACCACCCACCAGACAAAGCCTTGCCGCCAAGCGATTTGTCGTGTTCCGACATAATGTCTGGTGAAGCCGAACGGAGGACGGGTCTTAGCAGTTGTGTTGCGATGTGTGCCGGGTACGATGCGCCAAATTTTGTTGTGTTGGGAGTTTGGTCGTGGAGGGTCTTCAGATCAATCTCCCTTTGGCGCAGCATCGTTGGTCATGTTGTTGGGTTTAACATTGCATCACCTCGCTCAACTGCCGTCTTCCTTCCTATTCGCTCAATCTGAGTGAATAGGTTCTTAATAAACTAGTGCGCTTTACCATCAACGATCGCATCACTGCTTACCATCACGTGGTATTGCGGTCAAGCGCTAGTTTATAATTATTAAAAATAAAAAATAAAAAGAAAATTAATTGGTGATGATTAATTTAATTCGAATGAAAAATTAAATGATGAATTAAAGATGCTGTTCCATGATGGGCAGTTCAACTGTCTCCAAATATTTATTACTAGCGGCCGCCCCCGACTTCGTTCGAGTGGCGTAAGTTGTTTGAACATTTTATTTTAACCCCAAAGCGTTATTAAAAATTGTAGTATCTTATAAGACGTTAATCGAAATTAAGTGATGTCAAGGACGATTTTGTTGAAAATTAGATACCATTAGTTTATGTGGATAAGAATTAATTTTTGGATTTTTTATTGGTCACAGCGTGAAGTTATATCGCTGAAAGCCTTCCTGGATTAATGGGCTATCCAAAGTAAAAATATTTTTTCCAACTTGTTCAACACCCTAAATGCGTAATGCCTATTACTATCAGTTGGAATCATTTCGAAGCAAATTGCCAATCCAAAACGTATTTTTTTAATAATTATAAACTAGCGCTTGACCGCAATCCCGTCTGATGGTAAGCAGTGATGCGATCGTTGATGGTAAAGCGCGCTAGTTTATTAAGAGCCTATTCACTCAGAAAAACTGAGCGAATAAGAAGGAAGACGACGGTTGAGCGAGGTGATGCAATGTTAAACCCAACAACGATGAGATTTGCGCATTCAAAAAAACAAACTCATTAGCTTTATACATATTACAGAAACAGATTTATCGTTACAAAATTTTTTACTTATTTAAATGGAACATAAAAAAAAAATTGTAAATTTCAAAAATCCCGATACATTTTACTCATAAATCTTATCTCAATATGTCTCATAATTTAAAGAACGTCTTGCATCATAATATGATAACATATTCTTTTTAGGAAGCTTTGACGACAAGATTGCCTAAAAAGCAATTTGTGTCACTTATCAACGCTGGATTAACTTAGGTGCTGTAAAAGCGAAAGTCATCGGAGGTATATGAAAATACTGGCTCAAATGAATAAAATATTTTATAACGAAAGACGAGTGTGAAACACGTTTTTAGCTTGAGATACTTGTACAAAGGCATAAAATAATAAAAAAAAAAACAGAAGCATGCATAAAAGACACTAATGTAAAGACGCTAATTATGTAGGAAGGGTGTAAATCAAAACCAAGAGACACTTTTTTTTGTATGGGATGGGAAATCATCAAATGACCTCTCTCGTTCTGGGCGGAATGAAAGGGCGTGTCAGACTTTTACCGAGTTAGACCCTTCCGTGTTGCTTCACTTGCCTGTAAGCCAGGGCGACGGTTTCTTTTTTAACTAACAACAAACATAACCCAAGCTCATATAGGTATTCATATTAGGCTGGGAAACAGCATTTTGGAATAAGACAGTCTCAAGTTACTCAGTAACCCAACCGTAGTGGAGTGGTCAGCATTACCTCATATAGTGGTCCAGCTGAATCCAGTTAAGATTTACCATATCTGGAAGCCGGCAATGACATTGTAAAAACTAGAGAGATTTTAAGTTTGGATAGTAGCACTGCACTTAGCAAAGCCAATGCATACCGTCACAGTATTATATTGTATATGCAAGCACATATTATTGTCTATTGAAGCAAGGGGACGTCCTTGATGTAATTGCATCTAGATTAGTATCCAATATTATTATTCTAAAACGTAAAAATGAAGGTTTAATCCCTCTAAGGAAATAAACGAGGAAGCTTCCATTAATCTCTCAGCTCTCATTAAATGTATTAGCCCTATCTTGTCCTAGGATTGACCTGACCTGACCATGGAAAATACTAGCTGATAGAGACTTGGTCTACGATCCAGAATAAAATTATCTACGTCTTTTCCGAAAACAAGGTTAATCTATATACCATATTTCATCTAAATCCGTTCAACCATTTAGCGTGAACGGTATAACACTTCACACTTTCCCATTTATAACATTACTTATGATTATGAAAAAGGAAAGTTGAAAATAAGACAAAAATACCAATTTTACAAGACTTATGGGAATGAGACAGCAAATATTACTAGGCTATTGAAATCAAAAGGATTTTTCTTTAAATATTTGGTAGAGCTTCGTGTAACTTATTAATCAATATAAGCTTTTCATCATCAACCTTTTATCGTCCCACTGCTGGGCACAGGTCTCCTCTCATACAGAGAAATATTGAGCGTAATCATCACGATTGCTCAATGCGGGTTGGCGATTCCAGACTTAAAAGTCCAGGTTTCCTCAAGATGTTTTCACCTTGTAATCAGTCATTGGGGTCCAAGATATACTTAGAAACTACATATAACTTAGTAGTAAAAGTTACATTAATACTTGCCTGACTTGGAATACTTGAGAGGCTGGTGTTTTAACCACTAGGGCACCACGACTACTATGAAAAGATATGCTTGGAAAAAATTAATTCAAGCAGTAGGTACCTGCAAATGCTTCTTATGTTGGTACCAATTAAGCACAACCAGCAATGGGCGAGTTGAATAATTTGGTGGCTTCGGGAATTAACAAGGGTTTTACGGTCATCTTAACAGTGATTGAACTAAATTTTATATGAAAATACTAACTGCGTCCCGTCATTTCATCTGCATAAGTTTCGAACTCGTTACAATATTCAGATAAAAGCTATCCAATATGCTAATCTTAGTTATAAACCATCTGTGTGCCAAGTTTGATGTAATTCTATTTAGTAGTTTTTGCATAAATGAGTAACAAAATAAATTCATAAACTTTCACGTTTCTCATATTAGTAGGCTGTGATATAGATAATTTTAATCTCAAAATTAAATGTATTTAGTTTTTGTTAAAGTTCCCTAAAATGGCTTTGCAATAGGGATGTTTCCTGGGTAAAAAAAAAAATTCTATTTTTTTAGTCATTCAGATTATAGAAAAATATTGGATACGTATATTTTGTTTTATCAAATCAATAAAAATTGACAAATATAAAAGGCATCAAAGATCAGGAGTGGTGGCTTGTGACGTCACTGCTCGCTAAAAAGTGTAGCGTGCAGTGACGTCACACGAGTTTTCAACGCACTGTGTCGTCTTCATTTTTTGTTTATATGAAAAAAGAAAAACGTGTCTAGTATTTTTTGGAAATCTGACTGGCGGCCTAATTAGTTTTTTTTTAGTCATCTACCCTATTGTTGAATTTTTACGCAACGAAATTTTTAAACATATAAAGCAATGTATAAGCTATCTAGTGTGTAATATTAATGGTGTAAAATCTTCCGAGCTACCAGTTTATTTACTACCGGTTCAATACTGGGTCCGTTCTTGTTTTTAGTATATATTAATGATTTACCATTTTATTTAAAGGGAATTTGTGACGTTGTACTGTTTCCAGATGATACCTCTTATTTTTAAAGTAGACAGGAATAAACACCATTTTGACCAAGTAAACAGTTCAGTCTCAATAGTTACGGAATCTATTGGTTTACGTCAAATAACTTAGTTCTAAATACCAAGAACACGAAATTTGTAAAGTTCGCCCCACCAAACGTTAGAAATCTAGAACCCAACATCGTTTAATATAAAGAGGTGATTGAAACTGTAGGATTGGCAGTTCTTCTGGAAACAATAGTAGATGCCAAACTTCAGTGGGGACCACAAATATCAACCCTAGCAGGAAGGCTCAGTTCGGCCGCTTACGCCGTCAGGCAATACACTGACGTTGTAAGACAATACACTGACATTAATACAGATCGTTTAGTCTGTTTTAGATATTTCCACAGTGTTATGTCCTACGGTTTTCTAATATAGGACAAAGTCGCTGACATACAAAATATATTTTTACTTCAAAAACGAGCTCTTCGAGCAATTTACCAACTCGGTGTCAGAGTTTCTTTAAGAGGTTTCTTTAAATATATTGGTATTCTCATGGTTGCTTCGCAATTTAACTTTGGGGACACTTTATATATTCGGCAAAATATTAACATGAACACTTAAACAGTGAGATTCACAACGTCAACACCAAAAATAAAGACAAACTACGAGCCCTTTTTCACTGACATCAAAAGACTCGTAACTCTTTTGTTAGGGCTGGTACAAGTTTTAACAACAAGATAATAAACTAACGAAAAAATAAAATAGATAACTAACTATCTAATTTTAATAATTATAAACTAATGCTTGACCGCAATCCCGCCTGATGGTAAGCAGTGATGCGATCGTTGATGGTAAAGCGCGCTAGTTTATTAAGAGCCTATTCACTCAGAAAAACTGAGCGAATAGGAAGGAAGACGGCAGTTGAGCGAGGTGATGCAATGTTAAACCCAACAACACGATCAACGATGCTGCGCCAAAGGGAGATTGATCTGAAAACCCTCCACGACCAAACTCCCAACACAACAACATTAGGCGCATCGTACCCGGCACCATACATAAACAAAATGAAATGCTGTTCATTGGTCTTCTTCTTTTAAGCGTATTGAAAGCAATCTAACTAAATGGACTCAGTCCAGAATACGGATACTCTTCGTTTGGAAGTGCATGACATGAGAACTAGTGGACTGGCTTAGCTAGTTTTTGTTTCTAAGTGTTTGTTATAGTTCAAATTAGCTTCATATTAAAAGGAAAGAGGAAGATGAAGAATACTTGTCTATTCTATGATTTTTTGTGTGAATTATGAAAAGAACACCATGCATCTATTAAATCGCTGGTTATTATTATTTATGATTAAAACATGGACCGCCAAGTTTTATGACCATAATCAGATACAACGCTAATATTTATTATAAATTTTGTATCTAACAGTAATCCAACTTCTGCAAATTATACTCCCACGGCAAGGTATCATGTCTTCTTAATCTTTTTATTAATATTCATACCTACTAGCCCCAAGCTGTTCTAGACAAACATTTCATTTGAACTTGTAGCCACCCTTTATGGCACTTGCAGATGATACCCTCAAAGGGCAAAGAGAAGGCCAAAAATAGAACGTCCCTAATGTACTATTTTTGGCTTTCCCTTAGCAAAAGATGAATGAAGTGGTACTACATTATTTTTGCTCCCACATTAAATTTCAATGAGATTCAAACCTATCTCAAGGAGGCTGTGGATCATTGAATACCATCCAAAAACATTTTAGCCTGATTATTCTGACTAAAAGTTTTTAGATGACTCTGAGGTTTATTTGTCTGGGCCAGTAGGTAAATTTTCTTCCATTACTTGGAATAGTTGTTAGTAAAAATCACTGATTTTGTTTTAAAGTAATAACCAGTTGTTTGAAAAGGTGACTAGAAATCGCTTGAATATAAGACTGTTCGGATAGTTTTGAAACTTTAAAAATAATTTATTTGAATATAATATGACGCTCCCACAGATTAAAATATTATATCACAAAAAAAAACATTACAGGAATAATAAAAAAAACGTTTTCTGTTATGGAATACGTTTACCGTTTAATTTTCCACATACTGAATAAGGTAATGACGTTTACTTAACTAGGGGCGGTTAGGATCATGTACTGAATCCATAGTAGCGTGTAGCTCGTCGACGTCCTTGCCACCCTGTACAAACTTGTTTTCAATTTAGTAAGTGATGGGATAGGTTGTTTTCGCAGAACGTAAGTCACACAATATTAATGACACCCGAAGTCTAGAGGATGGTCTTGCACGAAATCCACACGCATGAATGGAAAATGGAATGAATGAAGAAAGGAATGAGCAAAGAAAAATTATGAGTCAGATTTATTGTTGTCTGACTTTGGGAATAACTTTTTTGAAATATAATTAGACAGGTCTTTTAATATAGAGTGATTTTTGACATAGGTATCGGTTTGCAAGATATCCAACCATATGTAAATCACTCTCTTTCACGTTTTATTTTTGTTGAAATAGTGGTCCAAAAATCTCACTAAACGCTAAATGTTTGGCTCGAAAAATGTAAAAAAACCTTCATGATGGTCGTCCACTCGATGAACTTTAAAAGAAATCAATAACAGCTTAGATAACTTTATTAGTTCAAGAGTTATAGAGACCTTTATAGAAACCCTCCGTGCGCAAGTCTGATTGACAGTTGATTGGTCTTTTATAATTTTTAATGATAATAAAAACTAAATTGATATGATTAATTGTAATAAATTATGGAATTAGATAAGTTTTATTGCTATAATTTCAAAATTTACATTATGTTCTTACCGGCTTTTTATTATTAAAATGGTCTATTTTCATCTGAATCATTTTGCGTTCATTTCATTACATTTGTTAGATGCAGACTGACAGTCATCTTATTATGTCTATTTAGGATCAACTGTGTCCCTCAACCTGCAAAAGTGTAAATTAACAATAGAATGTTACGTACGTTTTATCGGTAATTGAATAGGTATACGTTTTTAAAGAATATAAAAACGTAAGATATTTTTTTTATAATTTATAGCGTCGATATCGCATTTAGTTAAATAAAAATCTGCTACATATCGTGATATTCATATAGGTGACAGTTAAGTCACCGGCCAAGAATCTAAACGTTACTTAGGTATGTTGTCATTATTTTGCTTCAAACCAAATGCCGTAGAAAGCTATGGCGTTACGACGATAAAAAATGTAGAATGTACAATTCATATCAAGTTCTTCACACCATGCACGGAAATAAGCTATGTTTACTATAAATACTAAAATAAAATATTAACAACCTATCCAGATAAATAAAACTTACGTGAAAAGATACTAACTAACCTACCTACATCATTCATGACGCACTGGGAATATAATTTTAACACTTGACAACTTTTAAACAGGTCTAGTGGAGGTTCCCCAAGTAGCACAAGATACTTGCGGGGCTCGTTTATCTATCATCCTAAAACTTGAGACGTTTTTCCGTCAATATAAGTTGGGTTCCTTAAAACTTTATAGACGGTAAAGGTATATATGACAGTAATTCTCTTTGCCAGATTGATGTACGAAATAGAACACTCGGAGATTTTTATTATGCTTCAGCTTGCGAATGTTATAAACTTGATCAATGCTGTAACTAATTGTATTATTTATCTTAATTTAGAACAGCGTTTAAGTTTTTGTCTGAATTTCTAATATTTTTATTTAGACTGTCTCAGACTCAGTCAGAGAATATTATGTATTATTATTTTGTATTGTAAGACATTATATTAACATAATTTTGCTACAAGGAATTTTCCTTTCAGTAATTATTTTTGCTTCGTAATATAATAACATGTAAATAAAATGCCAACGCGCGGCAAAGATAGGTAGATATAATTTTGCACATGAGTGCAGACATTTTCTTTGTGAAATAACAAAAAAAAATATTGTAATTATATTGTCGTGATACCTTCATTTTTGGGAGGCTTCAAATTCATTGGGGAAATCATTCTATTGGGCAGGTCTGTAGAGTAAGAACACAGGATATTTCCTGCAAGATTTATTATTATTTTCAAATTGTAAGTAGGTATTCTTACTTAATTTGAAAAACGTTATAATATTTTGGTATTTAATTTAAAGGTTTATAGTACTAAGAGTGGAAAACTAGTGTGTCCTAAAAAAAAGCTGACATTTGCGTCCTCTACAATATGTAACAATTTTTTAACTCGACAATTTTATATCTAGCCAGTGAGTGTATTGTTGGTAAAGGAAGGCGCCTTCTACATATACAAGTCTCATAAAATAATTTTACTTATATTATACTTACATTTGTCTCCGAAAAATAAAAATACTAACATATGACCAACAAATTGTCTGGAATTTAAAAGAAACTGTGATAGAGATAGGAAGCGCCCAACTCGTTAAGTTAAAACAAAAAAGAACGACTAGAAGAGAAGATTATACAAACCTACTTACACAAAATAAATCATTTATCATTATGAATAATACCGATGTGGATGTATGTATATAAAAACAAACGTCAAAATGCACGGTTAGCGCAGTGTTCAAGCTATTGACTGCCCTGCGTGTCGCGGGTTTTATTCCCGTACAGAACAAATATTTGAATAACCTACAAGTAGTTGTTATTCCGGGTCTGGATGTTTATGTATGTGAGTTTATAGATTTGTAAACGCACCCACTATTCGGGATAAGGTGGCCTGTGCCAAACTGACACGAAATTGAATAAGCGAGGGTAGATGCAAAACAAGGTTGGCCGATCAGCACTTACCAAAAGATAGAATAAAAGTCTAAATTCTGGAAAACCGAACATGTGTGGAGCACCTTAAGATATAAATGGCGATTAAATGCGTATGTGGGGTGTTGCAATAACTCGATAACTAACTCGATGGTAGGTCATAATATCGGCTGCAGGCAGAAGTTACCACCCACCAGACAAAGTCTTGCGGCCAACCGATTCGTCGTGTGTCTGGATGTCTGGTGGAGCCGTACGAAGGACGAGTCTAAGCAGTAGTTGTATTGCAACTATGCTACTACATGTGCCGGGTACGATGCGTCAAATTTTGTTGTGTCGGGAGTTAGGTCATGGGGGGTCTCCAGATCAAGATCCCTCTGACGCAGCATCGTTGGTCGTGTTGTTGAGTTTAACATTGCATCACCTCGCTCAACTACCATCTATCTTCCTATTCACAAAGTTTTTTTAGTGAATAGGCTTAATAAACTAGCGCACTTTGCCATCAACGATTGCATCACTGCTTATCATTAGGCGGGGCTTGCGGTCAAGCACTAGTTTATAATTATTAAAAAAAAATAAGATGCATATCTGATGTTGTCTGTACTCGTACATAACTTTATAACACAAGTCCTGTTAACTGTTGTGTGAGTACCACTTCTATTTCAGTACATGCCAATTTAACAAAATAAGCTGATTAGGGATATAAAGCATCAGAGTTGTTTTCGTTCCAAAATTACTTTAACATTTTGTGTAGGAGATTCATAGGATTTATCATACACCTACATTTTTGTTACACAAATCGGCTTTCAACTGAATAAATACACATTGTTTCAAAGCACTTTATTGCTTTTACATGATTTGGTGAATCATAATACATTTTACTAAGTAAATATGAAAAGGAAAGTTATAAATATATTCTTTTTCGAAAAATGCCTACGAACTGATAATTTCTTAAGAAAAACATGACGCTTTGTAATGTAATGTATACTCCCACTTTTTCATTTATTCCTACATATCAGAACAAGCATTATATTACTGTTAGGTCTGAATTTCTCATATTCTAAGGTTAGTTGCATACAGTGTATGCCATCGGGCGCTCACACAATGCACTGCAACATGCTCGTAGCTCGCCGGTCGACCAACAAACGCGGCGCTGATGAGCGAGTTCGACTCGCGTGATGTAGCAACTTACGCACCGCTGACGATACCATCGCAGTATTCTGCTATATCGAACACAATATATATTCATACGAGTGACCTACGTATATAACCGACACCATTGCGAGAAATGCAGACAGGAACACAATATATATTTGTACGCATGACTAAAATACGCGACCAATATCAACGTAGGAGGGATGTACCTATTCTTTAGGCGCTGTTCTGATTACCTGCCACGATATCAAGCTACGTTGCTCATCCACATTCAGTACTAACACCTACATCCTTCAACTTTAATACAAAGTTACGACGATTTAGTGGCATTTCCTATTTTCTTTGACGAGTGAGTGTTGCCAGTGATGACTTACGGAACTGAAACGCTCACAATGGGCCTCATACGAAGGCTCAGAGTCACACAAAGGGCAATGGAAAGAGCTATGCTCGCAGTTTCTCTGCGTAATCGAATCAGAAATGAGGAGATCCGCAGAACCACCAAAGTCACCGACATAGCTCTTCGAGTCGCTAAAATTAAGTGGCAGTGGGCAGCACAGGACCGGTCATCGTGGAAAGCCTTGGGGGAAGCCTTTGTCCAGTAGTTGACATCTATAGGCTGAAGAAGAAGAAGTGGCATTTCAGAGCTGAGAACTTTACCCACACTGGACGGTAATACCGTTTCCTTCTAAACACAATACTTTTTAATATAATGTAACTACCGATTTCATTGTATTTACAATATTTATTGTTATGTTATGCCAATGTAGTAGGCAGTGTTAAAATACGCTACGTTCGTATCTACTACGTTACTAAGACAATCTTTTTCTCAAGTTATTGATGGCCTGTTATGTATTTAGCTGAATAGATATTCATACTTCTCCAGAATTAAACAATTTTCCCCGGATACGACGAGTTCTTGTCCTACTGCGTGGGCCCCATCTAGAGTATATTCCACGTACCCGTTGATCTGTCTCTTTCATGTCTCAACTTCAACCAATCCTGTCCTTCCTTTACCAATAATTTATCTTCCATCAACCTATTCGCGTATCATCTTATACACTCTTTCACATTGCTCTACACCGACATCATCACCAGTCTCATCTTATATCCTTGTATACTCCTCTTATTTGTAAAATTAATCTAAATTGATTTCTTCTTCCTTTTTCTCTAATTCCTTAATTTTACATTTCCTCGTCGGAACACAACAGCATTTGTCTTTACAAACTTCATTTGTAAGAAATATTTGTTTTTATCTTATTTTTTGCTTGAATTATAACATAAGACCTAAAGCAAATTAATGGCAAAGGAGAAGGGACACATTTTTTAGGAGCTCCGTGTGCCTAATTTGGTCACACCTATGTCATATTTTTTGTGGAATTTATTTTCCGACGGAGACTATTTATTTATACAACGTACAACTGTTTAATGCACATTGTAGAGGTAGTTGGTTCAGAATCGTTGACCGATGCGAATTCTTATATTTCATTATCGGTAACTTTGAATTGCATTTTTTTATTTTTTATTGATTTATATTTGATTATTAACCGTCTGAAATTATTTAAAAAAAAATAGATAGTACGTAAATTCCTGTCACACTTTCGCCATAGAGTGAAAAAAAATAAACAATGGATGAAGCACTTACTTCGACTCGTTTAGATATACATCTTGTAATGACATCGGGTCTAGTGGTTGAACGTAGATCCAATTTGGTTCAATAATTGAAATGGAAGTATAGCTGAGAGGATTGGCGTTGAACTTCTATGCTACGAGTCACAGGTTCAAATTCCGCCATAGCGGTTAGTCTCCTTTTGTATTTCGTTAGGTTGTCGTTAACTTATGTTTAAAAGGTATATATCGACAACCGTCAACTTGAAGTTGGCATTCCTGCGCAATCACTGGTCGGTGACAGACGAGTGTCATTTGTGAGAGAAATTATCTTGACATACCTCCAGTTCGTTTTGTCTATTGCGCATTATAATAATTTAACGTTAAGCGATAACTTTGTGTGTGAACTATTGCAACGATAAAGGGGTGAGTTATTTACAAATTCAAGCAAGAAACCTTACCAATAAACCTCGTTGTGGAACCAGCTCACATCAATTGTTTTATTGTTCCAGCCTACCGTCACGCCCTTTTATTATTGGAGGAGTTCTAGCAGGGGTCCATACAAGACAGTATGTACATTTATAATTTCTTGTAATCAACGCTCAATATCTACCAGACGTGGATAAGAACCGCCCTAGCCGGCTGGCTACTCAGGATTGGAAGGGTTCCTTCTGCTCGACATCCGCAGACAAAAACCCTCCTGGCGCCCCATCTTTTAGGATTAGAAATTAGGATTAAGAATAGGCATAAGTTAGATCTAGTATTATTAGTTAAGAGTTTGTTTATTATTAATTAAATAGTGTAATTTCGTGTATCCCTGCTTTTATTTGTGACCACCATTCAACACATATCAATCTGTGTACGTAGATTTGTAATGTTACAACACTTATAATCTCATAGCGATTCATTTATCATCCATTTCATACTATATTATTAGCATTAGAATTTAGGTTTCAATTCCAGATAAAAGATAACTAAATTTATGTGCTTTATCACTCAATATGAATCAAATTTCACGATGATTCTTGTTATATTACTAATCTCCTTGGTGGCCGTACCTGCTCAATTTAAGAGATCAGTCATTATTATTTTTTTCAATAAAATTATAAACTAGTGCTTGACTGCAATCCCGCCTGATGGCAAGCAGTGATGCAATCGTTGATGGTAAAGCGCACATGCTGAGCTGGACTCCTATGTGGTGCAACCATGAGACATACGCATCAAAGCTGTGTTCGAAACCGTTTTAAATGTCTGTGGTGTCTATGGGTGAATTTGTTTTTATTTTTATTTTTTTTTGTACTATTTGTTTATCACCCTTCGTGATGTATTTTTTTTCCTGTCTTACCTGTATTGTGTCTTTTTTTGTTGCATCAAATAAATGTGTTATCTATCTATCTATCTATCTAATTTATTTTATTAGGAAATTGTGTGATTGTGTATTGAGGATTGTGTTGATTGATTTTCTATTGTACGTACGTCAAGATGCACGCGATGACGCAAGCTAGAAAAACATGTTTATCCAAATTGATAAATGACGACACCCAACATAAAGGGTAATCGATACGAATCCTGTATTTCCTAAAAAATACTTGGTATCTTATGACATAAATATAATATATCTCTTTTAGAGCTGATTTATTTACTAACTTTTTTATACGTGGAATAAAATTGAACTGTTTGAGTGGAATTGAATTGTTTGACATTTTTCGTATGAAGTAAACCCTACATTACGAATCGAGTTTTTTTTTTATTAAACCAGGTTTAAACTACCTAACTACTTATTGAATTATGAACCTAGTTTCGGAAGTTGCTGGCAAAAACGAATATAATTGTCATTAATGTTCAAGGTTCTATGTATATTCGTTTTCGCCACCAACTTCCGCAATTAGTTATTTTTCAGTTTATAGTGCTTTTTTAGTTAGTTGTGTTATTTTTTTGAAGGTTTTATTTTACAGTTTTGAGTTGTGAAACTGTTTTTTTTTAATAGAAGATAATACATATATAAATTTAGTCCTTTCAAATCAAAACACTCTATAAAATACAGTTTAGAGGCGATCAAAAACGCGGCGATGAAAAATACGTCAAGCGTGGACTAATTTGACATTACTTTAGTCCTGTCAAATTAGTCCTAATATTTATCATCTGTCTATTTCTTAATAAAATAGAAAGAAAAAGATGTACTGAACCTACAATAAGTTTAGTTTGTGAAGAAGGGAATCCGAGTAAATATGTGACTTTTTAAAATTAATTTTTTTGAGCGACGTCATCAAAAAGGTGGTGAAGGCTGGTAGTGGCTGGCGGAGAACTGCTCAGAATTGAGCTTGTTGGCGTGCCATGGAAATCAAATCAAATCAAATCAAATCATTTATTTCAAATAAACCAGTTACAGGTACTTTTGAATTGTCAGAAGGTCGGTCAGTCAGTAAGGTGAGGTGAGGTAAGGTGCCATGCAATTATACAATACTAGAGGAAGAGGCCTATGTCCATTAGTGGACGAGTAGAGGCTGTTGAAGATGATGTGACTTTTCAAAAATCAGCCCTTACTTATTTAATGCTTCTGCTAAGTTCATTACATGCTTTTTATTAGCTTCACTTGTGTGTTTGCTTGCTTGTTTGTTTGTCTGTCCGACTCTTTGGACTACGAGTGAGCGGCTCATTACTGTAAAATGCCCCACCATTTTCAAAACGTTCGTCCGTTCGTTTAATTTTTAAAAAAAGAATATCGAACTATAAAGTTGAAAATAAATATAGTTTAAAATACTAAAAAAACATGCTTCTAAAGAATATCAACCTATAAAGTTAAGAATAATTTAAAAAAAAAGCTTGACTATAACCTTAATTGACCTAATTCCCACGTCATGGAATGTCATCATACATAATGATCATTATCTAATCAAATGGATCAATTTGATACCGATTTTGTACTTACCTTGAGTGGGGGGTAAGTAGCTTTACTGATATACTTGTACGTACGGTCAGCAGCAAATTCAGTTAAAACGGAATAGGGACGTATCCAAGGTATCAAACTTAAAAAAAATAATTAGTCCGTCTTATAGATAATAAAAAAAATTAAGACTCGTATTTTTTATTTTGTCGAATTACCAAAAACTACTGAGATATATAGCGTATAAACGGACTGGGTGCTAATTACGCCACAGCGTGACGTCGTGCGACATTTCAAATCAATATGTCTTCCTAAGTATTTGAATGAAAGAAAACAGACAATCTTTAGACTCTGAGAAAGAACATAGGCTCCTTTTATTGAAAAAAAAAAAAAAAATTATATTCCTGAGGGAAAGTTTTATACAACTTTTCCAATACACTGCTAATTCATTTGGACAAATATAAATAATTAATACACGATTTTGCAGCTACCTTTAATATCATTTATTAATTATTTACCGGTCGTGGTGGCCTAGTGGTTAAAACACCAGCCTCTCAAGTATGAGTGCGCGGGTTCGATTCCAGGTCAGGCAAGTACCAATGTAACTTTTCTAAAGTTATATGTACTTTCTAAGTATATCTTGGACACCAATGACTGAAGGTGAAGGAAAACATCTTGAGGAAACCTGGACTTTAAGTCTGAAATCGCCAACCCGCATTGAGCAAGCGTGGTGATTACGCTCAATCCTTCTCTGTATGAGAGGAGACCTGTGCCCAGCAGTGGGACGATAAAAAGGTTGATGATGATGATGATTAATTATTTGGAGAGTGGGCGTGGGAATTGCATGACTTGATTCCCCATCTCCTACGGTGAGTATCCGCCCTTACGTTGTTGATATCACTACGATCCGGACAAAGCGTTTCGCCTCGTTTTTTATACCTCATACACCGAGAGACTGGAACAGTTTGCCAGCGGCAGTGTTTCCGTCTGACTATAGTAAAAAGGCTCTTAATAAACTAGCACGCTTTACCCTCAATGATTGCATCACTGCTTAACATCAGTCGGGATTTCTGTCAAGCACTAGTTTATAGTTATAAAAAAACCCGACCCGGTTTCATTTGAATTTGTCATTACATTATCACAAATAGCAACTGCCTTTATTTTTTGTTTTCAAGTTAACCTTTTGAACAAAACTGGGTAGTCAAAAGAACAAAATCGTATGTAATATCGAATTTTCCTCAGTTAACTGTAATAACCGACACTTCTCCTCCTAAATCAAATACGAAAACTGTGAGTTTTAACGTTTTGGAGGACGCTCTCAACGGGATTTTTTCTAGAACACTCGTAAATCAAGAAAAGGTCACAGCGTTTGCAGGTCGGGACGATAGAAGTGATCTAACTGGTCGATAACTGATTTGTGTTCATTTGCTGAATTTGTGATATATATGAAAATTTTACTAAAGGAAAAACAAGTATGGTCACGATTGTTGACTAACTCTCAGGTAGAACTATAGCATAATCAACTTAAAGTGTTGATACTCCTGGAACAAACTGTTTAATCTCTTTTAGAGGCTTGATTGAAACATTACATAAATTTAGCTATCGTTTTAAGCGTCCAAACCTAAATGTTTTAATATTTATATGAAAACCCCTACTCACACTAATGCTAAATTTATTTATTTATTTACTCAAAACAACAAAATATACAGTTTTTACCGTAACAAATTATACAGTATGTTAAGAAAACCCTGTCCGACCCATAAGGATAATAAAAGTGTGTGCGTGCGTGAGTGTGTGTGCGTTTACAAACATTAAAATAGTAATAACAGTTTTGAAAGACAGCATCCGTGGCATAGCGGTACCGAACGCGGCCGCGCAAGGAGGCGCGAGTTCGATCCCCGCGCAGTGCAAATATTTGTATGAATGAATATGAATGTTCGCACTGGTCTGGTCGTGCCTCGGAAAGCACGTTAAGCCGTTGGTCCTGGTTGCCATACACACATCTAATGGCAATCGCTACGGGTTGTTGGAGCCCTCAAAAGCCCACAATTGGTCTAACTGCAATGCTTCGATATCGCCTTCGAATTGTGGAGGTCAGACGTTAGTCGCTTCACGGAAAATATCGAAGTTTAGCCAAAAGTTAGACTGACAAAGCGGACTCCAAAACTGAAAAAGCTTCGGATGCGACTAGGATTAATGCTACAATGATGATGAATAGATTTGAAAGACGTCTGGTAACCGAATGCTTTATGTGATTGTCTAAACATACACCCACACAAATTGAGCAGACACTAAACCATAATTTCATGGCTTAAGCGGAATACCCACGTATTGACGTATAGCCTAGTGTAATAACAACGTACATTAGGCCACACTTGACATCATGCCAGCTTTATTCTATATTTCTTTTGTCGTATGTAATTCATAGTTACTTAGACTTATAAGTAAATTATTTCATCACCACTGCTCTCAAAACTTTAAAAGAAAACATGGTGAGGAAACTAGCATATCCTAGAGCCAAAACTTCCAAATTTTATGACATCTAACAACCCGCAATGAGTTCGTGTGTTAAATATCATAGGGTATGTTATGTTATGTTATTTTTTAACACCTTTGCTCGTAAAGCTGATGTAATTCCACAGGTGTTAAATATGTAAAGCGGGCCATAATAAACGCGTGTGTTATCAAAGCAAATAGTTAAGTTATAGTCCATACAAATTCCATAACAGTATTATTTGCCATTTCAAATAATTATGGAACTGATCGCCGCCGCACGGCTCCAGCCAGTGAGCAGCGCGCTGTTGCATATTTGAAATGGCAAATAATAATACTAATGGCGGGAAAGCAACAGTGTGCATTCACAGATTGAGTTTATTTAAAATAACGGATGTTTCCTCGCAAGTGTGTTAAAAAACGTCGTACAGTATACGTGCGTATTGGCTATAACATTATTACGCACTAATATCGTAATGAACTATATACACAGGCAAATGGCATATGAAAGTGTATGTTCTGGCATGTTTCGCTCAATATGACACATCACTAAAATTGGCATGTAGTACATATAATATATGTATATCGACTGGGAAGCATGTCCTCAACGAGAGAGTTTCCTAGTTGTCATGTATAAAATGTGGAATGCCTCCTTTACATCTGACTCTTGCATGTGCAAAGAAGGCAAAATAGTATATTGTTAAGGCATATGTGAAAGTTTAGACAAGATACATAGACTATTGCTCTAGTTCCTTGTAAAGAATCACTCTATAGGTACCTTTCGGTTCTAACAAGACCCACTACTACCAGTCAACTATGCATTCAGAACATCAAACAAAATCAAACTGCACAAAAATAATTGAAACTTGAAACAAGTTATATTTTTGACTAACGGCCGCCCGCGATTTCGTTTGTGTGGGGTCAGTTATTTGAACATTTTATTTTAACCCCAAAATATACAGCTTGCATTTTATATTTTTGTTATAGTCTGCTCCTATTGGTCGCACCGTGATATTATATAGCTTTTCTGGATTAATGGGCTATCCAACTCAAAAAGATTTTTTTAAATCGGACCAGGAGTTCCCGAGATTAGCGCAAACAAACTTATCAGTTTATATATTACTATACTCGTAGATGTGAAAATTTACGTTATATTTTTTATTTTTGCATTTGCGAAATGAAAAAACATTTCCTATCAAATTTATACACAAAAACTGTTGACATTTTGAGTTTAAATATCTTAGTAATCAAACGATTGTAATTTGATTGATTGTGTAACGAAGGTATGGTTCAGTTCTAAAAACACATGTGTTTTTTTTAAACTTTTTTTGTTATAAGAAGGGTTTGATATTTTACCCTTCGTTTAATCTGTAACAGTAAGATCAATTTATTTACTTACATAAAAATATTTTATTAGGGTTGAATACTTTTTATTTCCTCTCGTATGTTAATACGAAAAATTATGTACAGGGAAAAGGGAAGTAGTAATGAGATAAAATCTTGGAGTCCTGCTAAAAGCACTTCCGCCCTTAATTTCCGTCACATAAGTCACAAACGTGACTTGAAAATTTACGTAACTAAATACACACATCAAAAGTGTCTAGGGATCAAGCATTTTTATGCGGATTTCTTGAGATTGAGATGTGGCTTTGTAATAAATCTGATGAGTCTCGTTTTGGTATGAGACCGGATACAAGACGTATACGACACTGGAGAACCCCTGGATGCCAACAGCGATTAAAATCCTGCCAGGAAGTCCATCCTTATAGTGGTGGAACCATCATGGTATGGGCGGGTATTTGGATCGGCGGAAGAACTGAGTTGATTTGGATCAGAGGCAACTTCAACGCTCAAATTTATGCTGAGACGATTGTATCAGACGTCATCGTTCCTCTACAAGTGCAAATCGGTCCCTTATTTCAGTTAATGCATGATAATGCACGACCGCACACCGCAAGAGTTGTAAGACAGACTCTCGCCGCAGCTAACATCAATGTCCTGCCCTGGCCTGCTCAGTCGCCAGACTTGAACCCGATTGAGCATGCATGGGATATGCTACAGAGAAGAGCTCTGCCGAATATGGAGGGTATCCAGTCGCAAGAAGACCTTTTTTTGTTGTTGCAACGAACATGGGCGGCCATTCCACAGCGTGATTTGGATGAACTCATTTTGAGTATGCCAAACCGATGTTCTTGTGTTGTTAGTGTTCGCGGTAGAAACACGGATTATTAATTGTTTAAGTTACCCAATAAAATTTTAGAGAAAACTGTTATTTCAGTCTTTTTTTCGAACTTTTGTGTTAGTGGTTCAAATGTCAAATATCCCTTTATTAGGAAAATGGCAAATTTCTTTATGAATGCAAAGGTGACTTGGTTTATCGTTACTGTGACAAACGAAAACACTTTATTTGATGAATCCTTAAAGAAAATTTTAATTAATATCAATCAGGAGAAAAGTTATTGCAAAAATATATGTTGATCCCTAGACACTTTTGATGTGTGTATTTGCATAGTCCGGAGTGTTTTATTATAAGTACCGGGCGACCGAGCTTTGCTCGGCATCTTTTTTTTTTTTTGTTAGGTACATCGCGTGTCTCTATATTTTCAAAACAAAAAATACATAACGAGCGAATTTTTTAAATAATATTTTTTGACTAATGTTTTGACGTGATAACGTCTATTAAATCGGTATGCTGGGAGTCATTCGCGAAAACTGCGTAACGGCCGAATCTGACGCTACACGGAGTCCACGCCTACTAAAACTAACCTTAGCCTTGTAGCTTTAGAGTGCAATATTATTTACCTAAAAGCACGGTTGTAAACAATTAGTAGCAGTTTTTCGCATACATGACTAAAGCATTGATACTCGAGTGGTGAAACGCTCGGATTAATATCGACTCACACAAGAGGTGCCGCGGATCGATTCCTGACGGCAACGGACGTTTTTTATCCTTTTTAATTTTTTTTATGTTTTAATTTTTTTTTTGTAATTTTTTTATGTTTTTTTATGTTTTTTTTTTGTTTGGACGTTATCACGTTCAAATATCGGCAGTAGACGGAGTTCTACAGACAGCCAATTTTTTTTTTCGATCATACCGACATAATAATAAAAAATATTATCAACTGTAATTTAAAATAAAATTACGAGTGCAATTTAGTTTAACATTTTATTATAAATAAGTACTTATAGTTTAACAATCAGTTACATCAGTTATATATTATCATCAATACATAGTTTAAGGTCTTAACCTAATACGTCCTTCCATCTATATTGCGGGTATGCTGAGGGTTTTCATTAATAATAATCATTTCACGTTATGACGCACGCTGCCGCATATCTTGCAGACGTCGCTCCCGTTGCTCATCATTTTCGGCGGCCACACGTTGTGCTGCACGCTCTCGTGAAACATCTAAATAAGACCTTTCTGTTCTTAAAAGGTTAGTCAAGTTTTGCAAGCATCTTACTTTAGCAGCACGTGTGAGATGAGCGGAAACCTGATGATTTTCATCAAGTTCTTCTTCAAATGGGTCCTCACTGTGCGAAGTCTGACAAACACGTGTGGGACGAGCGAAAATCAGATTGTTTTCAGGGAGGTTTTCTTCTGCTTCTTGAGATGAGTCACGGGTTCGTGGAGTTAAATTGTTCGTAAGCGTTTTTTTTAATCTTCTTTTTGGCATTTACGTGTAAAAAAGACACGTGATATTTTAAGAGCAATTTTCTGGGTCTAACCTCAAACCAAACATTGGCTTTGTGTACCATGAATGTAAACGTCATCTATATCAAATCAAAGTATTATATTAATTATCAGTTTAATTTAATTTTATTTATAATAGTTCATAAATAATTTAAATGTATTTTGTGTACTTATGTGTTTTTAAGACTATGAACAATTGTCTGATGTATGATGTAAATAAATCAATAATATTAATTATAACACAAAAAAAGATGCCGAGCAAAGCTCGGTCGCCCAGGTACTTCATCATTATTATTAAATCATATTATATGGATGAATTTTATTTTGCCTACTTTGAGGAGGTGCAAGGTATCATAAGGTTAGCAATAATAATAATACTAATCCATCATCACTGACAGGACTATTGTTGCCAATAAGCCTGATATAGTGATGGTGGATCGATCAGAGCGGCGTGCAATGATTGTTGACATAACCATCCCGCATGATGAGAACCTCGTGAAAGCCGAGAAAGATAAACAAATCAAGTATCTTGACTTGGCTCACGAGGTTGTCGACATGTGGGAGGTGGATTCAGCAATCATTGTGCCGATAGTCGTGACAGCCAATGGCTTAATAGCCAAGAGCTTCGACCAACACTTCAAGAGGCTCTCGTTAGGCAGCTGGATCAAGGGCTTGATTCAGAAAGCTGTACTTCTGGACACGGCTCGCATTGTCAGGAAGTTCCTCTTTCTGGAGCCCTGACCGCCGGTAGCTTAGACCCTGTTCCTGATGCCGGCGGGTTACTATTTTTTATATTTTTAACTGTTTTTTATATATATTTTTATGTAGAAATATTTAAAAATATAATTTATAAGTATATTATAATGAAATAAAGGAAATAATACTAATATTTCAGTTCGTGTTGTGGCAAGTCTGAAATGTTGACACTGTTGAGAAATTCTGTTGTAAATTCGACTGCTCCTTCAGGCTGATCTTTAAAATGAATGAGCTTCATTGTTTCGACTTCTCCTACACTTTTGTGATACCCTGGTACTTTGCACCTTCATAAAGTAGGCAAAATAAAAGTTCTTCCAGGTATTATATATTTACAACAAAAAATATTGTTGTTTATATACAACATCATTTCTTTCACAATTGTTTCGACTTCTACACCTTTGTGCGACCCTGGTACATTGCATCTCCACAAATTAGGCAAAACAAAATTTCTTCCATTGATTTAATAAACGAAAAAGAAAATTCGTTGACGCCGTTTCCAATTATATAAAATGTAATAAAAAGCATTAGACAACGCCATCATTATTTTTTTTAAAACTTCAAAAAAAAAAAGGAAAAAACAATAAAATGTAATAAAAAGCATTAGACAACGCCATCATTTTTTTTTTTTAAACTCAAAAAAAAAGGAAAAAACACTATATCGCCTGGGATTTGAACCCGAAATCTACGAGCTCCGAATCAGAGGCCGAAGCCCCTCAGCTATTCGTATCATTAAAGACAGTGGCGAAATTTAGCTTCTTATGAGAAGTTTAGCAATTGTTCAGTGCCTCAAAACATGGAAAAAAGACATTTTCTGAAAATTAAACCTAGCTAGATCGACTTATCGTCTCCGAAGCCCCCTGCACACAAAATTTCATGAAAATCGTAGGAGCCGTTTCCGAGATTCCAATTATATATATATATATATATATACAAGAATTGCTCGTTTAAAGGTATAAGATACGTAAAACTAAGACCTTTTAATCCAAATGGTATTACGACTGTAATTGCTGTATTGTGTGCATGTAGTTAAAAAAAGGACATTATTTCACATAACATTATTACGCCTTTAAGGCAGTAAGTAAGCAAAGATGAGATTGACGGTAGGTATATCCACATTTCCCCAGTTCTGTTTCAAGTTTCATGTAACTACTACTAAGAAAGCTGCCTTCCGGTTACATGAAACGTTAAAACCTGTAGTCTAATCGGGCAGAAATTAATACTCCGGAGTTATTAAAAAATAGTAAAAAAAAACGTATACACGCTATTATATAAATCAATTAATAAATAAAAAAAATGTATTATCGTAAAACCAGTGTGGGGCACTTTCCGCGATGTGCTCAGTCGCATCTTTGGCGATATAGGGGGACGCGAGCGTAAGGCTCGCCAGTCGCTTACAGTACACCGCCCTGCCTCTACATGTACTTAGTACATAATTAGTTATAATGAAATATTGTAGAATCAAAATTATAGACATTTGTTTAGTGAAGTCACATTTTATTTGATAATCCCTTACATACAAAGAACACGCACAACATTTTAATTTTTTTTAGTTTTTGTTAACTAAGTAATATATCCGGTGAGAATAAAATATATAGTTTCACTCGACAAGTGGACAAAATTTCAATTAAATATATCGTGTAAAGTTCTTCTCTGTATTAGAGGAGACTTGTGCCCAGCAGTGGGATGATAAAAGATTGATGATGATGATGATGATATGTAAAGTGGGTCAAATCGAGTCAAAAAAAGAAACTAGTACGTTCTGTCAAAAATCCATTTTGACTTATCCAGTAACACTTTGAACAATCTGTGTACGTTCTGTTAAAAATCCATTTTGACTTATCCAGTAACACTTTGAACAATCTGTAAATAACACCCAGGAAGCTATGCTCTGCAGTAGCGGTTCCGACTAGAACAAACAAGACAGACTAAATAAAAGAACATGATTTTTACCTGTCCTGTATAATATATGTCCAAATGTAATGGCATCCGATAGTAAAAACCATTTCATTTGAGGTCCAAAAACATTCCCTTTAGGTATATATACAGTTACTTAGTATCAAAATCTTGTTTACACAGGTCGTAAAAGAGATAAACTGCTATCAAGAACAAATTGTGGCCATAAAGATATGTAGGAAACCGTAAATGGATAACTTCAAGACATATTAGTTATTTTACTAACGTTATCAGATTCAGTAATACATTTAGACCCATTTGCACTACATGTCACTATATATACATGAATCGTTTTAGGAGTGTTATACTCGAAAGTATCTAAAACGTTTTCTTGTATTTATCATTCCGTCTCAATCATCTTCAAACGATTCATGTTTCAAAAGAAAGATTTTTAAAACATGTTTAGCGCTAAATGTATTTAAGTCATTAGTTTTGCATTCGGACACGTTTCATAAAATATCCTTACTATAAATTATAAACGCCAATGTCAGTTCGTTGATTTATTTGTTATGCTTTCACACTAATATGAGTGAACAGATTTGGAGGAAACTTGGCACACAGATAGGCCATGACCTGGATAAGAACCTAGGCTATTTATCATCTTCGCTCACATATGAAATCGCGAGCAACAATTAGTTCTCATTTTTTTTTACATTAATTCTACTTGAGTGTAAATGAACCAAAAATAATTGAAGATATACAGATGAACTTCAACAAGACCGTACTTTTAAAGCTCAACATTAGGTCTAGCAGAACAGTTACATAGGTACTAATATTGTTTTCTCAAAACAAATAGATACTTGTTTACTAGGGAAACGTATTATCTTTTAAGTGCTTGTTTGCTATTTCATTTCGGTTTTCATGAAATCCTATTGTTTATACGCAACTAATTATGTTATGATGAAATATTGATAAAATAATAAAATGTATTTGAAAGTTATTTGCTATCGACATTCTCTTTTATTTTTCAAGTCAATATTGTACATGTACTTATCCGACTTGAGTCTATTTAGGAAAGTACCATAAGATAGTCGATTAGTGTCAACCTATGTTTCAGGTTTTAGGGCCGTGAGTTATTTGAAAGAGATACCGGGGGTGAGTTTTAGTCAGTAAAAGTCTGACACGACCTCTCGCTCCGCGTAGAACGGGAGGGGTCATTGGATGATTACCTATCCGCCTATATAATATAACTATATGAAAAAAGGTAAAAAAGGATGATTAGAGCCCAATGGTAGTCAATATATGTACTTAATATAATAATTATACAGTATGTTAAGAAAACCCTGTCCGACCCGTGAAGGTGCTGTTAGGTATCTATAACTGATTCTACTAATGGATACAAAACCGGGCTAAACTTAAAAAAAATCCCCCTAAAAAAAAATATTATTTCGTAAAAAGAGGTAACTTAATAAATGTGAGTTAAGCACCCCTCCGCGGGCGGCGGGCGGCAGGGCACGCGGCACTTGGTCGCATCGCTATTCGCTCATAATAATACCGGTGTTGTCACTTTTTTTAAAATTACCAAATTTCGGGGAAGTTGGAATTAATTCGAGGGAAAAAAGATTATTTCAAAATTCATTTGTATTGATACTATGATGATTACGTTTAATTTTATATTATATTTGGTCATGTGTTTACCTAACCTTTATTATCCTTATGGGTCGGACAGGGTTTTCTTAACATACTGTATTTATTTACCTGACTTGGTTCTATGTGGGTATGAAGGTAAGAAAATTTAGGTATAGTTAGGTAAGTAACTAGTAGTCGACTAAAGTCATTCTTATGTAGTGCAGGCTGGTAATTTAATAACACGGTTTCAAACATTTATGTAAATTTGGACGGTTTTGTCGAACATTTAATAAAGGTTTTTTGGTTTAGGAAAATCCAGTGTTAGTTTACTCGACAGAATTTCATGGAAGGCGTTCCGTAAAAATAAACGTAAAGTGATTGCAACGTTGATAGTGTTTTTCACATATGAGAGCTTCACAGTACCTCCCAACGCTCACGCCAAAAGCCTGTCCATAACACAATGGCCAAAAGTTTTAACATGAATTGAACTAACAGAACCACTTAACCTTTCTTTTTAAACTTAAGCCTCCGTTAAAGGTTCGTTAAACCTAATAAGCCTCTGATAATCGTTAGTTAGACATAATAAGCCCCCTATTTACTTCTAAACAAATCGTAGTGTCCTATTTTAAACCATGTATGTACATAATTTCAATAATTGGGTAGGTACTTATTGCTTACCCAACGTAACTTCGCTACCTTAACGAAGTTTGAGAAAAGTTTTTAAGGAATTCTCAAGCAATTCTAACTACCCTATTATATTCCCACAGGATCCAAACTTACCCAGGTAAAATCACAGGGCGCTTTTAGTTATTTATAAAGAAACTGCCTTTACTAAACTTTTCTTAAGGCCAACTTTATAAAAATCGTGTTTAGCTTTCCGTAGGTAGTCAACTAGGAACCCCTATAGTTTCGCCAACTCTGTCTGTCTGTATGTCCGTCCGTCCGTGGATAAACTCAGTTGCCTTTAGCACTACAACGCTGAAATACGGTACCAATATGTATCTCAATCACGCCCGACAAAATAAAACATTAGCAGTCGTGGGACTGATTGACAGAAGTGAAAACTGAAATCATTATTATGCAATTATTATTTATAGATTCAGAAAGAATTATTTTTTCCAGTAATACTCATTTTTCAATAAATTATCATGGATTTAATGGCTGTTTTTTTTTATTTCTACTCTTACGTATGATACATTATTGGATAGGTCATTAAAAATTAATAGGGGTTTACCCAAAACATTTTTTTGATAATGTTAATCTTTTTGTAAATAATCACATCACAAGCAAAAAATAATGCGTCCCATCTCTCTAACTTTTGCACCAAAAATTAAAAAAATACATCTGAATACTTTCTAGAAAAAATAATTTCAACCAGATTTGATAGATGCCTTGAATAATTTTAGAAAAAATTGTCCTAATTCATTTTTGAACTTGTCTTAAATGTATATGCAAGCATACCTATTTGTTATTTTAGTTTACATATTTAAATTATCCTGAATGTATGTTCTTTTAAATAAAAAAGGAATATTAAATTCGGTTCTCAAAATGCAAAATAACCACCAAAAATCCAACATGCATAACCCGTCTAGATTGTATAAATTAGTAACCCAATTTCCCGAGAAACTTTCTGAGTTTATGAGGTTGAAACGGATATAAGCTATAGAATGGTTATAATTTATAACTCTTTCTTTAGCTATCACCGTTCTTAGTGGGCTCGTTTTTAGGTTTCCGTACTTAGTATCCCAACTCAATGTAACAAATAGCGTATTTTTAAGCTATTGCATAGCTTCTATCGCGGGCCTTGAGCGCGGGGACCGAATCCAGAAATTCCGTAACGAAAAAACCTCACGCTCCCCATCGTCTAACGTCGTTTCAGTTCGGCAGTCTTCGGCACGGTACGTTTGTGTGCGTGCGACTACATCTTTTGAAAACAATTTATAGATTTTCAAAAAGAGCATGCATATTGCAGGGCGCGAACTCAGTTCTACACACTTGGCATGTTACTGATAGTCGCGATGTGCTAAACTTGCGATTAATTTTCTCTCTGAAATAGGTCTTCTATAGAGAACTGTCATAGACGTCATCGACGTTGTCATGGCTACCTTAAAAACTTTTCATATAATTAATTATTAAGTACTTTTATTCAAATTAATTTAGTAGTGTTTTTATAAAATAGCTTTTTTTTTAACGGAAAAGCTAAGATGAATGTCACGCTAATTTTTCATTGGACTTTTAAATTATTTATAGTGTTGTTTACTAAATAAAAGCGCGTGATTTTATAGAGTAAAAAGTGCTCACGCGGCCGTTTTTTCAATTGTTGCAAGAATTCAAAAGACTGTCTTTATATAGTGTTCAGACGATTGCTCAAAGTGTATTAGATTTCATTAGTAATAGAAATGGCATTTCAATAATGACTTTCAACTGCCAAAGTCTAAATAGTCATACCTAAATACGATTTACAAGATTCAGTTACGAGACAAACAAATGTGTTACTTCTTACCGAAACTTGCATGACGCATGATAATCCAATTGAAATACCTAATTTTAATTGTATTGTTCAGTTCAAACGAGATACTGTTTCAAAAGGTGGGGTAGCTATTTACCAAAATAAAAATGATATTACTAATATTATGACTCCGAATATTGAAATAAATATTGCACACGTTAGCGATGTTAATGTTAGGCGCTCAGTTGTTGGAGATATTTGTGCGTGCTTATGCAAACTTAGAAATGGCCTACAAATAGTTATGGTAGCAATTTACATTTCTCCGAATCCAAAATTGGACGAGGTAGAGCATTTTATTCATCGCACTTTACTGGAGTACACTGAAGAAGGCTCGAAAATACTTGGTACAAATGGTAATAAATTTTCACTTATCTTGGCTGGCGATTTGAACATTAACTTCGCTGATAAAAAATCAGAGCGGTTGACAACTTTTCTATCAAAAACATTGAATTTGAAAATGAATAATGATCCACAAGAGTCCACAACAAAATATGGGACCACCATTGACGCGGTATTTTCTAGGTATTTAGAGGATATTAAGTCGCAAACTTATGTTTCTTATTTCAGTTATCATAAACCTATAGTTTCAATGATAAATATTCCTGAATAACCAACAGCTACTGTAAGGTAATAAAACCCACATGTATTGTAAAATAATAAAAATATTTTAAATAATATTAACTTTTTATTTATTTAATAAAAGAAATTTTTTTTTTTCTTATCGGTCACCACGCTCAAAAAGTGTAACTTGAATTAATATCAAAGAAAAAGAAATACTGCATAAATAAAATAAATAAATAATTATAATTACATAAATTGATACAAAATGCTATGCAATAGCTTTACCGCGGCAGTCCCCGAGTGCCACACGTCTTTTTTTACTCTTATGTGGGGAGATTTAACTATGCGTGGCCCGATACGCTCTTGGCTGTTTTTTTTTTTTAAATTATGGTTTTCAACTACATTATATAGATTTGTGTAACATATTTTTTTTTTTGCTTTTTGAAAATTGACAAAGAATAAATAATAATGCTTCAAACAATTGTATGAAGTTGTGGATGTGTGGAGTTAGACATACGGAAAGCCCGCATCAGGCACTCCCGCATCCGTAGCAGTCTTCGTGTCCGTGATATAGCAGACAAACTGCAAGAGGGTCGCCTACTCTGGTACGTCACGTCTTACGGAAATGCATGTTATGTGGGTAACAAATGTCTTGCCTCCGCGGGGCCGAAACAAGCGAGGTAGATGAAAGACACCACGGGATGCCAGAGATCGTGCAAAATGAAGGCGTATATGTAGGAAAGCGGACCCCGGGTTCCAACGTGAAAGCCGAGGGGCATTTGACTAAAAAAAAACTAATTAGTTCGTCAAACAGATTTCAAAAAAATACTAGTCACGCATTTTCTTTTTTTATATAAACAAAAAATGAAGACGACACAGTGCGTTGAAAACACGTGTGACGTCACTGGATGCTACACTTTTTAGCGAGCAGTGACGTCACCAGCCACCACTTCTGATCTTTGATGCCTTTTATGTTTGTCAATCTTTATTGATTTGATAAAAACAAAATATACGTCTCTAATATTTTTCTATAATCTGAATGACGGACTAATTAGTTTTCTTAGTCAAATGCCCTATTATACAATGAGATGAACTTCATACAAATATCATCATCATCTGTATGAAGTAGATTTATCACAAAATAACGTATCAATTTGATTAAGAATTGATATCCATGACTGTTGATTTAGTTACAGCAACTTTTGAAAGTTTCTGAAAACGTTATCAATATTATCGGGTTATCGAATATCTTGTTAAATTTTATCAATACCACCTTTCTGATGTTTGACTTTGCAACTTCAGGAAGAATTTTGTTTTACTTATAACAAGTATGAATATTTTCTGATTCCGGCTTGACGGAAAAATAATAGTTGATCCATTAATGTGTTCATAGAAAAAAATATTATTTTCGTGGTCTGACTTTTGGTTGAAATTGTGTATCGTCCGCAACACGGTGTATAGGTTCCAATTAAAGTAGAGTGCGAATACCGCCAGTAAATACAATAAAGATAAAATAAAAGGAAACAGGTTGTCTCAACTTAAATATGAAGTAAGTACCTACCTACACAACCAACGGTCGTTGACTTACTGCTGTAATTTTATACTATTTACTATACAGCGACCTGCACGTTCATACAATAATGCATTCAGGGTGCTCTTGGGGTTTCCGTGGCACTGTAACGCGTCAGGGATACTCGCGGAGGTCGTTGGGTTCGCCGCAATCATGCGGAAGAGTTGTGCTTCCATGATAGTGCGCATGCGCTCCTCTAATCCTGAATGTGTTTTCAGACCGGTGGGATTCTCCGGTGGGTTTTAAATAGCAGTATTTCACCAATGAGACCTGTAGCCGAGAGTGTATTTTATCGCGTTTATATTATATCGATCCCATCGTGAACCCATTACATCCAAAGCCCTCGCCCACATGTGGGAGTGGCGAGAGGAGGCAAAACGCCGAGGCATAACTCCGCCGCCGCGAGAAAACGCAGTACGGCGGACAGAGTTCCGGCGGGATCTCATGGCGACATGGAGAGTTTGATTGTCGCAACCCAGTGCTGAGCACGCCACAATAGCGGCGGTAAGTCCCCTCTTTGAGCAGTGGCTAGAGAAGCGCCACGGCGCCCTCGACTTCCGCCTGACGCAGGTCCTCACCGGACACGGTTGTTTCGGAAGGTTCCTGTTCCGTATTAGGCGGAAGGAAACACAAGGGTGTCATCATTGTGTGGACCGCCCTGAGGACACGGTACGGAGCATACGGTGGAGGTCTGCCAGACTTGGGTAGAGCACATGCTGTGTCCTCGTAGCGGCGATCGGCGGCGATCTCTCGCGTCCGACCCTGGTCCAGGCCATGGTCCGGAGCGAGAGTGCATGGCAGGCCGTCATCTCCTTCTGCGAAGCAGTGATGCTGACAAAGGAGCAGGCGGAGCGCGTGAGGCAACGGGAATCCCAGCGCCCTCACGCGACTAGCCGCCGCAGGAGACGCCCTGGTCGGGAGACGACACCTAACTCCCAGCCACTGTAGGCGCGGGCCTGCGGGCGGTGAGCAGTGGGCAGCTCGCCGCCCGGTAAGGACCAGGCCCGAGTCGACGGCACGTCGCGTTTCACGCGCGCCTCAAAGAGATGTCAGCACATCGTGACGGGGTCCACGAAGACCGATGCTTCCTGGGTCAGGGTCGCGGGTTGGTTAAACAAGAAACCGTGGCCCTAGCAGTCGCACAGGCAAGTGAAGAAACACGGGTGGGTTTTAGTCAATAAAAGTCTGACACGCCCTTCCGCTCCGCTCCGCCAGAAGTCATTTGATGATTTCCAATTCCAAAAAAAAAAACCCATTACATTTGCGGAGTTTCGCTAGCCACTAGAGCTATTTATAATGTTTCTTTTTTATCTGGAGTATTGCAGTTCGTATATAAACAATTTTCAAAATAATGATACCAAATGACATTAGCTACTTAGTTTTACAGTAAATCAATAAGTTGTCTTCAATAAATTATTCAAGATTTCCGTACCAATGGAATAGTTGAATTTCGAAGTTTTAAAGATATCCAATGCAACTTTTTATTTTCATGAACATCATACTCAAATAAAGACCATTTACCATTTTAACTTCTATTTTTAAGCTATTGCATAGCTTCTATCGCGGGCCTTGAGCGCGGGGACCGAATCCAGAAATTCCGTAACGAAAAAACCTCACGCTCCCCATCGTCTAACGTCGTTTCAGTTCGGCAGTCTTCGGCACGGTATGTTTGTGTGCGTGCGACTACATCTTTTGATAACAATTTATAGATTTTCAAAAAGAGCACGCATATTGCAGGGCGCGAACTCAGTTCTACACACTTGCCATGTTACTGATAGTCGCGATGTGCTAAACTTGCGATTAATTTTCTCTCTGAAATAGGTCTTCTATAGAGATATGTCATAGACGTCACCGACGTTGTCATGGCTACCTTAAAAACTTTTCATATAATTAATTATTAAGTACTTTTATTCAAATTAATTTAGTAGTGTTTTTATAAAATAGCTTTTTTTTTAACGGAAAAGCTAAGATGAATGTCACGCTAATTTTTCATTGGACTTTTAAATTATTTATAGTGTTGTTTACTAAATAAAAGCGCGTGATTTTATAGAGTAAAAAGTGCTCACGCGGCCGTTTTTTCAATTGTTGCAAGAATTCAAAAGACTGTCTTTATATAGTGTTCAGACGATTGCTCAAAGTGTATTAGATTTCATTAGTAACAGAAATGGCATTTCAATAATGACTTTCAACTGCCAAAGTCTAAATAGTCATAAATACGATTTACAAGATTCAGTTACGAGACAAACAAATGTGTTACTTCTTACCGAAACTTGCATGACGCATGATAATCCAATTGAAATACCTAATTTTAATTGTATTGTTCAGTTCAAACGAGATACTGTTTCAAAAGGTGGGGTAGCTATTTACTAAAATAAAAATGATATTACTAATATTATGACTCCGAATATTGAAATAAATATTGTACACGTTAGCGATGTTAATGTTAGGCGCTCAGTTGTTGGAGATATTTGTGCGTGCTTATGCAAACTTAGAAATGGCCTACAAATAGTGATGGTAGCAATTTACATTTCTCCGAATCCAAAATTGGACGAGTTAGAGCATTTTATTCATCGCACTTTACTGGAGTACACTGAAGAAGGCTCGAAAATACTTGGTACAAATGGTAATAAATTTCCACTTATCTTGACTGGCGATTTCAACATTAACTTCGCTGATAAAAAATCAGAGCGGTTGACAACTTTTCTATCAAAAACATTGAATTTGAAAATGAATAATGATCCACAAGAGTCCACAACAAAATATGGGACCACCATTGACGCGGTATTTTCTGGGTATTTAGAGGATATTAAGTCGCAAACTTATGTTTCTTATTTCAGTTATCATAAACCTATAGTTTCAATGATAAATATTCCTGAATAACCAACAGCTACTGTAAGGTAATAAAACCCACATGTATTGTAAAATAATAAAAATATTTTAAATAATATTAAATTTTTATTTATTTAATAAAAGAAAAATTTGTTTTCTTATCGGTCACCACGCTCAAAAAGTGTAACTTGAATTAATATCAAAGAAAAAGAAATACTGCATAAATAAAATAAATAAATAATTATAATTGCATAAATTGATACAAAATGCTATGCAATAGCTTTACCGCGGCAGTCCCCGAGTGCCACACGTCTTTTTCTTTATCTTAGCATGTTGTTACTGCTGAAGTCACATGTAAGCACATTGAACTTTAAACCGAGTTCAATGCTGTGAAAGTGAATTTATTTTCTGTATTGCTTTTAAAATGTAGTACTGAGGACACTATTCTATTCACATATTATATACTAGTTTCTGCTCACGTGACACGACTTGATTTAACCAAAAATATAGCACATGTCACTCGTCAATAGTGTAGCTTCCCAGTAGTGAAAGAATTCTAAAGACTGATTACTCTCCATATTTACTTCGAATTTATGGTTACTTTTATTTTCACTTTCGGAGACCCTAATAAAACATGTTTTTCTACTACACACATCAAAAGTGTCTAGGGATCAAGCATTTTTATGCGGATTTCTTGAGATTGAGAGGTGGCTTTGTAATAAATTTATGATTTTATAAATTTATATGGATCCTTTTTGGTGCATTTCATCATTTGAATCAGGAACTGTGAATCAAATTCGAGTAAAAGATGAAAATCAGCTGTCAATATTTTCCCTATAAAAACATACAACGCATTGAAGACATTATTAGTGCTACTGTTTCCCTACTACTGATTAAAACCAACGTTATCATGGAGCGGCGACGTCATTTAAGCAGGGAAGAAATGCTCAGAGCCGTGGGAATGATAGAAGCTGGTTCCCGGCAACGTACTGTGGCTTTAGCTCTGAATACAAGTCAGAGTGTTATCAGTCGACTTTGGACACGTTACCGAAGCACTGGTACCGTGGCTGAGCGCCATGGAGGACGGTATCGCTGCACCACACGGAGACAAGACCGATACATTCAAATCTTAACTCGAAGAGCTCCAACAATAACCGCCATGATGTTAGCCGTGAGGCTTCATCACTCTTCAGGGAACTTAATTAGCGACCAAACAGTCAGAAACCGCTTGCATGAAGTGAACCTTCATTCCCGAAGACCGCTACGGGTACCACCTATAGCAATGCACAATCGTAGGATTCGATATCAATGGGCTCTTGAACACAGAAATTGGGCAGAAGAACAATGGCGTTTCGTGTGCTTTTCTGATGAGTCTCGTTTTGGTATGAGACCGGATACAAGACGTATACGACACTGGAGAACCCCTGGACGCCAACAGCGATTAAAATCCTGCGAGGAAGTCCATCCTTATAGTGGTGGAACCATCATGGTATGGGCGGGTATTTGGATCGGCGGAAGAACTGAGTTGATTTGGATCAGAGGCAACCTCAACGCTCAAATTTATGCTGAGACGATTGTATCAGATGTCATCGTTCCTCTACAAGTGCAAATCGGTACCTTATTTCAGTTAATGCATGATAATGCACGACCGCACACCGCAAGAGTTGTAAGACAGACTCTCGCCGCAGCTAACATCAATGTCCTGCCCTGGCCTGCTCAGTCGCCAGACTTGAACCCGATTGAGCATGCATGGGATATGCTACAGAGAAGAGCTCTGCCGAATATGGAGGGTATCCAGTCGCAAGAAGACCTTTTTTTGTTGTTGCAACGAACATGGGCGGCCATTCCACAGCGTGATTTGGATGAACTTATTTTGGGTATGCCAAACCGATGTTCTTGTGTTGTTAGTGTTCGCGGTAGAAACACGGATTATTAATTGTTTAAGTTACCCAATAAAATTTTAGAGAAAACTGTTATTTCAGTCTTTTTTTCGAACTTTTGTGTTAGTGGTTCAAATGTCAAATATCCCTTTATTAGGAAAATGGCAAATTTCTTTATTAATGCAAAGGTGACTTGGTTTATCGTTACTGTGACAAACGAAAACACTTTATTTGATGAATCCTTAAAGAAAATTTTAATTAATATCAATCAGGAGAAAAGTTATTGCAAAAATATATGTTGATCCCTAGACACTTTTGATGTGTGTATTTAGTTAAGCATTTTGTCGGCGTGATAAATATACATACTTATTAGTACAGACAGACTTTGCGAAACTATAAAGGTTCCTAGTTGACTATAGAACCCTAGTAAAAGATTATGAACTTTAAAGAATAACATGATCACAATAGTGTTTTTTTTCTTCCGCAGAAAGAGAAAAAAAATTGAATTAGATTTGAATGTCCCTCTGTATGTTCCGGCTACGAAGGGATTATATCAAGAAATTAAGCAGTTCCGTTTCATTTAAATATGACCCATTTAGTCGGATTACGGTCCACTCCAAGATACAAGGAAAAGGTTAAAACGTAGGTAATTTAAACAAAGCAAACATAATATCAGTGTATTTAATTTAAATCACATTTTTATGCGAAGCTGAAGGAAATGGATGTCTACAAATTGCTTTGCTAATCTTACATTCCTTGTGATAAATGAGCTATATTCTGCGAGTCATTTAAACCAAGATCCTGCAAAAAATAGGATTATTTTTACAAAAGATCGGTAATTTGGACGTAATCTTGAAGTTGAAAGCACTTAAGGAAAACAATTTTCCATCAGAGGGATGAAATATCGTGAAAGAAACTGTCAGCCTTTTTTATCTGATTGTCAGAATAATAATATATTTACCCCTATATCTAATGCATAACAGTATTGTGACTTACAGATCATCACTTAATGACAGTGAAAATGCTTTACTATTATTTTTATTGAAAACTAGCGACCCGCCCCGGCTTCGCGCGGGTGCAATCCTGATACTAAATACACTATAGAAAAACTGTGCACGTTGTATAAAAAACAGCGACCCACTGCTCCCGCCCCGTCACGACAGATCGGTGCCGCCGTAAACGCGACGCCCCGCAATTTTAAATTTGTAATAACTTGGAAAACAATTATCTAAATCATATGCTGTAAAGAGCGATATCTATATTAAATCAACAATATATTTAAGGTATTAAATTGGATAAGGATAAATGCTATATTGGGTAAAATCGCTTCGAAAATTAGCCGGTATTTGTCGTAAAACGTAAATGACGAAAAATGTTATTGTGGATTATCCATAAGAGATAGACATATACGATTGCGGACCTTTTGGTAGACCTTTTCAATGTGTACAATATTTAATACATTATTTTGATAAATCTCGTAGGGTTCAGCCAGCGTTTCACTACCAACGCGGAAAAAATGTAATCATTTACGACATCACATTAGGAACCTAGAAACTGGATGTTATTATACGTATAAACCCTCTAGTTGGCAGGATGAGTCGCCACTAAACCTTGTAAGAGTGATAACGATGACGTCACACTGTAATTTTTGCACGAAGACTGCGTTGATGTTCATTTTCGGTCAGCAGTTTAGAGGTATGAAGAAGGATGTACAATTCACTAGTCCATAACAAAAAACACTATAAAGTGAAAAATAACTAATTTCTGAAGTCGGTGTCTTTGTTCTTTACCGGCCGCCGGCAGAAGTTACCACCCACCAGACAAAGCATTGCCGCCAAGCGATTTGTCGTGTTCCGGCATGATGTCTGGTGAAGCCGTACGGAGGACGGGTCTCAGCAGTTGTGTTACGATGTGTGCCGGGTACGATGCGCCAAATGTTGTGGAGGGTTTTCAGATCAATCTCCCTTTGGCGCAGAATCGTTGGTCGTGTTGTTGGGTTTAACATTGCATCACCTCGCTCAACTGCCGTCTTCCTTCCTATTCGCTCAATCTGAGTGAATAGGTTCTTAATAAACTAGCGCGCCTTACCATCAAAGATCGCATCACTGCTTACCATCAGGCGGGATTGCGTTCAAGTGCTAGTTTATATAATTAAAAAAAAAGGTTAGTTTTTGACACCGACTTCCGAAATTAAATATTTTTCACTATGTAGTGTTTTTTGGAAGTCGGTTGTTTTTTGTTTTTTTTAAAAAAAGTTTTATTTTACAATTTTTAGTTGTGAAAGTACTGTTCAGCTGCATCCGGTTACTGACGCTGACGCTAAAATAGTTGGGAAAAGGCATGTAAGTGACGTAATTTTGTTTACTTTAATTTTTACCCGTAGTTTTAGTTTAAAAATGGAGTCACTGAACCGATTTCTATAAAATTCCTATGAAACCAAAATGAAAGTATGAAGTCGCTTCGTCAGTATCTTGATAATAATTGATTGTTGCATAAGCGTGACCAGTAGGTAGTGGTTGTCCTATGTTAAACTTAAATGCTGTAAATTTTTGAGGAATTCCCTCAACTGCCTATGGTTTTCGACATCAGATTTATTGCAAACCATCATTTTAACCCATATAGGTGCAAAGTTCTCATCAATATAAATGAATTAATTCCAAGCACAAAGTTGCTACTGTAAACCCTTGAGGAGTTCCGTTAACTGCCCTTTGTCTTCATCATAAGACCCCTAATGACAATCATAATACATCTAGGTGTAAAGCTCTTATCAATACAAATTCATCAAGCACAAATATAAGGTAGCTTCTGTGAATCGTTGAGGAGTCGGGTAAACGGGTCACCATTATAACCCACATGGGTGCAAGGTGCCCATGAATATAAATGAATTAAGTCCAAACACAAAGTAGCTACTGCAAACCGTTGTGGAGTTCCCGGAACTGGACTTTGTCTTCATCATCAGAGCCCTTATGATGGTTACAACCCATCTAGGTGTAAAGTTCCTATCAATACAAATTAATCAAGCACAAAGCAAAGTAGCTGCTGTGAATCGTTGAGGAGTTCCCTCGACTGTCTCTCAGCTCCATCATCAAATTTACTGCAGACCCTCATTTTAAACCACATGAGTTTAAAGTAGTTATCAATATAAATGAATTAAGTCCAACCACAAAGTAGCTACTGTAAACATCATCAGAGCCTTTATGACAGTCACAACCACCGAGGTGTAAATTTCTTCTCAATACAAATTAATCAAGCACAGACACTAAGGTAGCTGCTGTGAATCGTTGAGGAGTTCCTTCGACTGTCTCCCGGCTCCATCATCAGATCTGCCCCAGTCATTTATTATATCGTAGTGCTTTAAAATACTTAATGAAAATACTTAGAAATGCACTAGTCGCCCATAAGATTTTTGAAAGTTCCCCTTGATTTCTCTGGTCTTCCATCATCAGATCCTAACCTGGTGACTATGGGACCAACTGGAAAGTATACCCTTTCAAACAAAAAAAAGTATTTTGCAAATCGGCCCAGGCGTCTTCGAGTAATCGGGGAACATACATAACATATGAAATACTAGCGGCCGCCAGCGACTTCGTTCGCGTGAAGTTGGTTATGCTCCGCTCCTATTGGTCGCAGCGTGATGTTATATAGCCCAAAGCCTTCCTGGATTAATGGGCTATCCAACGCAAAAATATTTTTTCAAATCAGACAATTAGTTCCTGAGATTAGCGCAAACAAACAAACTCTTCAGCTTTATATATTAGTATAGATATAGATTTCGACGAATTGAGAACCTCCCCCTTTTTTGAAGTCGGTTAAAAAAGGGCGATCCTCTGAGCAAACGGGTGTTGTATCTGGCGAGCACTTGCCCAGCGGTTCATGTTGGGAAGTTGTATAATATATGTTAGTTGTACGGTAAACTATATTTACGAGATGTAGGATCTATGTGACGTCAAGAACAAGACCCAGTTTAAGTATTTACTGGGGTGGCGCACCTAAATCGACTCTTCTTCAATTCGAAAGGGGTCATCCATAAAGTACGTCACACATAAAGGGGGGAGGAGGGGGTCGACAAAGTGTGACATGGTGTGACAAGGGGTGGGTGGGGTACTAAGTTTCGTGACATCACATTTCAAAATCTAATACTCGTATATCTAGAGGTAGTAATCGCGTTATTTGAAATATTAATTATAAACTAAAAAATATTTCCAACTCTATCTTTGGGACAATACGGTTTAAATTGGTTTCTTTACGAGTTCATACCCACTCTAGTGACACGCGCCGATCGCCTAAGAGCCCTTTGAGTTTCTGTTTTTTCTTTTTCTTTATATTCAATAGTTTATTGCTTTGTTATTGTTTCAAATATTTGATATAATGTTGATTTCATAAAAAAGTTCTTTATTTAAATGGAAATAAAACTAAATTCGGAACTGCTGTTTTAATTTAATAATTTTTCGATGTGAAATTGCAAAACATGTGACGTCACACTATGGGGGGAGGGGGGGTCTCAGAAATGTGATAACCTGTGACAAGGACGGAGGGGGGGCTCAAAAATCATAAAATCCGTGTGACGTACTTTATGGATGGCCCCAAAGGGCGTAGAGGGCAATTCTAAAGGTATCATCTTTTCGACCATTTCGCTACCCCACAACCGACTTGTACGGAGAAAGTGGAGTTGTTACGGTTCTTCAACTTTTCATTCTGCAGACTGTTATGAGACAACACGCACTTCTTTATTATAGTCTCTCACCTATGATCGGTAAAAGGCGCTATGACCCCGTCGCCTGGTCCGTTGACAGACTTTTGTTTCTCTGAACGATTCTTTTGTTTTCTTGGAGGCTACCTCTATAATAGAGTTAACAAAATTCACAACATCTATCCACTCAGGAAACACCTATGTAAGAAAAAGCTCAATGGATGGCTAAAGACTGTTGACTACGATACTACCGAAAACCTACTATCTATTCCAAAATAATCACAACATTGTCTTACCGTTTATCTATCTATATGTTACCACACGCAGATACAACTTGCAATATAACAAGCACCGATTTTCCATCACTCACACTTACATATCCACACACTCCCCACAAAAACTCCTTCCTTATGTAAAATTTAAATCACTGTTTAATTCTAGTATACGGGAAGCTATAATAAAAATGTATATATGGGGTGGAGACCTGGTGGCCTGAAATACAGGCCTCGGCTTAGCTTAGGCACCAGTCTCCCACAGTATTTTTGTATAAGCCCATAATTGGACAACATTATTTTTATTTTGTTATTATTTTATATGGATATTGTGGTGAGAAAATAAATAAATATTATTATTATTATTTATTTATTTTCCCAATAGGAAAAGTCTTTTATTGGTCATATTCATACAATCCTGTAATAGCTTTCTGAAAAACTACTAAAGGTGGCCAGCATAATATATTCAGTCACAAATTCATTAATTTCTTGTAAAGATTAAAATGAAACATTTTCACACGTTGAATAAATAAATAACATTTTTCACATTCCTGTCCATTTCATTTTATTTAATTCGTGCCGGGAAAAGTAATGACCTGGTGACGTATACATATTATGTCTTTGTGTCAAAACAGTTCAATCAAAACAGTTTGGAGCTGCTATGAACTTGAGCCACCTAACTACGTTGTTCTGTAACAGATTGGTATACAATATGTAAAGAAAACCCTGTCCGATCCGTGAAGGTATTGTTAGGTATCGATAACTCATTCTACTAATTCCTACAAAGCTGGGCTAAACTTAAAAAAAAAAAAAGACGTGTGGCACTCGGAGACTGCCGCGGTAAAGCTATTGCATAGCCTTTTTTTTATCAACTATAACTTGCAATTATAATTATTTATTTATTTTATTTATACAGTAATTTTTCCTTTGTTTTTTTTTTTCTTTGATATCAATTCAAGTTTTCTTTCTTTTTGTAATTTATTTATTTTTTACCAGCAACGTCATCAAAAGAGTGCGAAAAATGGTGAGGATTAAGCGACTAAACTATATTCAATGTTTTCTGTTCGACTTTGATAAAGAGATAGAAAGAAGCTAAGCAATAGCTTAAAAATGACGTCATGTTCGTTATCACACTCGTGTCAGAATGTCATGAAATATGATGTCGGCCATCTTGGATTTCAAAAATGAAATCATTTTCGTGATCAGCACCCTGAGTTTTGGCGGGAAAGTCAAGCTCAGTGTCACGCTCGTTTTTCATTGGACTTTTAAAATTATTTATAGTGTTGTTTACTAAATAAAAGTGCGTGGTTTATGTAGTAAAAAGTGCATTTAGTAAATAGTTCATAAAGAACAGTGAAATATCGCTGCATAGTGGCCACATCATGACTTTGTCCCAAACCTCACTCGTAAGACGGGTCACGCGGCCGTCTTTTTCGACATGAATAATTCATAATTACGTGACATTGGTTAAATGCACAAACCGTGCGAAGCCAAAAAATAAAGAAATAAAGAAAAAACCCATGAAATCTATTATATTATCACTCGAGTCAGTAAGCATGTAAAATGAGAAAACTAACATAGAACGATCCGTGTGAGAACTAAACGATCACTATTACACAACAACACTGATACCTTTGAGAAAGCGGACTTCCTCTACAATAGGGCAATTTCTCCGTAAGGTCTGTCTATGCTATTACTTATAATCTCTGTCATTGTGTGCTGTTTCGGTGCAATCGCAAGACCGGCCGGGCACTGAGGGGCAGGCAAGACAGCTATAGTATCCTTATGACTCCACCAACTGGTATTTCGTTGACTCGGAAACGGCGCACAGGGAGCACCACGAAATATACTCAAAGACTCCGAGGTTCTTTTTCAATATACCCCACTGTTTTGTCTTGGTGGCCTAGTGGTTAAAACACCAGCCTCTCAAGTATGAGTGCGCGGGTTCGATTCCAGGTCAGGCAAGTACCAATGTAACTTTTCTAAAGTTATATGTACTTTCTAAGTATATCTTGGACACCAATGACTGAAGGCGAAGGAAAATATCTTGAGGAAACCTGGGCTTTATAAGTCTGAAATCGCCAACCCGCATTGAGCAAGCGTGGTGATTACGCTCAATCCTTCTCTGTATGAGAGGAGATCTGTGCCCAGCAGTGGGACGATAAAAAGGTTGTTGATGATGAACGGCGTCGGTGTCGAATTATTTGTTATCAATTTAATATTTTCGAGCTGATCTTTAGTAACATAATCACTTCTGATTGCGTTAACATCTGACCGTAGAATTAATAAATCCTTCATCAACTTCTTTACGTACGTTCTACGTAGTCAAAGCAAACTGGTGGCAATTTGTGAAGGTCATATGCCACAAAAACTGGGATTATTCGGGATCCGTGATTTTAAACACCGTAATCGTATATTTTATGTCTTTCTGCTTTTTGTTCTTACGCCTCGATACATGTTTTTGTCTTGTCTTCGTAGAAACAAACAATAACTTTTTTGCCTCATCAATGTCTTCCTCAGAAAAAGCCGACGAGCATATTTTTATTAAACTTTCGTTGTTTCGTTTCGGAGATAACAATATTACAACTCGTACACTTAAATGTACTCGTATTAACATTGTTCACCGACATCTTTCTGTAATATTTTATTTAATAAAAACTTCAACTTCAACTCTTGATCTGGTCCCTGTGGATAGATACCACAATTTTGCCAATAACACGTGTAACAAATTATAGAAATTCTTTAAAAAAATATTTCACAATAATGGCGGATATCGCCAATAACAGATGAAAAAACGGCCGCGTGAGCACTTTTTACTCTATAAAATCACGCGCTTTTATTTAGTAAACAACACTATAAATAATTTAAAAGTCCCATGAAAAATTAGCGTGACATTCATCTTAGCTTTTATGAAAAGTTTTTAAGGTAGCCATGACAACGTCGATGACGTCTATGACATATCTCTATAGAAGACCTATTTCAGAGAGAAAATTAATCGCAAGTTTAGCACATCGCGACTATCAGTAACATGGCAAGTGTGTAGAACTGAGTTCGCGCCCTGCAATATGCATGCTCTTTTTGAAAATCTATAAATTGTTTTCAAAAGATGTAGTCGCACGCACACAAAGATACCGTGCCGAAGACTGCCGAACTGAAACAACGTTAGACGATGTACGGCCTTCAAGCCACACCTCCGTGCCCGTCGGAGTGGGGAGCGTGAGGTTTTTTCGTTACGGAATTTCTGGATTCGGTCCCCGCGCTCAAGGCCCGCGATAGAAGCTATGCAATAGCTTAAAAAAAGACGTGTGGCACTCGGAGACTGCCGCGGTAAAGCTATTGCATAGCCTTTTTTTATCAACTATAATTTGCAATTATAATTATTTATTTATTTTATTTATACAGTAATTTTTCCGTTGTTTTTTTTTTTTTCTTTGATATCAATTCAAGTTTTCTTTCTTTTTTGTAATTTATTTATTTTTTACCAGCAACGTCATCAAAAGAGTGCGAAAAATGGTGAGGATTAAGCGACTAAACTATATTCAATGTTTTCTGTTCGACTTTGATAAAGAGATAGAAAGAAGCTAAGCAATAGCTTAAAAATGACGTCATGTTCGTTATCACACTCATGTCAGAATGTCATGAAATATGATGTCGGCCATCTTGGATTTCAAAAATGAAATCATTTTCGTGATCAGCACCCTGAGTTTTGGCGGGAAAGTCAAGCTCAGTGTCACGCTCGTTTTTCATTGGACTTTTAAAATTATTTATAGTGTTGTTTACTAAATAAAAGTGCGTGGTTTATGTAGTAAAAAGTGCATTTAGTAAATAGTTCATAAAGAACAGTGAAATATCGCTGCATAGTGGCCACATCATGACTTTGTCCCAAACCTCACTCGTAAGACGGGTCACGCGGCCGTCTTTTTCGACATGAATAATTCATAATTACGTGACATTGGTTAAATGCACAAACCGTGCGAAGCCAAAAAATAAAGAAATAAAGAAAAAACCCATGAAATCTATTATATTATCACTCGAGTCAGTAAGCATGTAAAATGAGAAAACTAACATAGAACGATCCGTGTGAGAACTAAACGATCACTATTACACAACAACACTGATACCTTTGAGAAAGCGGACTTCCTCTACAATAGGGCAATTTCTCCGTAAGGTCTGTCTATGCTATTACTTATAATCTCTGTCATTGTGTGCTGTTTCGGTGCAATCGCAAGACCGGCCGGGCACTGAGGGGCAGGCAAGACAGCTATAGTATCCTTATGACTCCACCAACTGGTATTTCGTTGACTCGGAAACGGCGCACAGGGAGCACCACGAAATATACTCAAAGACTCCGAGGTTCTTTTTCAATATACCCCACTGTTTTGTCTTGGTGGCCTAGTGGTTAAAACACCAGCCTCTCAAGTATGAGTGCGCGGGTTCGATTCCAGGTCAGGCAAGTACCAATGTAACTTTTCTAAAGTTATATGTACTTTCTAAGTATATCTTGGACACCAATGACTGAAGGCGAAGGAAAATATCTTGAGGAAACCTGGGCTTTATAAGTCTGAAATCGCCAACCCGCATTGAGCAAGCGTGGTGATTACGCTCAATCCTTCTCTGTATGAGAGGAGATCTGTGCCCAGCAGTGGGACGATAAAAAGGTTGTTGATGATGAACGGCGTCGGTGTCGAATTATTTGTTATCAATTTAATATTTTCGAGCTGATCTTTAGTAACATAATCACTTCTGATTGCGTTAACATCTGACCGTAGAATTAATAAATCCTTCATCAACTTCTTTACGTACGTTCTACGTAGTCAAAGCAAACTGGTGGCAATTTGTGAAGGTCATATGCCACAAAAACTGGGATTATTCGGGATCCGTGATTTTAAACACCGTAATCGTATATTTTATGTCTTTCTGCTTTTTGTTCTTACGCCTCGATACATGTTTTTGTCTTGTCTTCGTAGAAACAAACAATAACTTTTTTGCCTCATCAATGTCTTCCTCAGAAAAAGCCGACGAGCATATTTTTATTAAACTTTCGTTGTTTCGTTTCGGAGGTAACAATATTACAACTCGTACACTTAAATGTACTCGTATTAACATTGTTCACCGACATCTTTCTGTAATATTTTATTTAATAAAAACTTCAACTTCAACTCTTGATCTGGTCCCTGTGGATAGATACCACAATTTTGCCAATAACACGTGTAACAAATTATAGAAATTCTTTAAAAAAATATTTCACAATAATGGCGGATATCGCCAATAACAGTTGAAAAAACGGCCGCGTGAGCACTTTTTACTCTATAAAATCACGCGCTTTTATTTAGTAAACAACACTATAAATAATTTAAAAGTCCCATGAAAAATTAGCGTGACATTCATCTTAGCTTTTATGAAAAGTTTTTAAGGTAGCCATGACAACGTCGATGACGTCTATGACATATCTCTATAGAAGACCTATTTCAGAGAGAAAATTAATCGCAAGTTTAGCACATCGCGACTATCAGTAACATGGCAAGTGTGTAGAACTGAGTTCGCGCCCTGCAATATGCATGCTCTTTTTGAAAATCTATAAATTGTTTTCAAAAGATGTAGTCGCACGCACACAAAGATACCGTGCCGAAGACTGCCGAACTGAAACAACGTTAGACGATGTACGGCCTTCAAGCCACACCTCCGTGCCCGTCGGAGTGGGGAGCGTGAGGTTTTTTCGTTACGGAATTTCTGGATTCGGTCCCCGCGCTCAAGGCCCGCGATAGAAGCTATGCAATAGCTTAAAAAAAGACGTGTGGCACTCGGAGACTGCCGCGGTAAAGCTATTGCATAGCCTTTTTTTATCAACTATAATTTGCAATTATAATTATTTATTTATTTTATTTATACAGTAATTTTTCCGTTGTTTTTTTTTTTCTTTGATATCAATTCAAGTTTTCTTTCTTTTTTGTAATTTATTTATTTTTTACCAGCAACGTCATCAAAAGAGTGCGAAAAATGGTGAGGATTAAGCGACTAAACTATATTCAATGTTTTCTGTTCGACTTTGATAAAGAGATAGAAAGAAGCTAAGCAATAGCTTAAAAATGACGTCATGTTCGTTATCACACTCATGTCAGAATGTCATGAAATATGATGTCGGCCATCTTGGATTTCAAAAATGAAATCATTTTCGTGATCAGCACCCTGAGTTTTGGCGGGAAAGTCAAGCTCAGTGTCACGCTCGTTTTTCATTGGACTTTTAAAATTATTTATAGTGTTGTTTACTAAATAAAAGTGCGTGGTTTATGTAGTAAAAAGTGCATTTAGTAAATAGTTCATAAAGAACAGTGAAATATCGCTGCATAGTGGCCACATCATGACTTTGTCCCAAACCTCACTCGTAAGACGGGTCACGCGGCCGTCTTTTTCGACATGAATAATTCATAATTACGTGACATTGGTTAAATGCACAAACCGTGCGAAGCCAAAAAATAAAGAAATAAAGAAAAAACCCATGAAATCTATTATATTATCACTCGAGTCAGTAAGCATGTAAAATGAGAAAACTAACATAGAACGATCCGTGTGAGAACTAAACGATCACTATTACACAACAACACTGATACCTTTGAGAAAGCGGACTTCCTCTACAATAGGGCAATTCCTCCGTAAGGTCTGTCTGGTCTATTGCTTATAATCTCTGTCATTGTGTGCTGTTTCGGTGCAATCGCAAGACCGGCCGGGCACTGAGGGGCAGGCAAGACAGCTATAGTATCCTTATGACTCCACCAACTGGTATTTCGTTGACTCGGAAACGGCGCACAGGGAGCACCACGAAATATACTCAAAGACTCCGAGGTTCTTTTTCAATATACCCCACTGTTTTGTCGTGGTGGCCTATTGGTTAAAACACCAGCCTCTCAAGTATGAGTGCGCGGGTTCGATTCCAGGTCAGACAAGTACCAATGTAACTTTTCTAAAGTTATATGAACTTTCTAAGTATATCTTGGACACCAATGACTGAAGGCGAAGGAAAACATCTTGAGGAAACCTGGGCTTTATAAGTCTGAAATCGCAAACCCGCATTGAGCAAGCGTGGTGATTACGCTCAATCCTTCTCTGTATGAGAGGAGATCTGTGCCCAGCAGTGGGACGATAAAAAGGTTGTTGATGATGAACGGCGTCGGTGTCGAATTATTTGTTATCAATTTAATATTTTCGAGCTTATCTTTAGTAACATAATCACTTCTGATTGCGTTAACATCTGACCGTAGAATTAATAAATCCTTCATCAACTTCTTTACGTACGTTCTACGTAGTCAAAGCAAACTGGTGGCAATTTGTGAAGGTCATATGCCACAAAAACTGGGATTGTTCGAGATCCGTGATTTTAAACACCGTAATCGTATATTTTAGGTATTTCTGCTTTTTGTTCTTACGCCTCGATATATGTTTTTGTCTTGTCTTCGTAGAAACAAACAATAACTTTTTTGCCTCATCAATGTCTTCCTCAGAAAAAGCCGACGAGCATATTTTTATTAAACTTTCGTTGTTTCGTTTCGGAGATAACAATATTACAACTCGTACACTTAAATGTACTCGTATTAACATTGTTCACCGACATCTTTCTGCAATATTTTATTTAATAAAAACTTCAACTCTTGATCTGGTCCCTGTGGATAGATACCACAATTTTGCCAATAACACGTGTAACAAATTATAGAAATTCTTTAAAAAAATATTTCACAATAATGGCGGATATTGCCAATAACAGTTGAAAAAACGGCCGCGTGAGCACTTTTTACTCTATAAAATCACGCGCTTTTATTTAGTAAACAACACTATAAATAATTTAAAAGTCCAATGAAAAATTAGCGTGACATTCATCTTAGCTTTTCCGTTAAAAAAAAAACTATTTTATAAAAACACTACTAAATTAATTTGAATAAAAGTACTTAATAATTAATTATATGAAAAGTTTTTAAGGTAGCCATGACAACGTCGATGACGTCTATGACATATCTCTATAGAAGACCTATTTCAGAGAGAAAATTAATCACAAGTTTAGCACATCGCGACTATCAGTAACATGGCAAGTGTGTAGAACTGAGTTCGCGCCCTGCAATATGCATGCTCTTTTTGAAAATCTATAAATTGTTTTCAAAAGATGTAGTCGCACGCACACAAACATACCGTGCCGAAGACTGCCGAACTGAAACGACGTTAGACGATGTACGGCCTTCAAGCCACACCTCCGTGCCCGTCGGAGTGGGGAGCGTGAGGTTTTTTCGTTACGGAATTTCTGGATTCGGTCCCCGCGCTCAAGGCCCGCGATAGAAGCTATGCAATAGCTTAAAAATATTATTTCGTAAAAGGAGGTATAAATACATGTGCGGTATGCCTTACATGCGCGGGCGAATAGTGTCTAAAATGGTGTTGTCACTTATTAAAAAGTACCAAATTTTGGGGAATTTAAAATTAATTCGCGGAAAAAGATTATTCAAAATTCATTAGTATTGTTAGTATGATGATTATGTAAAATTTCATATTTTATTTGGTCATGTGTTTACCTAACCTTTATTATCCTAATGAATCGGACGAGGTTTTCTTTACATATTATATTTTATACCTCTTTAGTAAAAAAATAATAATTTGAGCTTTAGTTCATTATTTGTATCTACAGCGCCACAATCGAACAACACGTCATAATGACGTCACGCAAATACTGCATCTCGCAAGCAGAGTTCACCTGAACTTTACATCCTGTTCCTTATGTCTTTATAGCAGAGCTCAATTTGAATAACATTTTTTTACTAAAGTGTAGTTAAAATATGTATTATTGAAAACTTCGTCTTCAGGTCTAATCCAAGATTTGAATAATTTTTGACATATCCCGAAATCTTGAAAAGACGAAAAGCCGAGATTGAAGAAATGAATAGAAAAATATCATTTTTTTTTTGCTCTCTTTATCCACTAAGATCTTTAGCGTTATTTGTGACGGTTGGGGAAACATTTTTATTGAAGTCATTATAAAGAAAATGAAAAACAGGATTGTTCTTACCAGTCAAAATTCCGTCTAATATTACTACCGGGCGTTGTTTAGTATATCCTTTTCTGAAACAAAAATAGTCATCATCATCATCTCAGCGTTAATCCTAGGTGAATCCGAAGCTTTTCAGCTTTGGAATCTGGGGTCTACTTTACCAGTCTAACTGCTGATTTTGGCTAAACCTCGATATTTTCCGTGAAGCGACTGCTATCTGACCTCGACAACCAGAAGGCGATATCGAAGCCCAATTGACCAATAGACCAATTGTTGGACTTTTGAGGGCTGATTGCCATTAGATGTTCTTTTTTTTTTTTTAATAATTATAAACTAGCGCTTGACCGCAATCCCGGCTGATGGTAAGCAGTGATGCGATCGTTGATGGTTAAGCATGCTAGTTTATTAAGAACCTATTCACTCAGATTGAGCGAATAAGAAGGAAGACGGCAGTTGAGCGAGGTGATGCAATATTAAACCCAACAACACGACCAACGATGCTGCGCCAAAGGGAGATTGATCTGAAGACCCTCCACGACCAAACTCCCAACACAACAACATTTGGCGCACCGTACCCGGCACACATCGCAACGCAACTGCTCAGACCCGTCCTCCGTACGGCTTCACCAGACATCATGCCGGAACACGACGAATCGCTTGGCGGCAAGGCTTTGTCTGGTGGGTGGTAACTTCTGCCGGCGGCCGGTGTTATGGCCTACCACCGAGTAAAGTTCGTATGGTAACCGGGACCAACAGCTTAACGTGCTTTGCTTTCTTAAATAAAAGAAGTCATATTAAATAATAGCTAAAAATATAGCACTTTCATTAATTCACATTCAATTTCAAAAAATAAGGTTCAATAGCGCCCGATCTGAATATTGATTAATTCAAGATTTCCCAAAACTCATAGCTAACATATATACGTACATATATGGATAACTCTGATTTTGATCGTTACTCATTGAGGTTGTTGATTGATTGAAGGCTTACTTATAAACGGGTTAATTTATCAATCAACTAGACATGATGAATCGATGAAGGTTACCGACCATTATCGGCAAAATAAATGATCTCAAATGTGTCTAGAAGTTACAGATAACTTAGGCATCTGGGACAAACTAGTGTTTTCTTAAACTTTTGTTGTAGTCATGGTTAGGAAAACACTAGTTTGTCACTAGTTTGGTAGCTAGATACTGGACCCAATTCCCTTGTTTACAAACTAAACTAAATTGAAGTTCAGTCAAGTTAGTCTGCGCCTGACGTAAATTGACGTATTTTCGTCGCCATGTTTTCAATCACGTCTAAACTGTCTACAGAATTTAATTTGAAAGGACTACATTAATATATATTTACCCGACTGCCAGGAAGGGTTATGTTTTTAGCGCGTATCTTGTATGAAATATTCTTTATTACCTTGTATCTCCAGAACCGCTAAACGGATTTTCACATTTGAGGTATCATTAGAATTGTCTTAATAGCCCAAGTGCTATTAGATAGGTGACATTAAAAAAACCAAAATGACGGATGTATGACGCCATATTGTGAGGTGTAAAGAAATAAATTTCTACCAAGCATATCGAGTGGGATATCAAAATGAAGCATTTTAAACACTGATCCTTACTAATATTATAAATCGGAAAGTGAGTTTGTTTATTTGTTTCTTTGTTTCTTCCGCTTTCACTCCGTAACTACTGAACCAATTGCTTTGAAAATTTGCTGACGTAAAGTTAGAAGTCCGGATTAAATAATAGGGTGCTTTTTATACCGTAAAAATTTTATATTCCCGAGGGTAATCTAAAAAGCGTGATATAAACGAACTCCACGCGGGTGATACCGCGGGCGGAATACTAGTTCTAAATATGTATATAATAATATTAAATGGAACGAAAAAAAAAGAATTACATATTTTTTTCTACTAAGCATATCGAGTTGGGTATCAAAATGAAGGATTTTAATCACTGATTCTAGTAAATATATTGATTCTAAATATATTTTATAATTATATTAATTCTTTACCTATAAAATTGCCATTGTTTAATATCAAAAACTGTAAAGGAATTCATTTCATGTATTTTTAATTTGTATTAATTGAAGTAATTACCCATGCAATCAATGTATCGTTGCTAAAGCAGTGGCAGGTTATTGATTCTTAAAGAAATTAGCTGGACGAGAAAGATTTGAAACATAATTTATAAATATAATTATTAAAAAAAAAAAAATAATTTGTCAAAACTAAAAAGCTAGAAATAAAAAAAAATATTTAAAAACAAAAAACCCGCCTGCATAAAACTCTAACGAACTAAAAAGGCAGAAACAAGTTGAATAATCGCAATTGGGGGACCTTTTAGTTAGATAAATAAGTATTCCATAGAACAGTCCCTCAACTGGGTTTGTTCAACTTGTTTCTACCTTTTCAGTTCGTTAGAGTTTAATGCAGGCGGGTTTTTTGTATTTTTTTTTTTAATTTTCTGTCCTTTTTATAATTAAATAGAAAGAAAAAGATACACCGAACTTTAGTTTGTGTAGTTTAGTTTGTTTATAAGATTATAAGAGGATCGGAGCTATTGTAGTGTATTGGCTACCAACCATCACCTTCATTTTTACAGACAACGATGTCTACTACTTATTCCTACTTCAAACATCGCTACTCTAAATGCACTTCTCACATGCTTTCGGCTCAGATGATTTCGGCGGTCTTCACAAGCTCATAGTATATTCACCTTATGGGACCTTCTAACATTACGTCTCTAGGTACGTTGGCCCCAACCCTTCTCCGAACTATTTTCCCTGCATGTTGCGATTTTTAACAATGTCATTTTAATTGAAAATCTTTAACTTACGTTTTTGCAGCATGTGGCCTTGAATCATGATGGACCAATTACGTGGGATGTCAGGTCAGTAAAGTAATCCTCCAACTTCTGAAACAAAACAAAGGGGGTTTATTTTTTTTAAATTGAGTTTGAGTTTTTGCATGGAAAGTGTAATATGAAATTTAATTAAAAAAAACGGCTGTGTCGGTTCACGTTCAGTGAAGGGTTCCGTAGTTTCCAGTCCGTCACAGTAAGTGATCCCACGTAAGAGTTAAGAAATAGGTCTATTCGTTACATTAATTTGACATAAGTACTAAGTACAGAATCCACAAAACGGGCCTAAAAAGAACGGTGATAACTAAAGAAAGTCTTATTGTTACTTCAAACTATTCTATAGCACATGTCCATCCTAACCCCATCAACTCAGAAAAAAATTTAACACCCCGAAGTACAGCGCTATCGCTCGGGAAATTGGGTTACCAATTTACAAAAATTAGACGAGATAACCGATTTTAATAATTCTTTTTTATTTGGAAGAATATACGTTCAGGATAATAACCACTTGAACGTCCCGGTGTGACAGCTGAGAATGCGTTGTACGTCCGAGCGCGCGATCGGTGTCAAGCCGCGCCAAGCGCTCGTAAAATCCTTCTTACTTTGTTCTTATTTTTTAGCAGAAGTCTATTTAATGACTAAATATGAACTATTTATCTTGCAGGGATTATGTTGTCATATTTTAATATGTTATATCAAACAAAAACTTGACGAAAATCCGGCACACAATGAGCAATGAGTAATCACTTCATCGTCCACTTTAACACGCGTAAAGACAACTTATCAGACATTGGATACAAAGTATTTATACATGATCAGAAAGAATAAATCTTGATAATTATTTTAATATGTAACACTAATAATAAAAAATAATTTATTACTCTTATTTTAATCGCAGAACTCACTTCCACTGTACAAAACTGCACTCACCGTTCATAAACAAACTTTTTTTTCGATGTTATGTGTCAGGTGGGGCACTGTTTTATACATCAGAGAATCGTTGATTAATACAGAACCATCTAGTAAAAAGTTCATGAAGCTCTTTGATACATATCTTATATAAAAACTCGTTTAAAGTGTACATGTTGGCGAGGCCACCATGGTTGCCTGAACGCTTAACGCCAAAAATTTTTAGGCAACTTTGTTGGCCCGGACGCTTGAGTGGATATAACATGTTAATTAATATAAAAAAAAAGACGTGTGGCACTCGGGGACTGCCGCGGTAAAGCTATTGCATAGCATTTTGTATCAATTTATGCAATTATAATTATTTATTTATTTTATTTATGCAGTATTTCTTTTCTTTGATATTAATTCAAGTTACACTTTTTGAGCGTGGTGACCGATAAGAAAACAAATTTTTCTTTTATTAAATAAATAAAAAGTTAATATTATTTAAAATATTTTTATTATTTTACAATACATGTGGGTTTTATTACCTTACAGTAGCTGTTGGTTATTCAGGAATATTTATCATTGAAACTATAGGTTTATGATAACTGAAATAAGAAACATAAGTTTGCGACTTAATATCCTCTAAATACCTAGAAAATACCGCGTCAATGGTGGTCCCATATTTTGTTGTGGACTCTTGTGGATCATTATTCATTTTCAAATTCAATGTTTTTGATAGAAAAGTTGTCAACCGCTCTGATTTTTTATCAGCGAAGTTAATGTTGAAATCGCCAGCCAAGATAAGTGGAAATTTATTACCATTTGTACCAAGTATTTTCGAGCCTTCTTCAGTGTACTCCAGTAAAGTGCGATGAATAAAATGCTCTACCTCGTCCAATTTTGGATTCGGAGAAATGTAAATTGCTACCATAACTATTTGTAGGCCATTTCTAAGTTTGCATAAGCACGCACAAATATCTCCAACAACTGAGCGCCTAACATTAACATCGCTAACGTGTGCAATATTTATTTCAATATTCGGAGTCATAATATTAGTAATATCATTTTTATTTTGGTAAATAGCTACCCCACCTTTTGAAACAGTATCTCGTTTCAACTGAACAATACAATTAAAATTAGGTATTTCAATTGGATTAATTATCATGCGTCATGCAAGTTTCGGTAAGAAGTAACACATTTGTTTGTCTCGTAACTGAATCTTGTAAATCGTATTTATGACTATTTAGACTTTGGCAGTTGAAAGTCATTATTAAAATGCCATTTCTATTACTAATGAAATCTAATACACTTTGAGCAATCGTCTGAACACTATTTAAAGACAGTCTTTTGAATTCTTGCAACAATTGAAAAAACGGCCGCGTGAGCACTCTTTACTCTATAAAATCACGCGCTTTTATTTAGTAAACAACACTATAAATAATTTAAAAGTCCAATGAATAATTAGCGTGACATTCATCTTAGCTTTTCCGTTTAAAAAAAAGCTATTTTATAAAAACACTACTAAATTAATTTGAATAAAAGTACTTAATAATTAATTAGGTATATGAAAAGTTTTTAAGGTAGCCATGACAACGTCGATGACGTCTATGACATATCTCTATAGAAGACCTATTTCAGAGAGAAAATTAATCGCAAGCTTAGCACATCGCGACTATCAGTAACATGGCAAGTGTGTAGAACTGAGTTCGCGCCCTGCAATATGCATGCTCTTTTTGAAAATCTATAAATTGTTTTCAAAAGATGTAGTCGCACGCACACAAACATACCGTGACGAAGACTGCCGAACTGAAACGACGTTAGACGATGGGGAGCGTGAGGTTTTTTCGTTACGGAATTTCTGGATTCGGTCCCCGCGCTCAAGGCCCGCGATAGAAGCTATGCAATAGCTTAAAAAATACTTGCATATATGATGGTAATTTACAAACTTATTTAAGAAAATATTTTCTTCATTTTTTTTTGAAACTGTTCAACCCATCAATTTCAAAATAATTTTCGTAGAAAGGTTTTATAAAATTGTATTTTCGAGATTTTTTTTCAGATTTTTCAAACGCGTGGTTAAAATAAATACATATTGTGACCAAATTTCAGCTCTCTAGTTTTAACGGTCACTGAGATTATCCGCGAATGGACAGACATATAGACAGACTAGAAATTTTAAATATTCCCTTTTGTAAACTCAATGACGCAGAGATAACTCAAAAAGAAAAAAAAAAGAAATACGCTTTTCGAGGCACAAATTGATGAGTAAATAGCTGTATAAATTTGAATTTGGAATTCTAAACCGAAGAGGATATATTTTTTTTTTTTTTTAATGATTATAAACTAGCGCTTGACCGCAATTCCGCCTGATGGTAAGCAGTGATGCGATCGTTGATGGTAAAGCGCGCTAGTTTATTAAGAGCACTCTGAAAAACTGAGCGAATAGGAAGGAAGACGGCAGTTGAGCGAGGTGATGCAATGTTAAACCCAACAACACGACCAACGATGCTGCGCCAAAGGGAGATTGATCTGAAGACCCTCCACGACCAAATCGCCAACACAACAACATTAGGCGCATGGCACCCGGCACACATCGCAACACAACTGCTAAGACCCGTCCTCCGTACGGCTTCACCAGACATCATGCCGGAACACGACAAATCGCTTGGCGGCAAGGCTTTGTCTGGTGGTGGCCAGTACGACAGAACGCCAATTTCATATGTAAGGACCTAATAACTGTTACATAATTCATTAAACTTCTTCACAGAATTCGCTTTAATAAGTTATAAATCATTTACTAGAATATTTAGTCGTAGTTAACAGTCATCTTTGAATTTATTTTGTAATTAGCAAAACTTTTAAACCGCAGATTAATACTTCTTCAATGAATTCGTGTTAGCTAGACTTAGGATTAGCTTTAGTACTTACTGATTGACATTAAATTAATTGGTATAACAAACAGATCCAAAGTTAACCAGAGTGCAAACAACTATCTTATATAACTATTGTTGAGACAAAATGTATTAAGTTCTTATTTAGATATAGTCTAAGTTACGTAATAGATTTTTTTTAACAATGTTTAGTTGGTTCAGAAGTTGTTTATGCAAGATAAAATTTTAAAATGAGGATTTTTAATAATTATACAGCAAAATTATCAAAAACAGAGGCACTGTATCTAGAGAACTTAAAGCGATATTTTAATTATCTAACCTGATCAAATCTGAAATTGAAAAATTATTAAAAATAAAAAATTCTCTGCTAGCTAAAATACAACGTTTGTTAAGCTTATATTCCTTTCCATACAATATTATGAAGATGCCCTAAACACACTTTATTGTTTCCCTTGAGTTATTAAAATATTGTTTACTGGAATGTCAATTTTAAATCACATTTCATTTAAATTGTAATGACTGCGCAATTTTAAATCACATTTCATTTAAATTGTAATGACTGCGCTAGCTATTGCCACAATTATTATATTATAAATAAATAGGAACACTGAAAACTTTAACTATAGGCAGAAAGTTTATTTACTGAAAACCATTATAATATGTATGAAGATCATGAAATTATCAGTGGTTGGTTATCTCGTATAGCTTATGAGATAACCATCAAATTATTATGTCAAAATGGCTATTAATTGTCCTATGGTGCCATTAGGCACAAGGTTTCGACACACATTTGCGAATTTAGGAAATGACAACACTATGGTTTTATTACTCGTATTAATTAACTTTACCGGTCTTAATGTTAATTTTGAAGTACACTCGAGAACAATGAATTAGGATCACAGGTATATCACAGGGAGACTTGAAAGTTTCGGAAACTATGAAAGCAAGCTTAGTGAAACAAATTTCATTTAATGAAGAATCAAGTGTTTCCGCATTATAAATTTTGTTAAATCAAAAAAAGCATAGCTCGGCGTTCATTCCAATAATATGTTTTTTCTGTAAAATCTACTTTAACATTTTAAGGACTTAACTTTTTTTTTTATTAAAAAAATGTGATCTCATTTTCATATCGACAAAATTGTTAACAACAGCATAAAAAGATCTATAGAAAATGTTTTCTTCAAAAAGTCAACACAGGAAACTTTGTAATCAGTTTGTCAACAGCTTTTACCTTTTTTGAGACGTCCAATTAAAAATTTATTTTATTAATTAACTCTGTATATTTTTGGTTTTGATTACCAAAATGTAGTGTACAAATATGCTAAGCCTGTTTGTGTACGTTCAGTAGCTCTTGGTAATGTCCGAGACAGTGGCAAGGTAGTACCTAAGTGTGTGTGTCTGTGTGCGTGTATATTTTATACTTTACACACACTATAACAACGTATTTGTACACTCGCTAACCTTAAAGCGCACGTCGTCCCTTATTTTCTGTTTTCGATGGGAAATCATCGAATTACCTCTCTCATTCTAGGCGGAAGGGCGTGTCCGACTTTTACTGACTATAAGCCACCCGTGTTTCTTCACATATGCGCCAGGGCCCCGGCTAACCCGCAACCGGTGGTAGGCCATAACATCGGCCGCCGGCAGAAGTTACCACTCACCAGACAAAGCCTTGCCGCCAAGCGATTTGTCGTGCTTCGGCATGATGTCTGGTGAAGCCGTTCGGAGGACGGGTCTGAGCAGTTGTGTTGCGATGTGTGCCGGGTACGATGCGCCTAATGTTGTTGTGTTGGGAGTTTGGTCGTGGAGGGTCTTCAGATCAATCTCTCTTTGGCGCAGCATCGTTGGTCATGTTGTTGGGTTCAACATTGCATCACCTCGCTCAACTGCCGTCTTCCTTCCTATTCGCTCAGTTTTTCTGAGTGAATAGGCTCTTAATAAACTAGCGCGCTTTACCATCAACGATTGCATCTGCTTACCATAAGGGAGGAATGCGGTCAAGTGCTAGTTTATAATTATTAAAAAAAAAACCCTGACCCAGGAGGCACCGGTCCTCGTGGACTCCGTCACGATGTGTTGACATCTCATTGAGCCGGGCTTGGTCCTTACCAAGCCCTACGCACACAAGCTTATGCAAACCCGCGCCTACTCGTACTATCGCCGGGCGTTCATTGTTGTCTTCCGACTAGGGCGTCTCCTGCGACGGCTAGAGGTGTGAGGACACTGGAATTCCCGCTCCCTGTCGCGCTCCGCCACCTCCTTCGACAGCATCAGTGCTTCGCAGGAGCAGGAGGCAATTATGTCATAATAAGAAAGTTTATAAAATTATGATTTTTTTTTTGCCGCTGTACTAGGAATTACTCCTTATAATGGGAAAGTTCACAAACATTTAAACTCACATCCACAAACAACCAGACCTGGTAAAAATACCTGTGGGCCATAGAAATATTTGTTTCGTCCGGGATGCAGAACCCATGACAATCGTGTCATCTATTAATTTGAATTTATTTTATAATTGATAAGCGGCGCGGTTTCACCCGTGTCGCAGCGGTCACAGCGTGATGTTATATAGCCTTCCTATAGGATTAATGGGCTACCCAACGTAAAAATAATTTTTAAAATCGGACAAGTAGTTCCTGAGATTAGCGCGTTCAAACAAAAACAAACAAATTTTTCAGCTTTATATATTAGTATAGATTTAGCATCAACTTTGTTTGTACAAACACCTATCATTTCTCAAAATAATTTACCTATTTGGCGTACAATATATCTTTAGCTTCAATAAACAAAAAATCTTGTAAAAGAAATTTATTTGACACTAACTGGTATTATCACTTTTTGCCTCTCACATTCCGTTGTTCATTCATGGAAAGTAATATTCTTGGAAGATAAAGCAAGTTTATCAGCATTTTTACATAGTTTGTAAATTGTTTGGAATTTATCCACGAATGTAATGTTAAAGACGTTCCTTGTGAAGAGAGAATAAATTATGAAATTGAAGTCTGTTACATTACGAAATATTCGAAGAAAATTCTCCTTTTTAATGAACACAGTAATCGATCAGCTTTCAAACTGAGTCAGATATACGTGTAGTTGGGCACGCCACAATAGCGGCGGTAAGTCCCCTCTTTGAGGAGTGGCTAGAGAGGCGCCACGGCGCCCTCACCTTCCGCCTGACGCAGGTCCTTACCGGACACGGTTGTTTCGGGAGGTTCCTGTTCCGTATTAGGCGGGAGGAAACGCCAGGGTGTCACCATTGTGTGGATCGCCCTGAGGACACGGTGGACCATACGGTGGAGGTCTGCCCGGCTTGGGTAGAGCACCGCCGTGTCCTCGTAGCGGCGATCGGCGGCGATCTCTCGCGTCCGACCCTGGTCCAGGCCATGGTCCGGAGCGAGAGTGCATGGCAGGCCGTCACCTCCTTCTGCGAAGCAGTGATGCTGGCAAAGGAGGAGGCGGAGCGCGTGAGGCAACGGGAATCCCAGCGCCCTCACGCCACTAGCCGCCGCAGTAGACGCCCTGGTCGGGAGACGACATCTAACTCCCAGCCACCGTAGGCGCGGGCCTGCGGGCGGTGAGCAGTGGGCAACTCGCCGCCCGGTAAGTAATGAAATGAAATGAAATGAAATGAAATGAAATGAAATGAAATCGTTTATTAAGCAAGTAGGATCACCGATCACTTTTACACGTCATATATATTTTTTTTTAAACTAGATGAAGCCGGCATTTCCTAACTGACTACCTCTGAGAAGAAATATCCGAAACAAACTCAGGGATCATCGTCTTTTTTCAAGTCCAGACATTAAATATGAGAATGTTTACAATAATTTACCTTATAATTACGTATATTGCTAATAACAATGCTTATCAGAGCGAACAGCTCAGTCCCAAGCTTTTTTGTCTTCTAAATAATCTGTGATTTTATAATACCCCTTTTTGCAAAGTTTGGCCTTTATATACTTTTTAAATCGTTTAATGGGTAAGTTTCGAATGTCCATGGGAAGCTTGTTGTAAAAGTGTATACATTGACCCATGAATGAGTTGCCTACTCTGTGGAGACGAGTGTGATGTACAGCAAGATTGTGTTTGTTCCTGGTATTTATATTATGAATATCGCTTATTTTCTTAAAATCCGATATATTTTTATGTAGGTACATAAGATTTTCAAATATATACTGTGAAGCTACAGTCAGAATGTCCACCTCTCTGAATTTTTCTCTAAGAGAATCTCTAGGACCAAGGTTGTAAATGGCTCGAACAGCCCTTTTCTGTAAAACAAAGCTGGTATTGATGTCCGCACAAGTTCCCCAGAGAAGAATCCCATAAGTATAAGACTATGAAAATAACTAAAATAAACGATTCTGGCTGTATCCACATCAGTTATCTGTCTAATTTTCTTAACAGCAAAGGCGGCGGAACTGAGTCTACCCGACAGCTTCTCAACGTGAGGACCCCATTGCAACTTGGCGTCAATAGTCAATCCAAGAAAAACTGTCGACTCGACAGGGATCATTCAGTTGAACATTGGTACTTAGCTGCCTGACATTTGGCGTAGAAAATTTAATGACTTTAGTTTTTTTTTCATTTAAAAGAAGGTTATTTACATTAAACCAATGGACAACTTTAGAAAGTGCATTGTTAACTTCGTCAAAATTGGCTAGCTGACGCTTGACTTTAAAAATAAGAGAAGTGTCATCCGCGAACAATACAATGTTGTGATTATCCCTCACGTGATGAGGTAAGTCATTCAGTACCAGGCCCAAGTCGACGGCGCGTCGTGTTTCACGCGCGCTTCAAAGTGATGTCAGCACATCGTGACGGGGTCCACGAAGACCGATGCCTCCTGGGTCAGGGTTGCGAGTTGGTTAAACAAGAAACCGCGGCCCTGGCCGTCGCACAGGCAAGTGAAGAAACACGGGTGGGTTTTAGTCAGTAAAAGTCTGACACACCCTTCCGCTCCGCCCAGAGCGGGAGAAGTCATTTGATGATTTCCCATACCAAAAAAAAAAAAAAAAAAATGACATACGTGTACCTAGTAACTTTTTTTTTTTGTAAATTATCTAGTCCTTGACCGTAATCCCGCTTGATGGTACGCAGTGATGCAATCGTTGTTAGTTAAGCGCACTAGTTTATCACCTAGTTATAGTCTGACGGAAACACCGCCGCTGGCAAATTGTTCCGGTCCCTTGATGTACGAGGTACAAAAAAGGTGGCGAAACGCTTCGTGTTAAGCTTCTCTTAACTTCCCTTAAGTTAGTTAAGCCCCGGCCACACTTGTCGAATCCCACACGAGAAGTGAGATGCGCCTGCGTGTGTCGACTGTTTTAATGTTTAACGCCTACACACAATCGATGCGAGCGAACATTGTTTCATATCCCACGCGCGTTTTCCTATAATTTGGCATAAACATAGTTCTCTTAATTAACAGTTTAATGATCTCATTAAACTGATAATTAAGAGAACTATGTTTAGTAGTAAAAATAATTAATAGGCTAATAAAGATAAATGAGGCACTCCCGCCGTATTTTTTTTTTTATAATCCACCTAGAACTACAGTCTACTTTGTTCTACTCCTGGGCTATAGCCACCTTCCACCCCTTCTACCTTATGCGAGCCTTGGCGTTCTCCCTCCAATTGTAACGAAGTGTCTCTAGCTCGTCCCGCCAATTAGGGCATAGGCCCCAATTAACTGATATTCTGATAGCAAAATACCAGCTCTGCGACATTTACTCTTAAATTAAATTAAATTTATCGGTGGTAGGCCATAACATCGGCCGCCGGCAGAAGTTACCACCCACCAGACAAAGCCTTGCCGCCAAGCGATTTGTCGTGTTCCGGCATGATGTCTGGTGAAACCGTACGGAGGACGGGTCTGAGCGGTTGTGTTGCGTTGTGAGCCGGGTACGATGCGCCAAATGTTGTTGTGTTGGGAGTTTGGTCGTGGAGGGTCTTCAGATCAATCTCCCTTTGGCGCAGCATCGTTGGTCGAGTTGTTGGCTTTAACATTGCATCACCTCGCTCAACTGCCGTCTTCCTTCCTATTCGCTCAGTTTTTCTGAGCGAATAGGCTCTTAATAAACTAGCGCGCTTTACCATCAACGATCGCATCACTGCTTACCATCAGGCGGGATTCCGGTCAAGTGCAAGTTTATAATTATTAAAAAAAAAAAAAAAAAAAATGTCGAATCACTATGCTCAGATAGGAGCCTTTTGGTCTCGTGAGGGACTTTAATTTATTGTTACTTTTTTAACCGAAATGTGACATATAGGTACAGTATGTTAAGAAAACCCTGTCCGACCCGTGAAGGTGTTGTTAGGTATCGATAACTGATTCTACTAATGGATACAAAACCGGGCTAAACAACTAAAAAAATAAATATTATTTCGCAAAAAGAGGTAACTTAATAAATGTGCGTTAAGCACCCTTCCGCGGGCGGCGGGCTGCAGGGCATGCGGCACGTGGTCACATCGCTATTCGCTCATAATACCACCGGTGTTGTCACTTTTTTAAAAATTACCAAATTTCGGGGAATTAATTCGCGGGAAAAAAAGATTATTTCAAAATTCATTTGTATTGGTACTATGATGATTATGTAAAATTTTATATTATGTTTGGTCATGTGTTTACCTAACCTTTATTATCCTTATGGGTCGGACAGGGTTTTCTTAACATATTGTATATCCTGCCCAGTTCCATTTCAATTGAGCAACCTTTTGAATCACGTTAGTTAACTTTGTTTTGAAGTACAGTATTGTGTTACACGATGCTCCAGCGGCTCCAGCCATCCTATTGCCACTTCAGTTTGCTTACTCTACAAGCTATGTGGGTAACTCCGGCTCTTATCCGGGTAATTTCATTCCTGATTTTATCCTTAAAAGAGATTTTGAAGTATACAATATTTATCTGTATCCCTAACGCACTAAGTGTCCTGTGGACTGTAATGTATGTTGGGTAGTTATTTAAGTAATTTATCTTATATTTAGTATGTAGGTATCCAAAGAATACTAGCCATTCTCTCCGATTTAAATGTTGTACCGAAAGATTGTCTTTAACTTTGCTCCCTTTTAACTACTCCCTAAGTGCCCGCCCATCAATGTCCAAAGTAAACTTGCCTCTTCCTGATTCTAGGAATAACTATCAAATCATATAATATTATATAATGAGGTATATCTACTCGTACAGACAATTGTGACGTTTAAATCTGACTATATATATATCGTGGAAACTTAATTATGTTTCTGATAGTCAGGTTTAATCGTCACAATTGTCTGTACGAGTAGATATACCTCATTATATAATATTATACGATTTGATAGTTATTCCTAGCACCATGGTAACATCGACTGGAGTTACGTTTGACATAGCGAACGACCGTTAGCGCGGGCATAGTTTTGCTCAAGCTTCGATCGAGTGGGTTGGTCATTCTCAAACCCAGTTGTTCTTATCTGAGATTATCATTGTAATCCCTTAATATTAAAGTGATCTGAGTGTCTGTACAGTTAAAATAATAAGAATCTAACATCACACTATAGTTATTTTTCAACGTTTTATCGAAATACCGCCCATGATGGATGGGAATCATGGCCTGCCTTCCTGACGTTTCCCCCGGCATATATTTAAAAAGATTCTTAGAAATGACAAGCTCAAGTAGATTTCAAAATCAGATCTCTTCTATTATGATAGCTTTACAAGGGCTAAGAGAATAAACAGCAAAATCATCCTATTTAAATGTAATGTAAAAGGATGGTTCTCGATTATAATCCAGAACCATACTTTTACATTACTATAAAGACTAACTTAACTTTTAATACAAAGACTAGGTATACCTAGTCTTTATAGTGAAAAGCTATTCATGCTATGATCAATTAGAATGCTTGAAACTCGTTGTTGGTTTCTTCTCCAAAATATACCCATATCTATTTGAATTATATATTGAACCACATACACCACACATTACATATTGAATAATTTATTTCAGAGAGTGACATATTTTCCCTTGTGTAGTTTATAAATTTCATTTTTTTTTTAATAATTATAAACTAGCGCTTGACCGCAATCCCGCCTGATGGTAAGCAGTGATGCGATCGTTGATGGTAAGGCGCGCTAGTTTATTAAGAGCCTATTCACTCAGAAAAACTGAGCGAATAGGAAGGAAGACGGCAGTTGAGCGAGGTGATGCAATGTTAAACCCAACAATACGACCAACGATGCTGCGCCAAAGGGAGATTGATCTGAAGACCCACCACGACCAACCCCCTAACACAACAACATTAGGCGCATCGTACCCAGCACACATCGCAACACAATTGCTCAGACCCGTCCTCCGTACGGCTTCACCAGACATGATGCCGGAACACGACAAATCGCTTGGCGGCAAGGCTTTGTCTGGTGGGTGGTAACTTCCGCCGGCGGCCGATGTTATGGCCTACCACCGAGAAAAACTTTAACATAGCCATACTTTAGAATATCACATTTGCATCATAATTATATCTTCTGCATAACAACAATTTGTAAAATAGTAATAGATAAAAACAGCATAAAATCGAATACATTTGTCTCTATGTAAGGGACGATGAAGAATAAAATCAGAAATAAAATTATTCGGAAAAGATCCGGAGATATCGACAATAATTTGCAGGGACGAAGTTAGTCTAGGTACTTACTCAGCACATTTAAAATAACCTAGTATCAAATCTATATATGGTTGTGGTGGTTAGAGTGCACTTCTTCCATTCCTAAATTCATCGTCATCATCAAACTTTTTATCGTCCCACTGCTGGGCACAGGTCTCCTCTCATTCAGAGAAGGATTGAGCGTAATCACCACGCTTGCTCAATGCGGGTTGGCGATTAAAGAGACAGACTTCAGACTTAAAGTCCAGGTTTCCAAAAGATGTTTTCTTTCACCTTCAGTCATTGATGTTCAAGATATACTTAGAAAGTACATATAACTTTTTGAAAAGTTACTTTGGTACTTGCCTGACCTGAAATCGAACCCGCGCACTCATAGTTGAGAGGCTGGTGTTTTAACCACTAGGCCACCACGACTTGAAACTTGAAGTGGAAACTTTACCATTGCAATATATTCAACCGTAACAGAACTCCTAGAATACAACAATAGATTTGAACCTACATTTTGTCCGACCCAGTCGGCAGAAGGCAGTTGTCGATCTAAGTAACCCTAGTACCGTGTCGTACAAATAATAGGATAGTGCACACGAACGGTTGTTCGAATACTAAATTACATATACTTATATTACTTATACAGTATGTTAAGAAAACCCTGTCCGACCCGTGAAGGTGTTGTTAGGTATCGATAACTGATTCTACTAATGCATACAAAACCGGGCTAAACTTAAAAAAAAAATCCCCCTAAAAAAATAAATATTATTTCGCAAAAAGAGGTAACTTAAAAAATGTACGTTATGCACCCTTCCGCGGACGGCGGGCGGCAGGGCACGCGGCACGTGGTCGCATCGCTATTCGCTCATAATATTAACACGTGTTGTGACTTTTTTTTTTTTTAACACACAATTTAAAAATTACTAAATTTCGGGGAAGTTGGAATTAATTCGCGGGAAAAAAAGATTATTTCAAAATTCATTTGTTTTGGTACTATGATGATTACGTAAAATTTTATATTATATTTGGTCATGTGTTTACCTAACCTTTATTATCCTTATGGGTCGGACAGGGTTTTCTTAACATACTGTATATACACCATGAAAGTTGATCTATTAAATATGTAGTTACGCGGATTAGGTGGGATTCTGTGACCAATGTGAAAACTAAGGTGCAAGTGAGCATGTGTGAGGATTATTCAAATAATGCTGGGACAGCTTCACTTTAGCTAACTTTTCACGACGAGATTTTTAGAGTACTGATCAGCTGATTGTCGTGAAAATATCGTAGAATTCTAAACTGGCGCTATTCGTGTTACTAAAATAAAAAAATACTATGATATCAGGAATGACTTTAACATATTTTAATTGCGATTCTAATGTCCTAAGGCGTAGTACGGCACACGGTACAGTTGGCGCAGTTGTTAAGCAATTGACTGCCTACTGCCTGCTATGTGTTACAGGTTCGCGCATGGAACTAGACCTGCAAGTAATTGTTCCAGGTCTGGCTGTTGTGTGTATGAGTTTATATGTTTGTAAACGCACCCACGATACAGGAGAAATTCCTATTGAGGAGCAACGTTTATTTAAAAAAAGAAAGAAAGAAAAGTACAGGGGATAAACATATAGTATGAAATGCAGTATCTTTTAATTTATATAGAAATGAATATATTTCCCGTAGTAATTGCATCACGCGTGTTTTTTTTTTTTTTGTTGTTCATGATAGGAGAAATTTTCACAGAATTAGAAAGTTTTTGAATTATTCTTCTACGCTAAAATGGCTGAACGAATTTGGATGGCAATTGGGTAGATAATAATCTGGACCGGAGAAGAATATAGGCTACTTTTTATCCTGTATCATATAGGAAGTCGTGGGCAAAAGCTTGTTTCCATTAAAAATGTATAACAATGAACATGCGTCGGGACTATATTTTTGTCTTTATTTACACTGTGCTTTACAGTTACTTAAGAATTAATTTATTTTAAATAATTATAAACTAGTGCTTGACTCCAATCCCGCCTGATGGTAAGCAGTGATGCAATCGTTGATGGTAAAGCGCACTAGTTTATTAAGCCCATTCACTTAAAAAACTTAGGAATAGGAAGGATTACAGCAGTTGAGCGAGGTGATACCATGTTAAACCCAACACGAGCAACGATGCTGCGCCAGAGGGGGATTGATTTGGAGACTCTCCACGACCAAACTCCCGACACAACAACATTTGGCGCATCGTACCCGGCACACATCGCAACACAACTGCTCAGATTCATCCTCCGTACGGCTTCACCAGACATTATGCCGGAACACGACGAATCGCTTGACGGCAAGACTTTGTCTGGTGGGTGGTAACTTCGCCGGCAGCTGATGTTGTGGCCTACCACCGAGAATATCGTATTATTGTTTAAAAAGTAATTACAGATTCATATACACCATTTACTCTACGACTGATAAAATATATGTCCAATGCACTCTTGTTTCACATTTATGTTCAAACATCTTTAATCACAGTGGAAATATCTGGCAAATAGCCAATTTCCTGTTTGTTTTTTGAGAGAATTATAGCTGAAAATTCCAAGAAATCATTGTTTTGTCGGTAATTTAACCAGCTTTTACCGTTTTTATGGTATCGTGTCGATTACATAGACTATTTACGATTTTTGACGTCAGATGATTCATTAAGACGGACCAACGGCGTCATGCTTTCCAATCAGATATCATTTATCCCCTTAAAGTACTCATCTAGAGTTCTATTTATAAAACCGACTGTCGACGGATGAAAAGTGATACAAATTTGGGGTCACCTTGCCACTTGCCTACTAACTCCATGTTACAACCCCTTTCCACTCTCGTGGTGGGAATCAAATGACAATATTTTTATTAACTTTTCAAATGTAGGTAGTTGGAATCTACAACTATTTCTGTCGTTGTAACCATCCCTCGTGAGCCCGTATTTAGGATTTCGTACTTTGTCAAGTATATGTAATAAATGGCCCATTCCTTTAACTATTAGGTGGACTCTTTTTGTGGCGGAAGGGAAACTATGAAACCCTACACTGAGTATGGCCTGACACACTTTTGGCCGGATTTTTTTTTTGCTGGTGGGCAATCTCTCAGTCAAAGTTTAACTGACTAAAACCCACCAGTGTTCCTCTTTTGAAAAACCCTCAGCCCTGGCAGGCATCTGTCTTAGTGGACCCCGTCACGATGTGCTGACATCTCTTTCAGGCGCGCGAGGAACATAACGCGCTGTCGAACCGGGCCTGGTCCTTACTACTGGTATTGAAAGTACTCAATTTAAAATAATAAGAACAAAATATAAATATTATGTAGTACGTTCGTTTTATTTTCCCTATCCCGCATAATACGCTTTCTTGCTTAAGACGCGTTTTGGTGGGGTCATAGAACGTGACTATGCATAATATTTGTTTTTTATTTTAATAATTTAAACTAGCGCAATCCCGCCAGATAGTAAGTAATGATGCAATCGTGGGTAGTAAAGCACGCTAGTTTATTAAGCTTATTCACCTAAAAAACTTAGTGAATATTAAGGAAGACGGCAGTTGTTCAGGATGATCAACACGACCAACGATGCTGCGCCAGAGGAAGATTGATTTGAAGACCCTCCACGACCAAACTTCCGACACAACAATATTTGGTGCATCGTACCCGACACACATGGCACAAACACAACTAGTCAGACCCGTCCTCCGTACGGCTTCTCCAGACATCATGCCGGAACACGACGAATCGAAAACGATATTATGATTTACCACCGAGATAATAGTAGTGCCAGAACCATAATTATATTGGCCGTAACCGTATGGCTAAAATATGATTTGTGTATCCGTGTGGCTAAAATATGTTTAAAAGAAATTAACACACCTGATGAGATTTGAAGTTCGGTTTAGGATAAGGCCACAAATAAAAATATGAAAAACCTCATAGGCGTTGTATTTTTTTTAGCATTTATCGCGTGACTAGGAGAGGAAGATTGTAAATTAAAAATGAAACATATAATTTTATTATATATTATATATAATAAGTAGGTATGTATATTTATGCAATAAAGATTAAATTGCATGGATTATTCAAGCCATCCAACTTATTGTGTATTGGCGAGTCCAGATTTATAATAAGTTCATCCATTCTTCGAATTACCAACACAGCAATAGTAATTTCCTCACATCGTTACTCATTCACTATTTTAATCTATCCGGTCAATAGATCGATTTAGATTATGTGAAATGACATAGACACGACTTCATATCGTAATATATGAAACTTTGATATAGATAGTTTCCTGATACCCAAATATTCTGATGCTTCTGATGATTTAATTCCCCATCTCAGTTCCATTATCGGACGACCTGTCGTACGGCGAGTTACCACCTTTAAGTTGTTGATACCACAACGGTCCCGTCGTACTGCGAGTATCCATCCTTACGTTGTTGATGGTACTACGATGCGGACTAAGCGTTTCGCCTTATCTTTTGTACCGCGTACATCGAGGGACTGGAACAATTTACCAGCAGTGGTGTTTACGTCGGATTACAATTTAAGTATCTTTTAGGCTAGAGTGAACAGGCTCTTAAGAAATTAGCGCACTTTACCGTCAACGATTTCATTACTGCTTACCATCAGGCGTAATTGAGGTGAAGCACTAGTTTAGAATTTATAAAAAAAAACAATAAAGTTTAGAATTCATAAATGAATTTGTCCTAATGTATGTAGGGGTGGCCTAATTTATAACTGCACACCCCTTCAATGATCTGTATGTGTTAACACATTTCAAATCTTTGTGAACTTACAATCCGCACATAGAGAGCATGGATATGTTCCTGGTACCCGACCAGTACTCAATACCACACCTCACACTTTCGGTTTGCTGATGATATCGTAGTCATGGCTGAGACCGCGGAGGACCTGAGAACAATGCTCGAAGACCTCAGTAGAGCCTCCGAGCGAGTCGGTCTTAAAATGAACATGTACAAGACGAAAGTCATGTCTAATGCCCACGTTGTACCGACTACTATAAAGATTGGAGACTCTGTTCTCGAAGTTGTTGACAGTTACGTGTACCTGGGATGAACTATCCAGTTAGGAAGGTCCAACTTCGAGAAAGAGGTCAATTCTCGAATCAAACTCGGCTGGGCTGCTTTCGGGAAGCAACGTAGAATCTTTTCGTCCGAAGTACCCCAGTATCTCAAGACAAAAGTCATCGACCAGTATGTGTTGCCAGTAATAACCACCATATTACTATACAGAATTGAGACGTGGTCGCTAACAATGGGCCTTATGAGAAGGATCAAAGTCGCTCAAAGGGCAATGAAGAGGGGGTTTCACTGCGCGATCAAATCAGGAATGAGGAGATCTGCAGAAGAACGAGAGTACGACATAGCCCGAAGAATTGCAACACTAAAGTGGCAGTGAGCTGAACACATTGCCCGTAGGACCGATGCCCGATGGGGCCGACGGGTTTTCTAGTGGCGACCACGCACCGGAAGACGTAGTAGGTAGGCCCCCAACAAGGTGGACCGATGACCTGATGACGGTCACAGGAAACCGCTGGATGCGGTCCGATCGTCGTGGAGAACCTTGGGTGAGGCCTATGTCCAGCAGTGGACGTCTTTGAGCTGAAATGATGAGAAAAAGCGTTCTATTTTTGAAACATTAATTTACACCATATATGTAAATTATAAACAAAAATATGAAGATTTTACAACAGGTGACACAATGGGCGCTCTGATCGCTAAGAGCGATCTCTTGCACAACCTTTGGATGGAGTAGAAAGGGGAATGAGGGACAAATAATATAGGTAGTCTACAGAGTACTGTTTAAAGATATTATACAAAAATATGTAGATGTATATTACTAATTTATATCTGTTTAGTAATTTATTTTTTTTCTGTGATGTTTATTATTTAATAAACATCACAGAAGAGTAAATGGAATATAATGATAGAGCTTAAACAGAGAGAAGTGCCAATAGAGATAAAATTCGCAAAGCACGTAATAGTTTCTATCATATTGACGGAGGTCAACATTAACTCGACAGCCGCACTATAGGCATTTTAGTCTACAATTTGAAATTTTAGACGACCTCTACTTGATTTTTGTTATATCAAAAAAAAAATATATATATTCCAGGAACTCGATACCTAGTTATGTGGCTAACACAGAACCACTTAACACGGCAGTACTTGTGGTGAAATACAATACTCTTTTGTTTTACCGCTTTATCACAAGGCTGTATTCACATTGAACTTACAGTCAGCCACTGATTGTGGGATGAGGTAAAGAAACAAATGGAAAATGGTAGCTTATGTCAATGCCCTCAGTATGGAAGTTGGACTATTTTTCTATGTGAATATTAATTTGAGTATTTTTTGGCTAAGAGGAAGGACACCTCGCTAAAAATCCTTGGCTGCTGCGTCTTCTCGCACAAGAAGACGCAACCAGCCGGGCCCCTCTCTATGGAGGGCCCACTGTGGGCCCGCCTTTTGGCCGGAATCGCCGGCGGGGGATTGGTAGAAAGGCTCTGCTATTTCCCATGACCCCGTCACTAATTCGATGTCGGTGTGCCGCTGTTTGGTTTTAGTGGGTATTCCCGGCTTCGGCTGGGCGAGTCCCACACACTCCCTTTTCTACAGCGTCAAAAAAAAAAGGCATCAATCTGCCTCAGCCAATACCATAGGCCGACGTGCTGGATTACGAGGTTGTGTCCTAACAATGAGAAAATTGTAGGTTGATTATCTCTCACAGTCAGCATCTGAAATTATGTTTGGTTTGAACTCAACCTTATAAAAAAAATCTATGTGTGGTTTAGTTCGTGAAATTTGAGTAGCCACATATCATATTTTTTACTTACTAATGCTGACTAATGTTGTAAATCATAGTTTTTTTACTTATAGTTAAGATATTCTCGGGAATCTTGTGTCGCTTTGTATTTTTGGTAATAGAAGTATTTACTTCTATTACCTACATTAATGTATTTACTTTTATTAGTAGTAGTAAACATTAACAAAAAACATATGTAGTTTTTTTCACTTTAGACCGTTCATAAATGCTATACTTTCATAACCCAATAAGATTTTAAAGTAAACAGTACTTAATTAATTCGCTAATTACAGAAAAAAACAGAATGAAAACAAAACTCGAAAAATTATCTTGTCAGCAGATTTAATAGAGTTCACATCATACCTACAAACCCGCACGGCGGCACGCTTGCAACGTTTAAAGGCCGAGCCGACACATTTTTTTAAACACTGTTATTTCTGTAACCGCTCAAAATGACATAAATGACTATCATAATTTTATTAGTGGCATGGGGTGTAGCCTTTTCGCGAAGTTTCCGTTACGATGTCAGATACACCCTGTATAATTATTTCTGTGCTTGAAATAATTCGTATCATAGCAATTGCCATCACCTTCTCTGACAGCTTCTTGTTGTTTATTTTACAAAAATAAAAAGAATATATACAATCGATTTCAGCAACCTCCTTTTTTTTGTTGGGGTGGGAAATCATCAAATGACTTTTCCAGCTATGGGCGGAGCGGAAGGGCGTGTCAGACCTTTACTAACTAAAACCCAACCGTGTTTCTTCACTTGCCTGTACGACGGCCAGGGCCACGTTTTCTTTTTTGACCAACCCGTAACCCTGAACCAGGAGACATCGGTTTTCGTGGACCCCGTCACGATGTACTGACATCTCTTTGAGGCGCGCGTGACACACAACGTGCCGTCGACTCGGGCCTGGTACTTACCGGGCGGTGAGCTGCCCACTGCTCACCGTCCGGTTGCTATAAGTACGTGTCAAAATTGTATTTTTAACCGACTTTAAAACGAAGAAGGTGTCTCGGGGTGAGCAGTGGGCAGCTCACCGCCCGGTTGAGACACCTCCTTCGTTTTAAAGTCGGTTAAAATAACAATTTTGACACGTTCTTATAGTTAAAGCACTTCAAGTATACCAGGATACCGCAAGATATTTAGTAAAATATGAAATGTTTCTTTACATAATTCAGGGGAAATTAATTTCTAATCTAGTTGACTACCAACTTAAATTGGGCGTTATTCAAATCACAACTGTTAATCATTGACAGTTGAATTAAAAGGCTTTAGTATGGCAAATTGAATATCAATTTGCTTTACGAATAATTTGCCTAACAGTACATTTAAAAGCTTTAAAACTTATGTCTAACTTTATCAAAGCACTTACAAACTTAAGTCACTAACGAAATGTTAGTCATTCGGGAAGTTTTCTTATACTGATTAAACTTCTATTTGAGTAGACATACAATGTTCTCGTACTTCAAGAAAACTGCGTGAAAGATCTACATTGGAAATGCTTCTTAACATCAAGTTGCGTTAAGTAAATATACCTAGCGATTTTGTTAGGGATCGATTAAATCTTGGGATGTTTGGTTGAACAAGAGCAAGAGCAATCAAAATATGGATAGACCAACAAATAGCTATACAAGGGTATTTTTTGTTTATACGAAACCCGAATCACGTGTCCAGTATTTTTTAAAGGATCTATGTACAAAATTTCAAAAAGATATCATGAAAAACCACAAAGTTAGAGCCTGTTAGCTTACTTGGTTGTCCCAACAAAAATATAGTCAACGCACCGCGCGCCTGTGCCTCACTGTGCTAGTACTATGTCCTACCGCCAGCTGTGTCGTGCGCTTATTAACAACACTGCAACAATTTCTAAATGTGTTTGGGAACAAATATAACGTGGTGTAAAAATGATCGGAATCGATTCCGTTGCTTATTGTGAACAAACTATTTTCAGGTGTCGTTTAAAGTAAAGATAATTGTACAATTGATAAAAACAAACGAGGGCTATGTCGAGCATTGAACTACGACAGGTTGATTTGATTGATTGAGGCCAACGAATGAATGATCCGTCGCTCTTCACACAAAGAGAATTTTGTTAAAAAAAGTGAATTTCAGACACCAATCTATATGACTTCCGCTTGATCTGACCTATATTATGTCTGGACTTTAAAAGATAATGCAACCTCTAAGATTGACATGTAAAAGTGTTTGTAAAAGCTGGTTTATAGAAATTAAACAATGTATCATTTACTAGCGGCCGCCCGCCACTTCGTTCGCATAGATTCTCTATGCGAACGAAGTGGCGGGCGGCCATTATTAATTTATTATTTATAATTTATTTGAACATTTTATTTTAACCCCAAAAGTGTCAATTTCTATAGATACATTATTACACTTCTAGATCATAATATCCATAATATCAAGCATACATTTTAAATTGTTGTTATGCTCCGCTCCTTTTGATCGCAGCGTGGTGTTATAACCTAGAGCCTTTCTGGATTAATTGGCTGTCCAATGCAAAAAGAATTTTTCAAATCAGACCAAGAATTCTTGAGATTAGCGCGTTCAAACAAACAAAGAAACTCTTCAGCTTTATATTTTAAAGTATAAAGTGTAGATTTGTTCGTCAAATCTAGACCAATTTAAGTTTTTTTTTTGTTTTTTTGGTATTAGAAAATATAAAGGGGTGGTATATAGTAAAGTTATTTTGATAGAACTGACCCAGAGTAATATGAGTAAGTATTTAAAAAATAGATCACATAAAAACTAGGATTTTACTTTTACTTTTTAGTTATACCTACCCTATATAACACTACTTGATATTTAAAATATGAGTGACAGGAAACGATTTAAGCATATTTAATATAATATTCGTACTTTTGAAGCTAACTCACTGACTACACAAGCAAAGTGTATGAAATTTATACGGGACCAGTACCTATAGTTTATTTTTTTTTCATTTGGAGTGGAATGACAAATGACCTTTACTTCAAAACGGTCTCCAAAGTCGGGAGCACAGTCGAAGAGTAGCCAGCCTGTTGGTGTTCTATAGTGTGCATTTTGGAGTGTCCGAGGGAATTGCATTACTTAATTCCCCCATCTCCGTTCCATCATCGGACGACCCGTCGTACGGGGAGTATCTATCCTTACATTGGTGAAGGTACTTTGATTTGGACGAAGCGTTTCGCCTCCTCTTTTATACCGCGTTCAACGAGGGACTGAAACAATTTGCCAACGTCGGTGTTTTCGTCTGAGTACAATATAAGAGTCTTAGTTCAAATAGACTCTTAATAAACTAGCGCGCTTTACCATCAGGCGGGATGGCGGTTAAGCACTAGTTTATAATTATAAAAAAGAACTCTCCTATAGGCCTAGTACGAGTTTTCATTACGAAACTCGATCGTCTTTATCGAGCGCGTTTGACTCAGCGATTGGTCCGCTTCAAGGTCGTAAGAACTCTCAACCAATGAGAGCGCCAAACGCGTTCGATATCGACGATCGAGTTTCGTATTGAAAACTCATACTAGGTCTACTGCTCTGGGACGAGCGGAAGGGCGTGTCACTTTTACCGACTAAAACCTACCCGTGTTTCTTCACTTGCCTGTGTGCCGGCGCCTTGCGTAACATGCTTTTAACATCTACTGGAATCATTTTGAAGTATATTGCTAATCCTTTGCTCCGTATGTTCGAAAAATGTGTCTGCTTAACAACGTAAATAAAGTAATGAATATTGTTGACCTGTCATAATTAACCCCATTGCTAGTGATAGTTTGTTTCGCAATTACCCTGGTGGTCTAAGGCACCTTATATATTAAAATTTGTCCACAATAAATACGAATAGTAAAGCCTGAATAAATGTAAATATAAAATAAATACGTAAACATCCAAATAGAAAATCTCCTCCTGATTTTGAAATGGGTTAAAAATAAAAATACCTATTTACTCACAGGGGTCCTGTATAGAGGGAGTTGGAGTTATTTTACGAGGTCCTGACTGAGTGTATGTAAATTGTACGTGCTTTTGTAAACATACGATAGTCGGGGATTAGACACGTGTACATATGAGATAACTGTACCTACCTACCTACTTTACAAGTGGGTCAAGTTATTATTTGCTTTCATATGTTATAAGAAAGATGTAAATAATGTATGTATACTTAGTGCCTAATAAATTTGAAGTAAATACGAAATCTTGTCATTTCAAATCAATCAGATTGTTCTCTCTTCATATTAACCAGACGTCACACCTTGCGTATAGTGTACCTAATTTGTAATATATGTAGGTACAATTTCCCAAACTATTCCTTCCACACCCCTAAGCACCTACTTCTTTCTTACTCAAATATAATTAGCTTAAAGTGAGTGTGCACACATTAAGCGAATTTTGTTTAAGTTAGCGTAACTCATCTGTAAAACAAACTTCATTTAAATTGCTTCCAGCAATTAGTAAACTAAATGTGCCACGAAAGTTTCATTGTCATTTATTTGAGTGGAAAATTCCCGATTTCATGTTTCTAAAAATAGATTTAGGCAAGCTCAATCTATTTTAGGCCGCCAGTAACAATACGTAAATACTTTTTGCTTGAATGAATGAAAGTACAATTGTCGTGGCACCTTTAGTTTAGAGATTATTCATTTTATTTATAATTATTCATTTTAATTATAATTTATGATTTTTTTTTGGGACAAAACCTGTCACACTTTTTCCCACCCACTGCAACTCATGAAAGCCAGAATCAACAGTGGAGACCGCCAGAAAAACGCCAAGCAATGAAGCTCGACGACTCCCGGAGAAACGATTCAACTGTCTTGGGTCCCGCAACGAAATTAATCAGAAAAGAATAGCGGAGAAGTAAGAAAAAAGATATTTTTTTCCACTTCCCTCCATAACAAGCAGGAGTCAGAACAGAACTAGGCCAATCGGCACAAAAGGGGTATTATTGCAACTGGGAGAAGCCCAGATTGCCAAGCACCACGGAATATAATTTGATTAAGTTAATGGGTCCTAAGTAAGTATGTGCTGTTACAATTGATTCCAATATACGAGTGACCTGCTACCTACCTATATTAATCGACAAAAACAACAATAAAAAGAATGGAAATAAACATAGAAATGCTACTTGAAAAACTGAATGAAAAGCTGGACCAGCAAACATTAACAATAACAACATTAGTAACGACTAAGGTTATGGAGGCACTGGATGAAAAACTCAAACCAATACAAGAAGAAAATATTCAATTGCGAAATGAAGTAGCGTCCTTGCAACAAAAAATAAAATCAATGGAACAAGATAAAAGAAGACAAAATTTGGTGTTCTTCGGTTTGGAAGAGAAAGGAAAAACGGAGGCCGAACTTGTAGACTATGTAAAAGACATTATCATTGAAACTGGAACATACATAGAAAGTCACGAGATCAGCAATCTATACAGAATTGGCAAGCCAACTAATAAAAATCGTCCGGTGGTAGTGTGTATCACGTCCATGTGGAAAAAACATGCTATAATGAAAAATAAAGCTAAAATACAGGCCGGTATTTATGTGAAGGAAGACTACCCGAAAGAAGTGATTGAGATAAGAAGGCAACTGCAACCGCAGCTAGAGGAAGAAAGAAAAAAGGGGAACTTTGCATATATAAAATATGATAGGTTGATAGTGAGAAAACCAAACGAAAACACTGGAGAAAAGAGGAAAAGGCAGAGTTCAAGCCAAAGCCCCCAAAACCCCTCAGCACAAAAGAGAGTGGTTATTCCTGAAATCGACTCCCAAATTCAATCTGCAGATAGAACCACCCGCGCAGTCCTGAAACCAAATATACTCAGTTACGTTAGAAGAGTTAGAGCTCGGGCAGTCGGAGCTGCCAAAAAACTAACTTGCTCTGTGACCCGGAACCAAAACACAAATAATAAAAACTCAACAATACCGTTTATAACAACTACTACTAAAAGCACCCCAAGACGGCTGGTCACCGTGGGGAAAGAAGACCATTACCCTCTAGAAAAAAGAAACCTAACAATTACGATTGCCACACTAAATACATGGACCCTCAGAACAGATGAGAGTTTACATGAACTAGAGAAAGCCCTAGAAGATATAAACTGGGACATATTGGGTATCAGCGAAGTGAGAAGGCTGGGAGAAAAAATTGAAGAACGGGATAAATACATATTATTCCACAAAGGTGAAATACCTGGTCACAGGGGTGTTGGATTTTTAATTAAAAATGAATTCAAACAACATATTCAAGAATTATATGGAGTTTCTGATCGTATATCAGTGCTGAACATCAAGCTACCTGGATATCATAAACCTTGGTCCATTATACAAGTTTATGCTCCAACGGAGGAAGACAGAAATAGAGAAACAAAATCTTTTTATGAAGAACTTACTCGAACACTATCGAAGTACTCACACAACTATATTGTTCTTATGGGTGACTTCAATGCCCAAATTGGAGAAAAACTAAACAAAGAAGAATTCTTTCTTGGTAATTACGGACAGGGCAAACGAAGTCCAAATGGAGAGCGACTTGCCGAACTACTATTGGAACATAATCTCATACTACTCAACAGTTTGTTCAAGAAAAATAAGAAGAAAAAATGGACCTGGTTATCTCCAGATGGGACATACAAAAACGAAATCGATTATATAATATCTAACCACCCAAAAGCATTCACAGACACAGCAGTTCTCTCAAAATTTAACTTTCATACAAATCATCGAACGGTCAGAAGCTCCTTACGACTAAAGGCGCCTAGAGCAGCCAGATGTAGGAATAGTATGGATACACACAAAACACAAGGAAACAAGTACAAAAATTCTCAATATGCCACTAAGTCTGTAACCAAATTAAAAGATGAACTACAAAGGGAGGATAAAAACACAGATGTCCTTGAGAAATACGACAAACTGGAAAGCCTACTAAATAACACAAATAAAGGTATGAAATCTGAAAATAAATATGAACTAACTGATTACACAATTCAACTAATAGAGAAAAGAAAAAACCTGCTTTCAAGTCATACAAAGAAAGACAACCTTAAACAAATCTATACTCTAAGTAAAGAAATCAGGAAGAATATCAAGAAAGACAGGAAAAATAAGAGATTGCGGACTCTAGAAAAACATATACAAAAGACAGGAGGTGTTAAAAAGGCGCTGAAGCAATTGAGAGAAACGAAAAAAGATTGGATACCAAGCTTAAGAAAAGAGAATACAATGCACACAAATAGAAAAAGCATAAATGGAACAGCAACATCATTTTACCAAAAATTGTACTCTGAAGCTGGCATGGATCAGGAACCAAAAGCCGATCAACAGCAGAGGTATACCAATGGAGTCCCTGAGCCCAAAATACTCCCAAGCGAAGTAGAGAGAGCCATAATCAGCCAAAAGATGGAAAAAGCACCAGGACCTGATAAAATCTCAAATGAACTTATCAGAGGTACACTGGTAGAACTCATACCAATACTTACCGCAATATTCAATGATATTCTGGAGACTGGCAAAATACCTGCACAATGGAAAACATCCCATATCATACTCATCTTCAAAAAAGGCCAAAAAGATGATATACGGAACTACAGACCGATTAGTCTTCTCTCTAACATATACAAGGTTTTCTCAAAGGTTATCCTTAACAGAATTAGTAAAAAGCTCGATGAAAATCAACCAAGAGAGCAAGCTGGATTCAGGAAAAAAATTTTCACTTTGGACCATATACACACAGTGAAACAAGTAGTAGAGAAATATAAGGAATACAACAAACCACTGTATATAGGATTCATCGATTACTTTAAAGCGTTTGACAGCGTGCACCACAAAGCCATCTGGGAAAGTCTAGAACAACAAGGTATACCCCAAACATTCATCAGAATAATAAAGAACATATACTCTAACAACACAGCAAGAGTTCAATTGGAAACCTTGGGAGAAGAGTTCTACATCCAGAGAGGCCTGAAACAAGGAGACCCCCTATCACCAAAACTATTTTCATCTGTCCTCGAGAGTATTTTCCGCAAACTAGAGTGGAATAAGTTCGGTCTAAATATCAATGGGGAAAAGTTAAATCATTTAAGGTTTGCAGATGATATTATCCTATTTGAAGAAAGCCCCCAACGCATCGAGGAAATGATAAATTTATTGAGAGAGGAAAGCATGAAATTAGGTCTACAGATGAACATGGAAAAAACAAAACTCCTCACTAACTCTGCTCAGGCTCCTGTAAAAATAAAAGATCATCCACTGGAGTACGTGCAGGAATACATATACTTGGGCCAAGTGATTTCCCTCGAAGATCAAACTACTAAAGAAGTAAACAGACGAATATCAAATGGATGGAAAAAATACTGGTCTTTGAGGGAGATCATGAAGTCAAACGAGCTGGGAATGTCAATTAAAAGAAGAACTTTTGATACATGCATACTCCCAGTCATAACGTATGGATGTGAAACATGGGCTCTTACCACACTACACAGAGAAAAGCTGGAACGATGTCAGAGAGCTATGGAGAGAAGCATGACAGGAATAAAAAAACAAGAAAAAGTGAGAAGTAGTGTGATAAGAGAAAAAACCGGGTTAACAGATATCCTCAGCCGTATAGACCAAATGAAGTGGCGATGGACGGGACATATGATCAGAGACCGGCAAAATAAATGGACTCAAGCAGTCTCAGACTGGTACCCCAGGGATGGGAAACGAAATAGAGGACGTCAATACGTGAGATGGGCTGACGACTTAAAATTAACAGCAGGACACCACTGGAGAAGGGTCGCTAGAGACAGAGAGCAGTGGAAATTTCTAGAGGAGACCTATGCCAAGAGGCTCACTGAATTACTAGACATTCTCTGAATCAGAAACTGTATACAAACTAAACAGAACAGAAATTCAGAATAAAGGGCTTATTATATTATATTATATTATATTATATATACGAGTGACCGTCTAAAAAAACATAAAATTGACTCTGTGTGTTAACAACACAATTAATTAACAATGTGTCACAAATAATATTTGTTTTTAAATTTGTCATCTAACAGAATTAAATTCACATTAGAAACAATAGATATCTCAAACCACAAACCTTAGAGAATAGAACATTCTTTATTATGTACGCCATATAAATTACGGAACATATATATATATGTGACGATTTTTAAAGGGTTTTTTTTTTTTTTTTAGTAATTATAAACTAGCGCTTGACCGCAATCCCGCCTGATGGTAAGCAGTGATGCGATCGTTGATGGTAAAGCGCGCTAGTTTATTAAGAGCCTATTCACTCAGAAAAACTGAGCGAATAGGAAGGAAGACGGCAGTTGAGCGAGGTGATGCAATGTTAAACCCAACAACACGACCAACGGTGCTGCGCCGAAGGGAGATTGATCTGAAGACCCTCCACGACCAAACTCCCAACACAACAACATTTGGCGCATCGTACCCGGCACACATCGCAACACAACTGCTCAGACCCGTCCTTCGTACGGCTTCACCAGACATCATGCCGGAACACGACAAATCGCTTGGCGGCAAGGCTTTGTCTGGTGGGTGGTAACGTCTGCCGGCGGCCGATGTTATGGCCTACCACCGAGGGTGGCACGATGGGTGGGTTAATCGCTAAGAGCGATCTTTTACAGACAAACTTTGAGTGTAATACCAAGGGGAAGGTGAGACATATAGGTTGTAGTCTACAGTGTAATATTCACATAGAATATAAAATAAATATGAACGGACGAGAGCAGGTCAAGCTACCCGAAACTGTCAAATATTCCCAATCAATCTTGAGCCTTAATGCTGTAGAGATAAAGTTGAAAATCTAATAAGGTAATCTGGCAGAATGTAGCCTACTCGCCTTGATGTGCTGCTGTGCATAAAGTGCGCCATACCTACCTAACTAAACAATATGTTCATCTTATTAATAAACATCATACAAATACAAAAAGAATATAATGATAATGTTTAAAGAGAGAGGAAGTTCTCTTTTATCGTAGTTTCAAAACTAGACAGAGTTTGAGCACGTCTTACTGACATAGGCAAGTCACTCCATAGCCGTATTGCTTGAACAGTAAAAGATTTATATGAACGTACATAAGAAATATACCTTATGTAATATCATTTTGATATGAAAATCCTAAGGTAGTAGACAAAACGATTCTTTATGTGACAGACAACACACAAATACTAGTTACTCAAATGATTCATGTATTAAAATCATTTTCTAAGAGAAAATGTCACTAAGAAAATGATTTATTTTTTATTAAAAATTTATTTAGGTGTACTTAGTAAATAAATCAATTTATAAAAAATTAAAATCGTTTCTAATAAATATTGAAACGTTTTTAAAATAATTTTCTGGTCCCTTGATGTCTGTATCCTTCACTGAAACATGTTGATTAAGCAGTGGTGGCCCCCACTGCTCAAACTTAACCTAATATCATTTTATTACAGAACATTATATATTACAACATTCCGCTGTTTGAAACTATTACAAAACTTCGTAGTCTCATCAGGTTTGCTATTAAATTTTGCCAATAAGCTCATCCTTAATAGTCGAAGTTATGAGCGAAACCTGAAGATGGAACAAAATATACATTTGCTGCTTAATGAAACACGTGGAATCAACAAACCAACCTCAAAGCCAGGAAACGAAGTGACAGTCCCTTTTGATGGTAGTTCGTTGATAAGCCGTATAAATCTTCCTTTCCTAACTCAAACGGTAAGTACTTACATAGTCAGAGTGGATACAGTCAGCAAACAAAGATATATATTACAAACCCAATTTACACTGCTTCATTTTAGATATCACTTCAAATTATATAAAACTATTGGTTACATTGCTTTTTGCATATAATTTAATAACTTAAAGTTACTTAAACTAACCCTACATCTTAATTTTATATCAGTTCAGTTTACAGATATTATATATATATATATATATATATATAAAACTGAAAAGCACCGGTTTTCTTACAGGAAACATAAAATTAACACTTTTCTATCTTCTTGTTATCAATTAAATTTGCTTGGCTTCAATTGAAAACAAGAATTTCGATCCCAACGCCAAACATTTCTGATATAAAACAATTTAAAAGGTAAGATTTACCCTTTTTTCATTAGAGTTTATATAACGAAAATAAGAACTGACGGCAAACTGAAGATTTCGGCAAAATGTTAGATTTTTTATGAAGTCCGGAAAAAGGTGTACGGTTAAACATAACTTGGTTTCTCTAAACTTAAGTTTGACTGAAGAAGAGCAGGGTAGAGCATGAATAAAGAATGGGGTCATTTTACAATAAAGACTTTATAAAACCTATTTTAGGAGAATTTTTGAAACGAGTTTAAAATATAATAAATTATTCTTCTTTCAATAGGTACCCTGCATGGACACACAACTTCACATGAGGGTAATGTGTGCCGGTGGGGGTCTAACCGCCTTGGGCGGAGCACCGCCGTGTCCTCGTGGCGGCGATCACTCTCGTCCGGCCCTAGTCCAGGCCATGGTCCGAAGGGAGAGTACATGGCAGGCCAACACCTCCTTCTGCGAAGCAGTGATGCTGGCAAAGGAGGTGGCGAAGCGCATGAGGGAGTGGAAACCTCAGCGCCCTCGCGCCTCTAGCCGTCGTAGGAGACGCCCTGGTCGGGAGAGAACATCGTACTCCCAGCCACTATAGGCGCGGGCTTGCGGGCTGCGAACAGTTGGTAGCTCGCCAGAGCAGTGGAGTGTATGGACCAGGCCCGGGTCGACGGTGCGCTGTATTTCACGCAGACCTCAAGGAGATGTCAGCACATCGTGACAAGAGTAGAGAAACCGTGGCCCTGGCGCACAGGTAAGTGTAGGAACACGGGTGGGTTTTAGTCAGTAAAAGTCTGACATGCACTTCCGCTCCGCTCAGAGCGTGAGAGGTCATTTGATGATTGCCTATCCACACCAAAAAAAGGGGGGAATGTATGCATGTGTGTGTGTGTGTTTGTGAGGGCTAGACAGATCAGTAATAATGAATGGCGACATAAAGGGATATAAAAAAGTATAAAAGGTAAATAGAATACAGATTGCAGCATATCAAGCTAAAAAAATACAGTTTCTGCTGGTCTGTGCTCAGAAAACCGATTATATTTATCTCACCATTCGTTACTACAAAAGTTTCAAAACAATAAAAATATATTGTACACCGCACAATAAAACTTATGAAGTTACTGTTAAATGTTTACAACCTTCTGTAGTCAACATGATTTTATGAGAGTTATTTTTACATTCTCATATTATTTCAAAGTAGTAAAATAATTATAGATTGTGCTTTTATACACATTTTCCTCAGGCGAATGTTATCAGAAATTTTATGCACGTACACCTTTATTTACAAACGTTGCATAAAGCTAAGAAAGTAAATTGTTTATTCTGTGAACAGGATATCAAAATTATTTTTACGTGCTACGTAATATTATAAATAACAATTTTCTTACCAAACACTAACCAACTTCAATAAAAACAATTAAAAAGCAAAACAAGGAAGCGGGGTCTTTGATTTTTGTATTCTATTTTTTTGCCACCGATTTCCGAAATTAGTTAGAATAGAATAACAAGAGGTGAAACAATGGACGGTCTTATCGCTAAGAGCGATCTTTTACAGACAACCTTTATCTAGAGATGGAATACTAAGGGGAGGAGAGAGAAATAATGTAGGCAGTGTACATTTATAGTCATTTATAATCATGCATCTAGTGTTTTTTTTTGGATGTCGGTTTAATTTTGTAATAAAGTATTTATTTGTCTATTTTTAGTTGTTTGCAAGCAACCAACACATTTTCATTTATTTGAATTTTGATCCGTAATTTTGGTTTAAAAGCAAACCGCTGAACTGATTTTGATAAAATTTCTATGGGACCACACTGAAAGTAAATCATCATCATCCTTTTTATCGTCCCACTGCTGGGCTGGCTGGTCTCCTCTCATGCAGAGAAGGATTTAAAAGTACATACTTTCACATAAATAAAAAAGAATCATTGAGTTATGGTTATGTATAATGGTACACTTGAGGGTTTAGTGCGGATACCAAACCCGTAACATCATTGAGTTATTCGTCCATTTGTTGTGTAGATACATAATGCAAGAGATGAGATGCTATTATCAGAACCGGACCAAAGTGAAATAGGACCACACGGGATACACCAGCTTTCAAATAAAAAATAATTATGAATTTGAATTGAAAGAGGTGACAAACATAAAACAGTCGAATTGAGAAGCTCCTCCTTTTTTGAAGTCGGTTAATAAATTAAATATATGGCTTCACAATTTCAAAAGAGACGGCATACTTCACAGTGTTCTTTTTTATCGATAAAATATCTAAATGAAATTACGGTCTTTGTGTGACATTACAAAAAAAACAGTACAACAATTTATGTAAAAACACTAATAAAATCAATATTATTCGCGTTTTATCATTAGATGAAGCCACTCGCTGTATTGTTGTTTTTATGATCTGCAGCGTAGAGACGTCATCAACTCAGAAATAAAAGATTATGCTGCCTCTGAAGCTATTTATACATACTTGATATAAAACAAATCATACGTATTTTCGTGCGTAAAAGCTTGCTAAGTGAAAGCCTGAAACTATTACCGTCACATTGTAAGTAATAAGAATCAAATGTTACAAATAAAATTGGATACAATTCTGTTAATATCTCCTCTAAATAAATTCGAAAAAATTCATGACTGAAATTCCCAATGTAAATGTTCAATATATCTTAAACTTTGCTTATCGAGCAACTTTTATTAAACAAAGCGGCTGCAGCTAAACCAACTGTCTAACAAGTGGAAAGCTATCATTTGTAGCAATTAAGCTAACCGCTGCACCATCGATCGATTGTTTAACATTGCATCAAAAATTGAATCTCAATTTTAAATACTTGTCGTGGATGGCGGGTTCATTTTCAGAAGAGTTGCTCATTTGATTTATGTAGTAGTGGGGTAAACGCTGTGACGTTATTTTGTAATGTCGGCACTTAGATATAGTCGTTTTAGAAAGTGGGGATTGTCGAACGGTCACTTTGAATTTAGTTGCGGACCAAGGCACTTTTCCGGGGCGAAACTGTCGGTTTGCCTATATAATTTTTTATTGTCAAGATTGCAGGGTATATTTACACGTTGTGCTTTAATTTAAAACTTCACCTACGAAATGGACCACCTTTACCACCACAGCAAGATGCTGACGACCCTACCACGCCGCCATCGCAGACGTCGTTATACTGAATAGATACAGGCCATTAATTGCAGCACTAATAGTAACTGAATAAAATTACATTAATCGAGACACGAAAAAGCACAAGAGAAAATTGTTTAAGGTATCATTATGTTTTAATACAATAATACAGAGTGATGCTGACAATACGACAGTAAATGAAAACACGAACAATGCTGGTTCATAGGAATAATCCTAAAGCATAGAAAAAAAACTAGCATCAAAAATAAAAAAAATAAAAAATTTCAAACAAACTAAATCGCATAAAATTGCAAACGGAATAGAACATCTTTTAAAAATATTGGTTCCCTGACCTTCGATCGGCAACAGCGCGATCCTGTATCGACTTGCTTTTTTCGCACCATTATGATTAAAGATTGGTACCGCAGGATGCGGCGGTCATTAACCTGTAAGCGCTTTGTTATCAACATGTACATGTAGAAAATGTGAAAAATGAAAAATAATTTTCTGTGACTAAACTAATGGAATGGTAGACTGAGAATGTGTTGATGTTTAATTTATTGTCGTATTATCAGCACCACTCCGTATATTATACTAAATTCCATACATAACAAGGATGAAATTAACTGAACCTGTTAATTTCATCCATAGCTAAAATTTGATCCAATAACTTATCGTACTCGAGAACATATTTTCTATTTTGAGTGAATAACAATATCCTCCTACAATCGCATCGAACATACGCAATAAACATACTCGGCGAAAAGTTAGGCATAATACCTTGTTTTGGGATTGGGAATCATCGTATGACCTCTCCCTCTTTGGGCAAAGTGAATGGCCATGTGAGACTTTTATTGACGAAAACCCATCCGTGTTCCTTCATTTGTTTGTTCCTGGGGCCGGGCTATCTCTTTCGAACCACTCAGGACCACGTAAATTACCTTGGGGTTAGGATTATCACCTTTTCTATAGACTAGAGGTGCAAAACTATAGTAGGTAAACAGCAGTAGGTATGCATTTAGAGTTAAAGACTTTTGTGTTTTTTTAAAACATTAGTATGGACTTTTTATTATGAATGTTCTGAGAATAGTAAACTTAATGTAAAATGTTTCTAAAGACAAATTACACGAGAACGAACGAAGAACGCTTATGCGTAAGATTGTGCACAATTAGAATAACATAATTTTTTTTTTTTTTATACACAACATTATTTTATGTATATGTGGAAGCCGAAACACGTGCCCAGTATTTTTATATAAGTAAATAACTTATGTACAAAATTTCAAAAAAGTATCATGAAAAATCACAAAGTTATGAGCTGGTTGTCCCAACAAAACTATAATCAACGCACCGCTCGCCCGCCCGCACGTAGAGCAGCGGACGTCGTCTTACGAATATTGATAACTTCTGTTTGTATTGTAATTAACTAGCGATAACATTTTTCATTACACTTGCAGGCGTTAGACTGTCGCAACGTAATAAAACTTCTGCCGTAAGAGATAAAAAAGTGTAGTATTTTATAATTTACCACCCACCAGACAAAGTCTTGCCGCCAAGCGATTCGTCTTGTTCCGGCATGATATCTGGTGAAGCCGTACGGAGGACAGGTCTGAGCAGTTGTGTTGTAATGTGTGCTGGGTACGATGCGCCAAATGTTGTTGTGTCGGGAGTTTGGTCGTAGAGGGTCTCTACATCAATCTCCCTCTGGCGCAGCATCGTTGGTCCTGTTGTTTGGTTTAACATTGCACCACCTCGCTCAACTGCCGTCTTCCTTCCTATTCACTAAGTTTTTTTTAAGTGAATGGGTTTAATAAGCTAGCGCGCTTTACCATCAACGATTGCATCATTGCTTACCATCAGGCGGGATTGCAGTCAAGCGCTAGTTTATAATTAAAAAAAAAAAAAAAATATTTAGAACGTATTGCACCCCTGCACAACGACGCGGGGACCCTGTGCCGCTGTGAACACGCTTCTAGTGACCATTATTATCTGTTGTTATTTGTGTTGTGCGCTCGATAACCACAATGCAACAATTTTTAAATATATTTGGGAAAAAATATAACATGGAATAAAAATGATTGATATCGATTTAGTTGCTTATTCTGAAAAAACTACGCATGTTCAGGTTTCGTATAAAGAATAAAATACTTTGTACTCTTCTGTCTAAGGCTATCAGTAAAACTATTGCTAAAATTCTAGGCAAACAACCAGAGTCCAGACTAAATTCGGGGAAACTGCGGCTTAAAAATAAAAATATAAAAGTATCTTTTTCTATGAGAAGCACATTATATTATACCCTAAAATAACTGTTTTCCGAATAGATCAGCAGAGGTGTATATCAAAAGGCCGAGTCTATTAATATTCAACGCGTTTGTGTATTCATGACGATTCTTAACGTCAACTTATCAATGGTGTAGTTACTATAATAATGTCTGCGTTGGATCTTAGTTTTTTTTTTTTGTTTTGAATGGGAAATCATCAAATGACCTCAAAAAAAAATATAAAAAAAGAACTCTCCTGCTTTGGGCGGAGCGGAAGGGTGTGTCAGACTTTTACTGACTAAAACCCACTCGTGTTCCTTCACTTGCCTGTGCTTCAAGGCCACGGTTTCTTTTTAACCTGGCCCAGGAGGCATCGGTCCTCATCGACCCTATCACGAAGTGCTGACATCCCTTTCTCCATCTCCCGCGCGTAAAACACAACGCTCTATCAAATCGGGCCTGGTCCTTACCGGGCGATGAGCTCCCCATCGCTCGCTGCCCGCAAACCTCGCCTACGATGGCCGGGACTTCGATATGGTCTCCCGACCAGGGTGTCTCCTGCGGCGGTTTAAGGCGTGAGGGCGCTGGGATTCCCACTCCTTTGCCAGCATCACTGCTTTGCAGAAGGAGGGACGGCCTGCCATGCACTCTCGTTTCAGACCATGGCTTGGACAAGGGTCGAACGGGAGAGATCGCTGCCGATCGCCACCCCGAGGACACGGTGCTGCTCTACCCAAGCCGTGCAGACCTCCACCGTATGCTCTACCATGTCTTCAGGGTGATCCATACAGTGGTGAAACCCTTCCGTTTCCTCCCGCCTTTTATAGAACAGGAACCTCCCGAAACAGCCGTATCCGGTGAGGAGCTGCGACAGACGGAAGGAGAGGGCGCCGGGGCCCCTCTTTAACCATTCCTCAAAGAGGTGACTTATCTCCTTATTGTGACGTGCCCAGCACTGGATTGCAACAATCGCACTCTCTATGTCACCATGAGATCCCGCCGGAGCTTTGTCTGTCCTGCTGCGATTTCTCGCGGCAGCGGAGTTATGTCCCGGTGTTTTGCCTACTCTCACCACTCCCACATTGGCCTCCGCGTTGGTTCTTACATTATGAAATGAAAATTCATTACCTAGGTCTCGTGAAATCATGAACTATACACGGTTTAGAGGCATGAAGTACAAGGTGTAAAGTTCACTTATCCTGCATGTAAAAGGAGGGATCCTCTAGAACTAGACTGGTATTGTCTGGAGGGTATTTGCCCACCGGTTGATATCCTGAAGTTGTATGATTTGAGATTTAGCATTTAAGCGATGTCAGTATGACGCGTTGTTTGCATGTGGCGTTGTAGGTACCACTACAACGGTATATGAGAAAAATTAAGAAAGCAAAAATTTTGTAATTTTCCTATATGCGAACTAAAAAGATAACATTTTATTGCTGACTGAGTTAGTTTTAATTACCCTGCACTAATATATTTTTGTCCTGAATGTGTAACTACCCACATAGCATTTTAACATGGTATTGTACACATTTAACATATAACATAGCTGATTTTATCAGGCTGTAAATTTTCCCTATTAGCTCTCTATTTTTAATCACACAAATGAGGTTAATTTTATCAGATTACGTTTAATTTAGTTAGAGTAGTTTAAGGTTTGTTCTTTTTGGGAATAAAGAATCTCTGACCACTTCGAGACTTACCAACGAGATTTTTTATGTAATCTATTTATAATAATCATACAAGTTTATCTTAACATGGTTTATTCATTTCATGCAAACCACTCTTTTTTCAGGATGGGAAATCATCGTATGATCTCTCTAACTCCGGGTGAAGCAGATGGGCGTGTCAGACTTAGACTGACTAAAACCCACCCGTGCTGCTTCACTTACCTGTGCGCCAGGGCCACGGTATCTCTTTCGACTCTCTGTGACAAGTGTCTGTCTTCGTAGACACCATCAGGATGTGCTGACATCTCTTTGAGGCGCTCGTGGAATACAACGCGCAATTGACCCGGGCCTGGTCCTTACCGGGCGACGTATGCCCACTTCACGCCGCCCGGACTGCAGTCCTTGGTTAACTATAGAGTCACAGTCCTTGGTTAAATGAAGTTAGTTATACAGCAAAAATACATGGAATTTTGTGTGCCGTTTCAGAATATAGTTTTTTTTTTGGGTTTTAAGGGTATGTCAGCCCCATCGTATCCTTTAGAATAGAATAGAATAGAATACTCTTTATTATGTACACCATATAGATTACAGAACATAAATAAAAATATTTTACAAAGGGTGACACAATGGGCGGTCTTATCGCTAAGAGCGATCTTTTACAGACAACCTTTGGGTGGAATTCTAAGAGGTAGGTCGATCTTACTTAACTAACACAATACTTTTGCTAATAAGACCAGTAGAATGTAGATGAAATAAACAATGTTTTCAAGAATTCGCGGATCAATCATAATGTATAACTTTAAAAAACAAAAGTGTTGCTAAACACAGCTTTTGACGATTACGCATTAAATTACTGTGTGTAATAAGGGTTTATTCGTAATTATAATTAATATATAATAATCGTTTCTTTTCCCATTTAATCACTGTTGCAACTAAACACTTAAAATCTGGCTAGACCGATTATGGAGAAACAAAATATAATTTATCTCCAAACACACCAGTGCCATGCCTAGTATTTACTCTGAATCCCAAGAAATGCTGTGTAAACATATAAAAATAAACTAACCACAAGCTTCCTTACTGCAAATAATTTCTTGATATTAAAAATTAACTGCCTTTATAGATAACTGCAATATACTGAAACCAATAATCCTATAATTAACAGTTAAGTAGGTGTTATTCAGACAGGAAAACTGTTAGAGGCTGCTCGAAACATTTCTAATTAATGAAACCATAGAACTACGACTGCAGTAATAAAATTAAATACCTACTAATAAATATGCCATTTAGGTGAAGAAGGGAACAAAGAATGTTTTCACCAAAGTGTTTAATAATCTTAAAATTAAATTTTCTTAAGATGTTTTTAATTAGAAAAATGGGTTTCACGATGGCAATTTGTCACGCCAATGATTAGACTTTTTGTGCCACATTGAGTTAGAAAATAACGCTAATTAATTATTATCTCTTGATTTGAATTGAGCTTTGATTCAAACTGAATTTGGAAATTACTTACACTTACACACACTTATAGGTAGTGGATGCTTTTAACTTTGATCGAGTCGAAACTGCGGAAGCAATACCATATTTCTACTTTCAAAGCATACCAGTTCGTTCAAAGCTACATAACAAATTTAGTTATTATAGGATTATTCCTATAATATCACAATGAAAACATTAAAGTTAAGCTTTCTATGTCTAAAGATTTGAGGCGAACGCTGATGATGCCAGTGTTCTAAGTATGGGAACAGAATAGGCCAATTATGCTTATGGTAATGCGTCAGCAAGTAAGTCGGGGCATATATTTTTATTTAAATTGCATAATAATAATCTTCTTAATATATATAATTACGTGTCACGTAGTTTGTCGGCGATGGATTCCTCAACTACTTAGCCGATTTTATTCAAATTTGTACACTGTATGCAGTTTGATCCAACTTGAAACACAGAATATATCATTTTATATGTGTATAAAAATAATTGTCTTTATCAATGTAAAAAGCATGATGCTTTTTTTTTTGTAGTTTGCCTTCTGTCCCTTCTTGCTTGGTAAGAATTCTTTTTTGCCTCTTTCCTTTTTTATTTTAGCTGTTATCTTTTCCGCTTTCACTTTTTTGCGGCTTGTCCATCTTTACGGGTTGCTCTTTTCCCGTTGCGTCTTGTCATCTTTATTTTTTACTATATATATATTCTTTTATCATCTTTTATCAACTTTCTTTTGTCTTTTTTATACATTTTCTTATGTACTAGTCTTAGTCTACTTACTTCTATACAATCATTAGGCTATTCTTGCCGACGGCACAGTGCTTGGCTGTGCTGCCCTTGTCCTATTCCTTTCTACTGACGTTTTTTGCAACCTTGAGGCAAAACCGCTCCAGGTACAGCCTGGAGTGTTTGTCCGCCATAAGGTCGGCTATGGATGACTCCGTCAAAGTTTTCCAGTGCTTACTTCCAGGTCGTACCTGTCGCGGTTGTGCCTCGGACACTCGAAGAGAAGGTGCTGGAGTGTCTCTATAGCCTGTGTGTCACACACACAGGCTGGACTACTTTTCAATTTGAACTTATGCAGGTACGCGGCGAAGCCGCCATGACCAGTCAAAATTTGCGCCCAGATAGACGTCCTGTCACTTCAGGACACTGCGCGCGCGCACCACATCGGGGAAGAACATCCGCGTGACCCCAGCCGTGGCCCCGCCGGTGTACCTCCCGTTCCAGACAGCTACTGTGCCCTCTCTCATACGTCTCTTGTGTGCTCTGTGCTCTCTTCTCTACGTAAGAGACTGGACACCTGTTATACGCTGGGGCGACCCTGTACTGGGCCGCCGCCTGCCTAGCCAGTTCGTCGGCGCGCTCATTGCTGGGGATCCCGACATGAGCTTTCACCCAGAAGAACCGGAGGATTTTACCATTCCCCTCTTGCTCCCTGATATTCTTACGAATATGGGTAGCAAGGGGATGGTGCGTTTCCGGGTTTCGGATCAAGTCGAGCGAGGATCGAGAGTCGCTGAGCACCGCCGCGCAGTCGAAGCCTCTCAGGACAACCAGGTCCGCAGCCCTGGCTAGCGCGAGCAGCTCCGCCTGAAAGACGGTACACATCGGCTCCAACCTCATTCGCTTGGTCCGAATTTCGGACCCATCCCGCCAGCATGAATATGCCGCCCCGACCCCTTCATCCGATTTACTACCGTCTGTGTAAATCAGATGAGCGGGGAGCTGTAGCTGAGCCACAGTTTCGGGGAGCATATTCTCCAGACACTGGTATTCAACATCGGGCTCACTGGCGGAGTGAGGGGCCTCCGTGAAGGGCCTCCGTGAAGGGCCTCCGTGAAGGCCCTACGCTCCTCCAGTTCGCGGGATTCCAGCTCTAAAAGCATGATGTTGCCCATGTATGATGTTCTTCTATCATTCTCCTTTAATAGTTTACGACAATGTACATAATATGGCTAGCCACAGCAACGCGTGGCCGGGTCAACTACATACTAATAATAAATATTTTAAAAATATGATTGCAGTCACAAACTATTAGCAAACATGACATGAATTATATATACTCAACGCCTAATAGGATGTCGTAATTTCTACGCTAGAAAAAGGCAGTACTACAGCGAAAGTAAAATCGATATCTGGTAATCTTTTTTTTTTAATATTTATAAACTGGTGCTTGACTGCAATCCTGCCTGATGGTAAGCAGTGATGCAATCGATGATGGTAAAGCGCGCTAGTTTATTAGGCCTATCCACTTAAAAAATTTAGTGAATACGAAGGAAAACGGCAGATGAGCGAGGTGATGCAATGTTAAACCCAACAACACGACCAACGATGCCGAAACACACTAAATTATTTCAAAATCATATGAAAAAAGTTTTTTTTTTAAGTCAACGACATCAACATAGCTGATATTCAGTTCAATGAATCTGATTCACAGTAGAGTTATTTTGTCAATTATTTATCTAAAATTATTGAATGAAGCAAATCAAAAAGCATGTCTTTAACATGCTTCACACGAAAATCTCGTGACTTACTTCTATATTTATATTACTAGAAATCGATTTTCTCGGTGGTAGGCCATAACATCGGCTGCCGGCAGAAGTTACCACCCACCAGACAAAGTCTTACCGCCAAACGATTCCTCGTGTTCCGGCATGATGTCTGGTGAAGCCGCACGGAGGATGGGTCTGAGCAGTTGTTTTATGATGTGTGCCGGCTACGATGCATCAAATGTTGTTGTGTCGGGAGTTTGGTCGTGAAGGGTCTTCAGATCAATCTCCCTTTGGCGCTGCATCGTTAGTCGTATTGTTGGGTTTAACATTGCAACATACTGTATAAAGCTGAAGAGGTTGTTTATTTGTTTGTTTGTTTATTTGAACGTGCTAATCTCAGGAACTACTGGTCCGATTTAAAAAATTCTTTTGGCGTCAGATAGCCTATTAACCCAGGAAGGCTTTAGTCTATATAACATCACGCTGCGATGTATAGGAGCGGAGCATAACTAACTCCACGCGTACGAAGTCGCTGGCGGCCGCTTGTATTATAAATAAATAAAAATATTGTTAATTTTCACTGAGATATTGAAACAAAAATTGTCAAAATCTGGAACTGAAAGTTAATTATGTTTTACACCTGACAGCTTTATAACATCTCAAGTAATTAATTTCTATACGATCACTTAATTAATATTCATTCTATTAATTCAGAAATAATTTATTAAAACTTCGTTGTGAAGTGAATTTAAATTATAAAATATCTAATTAAAACTACTTACTTAGTGAAAATCTTAAAAGTGTCCACTTTTAAAACTATGATAAAACAGCAAGTAATCTCTCTTTAAACATTATTATTATATTTTATTGACATTTTTGTATTATGTTTATATATTTTATGTATATATATATACATTTAAATTCGTGTGATACACTTTATAATCATACAAACGTACATCATCATCAACCGTTTTATCGTCCCACTGCTGGGCACAGGTCTTCTCTCATACATATAAGGATTGAGCGTAATCACCACGCTTGCTCAATGCGGGTTGGCGATTTCAGACTTAAAGTCCAGGTTCCTCAAGATGTTTTGCTTCACATTTTAATCAGTCATTGGTATCCAAGATATACTTAGAAAAGTTATATTGGTACTTGCCTGACCTGGAATCGAACCCACACACTCACACTTGATAGGCTGGTGTTTTAACCACTGGGTCACCACGACTACATACTTATTGTAAAAATAATCTGTGTCAGGATCTAATACTAATGTGGGACATTTTGCCGCCCTCCCTATGCAGGCGGTAAAATGAGTTGGCAAAGCGTTGTGACCTGGAATTTACCCTGCCCATTTCAAAATATAAAAATAATTTATTTTAGAGATGACACTGTGGCTTAGTGGTTGACTGATCGACTACTGCACTGCGCGTCGCGGGTTCGATCCCCGCACGGAACCAATATTTGTTCCGGGTCTGGCTGGTTCCGGCGCCTACGAGTAGATGTTCCGGGTCCGGCTGTTTGTGTATATGAGTTTATATATATTTGTAAACGCAACCACGATGCAGAAGAAATTACTAGTGTAGAGCAACGTTTAAAAAAAATTGCCACCGCAAAATAACCAAGTTTGCAATAGGGTATTTGACTAAAAAATACTAATTAGTCCGTCAGTCAGATTTCCAAAAAATACTAGACACGTATTTTTTCTTTTTTCATATAAACAAAAAATGAAGACGACACAGTGGGTTAAAAACTCGTGTGACGTCACTGCATGGTACACTTTTTAGCGAGCAGTGACGTCACCCTGCCTTTTATATTTGTCAATTTTTATTGTATGATAAAACATACGTATCCAATATTTTTCTGTAATCTGAATGACGGACTAAATAGAATCATTTTTTTTGCCCAGGAAACATCCATATTATATTTATTAACATTTTCCCACAATTGTAATTTAAATGTTCATCTTGACTTCATATCTCATTTTTTTTCAATATTTTTCCCAAATTAAATTATTTTTTTTATTTTTTATTTTTTTCTTATCATCTTTTCTTTTCTTGCCTTCACTATTTGTATTATGAATGTTTAATTTTCATTATTTTATGTTTATAATTTTACTCATCACTATCAAATATTTGTATCGTGTTTACACCTAGTTATATGCTCATACTGTGTTCTTCTGTAATTGAAGGAGCACACGTAAAGGTGCCTTCCTTTATTATTGTCAGTTTTTGTTGTGTTTGTGTATATTGGAGAGTCCATTAAATAAATAAATAATAGCATGTAGAACTGTAACACCAACATTATTTATTTTTCCTTTCCCTTGGTATTTCATTCAATTCTTTTCTGTAAAAGATCACTCTTCGCGATAAGACTGCCGATTGCGTCACCCTTTGTAAAGCCTTCATATTTATGTTCTGTACTACTGATTTATATGGTGCACATAATAGAGATTATTCTATTCTGTTCTATTAAAACTACCCTTGTATAATGTAGTGATGTCACCGGAACTACATTATACGTGCAAAGTTTCATTTCGTTACGATATATGTTTGTTTAACAGCCTCCGTAGCGTATCGATAACGAACGCGGCCGATGCGCAAAGAGGCGCGGATTCGATCCGCGCGCAGTGCAAATATTCGTATGAATATATTCGTATGAATATTTGCACTAGTCTAGTCGTGCCTCGGAAAGCACGTTAAGCCGTTGATCCCGGTTGCCATACAAACATCTAATGGCAGTCGTTACGGATTGTTGGAGCCCTCAAAAGTCCTACAATTGGTCTAACTGCAATGCTTCGATATCGCCTCCGGGTTGTGGAGGTCAGACGGTAGTCGCTTCATGGAAAATATCGAAGTTCAGCCAAAATGAGCGGTTAGACTGGTAAAGCGGACCATAGACTCCAAGGCTGAAAAACTTCGGATACGCATGGGATTAACGCTGACATGAAAATGACATGTTTGTATAAATAGGTTTTTCGTTCTCGGTCCAGACCTCGGCTGAGACCGAGAGCGAATAGAGTAAGCTTAAAAAAAAAAAACAAAATTCTGTTAACTTTTTGGTATAGTACTACCTGTTTAACGAAATTAACTGTTTTAAGAATCAAAGTTAAAAAACATTATATTATAACATAAAAAAAATCAGCATTTTCGTCCTTCAAAGAGTATCGCCTCTCGTGATGCAATTGTTCAAATTTGTTAAAGACTTAACATTTGCTACGTTGCCACGCTCGCACTAGTAGGCGGCGCAGATAAAAACTTATTTACTGCAGGCCTAAGCACCTTATAAGGAGAAGAAACCAATATTAAAAAATATTAGCATATCTTTGCAGTTTTGGCTCTCTGAAAAAGCTGCTTACAGTCTCGGTCATGACCAAGATTAGCCAACAACTGAGGCAAATTTCTCGGTTGGATTTGTAGCCGAGATCTCGGTCGAGCAAATTACGATTTCGAGCAATGTTTCGTATTCTGGCCTCGTCGATTTTGACGTTGGCCTAAACTAATGAAAGGCGCCTAAAATTAGGCACCAACAATAGTGTCAAATCATCCTAAGGCAATCTCGTAACAACTAGGTAGGTACTGTATACGTGTCCTCGGAATAATGATCTGTACACAATGTAGCTGGCTGAAGATGATGATGATGATGATGACACAATGTAGTAAATAACAAATATCAAATAAAAGGTCGACTGACTTGTCCCATTAGATATCTATATGATATTAAAGATAGATACTTAGGATTTATTTAGTTCATAACATTTTTATCGACAGTCGATCGAGATGAACAAAAATCGTTGCCCAGAGGACGCCTGAGGGAAAAAAACCGCCGAAGTCGGTGTGTTGATCTAAAGGTCAATTCTGTTAACTAAACCGCTAAAAACCTAATCGCAGTATTATCTCGACGAGAAATAAATGTCATAAACGGACAATTTTTTTTTAAATTATAGGTATTATTGACACATTAACATTGAGATCACTGAAAGAGATTGTTCCTGTTTTTTGGCATGAAATCATAAAATTATGAGAATTGCTCCTCTAGCCATATTTGCAAGGGGCAATAAAGGGAGGATTTTATCTATCTGCCCAGCAGTGGGACGCAAGGAAGGTTAAGAAAAAAATGATCAATGGAAAAATAGAAAGAACTATTCATTGATTCTGATACAAATTGCTTTCGTGAAAGAAAGTAAGTAAAAGTATGGTCGTAGGACTCCCACAGGAATTTCACTAAGTAAACTAAAAACGTTCGAACTACTTACAAACATACAATAATAATACCTACGTTTAATTAATTATTAACTAATGACTGGTAGCTTAATACCAAAAGCCAATTCTAATTAAAAACGTTTAAAATCTAGCTGCAGCCTCGTTGCGGTAGCTAACAAAAATCAAATACTTGTCAAAATATTACACAATTAAACGTATTATATGAGAATTGTTTTTAGATATTTTTTTTTTTAAATAACTATAAACTAGCGTTTGACCGCAATCCCGCCTGATGGTAAGCAGTGATGCGATCGTTGATGGTAAAGCGCGCTAGTTTATTAAGAACCTATTCACTCAGATTGAGCGAATAGGAAGGAAGACGGCAGTTGAGCGAGGTGATGCAATGTTAAACCCAACAACACGACCAACGATGCTGCGCTAAAGGGAGATTGATCTGAAGACCCTTCACAACCAAACTCCCAACACAAAAACATTTGGCTCATCGTACCCGGCACACTTCGCAACACAACTGCTCAGACCCGTCCTCCGTACGGCTTCACCAGACATCATGCCGGAACACGACAAATCGCTTGACGACAAGGCTTTTATTTTATTTTTTACAAAGTTATACGAAAAAAAGAAAACTATTTTGGTAATACAGATTAAAAGGTACCATGTTCTGTAAAAAAAAATGTGCATTCCATTCTAAAAAACAGAAAAAACAAATAAACACAGCGCTTGTCAATTGTTCGCTAATTACGAGTTACAAGTTACGACTTTAATGCTAATAAGTTCCCTAACTATTCCGTACTGGAATTTTTCAGACAATTAAAAATATCAATTAAGTCAAACACTTAAAACTACTCAGTTAAAGTTTTAATTTACACCATAGAGCAACAGGAAAAACTTACCTAGTAGCTTCAAAAATTTGAGAAAATTTTATCCAGCAAAAAAAATTAAAACTATATTCATCAACATTTTATGTCCACTAACTAATTTATGAAAACAGTTTTTTTTATTATTTAATGTGAAATAAAATATCCGAAACTTCTTCGCAGCACGATTAAGCGCTTTGTCGTACGGACGACCCTTCACAGTAGCTATCCGCAAAAGACTGCTTGAACAGTTGAACCACACTACCCTTCACGCGTATCACTGAAAATGATCGCTCCTTCATTCACACCCGCTATAGAAATGTGTTGTTCAGCTGGTATAGACTTAGGTGTTGAGTAAACTTTCATTGAATAATAATGTGTTATGAAATTGTCTTGAAAAATATTTTGATTACGGTGAATCACGTAATAATATTCCATCGGCTATGTGAAATTGAAATACTATGGTGAATCATTGATTTCAAAGACTCAATAATACAATGTACTTTGATAAATTGTACATTTTTAATTACAAAAAGTTGAAGTTATTTGAACATCTGTTTCATCATTACGCATCGAACGAGCGAAAACAAACCTAATTATTATGCGTGATACATGCAATAAAAGATCTTCTTGTAGATATTTAACCATGTGTTAATTAAAATTAATATTGTTGTTATAAATATTTTTATTATTATTTTTTGCTACGATACTAAGTCTAGCATAAAACAAATCGAAACAGTTCCACGTGGCATGTTCAGAGTATCTAACTATTCTGAAGGACAGTTCCTGAAGCGTGGTACTACAATCTTCTCAACGTGTTACCTTACTTAGTGAAATGAGCATGGAATACTGTCATTCCAATTAATGTTAGGGATTGACCCTATTGATAGCTCATTTCAAGCATTTCAACTCCACTTTACAAAACTTTGTACAGATAATTCTTAGAAAATGGGACAGCTTTTTTTTGTTCTGGATGGGAAATCATCAAATGACTTCTCCCGCTCTGGGTGGAGCGGAAAGGCGTGTCAGACTTTTACTGACTAAAACTCACCCATGTTTCTTCACTTACCTGTGCGCCAGGGCCACAGTTTCTTTTTTAACCAATCCGCAACCCTGACCCAGGAGGCATCGGTCTTCATGGACCCCGTCTCTTTGCAGCGCGCGTGAAACACAACGCGCCGTCGAGCCGGGCCTAATCCTTAACTAGCGGCGAGCTGCCCACGAGCCCGAGCCTACGGTGGCCGAGATTTCGATGTAATCTCCTGACTAGGGCATCACGCTGGACACGCCACGTCGCCATGAGGACACGGCCGCAGTGCCATGCCGAGCAGACCACCACCGTATGCTCCACCGTGTCCTTAGGGCGAAAACTGCTACAGCTGTATTTATAAAACGTCTAAAATCTAGTTATAAAATTCTCATCTCAGTCAAGACCTTCTCAAAACCGCATTTTTTTTAAATTAATTTATAAGCTAGCGCTTGACCGCAATCCCGCCTGATGGTAAGCAGTGACGCAGACGTAAAGCGCACTAGTTTATTAAGAGCCTATTCACTTTAGCCTTGAAGACACTCAAATTGTAGTCCGACGGAAACGGTCCCTCGATGTAAGCGGTATAAAGGAGGAGGCGAAACGCTTCGTCCGGATCGTAGTGGTGTTAACAACATGAGAGTGGAAACTCGCCGTACGACGGGTCGTCCGATGGTGGAACGGAGATGGGGGAATTAAATCATGCAATTCCCTTGCACACTCCCCAAAACGCATCCTATAGAAGACCGAAAGGAAGACTGAAGTTTCCCTAAATTGTTCTTTTTTATGTTTGTGTTCTTTCTCTGAGTCTGAGTTTTCTGTATTTCTTTTCTCTTTTTATCTTCTGAAGTAAATATAGGTAAATTCATAAAAATGTAAAAACTCGTACCTTTTTTTGGGGATAGGACCATCATATGACCTCTCTCGCACTGGGTGGAGTGGATGTTCGTGTCAAACTTTTACTGAATAAAACCCACCTTTGTTCCTTCACTTGCCTATGAGCCAGGGGCCACGGTGTCACTTTCAAACCACCAGGGGCCCTGGCAGGTCATATTCGTACTTGCCTTGATTTATGACAAATGATGAGGCCGAGCTTATATACCAATGTATTTGAACAATGAATCGTTTTTTTTTTAAGCTATTGCATAGCATCTATTGCGGGCCTTGAGCCTGGAGACCGAATCCAGAAATTCCGTAACGAAAATAACTTAACATCCCTAACAGTCGTGCCTCGTCTAACGTCGTTTCAGTTCGGCAGTCTTCGGCACGGTGTGTTTGTGTGCGTGCGACTACATCTTTTGATAACAATTTATAAATTTTCAAAAAGAGCATGCATATCGCAGGGCGCGAACTCAGTTCTACACATTTGACATGTTAAGGATTTTCGCGATGTGCTAAACTTGCGATTAATTTTCACTCTGAAATAGGTCTTCTATACTTAAGATATAGAATTATAAAATACAAAATTCGACATGGGTGTCGTGACAAGGGTTTTCGGGAATGCACGTCTCCAAAATGACGTCATTTTTGAAATCCAATATGGCTGACATCAAATTTCATGATGTTTTCACTTGGGCGTCGTGAAAGGGGTTTTCGGGAATGCTGTTCACCAAAACGACATCATTTTGTGAAATCCAAGATGGCCGATATCAAATTTAATGATACTTTGGCATCGGTGTCGCGACAGGGGTTTTCGGGAGTTCTAATCACGAAAATGATGTCATTTTTGAAATCCAAGATGGCCAACATCATATTTCATGACATTTTGACATGGGTGTCGTGACAAAGGTTTTCGGGGGCGTTGATCATGAAAATGACATAATTTTTAAGCTATTGTATAGCTTCTATCTCTTTATCAAAGTCGAATATAAAACATTGAATGTAGGTAGTTTAGTCGCTGAATCGTCTCCATTTTTCGCACTCTTTTGATGACGCTACTGGTAAAAATAAATTAAAAAAAAAGAAACTTGAATCATCTAAGAAAAAAAAAACAAAGAAAAAAATACTGCATAAATAAAATAAATATATAATTATAATTGCATACGTTGACAAAAAATGCTATGCTATAGCTTTACCGCGGCAGTCCCCGAGTGCCGCACGTCTTTTTTTATAATTGTAAACTAGTGCTTGACCGCAATCTCGCCTGATGGTAAGCAGTGATGCAATCTTTGATGGTAAATCGCGCTAGTTTATTAAGAGCCTCTTCACTCAAAAAAAACCGAGTGAACAGGAAGGAAGACGGCATTTGAACGAGGTGATGCAATGTTAAACCCAACAACACGAACAAAGATGCTGCGCTAAGGGAGATTGATCTGAGGACACGATGGAGCATACGGTGGAGGTCTGCGCGGCTTGGGTAGAGCACCGCCACGTCCTCGTGGAGGCCATTGGCGGCGATCTCTCGAATCCGACCCTGGGCCAAGCCATGGTCCGGAGCGAGAGTGCATGGCAGGCTGTCACTTCCTGCTGCGAAGCAGTGATGCTGGCAAAGGAGGAGGCGGAGCGCGTGAGGCAGCGGGAATCCCAGAGCCCCCATGTCACTAGCCGCCGCAGGAGACGCCCTGGTCGGGAGACAACATCGAACTCCCAGCCACCATAGGGCGGGCCTGCGGACGGTGACCAGTGGGCAGCTCGCCGCCCAGTAAGGACCAGGCCCGAGTCGACGGCGCGTTGTTTCGCGCGTTTCACGCACGCCTCAAAGAGATGTCAGAACATCGTGACCGATGCCTCCTGGTTCAGGGTTGCGGGTTGATTAAAAAAGGAATCGTGGCTCTGGCCATCGCACAGGCAACTGAAGAAACATGGGTGGGTTTTAGTCAGTAAAAGTCTGATATTCCGCTCCGCCCATAGCGGGAGAAGTCATTTGATGATTTCCCATACAGAAAAAAAAGGGAGAATGATCTGGAGATCCTCCACTAGCACACCACAACATTCGGCGCATCGTACCCGGCACACATAGCAACATACCCGTCATACGTACGGCTTCACCAGTCATCATGCTGGAACACGACTAATCGCTTGGCGGCAAGACTTTGTCTGGTGGGTGGTAACTTCTGCTGGCAGCCGATATTATGGCCTACCACCGAGAAATTTATATACTTATTTATATTTAACAATATATCAATTATATTTTTATAACTAATACGTTGGTAGTTATAAATATTCATGGCTTAATAAATAGCAAAAACTTACGTGACATAAGTGCCGTGTTACGTGGAAATATGGAGGGAAAATAAAATACTTGTAAGTCGTACAAAAGAAAAGAAATAAATATAATACTCACAATTTATTTTATTAAACTGAGTGATTTACAGCTACATAACTACTTGGTCCTAAAATACATTTTATGCTAGACTACTACTTTTGTAAACAATCTGATCTAGAAACTTTATTCTTATACATCAAAAAAAACTCATATCATAGAATTTCTTTAACTTTCAACAAACTTAGATCAAAAGTTACTTTCAAGATTGACTATTTATTTTATTCCCATACTTACAGGCTTCTATTTAAAAGTATTATTTATTCGTGGTAAAAAATATGAATAATAATGTTTTTGTAACAACTCTTAATATCACTCACCTTAAAATAATAAGGTACAAGAAGAAATTGGAGTCATAAATCGAGTGAAATAGAGTTCAAAGACTAAGCGATTCGAACGCATCTCTCGTAAAATTATTTAAAAATGACTATTTCTGCGGTTAAGGTATCAGAATACATCTGAAAAGATTAAAAGGTGTAATAATATTTCTTATCACAAGTAAAATTAATATATTTTATCGATATGAATTAATTTTGAAACCTGTTTATTTCAATTACTGTGTTGCCAGTTTGGAAATTGAATATTCCCATTGTAACCGACGAAAATATAGTGGTTAACATGCATGTGCATAAATGTCACATGGTTTCTATGATATTCTCTTTTAAAAATGTGAAACATTTGAATATCGTGTTTCAATAGTTTTTGTTATCCAACTTAGACAAGAAAGATGGATACTGTGAAAATTCGAGTGATTTTTAAATAGCTCTTCAAAAATTATTTTGAAGTTTCTAAAATATTTTTTTTCTAAATCGAATAGTTTGCGTGACAGACGCTTCCAAAGTGGAAAAAAGTAGCCCCCCCCCCCCACTAACTTCTAAAACAAGAAACTTAATAATCTAAAAAAAAACATATGATGTACATTACTATAAAAACTACCAACGAAAATTGTTTTGAATGAGATCTAGTACGTAGATTTTTTAAATACCTCGTTAATCGTAAACCGTTTATTACCGCGTAATCTTTCATAAAAATAACTTAAATACTTTAATTTCATAAATCAATGGTACGGTACCCTTTGGCCGGTTTTTTTTTATATGGTTAGTTTAGGCTGTGATCTAGCTGTGCAAGTCCAAATAAATACTTTCCTAATTTTATTTTATTTCCTACGTAGGTATACCGTAACATTTATTTGAAATGGTACCTGAGTCACTTTATAAATAAAAGAAATGAAAGAAAGAAAGAACATTTTTTATTCCACACAAACAAAACGCACTTTACAACTAAATACCAAACAAAATACAGGAAAAAAAAATATTAACACCAAAAGTCTCGTACTCTAACATGCAAAACTGCCAAACTATAAACAAAGTTGATTTGATGTCAAAGCCAGGGTCATAGACCATAGACGATGGAAGTAATAAGTACTTCGTCCAACGTAGTAATGAAATGAGTTTTTGGCGGGAAAGTCAAGTTGAGTGTCACGCTCGTTTTTCATTGGACTTTTAAAATTATTTATAGTGTTGTTTACTAAATAAAAGTGCGTGATTTATGTAGTAAAAAGTGCATTTAGTAAATAGTTTATAAAGAACAGTGAAATATCGCAGCATAGTGGCCACATCATGACTTTGCCCCAAACCTCACACGTAAGACGGGTCACGCTGCAGTCTTTTTCTACATGAATAATTCATAATTACTTGACATTGGCTAAATGCACAAACCATGCGAAGGCAAAGAAAAAAAAAAAAACAACGTAGTACTTAGTACCTCCATGCCATAGGCATTAGACAGCACACATTACATTAAATACTCTTTTGAATGTAAGCGGCGACCTCCACTTCTTTTTACTGTCATGTACCTCTATCACTGTTCATTCTATGATTGACGGAGATCACAGAAATTATACTGGTTGGTTGCCCATGCCCGTATATATTGTGACTTTTTTTTTGTTATGTTTTTGTGGTACTACAAAGTACATGTTATAAATAAATACCAAAATTCTTTATTCCAAATAATTCTAATATTAGCACTCGGATGAAAATAACTGAGCAACAGACTTACGTATTCTCTTGTATTTATGTTTACATTTTTTGCATTCGCAGACATTATTACATAACTTTTACACGTGGTTATTGTATAATTTGAATACTTCATTACTTATTTGCCTGTTTGCATTACGTAAATTAGTTACTATTTACAGGATAAAAATAATCAGCATAACAAGCGAAGAATATAGCAATAACCTTCGCTTTGTGTACTATTAATTTCAGGATCGACGACAATAATCTCATCTGCCTAGTTATTCCCAAAAATGTTGGGGTTGGCTTCTAGTCTAACCGGATTCAGCTGAATACCAGTATTTTACATGGAGCGACTGCCTATCTGACTCCCACAATACGATACGATACGATACCCTTGGTAGACTCAGATGGTCAGACACAAGTCTGACCACATGTCGATAACTATAAATTGGACGGTATTTCAGTTTAATCAGGAAGCTATTTGACAATAAGCGTAGATGCTGATGCATGATTGCTCGGTGGTAGGTCATAACATTGACTGCCGGCAGAAGTAACCAACCACCAGACAAGGTCTTGTCGCCAAGCGATTCCCCGTGTTCCGGCATGATGTCTGGTGAAGCCGTACGGAGGACGGCTCTGATCAGTTGTGTTGCGATGTGTGCCGGGTACGAGGCGCCAAATGTTGTTGTGTCGGGTGTTTGGTCGTGGAAAGTGTCCAAATCAATCTCCCTCTGGCGCAGCATCGTTGGTCGTGTTGGTCTTGGGTTAAACATAGTAACACCTTTTTTTTTTTTTTTTTTTTTTTTGTCGCTGGGGAAAATGTCAATTACGCATCCCCACCCGTCGGGGGACGGGAGGGGTATGTGGGACTCCCCGGGAGAGAGCCTCCCGGTATACCCACTAAAAACCCCAGCGCTACTCCGGCATCGCCATAGTGGCGGGGGAGTGGGAAACTAGCGGAGCCTCAGCTACCTCTCCCCCGCCGGCGAACCCCGCCTAGTGAGGCGGGCCCTCATTTGCCCCTCTTAAAGAGGGGCCGTAGCTCCCGCGTGGTGAGCGGTGCAAGGCGGGCGCGGGCACCCCCGTGCCTCACGCCCGCCACTCACCTCAGGGAGGGAGAAAGCGGGCAAAGTCCCGCCTTCTCCTACCCCTACGCCGCCTACGGAGCGCTGGAGCGAGGGGATCCTCCTCTCGCTCCCGCTCCGCGGCCTCCTTCTGCGACATCACGACCTCGCAGAAGGAGGCCACCGCCGCCCAGGCCCCCTCGCTCCCCACCATCGCTCTGACGACGGCGGGCAGCGAGAGGTCCCCTCCTACCGCCGCGACAAGATCGCGGCGCGGCACGGCCCACGACGGGCACACCGCGAGGGTGTGTTCCGCCGTGTCCTCCGCCGCGCCGCAACCATGGCACGACGGCGTCTCCTCTCGTCCTATCCGGTGCAGGTACCTGCCGAAGCAGCCGTGACCGGAGAGTACCTGCACCAGACGGAACGAGAGGAACCCGTGACGCCTGTCGAGCCAGTCCTTCAGGACCGGCCCGATGGCATCGAGGGTACGGCGGCCGAACACCGCGGAGGCGAGGTCCTGCGTCCAATGCTGGATGATGGCGTCCCTCGCCTCGCGGCGGACGGCTTCCCTCACTTCTGGGGCCGGACGCTCGCCCAGCGCCCTGCGCCCCGCCGTCCACTCGTACACTCTGGCGAGCACCCAGGCCTCGAGCTCCCAAGGCGGGGTGCTCGCCAGAGCGCATGCCGAAGCGAAGCCTACCGTCCGGTAGGCCCGCGCTGCCCGCTGGGCGATGGCCCTTTGGGGCGCCCGAAGGGCGGTGAGGTTCTCCCTCCTATGGAGGGAGTCCGCCCAAATGGGGGCCCCATAAAGGGCCATGCTCCGCAGTATGCCGGCGTATAAGCGCCGGCACCGCGTGCTGGGCCCTCCCATGTTCGGCATGAGCCATGAGAGGGCGCCCGCGGCTTTCAGCAGGCGCGTCGACAGCCCGCTGAAATGCGGGCCGAAGCGCAGCCTACTGTCCAACATGAGGCCCAGATACTTCATCTGGGCCTCGACCCCAATCCTGACGCCCTCCACAAAAATGTGGGCGTCAGTTGGGCGGCGCTGCCGGGGGCCGTGAAAGAACACGGCCTCCGTTTTGTGCAGCGCCACCCTCAAGCCCAGGCGGCGGATCCTTCCCGCCACTAAGGATCCGCCCGCCGACGCCAAACTGGCCGCCTTCCGGAAGGTGCTCCCGCGGGAAGTGAGGAGAGTGTCATCCGCATAGCAGATGACACTCGTACCTCGAAGGAGGGTTCCCCGCAGGAGCCAGTCATACCCGACGTTCCACAGTAGAGGTCCTAGAACGGACCCCTGTGGAACGCCGGTTCCGACAGCGTATCGCCGCAGCTGGCCAGCTCCGTCTTCGAGGAGGACAGCACGGTCCTCCAAGTAGCTGGCCAGGAGGCCCCGTAAGTACAGGGGCACTCCGTGGAACCGGAGCGCTTCCAGGATGGTGGAGTGGGGGATGGAATTGAAGGCGTTGGCAATGTCGAATGACACAGCCAACACTCCATCCCCCACTCCCACCGCCTCTGTCACCTGGCCCTTGAGACGGGCCAGAGCGTCCACTGTCGAACGACCAGCTCGAAATCCGAACTGGGCGTCCGACAGGTCCGGTCCCACGCTCCGCAGATGCCGCTTGAGACGGCCAGCGATGATCCCCTCGAACATCTTGCCGGCCTCATCGAGCAAGACGATAGGCCGGTATGCCGATGGGGAGTCCGCCGGCCGTCCCTCCTTCCGGAGGAGGCATAATTGGCCTTCCCGCCAAGGTTTCGGGAACCTCCCCGACGCGAAGCATGCGTTGAAGAGGTCCCGAAACCTTCCTTCCATCTCGGTGGCCGCGATGGCCACCACCCGAGCGGGAACACCGTCCGGGCCGGGAGCCGTCTTTTTGGCGCGGAGACGAAGAGTCGCCGCGCCAAATTCTTCCTCTGAAACCGGAGGAGGAGGAGCTTCCTCCTCCGATTGACCCACTCCCCGTGGGGGGTTCATCACTGGAGGGGTGAAGTTCGGGTCCCTGCACGGAAACAGGGACCGCACCACCCCATCCAGGAGAGCTGGTTCGAGGGTCTCGGTAACCGGGGGACCAATGCGGCGCAGTTTGTTCCGCGCCGCCTTATATGGCCTCCCGAATGGGTCGTTGTCGAGATCCTCCAACAGCTCAGCCCTCGCCGCGTCCTTAGCGGCGCCGATGGCCGACTTGAAGGCCGCCTTTGCCTCCACGTACCTCGCGTAGAGGCGGTCCTCGTCGGCCTGGTCACGTCGGCGCCGTCGACGCGATCGGGTGTAGGCCCGCCGTGCTGCCACGCAGGAGGCCCGCAGCACTGCCAGCTCCTCCGACCACCAATAAACGGCGCGTCGGGGAGGCGGACGTCTCGACCGAGGCATACTGGCGTTACATACCTCGGTCAATGACCCCCTCAGTCGGGCCGCCGCCGCGTCCACGTCCAGGACGTCCACGCCGGGACCTGGCCAAAGCCAGTCCTGGACGAAAGCGGCCTCCCGTGCCGCCTCCCGGTCCAGGTGGGTCAGAGCCCACCTTGGAAACGGGGATCGGCCCGACGATGAGGGGGTGCTGCGGCGCCCCGGTGGATTCTGGGGGGAGATCTCGAATCGCACGTAGCGGTGATCCGAGATCGTCTCCCCCAGTTCCACCCTCCAGTTACGAATGCGGGCGGCCAGTGCCGGTGTGGCGAAGGTGAGGTCCACTATGGACCCGCCCTGCCGCCGCACGCACGTCCGGACGCTCCCCCTATTCAAGAGGGAGAGACCAGACGTGGCCGCCCACAAATCGACCGCCCGTCCGCGATTGTCGGTGGCCGGGTTTCCCCAGACCACCGATTTGGCATTCAGATCTCCCAAAACGGAGACCTGACGCGTTGTCGCCCTACCTATGACCGCCGTCAGGACTCCGAGGAAGTCCTCGAAGTCCTGAAGTGGGCGGTTTGGGGAAAAATAGACCCCCACAAGGGCCATCCCTCCCCACGCGGCGGCCACGTATCCCGGTCCCCTCTCTAAGAGCGAGAGGGGAGGGGAGTCCGTGGAGGACCGCACCGCGATTGCCACCAAGCCGTCACTATCCCCCAGCCAATTGCTGGGAGTATAGTACGGCTCGGCCACCACTGCCACATCCACCAACCACTCGGCCATTGACTGCACCAGTAAGTCCTGGGCAGCCCGGCAGTGGTTGATGTTTGCCTGCAAGATGCGACGGTCGGTACCCATTATTCGACCATCGCATCACCCTCGGCCACCGCCGCTGATGGGATATCAGCGGGGGTAGTGGCAACAGCGGCAGGACGGCTTATAACCGCCTGCGGCTTGCCCTTCTTAGACGGGGGTCGGCATGACCTCCCCCCCATCACGTGGTCCGCGGGGCGGCCACTAGAGGCACACGCGGCGCAGTGCGACTTGGCGGCCTCACACGTGGCCGCCATATGGCCCTATTTCCCGCAGCGGAAGCATGTGTCCGCCCTATCCACGGTGGATGGACACATGGCTCGGGTGTGGCCGATGCCGAAGCACTTGAAGCAGCGCATTGGCGCTGCCTCAAGCACCCGGATCACAGCCCGGCTGAAGCCTACCAGAAGCCGTCCCTGGCATTTAGCCTGGACGGCCAACATTGCGGCGACTGGGCACATCAGCCGGATAGTGCCCAGTCCACCGCGGCCGGGCCTGATATCCCGAGCCTGCACCGCTGCGGGTTCGCAGCCACCGGCTTTCGCGACCGCCTCCACCACTTCCTCCTTGGTGACCGAGTCATCTAGACCGGTCACCTCAATGGCTGTGGTTTTGGTCGGCCTGGCGACCTTCGCCACGTCGGCAAGTGCCTCCCTCAACTTGCCGGCGAATAAGTCAGCGTTCCTGCCGCCGTCCTTCCCCGGAAACTCGAAGAGTCGAGCTCCGGTTTGGGTACGTCGGCAGTTACCAAGCCCCAACTCGGCGGGGTCTGCGACGGCTCGAGCCCGTCTCAGGACGGACTCGTAGGTTACCCCCCTCTCCGCGGCCTCGGGCACGATGGTCACCGTGACCGCCGCGGATTTGGGGGCAACCAGCCTCGGAGACTTTTTAGCTGCCGAGGCAGCCGCTGGTGCAGCCGCTGGGGTTGCCGGGGCTTGGGTCGCCTTCTTCCTCCTGCCCCTCTTCACCACCTCTGACCACGGCTGATTGGACGGGGTGGTGGAGGGGAGGAGGGCGTCTCCCTCCTGAACCTGGGGGACAGGTGTCGCGATGGCAACCGGCCCCGGTTCGGCACCCGCACTCGTACCGGGGGGAGGCAGAGCCCCCGGCGTCCTCTTCCCCTTGCCCTTGCCCTTTGAGGGCTTTGGCACAGGGGGAGCCACTGTCGGCGTCTTGTCCGCCGCTAGTGGTGGACGGAGACGCGGTTCGGGCAAGAGGCGGTCTTCTATGCCTGCAAAACAGGCACGGATGAAGGCCCTCTCCTCCATGACAACCTTGCGGAACACTTCCTCGAGATTGGAGGAGGAGGGGGCGGGAACCACTGCCGACGGGGCCGCTGCTGACGGGGGCGGGGCCGTAGCTTCAGCCAGCTTCTTGTGAAGCTGGCTGATTTCTGCTTGCAGGCGATCCACCCTCGCCTGCAGCTGCCGCGTCTCCTCTGACGCAGTACGCTGCGTCAGTTCAGACACAATGCCGAGCAGGCTAGTTGCTCGGCATTTCAGGGCCTTTTGAATCGTGCCCTTCAGGTTGGAGGACTTGGAGGCGACCTCGACGATCTCCTCCTTGTCCTCCTCTGCCAGTCGGGCCAGCTCCGCCACGGATAATCCCTCGAAACTGACGAGGGCTGAACCATATCCGGCCCTTGACTTGGCTGCACGCGCCTGCCTCTCTTTCGCGGCAACCTTCTCCTCCAGCTCCAGCTCGAGGTCGGCCCGTCTGGCCAAGTCAAGCTGACGCTGGGCGTCCGCTAGACCCACATCATGGGTGCCAGCCTGAGAAGAAGTCGAGAGCGAAGAAGTCTTCGCCCTCGGCTTCTTCTGTTTGGGCTTACCCTTGGCCGAGTCCGAAGAACACTCGGACCCGGGCCTCAGGTAGGCCCTCTTCAAGCTGCGGTCCGCAGCCACTCCACACACGGACGACGAGTCCCCGACAACGGACCCCATGTCCGAGTCGGAGTACTCGTCCTCCCCGCAAGAGCCCGCCGCTGATGGTGCGCGACTGGCTTCCGACGCCGACAAGTCGTCGGGTTGGCCCTGAGAAGGGCCTTTGGGTTGGCCCTGAGAAGGGCCTTTTGTTTGGCCCTGAGAAGGGCCGTTTGGTTGGCCCTGAGAAGGGCCTTTTGAGGCGAAACGCCCGGAGGCATTCCGCAATCGTTTCGGCATTTTAGCGTCGACCTCAAGATAAAAAAAAACCACAATAATAAAAACAATTAAAACCCACAATGAAACGGAACCCACAATAAAATAAAACCCAGAATAACACCACAATTACACAATCGCCCTCAGAATAAAAACAGCCTGATCGCGTAAGTCACAGCGCTCGTTAGCCACCGGTCTGCCACTCCGTTACGGTGGTCAGACACGGTGTTGCCCGGGGAACACTACGTGGAAGTCAGCGCTGTGCGGGGGTCCCCCAAACATAGTAACACCTCGCTCAACTGCCGTCATCCTTCCTATTCCTAAGTTTTTTAAGTGAATAGGCTTAATAAACTAGTGCGCTTTACCATTAACGATTGCATCACTGTTTACCATCAGGCGGGATTGCAGTCAAGCACTAGTTTATAATTATTTAAAAAAAAATCTAAAGTTTATCTATTGATTTGTTTCCGTAACTGTTGTTATATGTATACCCCTTGATAAGACGGATGGTCAGACTTTCGCACTTGATGGACTGACAACCCGTAACGGTTGTCAAAGATCTACGAATGAGTGCTGGGACCAACGGCTTAACATAGTTTCTGAAACATGAAAAGGAAGGGGAGAAAATATGGATGGAGCGAACCCATCCATAGACTAACCGCGCCATGCGTAGCTTAATCTCATCGGTTGACCTGTGCGGCTGTTATTGAGTCACGAGCCACTCATGGTTGAAGAAAATCCAAAGCAATAGAAAAAATTTCTCTGATGTTATTATCTACTCTATACAGAGTGGTGCTGACAATAAGACAATAAATGAAAAAACGAACAATGCTGGTTCATAGGAATAATCCTAAACCATAGAAAAAAATCTAGCAACAAAAATAAAAAAAATGAAAATTTCAAACAAACTAAATCGCATAAAATTGCAAACGGAATAAAATATCCTTTAAAAATATTGGTTCATTGACCTCCGATCCTGATGTGATGATGGATCGATCCTAGTATAATGTGATATGACCGTTTTCGAGAACTGGGTCGGGCATATACCTGTAGTATGGCACCTCCGATTCTACAAGGTTGTATTTGAGAGCAAGTTGCTGATGAATTATCCTGGCTACAAGGTTGTATCTATGCAAACTGTACTCTCCGTTGTGCTAACATTATTATTATTGATTTTCAACCAATTATCCCTTATAAGATTCTTTCTTTTCTTTTAATGAAGTGTTAATGATGAGGGGGAATAAGACTCGATTGGAAAGACATTGGAGGATCGACAGATAAAGATTTGATCATTATTCGGATACAGTTTAATTCCTTATTGTGACCTCCCCAAAGTGACATGGGACAGGGTAAGAAGGCAATTGTCACGCATGTCCCATACCTGATTGTCGTTCTATTTGTACTTTTCCCTCTTAAATATCAGTTTGAATTATTCTCGTCATATTGGTTTGAGCATTTCTGACACCAAAGCTACGTAACATGTCTAAGTATACATGCGACATGAAAAGAGTTGTCGACATCAGTTAGCCTGACATCAATGACATCAATCGATAGAATATTGTCAAACAGCCGCTGTTTCGATAAGGTTTGAAATAGATATACACGAACTGTACAGGATGACAGAGAAATTGACAGGCATCCTGTTTCCATGGAGTCAGTGCATCAATGAGCTAACTATTTAACTTGAACATGAACGAGCTGATCGGCGAGCTCAGCAGAGCGGGCATAGGGTGCCATATAGATGGACAGTGTGTCAGTAATATAAGCTACGCGGGTGACATGGTGCTGCTGAGCCCGTCGATTAGTGCCATACGTAAACTGCTAGAAGTTTGTAAGAAAAGTAAAGATATGCACGAGCCCATGGACTCAGATATAATGTAAAGAAAAGTGAAGTAATGGTGTTTAAGGCTGGTAACAAATCATTCGCTAGTGTGCCTCCTCTGTATCTTTGCGGTGCCACCTTAAACAGACTGTCTAGTTTCAAATATCTGGGTCACTGGGTCTCTGAGGATCTGAGTGATGACTGTGATTTGGAGAGGGAACGCAGGGCGCTGTCTGAGCGCTGTAACATGCTGGCCCGCAGGTTTGCACGGTGTACCGAGCAAGTCAAGGTGACTTTATTTAAAGCCTTCTGCCAGTCCTTCTACACTTGCAGCCTATGGACTAAGTACACGCAGTGTACACGCACCGCTCTGCGAGTCCAATATAATAATGCGTTCAGAATACTGTTCGGACTACGGCGCTGCTGCAGCACTTCAGCAATGTTTACTGAGAAAAGAGTGGATGGATTCCATGCCATCATGCGAAAGCGCTGTGCATCTCTCATGAAGCGAATGCGGGCCATCCCGAACAGCCTTTTGAGTGTTTTCGTGGACCGGTGGGACTCGCGGATGTGGCGGCACTGGATGTGACTACACACTACGGGTGGTCGCGTCCTAGGCTTGGCATAACTTGGCACTTCTGTGCGGTTCCATTTGATTGTGTTGTATTTCTGTTTTGTGTACTAACAATAGATTTATAAGGTTTTATTTGTATTACAATTTTTGTATGACTAACATTATATGGACTACGTCTCAAATAAATTATTATTATTATTATCAATCTGAATGGGCTAAATTCGTGGTTTCAGCTTGCGCGTCAGTATTCGTGCTACACTGTACACCTAGTTGACTACTGGATATTAGTAAAACGAAACGAATTAATGCTTATCACGACACTTTTCTAGGACTAAGAATCTTTTTACTGTAATACGACATTCATCCTACCCTAAAAAAACACACGGTGAAATTACTACAAAACATTTTATCACTTGTGTCTAAAGGACATTCTTATAAAAAACTAGCGGCCGCCAGCGACTTCGTTCGCGTGGAGTTAGTTAGCTCCTATTGGTCGCAGCGTAGTGTTATATAGCCTTAAGCCTTCATGGATTAATGGGCTATCCAATGCAAAAAGAATCATTCAAATTGGACCAGTAGTTCCTGAAATTAGCGCGTTCAAACAAACAAACAAACAAGCTCTTTAACTTTATATATTAGTATAGATTACAGTAATTTAAATCAGTTACACGACGTGATAGAGGCTATTACTAAAATTTTCGTCGTTTGTTGTTTTTTCTTCTGTTTCATGTTTTAAAAGTTCATAAAAGTTCAAGTTTTATGCCAAAGGCTTTGTTGAACCTATTCTCAATGGAGATAGTGGGTCGACGATGCCATTTCACATCGTTTATTAAGTGCAGCATCATTATTAAAACATAATTATTAATAAATTGATTATTATTATGTATTCAGCGTTTCAAAAAGTCGATTGAATGTGGAAATACGTATACATGTGGTATTTCATAAACTTTTCGACACGCCTGGATAGAAATGTTGGTAAGGGTAGCATTTCTATACAAAATATAAATTAGCATTATTTGTAATAAGATGAAATGTAATAAAACGCAGATATAGAATAGCATTTTAAGATATTTTTACTATTTTCATGCATTTAAAGGTAGATTCCAAATAATTATTTAATTGATTAATTATTTATTAATAATAATACAATTAATTGACTACTCGAACACGATTTTTTAATGAATATGTTCAAACACGTTGCTAAAGAAATTTATTATATTTGTACCTCAATTTTATTAGTAGGATCAAAATGTTTGCTTAAGACCTGATTCTTCACATAATTGTGGTGTAGTTGTGTGGTAGGTTATAACATCGGCTGCCAGCAGAAGTTACCATCCACCAGACAAAGTCTTGCCGCCAAGCGATTCGTCGTGTTCCGGCATGATGTCTGGTGAAGCCGTACGGAGGATGGGTCTGAGCAGTTGTATTGCGATGTGTGCCGGGTACGATGCGTCAAATGTTGTTGTGTCAGAGATTGGTCGTGAAGAATCCTCAGATCAATCTCCCTCTGGCGCAGCATCGTTCGTCGTATTGATCTTGGGTTTAACATGGCATCACTAAGTTTTTTGAGTGAATAGGCTTAATAAACTAGTGCGCTTTAACATCAACGATTGCATCACTGCTTACCATCAGGCGGGATTGCAATCAAACACTAGTTTATAAAAAAAAGCGAAAAAGTAGCAATGTTCTTTTACATTAGGTTTTTTTTTTTAATATTTATTGAATCTCACAGACAGACATTCTGTATTTGAAATCGTCTTTCCAATACACTAATAAATGATTACTTATGCATAAGTAGACGTACTTAAGCATAGGTTGGGTAATTTGTTACACTGAAATGTATGAGTTGAACCTTTAAAACATTGCACGAGTTTTAGAACGAAATTCCTAATGATAAAACGAGAGAATTAAAACAAATGTATTTTGTATGTCCATACAAAAGTCTCTTTAATCTCCCTGCCTAAGTAGCCTACCTAATTAAAAAAGCTTATTAGCTTAGCATACGACAAATTAAGTAACATAATTTGCCAAAATTACCCTAGAAGTTCATTTAACTAATGTTGCACCTATTAATTTAAACGTACCTATCTTTACGCTAAAATACAATATACAAAACATTTTAATACGAACAGTTTAATGTTCAAGTTTAATGAAGATCAGCCAAGGTCATTGATCTATGTTTAATTGAGATTTGTATTCATCCTTCATGATTACACCCTCCAAATTATTAAATGACACTTTGTTAAGTCAAATACTTTGATGACAATGTTAATAGCCCTCAATTATATTGATGAAGTGTATTTTATAAGTCATGGAAGGAAATAATTTTGTATTTTAACGATACTAATTTAAGGTTCTAATTTTTCGGATTTCCCTCCAATCATGAAATAACCTCTACCGCTCTGGATGGAGCGCCAGGGCGTGCCTGACTTTTACTTAAATCCACCCATGTTCCTTCATTTGCCACGGCATCTCTTTCGAACAACCTATGACCCTGGCAGGCATCGGTTCTCCTGGACCCCGTCACGATGGACTGTCCTCTTTGTGGTGCTCGTGGAACTGAAAGCGTCATCGACGACGACCAAGCCTGGTGCTATCGCTATCACTAGGTCGGTAGGGTGACTATCGTTTAGCGCGATCACTGTTCGGACATTCATGAAAGTTTATAACGGGGTGCCACAATATTGTATTAGGTTTTTTGCTTAGGAAAAGGTAGTGATAATACAGTTGGAAACATGTAAAAACGTTCGGTTAATATAAACGTAAATAATTTGTACTGTTGTTTGATTCCTCCCGCCACCTTGAAATACTCATAAAGACCTTCACAGTTTCTACGCTACACGGCAATTTAAAGGTAGAAAGAACTCAGAAACAATATTTTTATAGTTATTTTAAAGGCAGCGTTTCTATGTGTCGGGAGAATATATTACAGCACGGACAGCTTTATTAAGTAGAGATATCAGCAAATGTGAAAAGTTTCCCAAAATATTGCAAATTTAGTGATCCAATGAATTTCGGGCTAAAAGTTTCCCCGGCTTTGAGGAATACAAAATAAAACAACTCGATAATACATGAAATAATATCACGCCATATTTTTAGGCTTGGTTGGACACAGGTGCAGCTATAGTAAACACATACTTGTCAGTTATGGTTCCGTGTAATAGAGGGTGAAGGTTTATTGACTTTCTATCTTTCTTGAAGGTCTATTGTTAATCAGATGGGCACAAATTCACAAAAAAAAAATTGGGGTAAAAGGCATCTTATATGTCAATCATGGTCATACACCACCCTGTGTACCAATTTTCATCCAGATCCGAACAGTGTTTTTTGCGCGAAAGGGAAAAATATATCTATTCCTACAAACTTATAAATATTAGTAGACGAACGATAGTATGGACAAAACATTAAAATAGATAAGATTAGAAAATATATAACATATAAGATACGGCTGCAGAGATTATTTCTTCTATTCAGTTTTTTTTTTCGCTACTTGTCTGCGTTTGGGCGCCCCTTGTGTGGCTACGTATCGCTGCCAATGCGGTGAAAGTGTTGACTGCTTCGGACACCATGGCTTATCCTGCAGTAAAAGCGCAGGTCGGATGGCACGGCACACCAGCATTAATGATATTATCCGCCGTGCTCTTGTCACTGCCGGCGTGCTAGCTGTTTTAGAACCTCACGGCTTGACACGCGACGGAATGACTGTAATGCGGCTGCTGCAAGTGCGGAAAACCTCAAACAATCTCATTGGAACCTATATGTTCGAGCCGTTTGTTCATTCATACAACGTGGTAATGCCTTTTGGCCTTTTGGCCACGTTTCCTGTTGACAGCGATGCGGATGAATTTTTTGATGCCCTCTAGTTATTTCCATTCCTCTTTTATATACTTGTAAATATTTTTTTTTTACTTTTTAAATTATGTAAATATTAGCCACTACATTAATTTGAGTAGGTACTACAATAAAATACATACCCTTCAGTTTTAGACTAGACTCAAAAACACATTCGATTATAAGGACAACGGCAGTTCAGTTTCAAAGTCATTCGCTTACAGCTACAATTGTGTAGGTATCTACAGATAGAGGCAACACGCAGGCGTATGTCTGTCTGTACCAAGATAATCACGTTACAAGAAATCTTTCCACAAATTCTAGCGGTTAAATTCAGATTATGTTATAGTTGTCAGAATTTCACCATTAAATATGCTCATTAGTTACATTGTAACTAATGAGCTTTTTAGAGCTAGTTGAAAAGGCGCGCGTTTGATAATGTATTGTAAATATGGAATATTTAATTTATGCTAAGAAAATAAAATTACAAACGCTATATAATACGAGTATTGTATATAATATATATATATATATATATATATATATATATATATATATATATATATATATATATTTGTAGTGTTGCGATGTGTGCCGGGTACGATGCGCCTAATGTTGCTGTGTTGGGAGTTTGGTCGTGGAGGGTCTTCAGATCAATCTCTCTTTGGCGCAGCATCGTTGGTCGTGTTGTTGGGTTTAACATTGCATCACCTCGCTCAACTGCCGTCTTCCTTCCTATTCGCTCTGTTTTTCTGAGTGAATTGGCTCTTAATAAACTAGCACGCTTTACCATCAACGATCGCATCACTGCTTACCATCAGGAGGGATTGCGGTCAAGCGCTAGTTTATAATTATTAAAAAAAAGTATAACAAATCTGTTTTGAGCCCCATTCAAAAATTAAAGCCACATTATTCCTTGAAAACGAACAACTAAACTAACAGTTTTACTATAATATAAAAATAGGCGCTTTCATTGTAATCAACAAAGCATTAGAAAGTTTCGGACAGTAAGGCAAAATTTATTGGGAACTTTGTTATTGATACAAGAAAGAGTAATATTATATTGGAAATAGTATCGTATCTGTTTTCCGAAGTAACTTGCAAGTTTCGAAATAAAAAAAAACAGAGTTAAAGTTTTCTGCAAGTAGCTTGGTACACTGGCTACTCAATCACTATGCCTTTAATATTGCTTTCCTTAATTTCGCCACATTATGCACCCAGTATCTATGTAAACTGAGGTACGCCTTTATCTGTTGTTACTCGGATTATACAAGCCAACTGAGGTTAACTGATCAATTACCACAAATGACGAAACTTCTTATTTTTTGCGTGAAAGAGTAAGTAACACTCATCCTTTCAATCTCTCACGCTTATAATATTATAGTAGGAAGTAGGGTAGCAACTATTATAAAATACTACCAACATTTCTTCAATTAGCTATCTTCATATAGTTTTAATAAAATAAATACTAGGTAATTAGGAAAATCTGTAAGCTATATCAACCTAGATAAGTTTACATGGATATGTTACCAGGATTCAAAAGTATTGATAATAAAAGGTAGATCAGTCTATCCCTTCAAAGTGTCAAAGCATGTCGAGTTAATTCAAGCAAAATCAAAAACAATAAACACATTTGCGTAATACGGCGATTACGTATAGAAGCCTTTGGTAGTGACCAATGTGGGCGTAAAGGGGAAATGGGGGGTTAAATGATTTTTGTGAATGTTGGTAATGTTTAAGCTATTGCATCGCTTCTATCGCGGGCCTTGCCGTGGTTACCAAATCCAGAAATTTCGTAACGAAAATAACCTAACACCCACTCCAACCGGCACAACGGTGCGTTGTTGAAAGCCGTGAATCGTTCAACATCGTTTCAGTTCGGGAGTCTTCGGCACGGTGTGTTTGTATGCGTGCGACATCTTTTGATAACAATTTATAGATTTTCAAGAATGTAGATCACGAATATGACCTCATTTTTGAAATACAAGATGGCCGACATCATATTTCATGACGAAAATGACGTCATTTTTAAGCTATTGCATAGCTTCTATCTCTTTATCATAGTCGAACATAAAACATTGAATATAGTTTAGTCGCTAAATCGCCACCATTTTTTGCACTTTTTTGATGACGTTACTGGTAAAAAATAAACAAAGTAATTGGACTTTATTGGTAAAAAATAAAATTTAATAATTTAAAAGAGTGTCCATGGAGTTTCTTGCCCGTTCTTCTCAGCTTCACCTTACTGACTGACCGACCTCCTGACAATTCAAGGTTTATTTGAAATAAATGCTTTGATATGATTTGATTTGAAAGAACAAAAAAGAAAATAACTTGAATTATTATCAAAGAAAAAAAAACATAGTAAAAAAGTACTGCATAAATAAAATAAATAAATAATTATAATTCCATAAGGTGATAAAAATGCTACGTAATAACTTCACCGCGGCAGTCCCCGAGTGCCACACGTCTCTTTTTTCTTTCTTAGTTGGTTCTAATCATGATCAGTTGTAGCAGTAGTAGCGGATTGAGTTGTTTACGAAATTGTCGAATCGTTGATCTTCGCAAGTTTTGAAGTGACAAATGCATGCACTGACCGGTCAGGTCCACTCGATTAATTGGAGCTGTCTGTGACTTTGGTTCTTCTGTGGATCTCCTCATTTCTGATTCGATCGCGCAGAGAAACTTCGGGCATAGGTCTTTCCATCGCCCTTTTTGTGACTCTGAGCCTTTATGCGAGGCCCATTATGAACGACCACATTTCAGTTCCGTAAATCATCACTGGCAACACACATTGAATTTATATAGACGGTCATTAACACAAATCTATACTTGAACTAGGAATTTTACCCAAATATCTAATGATCTACCCTGATAACCCCACCAATATCCAATTAAACAGATAATATATCAGAACAAGAGGCATCCATCATGACGTTACGAAAAACCTGTTGAAGTTTATGTGCGACTGTTTCTGCAACTGATTTTTCTTAAAATAAAAGAAACACGATGTCATATTTTTTTAATGTTCCTCTCAGAAAAGTAAATTATACTTTACTACATTAGAAAACTTTGTTGAAGAGTACCCAAAAGAATTTTACAGGTTCCAATTTCCCCAAAACAAGACAGTTTGGGAAAAAACAGGTCACGAATCTTTTATTTTTTACGATAAAACTCGATCCATCAATTTGTTCACGCAATAGATTCAAATACTCGTATCTAAACTGCGCACAAGAAAGACTTTTCACGAGAAATTTTTGTCTTCATTTATTTATGTATAATATAAATGATTCTTTTTGAAACTCGACGTGGGAATTTTATGAGGGATGCATTAATGTGACGAACTGAACAGATCAATGACTATTAGCCGTAACGTGTTACGTTTGTGGAAGGATTTGATTTCATATATACCTTATTCATTGTATAGTATTTGTTTTATACTCGTATAGGAACAGAACATTATTTAGCCTATTTATACGCTAAAAAGAGCTTGTATAGTTTACATTCATTAACATTTATGAGATCCGCAAAAGAACCAAAGTCACCAACATAGCTCTTCGGGCCGCTAAAATTAAGTGGCAGTGGGGAGGATGGGGCAGTAAGGTTCTGAAGTGGCGGCCACGTACCGGAAGACGCATTGTAGCGAGGCCCCTAACAAGGTGGACCGATGACCTGGTGAAGGTCGCGGGAAGCCGATGGTGCGGGCAGCACAAGACCGGTCAATATGGAAAGATTTGGAGGAAGGCCTTTGTCCAGCAGTGGACAAAGGCATTCCTCAAGAAGCCGAATAAGAAGAAGAACATTTTTGAATTATAATTGAGAGTGATTAAGTTAAGACCGATTTATTATGAATAGTTTTCCTATATCAGTTTACTGACGTAGTTCACGTCAGAGCAGAAAATACTAACAATTTGGTACCTATATAGTTAATGTAACTGTACTATAAATACGACGATGTTTGCTCCTTTCCTAATTAAGTATAGAAGCCTCTCAATGTCACAAAGTCAGTGTCCCCCAAACGCTCGTAAAACTGTTGTATAACATAATAAATTATTTTTAAGCACCACTTTCACTAGTTTTTCTACCGTAATTCTGATTTATTCAAGTGTAATTTCATCTAATCTTACAATTTTTTGCAACAACAGCATCTCTTCAATTAGTTGTTCATAATTACTCACATGGACTTAGAAGAGATTTCAAAGAATATAAAAAAAAAAATTGAAAGTTTCTTTTTTTGTTTTTGCATATGTTGTTTCTCTCATGAAAACAGAAACGGCCTCCTTTTTTATCATACCCTAAAAAGATATACGAAAAAATAAAGATAATTATATGAAAAGATTGGAGTATCTTTCTCAAAAAAGTGCAAAAAAGCAGCTGATATTTTGACTCCAAAATAACAGCTTTTTAGTAAATGCACAAATAATATTATTATCTCATGTTTATTTTAAACTAAATGGTGAATTATGAAGCTTCAAATAAATCTGTATTCAGAACAAAACGCATTGAATATGAATCTATGAATCTTGGATGAATCTGATAAAGATTGGTTTCAAATCCCTCTGCAACAGAAATACGATCGAAAGAAAGATGGGCCTGAAAATAAAACTGATACGATGTTGTTCTTTTTTTTTTGTCTTTATTTCCTACTAGCAAGGCCCTGCAATTTCACGCGCATTAGTTTCGAAAAGTATTCTATAAGTTATGCCAGATTATAAACCATCTTTACGCCAATTAATTTTATCCAAATCAGTTCAATAAGTTTTGCGTGGCTGAGTAACATATTATCATCATATTTATAATCCATCAATTCCAAGCATATCTATCCTCACAAACTGTAATATTAGGACTCGTAGTAAGAAGTAGGATTAATTAAATGGATATTGGTGTGTCTGATACCAACAAAATATAAGCATAAATACCTATAAAACAACTTCAAATGCATTCAGATAATGGGGGGTGAATGATGACATTAAGTTTGACATTTATGAGTAGTAGTCGTGGTGGCCTAGTGGTTAAAACACTAGCCTGTCAGTATGAGTGTGTGGGTTCAATTTCAGGTCAGGCAAGTACCAATGTAACTTTTCTAAATTATATGTACTTTCTAAGTATATCTTGGACACGAATGACTGATTAAAAAGGTGAAGGAAAACATCTTGAAGAAACCTGGATTTTATGTCTGAAAACAGCCAGGCACAGATCTTCTCTGTATGAGAGAAGACCTGTGCCCAGCAGTGGGACGATAAAAAGGTTGATAATAATGATGATGATATTTAGAGATTCCGATTCATATTTCTATGACACGACTATCGATAAAACATAAGTCCCCAATCAATACTCATAGTCTCCATTAAGAACCTCTCGCTGTGATCGTATTCAGCACAATTGTATTAAAATGTGTGGTGACGTCAATAACTGAGGCCGAATATTGGAAGAAATAGCATTTGATATCGCCCAGTGCCATTATCATAGAATCTTATATGTGACGGTTACTGAATACAGACATGACAGCATTCAGCATTTTCTCATACCCTTAAGACATAAATCAAAATCATGTCAGTTTGTGGCCCAACCATTTATTTTTTTCCATTCTATGATCCTAGAACACGCATGTTTCATCGCTCTTTTAATTTGAAGGTTACGATTGACAAATTTCTAAATGGTACTAGGGGGTTATTTGGCATGTGAATGATCACACTCAACGATAAGGCTTTGTTGTTGTTGTTAAAACGAAAAATAATCCGCAATTGTACTTATGGAATTAGGGACTTAATTAATGTATAAAGCAGTCACAGAAAACTTCTAAAGTTTTTCTACAAATTCAACAATATATGTATAAACTATGTAACGTCACTGGATTGTACACTTTTTAGCAAACAGTGATGTCAGCCACCACTCCTGATGTTTGATGCCTTTTATATTTGTCATTTTTAATTATTTTATAAAACAGAAATACGTATACAATATTAGTCTATAATCTGAATGACGGAATAAATAGAATCAATTTTTTTTACCCAGGAAACAGCCCTATTAGAAAGTAAACGTCTCGCTACTACACAGTTTGCCTACTCAACATTTCACCTTTCCATTGCTTACTTATATTGTCATTAGAATATATGTGAATGAAGTTGTGAGCACACCTAAATATTTACTACTTAAGCCGGCTTACTAAGAATTTACTAACGTAGGTACAGTCGACTACGCGGTCGGTTATAACACTTTGTCGTTGAACTAGTTCAGTCACTGGGAGAGGGCAGCAACGAACAGTCTGGGTAGGATAATATTGAAAATCCAGCTGTATATGTTGGCTCTGTTATCACTGGTACATCAGCGCCTACTAAAAATAAAAAATAAAAAAAAAATAAATACGGACAAATCACACAGATTGAGCTAGCCCAAAGTAAGTTCGAGACTTGTGTTATGGGATACTAACTCAACGATACTATATTTTATAATAGATACATATATAGATAAACATCCAAGACCCAGGCCAATCAGGAAAAGATCGTTTTCCATCATGACCTGGCCGGGGATCGAACCCGGGGCCTCCACGTCGCAGGCAGGCGTGTTGATCGCTGCGCCACGGAGACCGACAGGGTTTTCTTAACATACTGTATACAGTATGTTAAGAAAACCCTGTCCGACTCGTGAAGGTGTTGTAAGGTATCGATAACTGATTCCACTAATGGATACAAAACCGGGCCAAAAGTAAAAAAAAAATCCCCCTTAAAAATAAATATTATTTCGCAAAAAGAGGTAACTTAATAAATGTGCGTTAAGCACCCTTCCGCGGGCGACGGGCGACAGGGCACGCGGCACGTGGTCGCATCGCTATTCTCTCATAATAATACCGGTGTTGTCACTTTTTTAAAAATTACCACATTTCGGGGAAGTTGGAATTAATTCGCGGGAAAAAAAGATTATTTCAAAATTTATTTGTACTATGATGATTACGTATAATTTTATATTATATTTGGTCATGTGTTTACCTAACCTTTATTATCCTTATGGGTCGGACAGGGTTTTCTTAACATACTGTATAAGTATGGCGGTCTCTGGAAGGATTCATTTATCTTAAGTAGGTTACAGAAGGGGAAAACCAAGCCGTTATTCTTTTAATCATTAAATATTTGATTTTAAAGCAGTATGACACTGGTATTACTTTTACAAAAAGATTTTTTTTAAAAGATCAGTGACGTAATATTTTTGTTGATAATCTCGAAGTCAATGGAAAATAAAGACTAGGACATTGGCGCCGATTCTGTTGTTCACAAACTAAACTAATTTTAAGTTAAGTGCATCTTTTTCTTTCCATTTCGTTAAGAAAAGGATAGAAGATAACATTTTAGTTTAATCCTGTCAAATTAAAATACTCCATAGACAGTTTAGGCGCGATTATAAACATGGCGACTAAAAATACACCAGTTTACGTCAGGAGCGCACTAATTTGACAGGTCTAAACTGACATTTTATCTTCTGTCCTTTTCTTAATAGAATAGCTAGAAAAAGATACATTGAATTTAAATTTAATTTAGTTTGTGAACAAGGAAATCGGAGATATTGACGCCCTATATATATTTTACTGTTAGATGTTAAAAAGTCAGGTTGTTTTTTGTCAAAACTTTGCCCCTTGCACTCTGGATATCAAGCGCCCGGTAACACAGAGTCCACATAAAGGCAGTCACAATCGAACCGGTCTTTCTCAAGACCTATACAAACCATCTCATTTAATCAAGAGCCAATACCCGTGGCGAGTTCAATAAGTTACAGATGATTCAACCACTATAGAGGTTAAAAGTCCAAACCACTCTCGTTTAATTATATTGAACCCTTACAAAGTAAAACTTTTTCTGTTCGGTATCCTTAGTCAAGCGGTATTTTCAAAGCAATTAACAATGATTCAGCAATGATTAACAACAATGTGTGTTCCCAAAACGATTTATCAAGATACTTGTTAATATTTCCACTTTGAAATTTTCAACGATAAATTCAGTTTCGTGAATAATGAGAAAATTACTGTGATAATAGTGTAATTTAGAATGTTTTGTTCGCTAAAATTATTTTATTCCGAGTTGGAACCGGTTTACCGATCGAACTCTTGTTTTTTATGACAGATTTAGGGAATTTTTATTCTGTAAATCATTGGACGGTTGAGTTTACTATATTTCCAGGAGCCTGTATAGCTGGTCGTCGTTTGAACAAAACTTTTCTACAAAAAAAAAAACCGAATTCCAAAAACAGTATTAATTGAAAAATAACTAATTTCGGAAGTCTTTGTTTTTGGTTTTTGTATATTTGTTTTTGACACAGACTTCTGAAATTAGTTATTTTTCAATTTGTAGTGTTTTTGGAAGTCGGTTGTTTTTTTTTTTTGTAAAAAAGTTTTTATTTTACACTTTTTAGTTGTGAAAAGTACTATAAGCAAACGACGTCATTTTGTTTACTTTAAATTTTATCCGTAATTTTGGTTCATAAACGAAACCACTGAACCGGTTTCTATAAAATTCCTATGAGACTCAACAGAAAGCATGAGCAATGCCAGACATGACCCGATTACGCAACTTAAATTCAGTCTCTTGATTTTAATTGATTGTTGCATAAGCGTGACGAGTAGGTAGTGGTTGTCCTATATTAAACTTCAATACTGTACATTTTTGAGGAATTCCCTCGACTGCCTATGATCTTTATCATCAGATTTATTGCAGACCATTATTTTAACCCATATAGGAATAAAGTTCTCATTAATATAAATGAATTAAGTCCAAACACAAAGTAGCTACTGTAAACCGTTAAGGAGTTCCCTGAATAGGCCTTTGTTTTCATTATCAGAGCTCTAATGACAGTCACAACCCATCTAGGTGTACATTTCTTATCAATACAAATTAATCGAGCAAAAACACAAGGTTGCTGCTGTAAATCGTTGAGGAGTTCCCTCGCCTGTGTCCCGGCTCCATCATCAGATCTACTCCAGACCCTTATTAAATTGTAGTGCTATAAAATATCTAATGAAAAAACAAATATACTAGCCGTTCCTAGAAATTTTAAAAGTTCCCCTTGATTTCTCTGGTCTTACATAATGAAACCTTGATGTCCTTATCGTGGGACCACCCTGAGAATGTCTTTTTTTCAACAAAAAAAGAATTGTCAAAATCGGTGTATAAACGACGAAGTTATGCGAGCACAACATAAAAAAAAACATACAGTATGTTAAGAAAACCCTGTCCGACCCATAAGGATAATAAAGGTTAGGTAAACACATGACCATATATAAAATTTTACGTAATCATCATAGTGCTAATACAAATGAATTTTTAAATAATCTTTTTTTCCCGCGAATTAATTCCAACTTTCCCGAAATTTGGTAATTTTTAAAAAGTGACAACACCGGTATTATTATGAGCGAATAGCGATGCGACCACGTGCCGCGTGCCCTGCCGCCCGCCGCCTCCGCCGCCTCCGCCGCCGCGCGCGAGAGGGTGGATAACGCAGATTTATTAAGTTACCTCTTTTTGCGAAATAATATTTATTTTTTTAGGTGGATTTTTTTTTTTAGTTTAGCCCGGTTTTGTATGCATTAGTAGAATCAGTTATCGATACCTAACAACAGCTTCACGGGTCGGACAGGGTTTTCTTAACATACTGTATATACTTATACGCTCGAATTGAGTAACCACCTTCTTTTTGAAGTAGGTTAAAAAAATAAAATAAAAATCGATCACGGTTATGGGGAAAGCGTCTTGGCAGTCCGCGAATTTTGTCAATTTCTTTTTTTGTTACTTTATCGTATGATCCTATTGATTGATATTTCATGAAACAATTATGAAATTCTCATTATAAAAATTAGAATCACTATTTCTTGAAATATCAATCAATTTGGTTACAGGAGACAACAATAAAAAATTGCATGATTTTATTATAATTTTGTAAATACAACTAACCTGCAGGGAAATAAAAACAAACAACATAAAAATAAACAAATTTCGTGGGCTTTGATATAATAATTTTATAATAATAGATTTCCCTACTCTTTTTCCGCCTCTTCTTGTCTACTGTCAATAACACATTTTCGTTAAAAATTCAGCCCATCGTGCTATTTCTTGCCAAATGGCTTTTTATTAGTACTCACTGAATGATCTTTGTTATTTTTGTACCGAAATTGATGCTAACTCACGACCTGAAATTTGATTATTCACCCGTAAATACTTTGCTACCACAACATCTACAAGAACAACAACAAAATAGCAATTTAGGCAGACTGCCCTAAACAATTTTATTACTTGTTTAGGGCAGTTCGTTTTGTTAAACAAAACCTAGATTTAAGATAGAAATAATATACACCGTATAATGAAAAGTTTTATTTAACTTTGAACTGATTTGAACCAACAATAATGTAAGCTTTAATGAAATTACGATAAGAAAAAACCTCTAGCGATTTCAACTGATTTAAACTCTTGAAAGTTTATCTACATAGATCGTAAAATCAAAATGAATAGACAATTTATCGAACCTTCATAACTTTCAATTGAGTTTCTCTTAGAATTAGTTACTGGTGTTTCAATTGAATTTCAAACAGAGTAACTTGATTGTTCTTTTGAAATCGATCAACAATTAAAAACATGTAGTAATTTGTTACATCCAACCATTTTTTGATTATATTTATACTATTATATTCTAATATACTATTCTTTCTCCAGGCAATCTGGCAAAAATGAGCCAAAATCATCACAACGCCTAGAAAAATCTTTTGAAAAACAATGATAAATTTGGTACAGATAAGCAAAATACTAAATCACCTACCCACATAATTATAACTATTAGTATTTAACTGAAATACCTGTCTTCTTCTTCTTCTTCAGCCTATGGATGTCCATTGCTCGACAAAGGCCTCCCTCAAGGCTTTCCACGCTGACCGGTCTTGTGCTGCCCGCATCCATCGGCTTCCCGCGACCTTCACCAGGTCATCGGTCCACCTTGTTGGGGGCCTCCCTACGCTGCGTCTTCCAGTACGTGGCCGCCACTCCAGAACCTTACTGCCCCAACGGCCATCGGTTCTACGAGCGATGTGCCCGGCCCACTGCCACTTAAGTTTAGCGACTCGCAGAGCTATGTGCTGTGACTTTGGTTCTTCTGCGGATTTCCTCATTTCTGATTCAATCACGTAGAGAAACCCTGAATATCTGTCTAATGAATGTGATATATTTTTATCACAACTCGCTCATTACAAAGCTGCTTTTTTTACTGTACAAACAAGTTTAAGTGCCACACTCCGTAAGCCACAATATGACCTCACTTTTTTTAAACTACAAAAAATCGAAACCATTCAATAAACGAGAACTGTTCTGAAATTCCGTAATCCGATCGGAGTGATTTTGACTGACGGCCTTTTATCGGCTGATTGGTTAATTCCCTACTCAATAAAAAGCCTAAGTAAACTTTTTAAAATAGGTTTGTTATCTGACTGCCAGACAATTGTGTTTAAAATCATGTTAGAATTTAAATAATTTATACTAATAATCCTTTCCTACTTCCTATTTATTATATAAACCTGTAAGTTTGTTAGACTTTCACGCAAAAACCACGAAACGGATTAGTTTCAAATTTGTCACATGATTTGTAACCATGACTGAGCTACAGAATACTTTTATAACAATATTCTCTTGGGATCGAAACCTATGCAGGTGAAACCGTGGGGTGAATCTAGTTAGCCCAAAATTTTATTGTTCGGACTCAGGAAAACTCTCTTTCATTAATTCCAGAATAACATCACCTCTGTACACTTTTTATGTTTGTTTATATACGTGTATATAAAAATGGTAATTAAAATAATAACAGATTAACCTAAAAGAAGACGTTGCTGTAACCAATAATATGTTACGGTAAGAGTGAATAATTGAAGATTATTAATAATTATCTATTATTGTTCATAATTACCGAAAGTCGAGGTTAAAGTGATAAATTAATCACATTTGTCGGTTTTTATTAATAATTTAACCCTAGTAGTGACAAATTGTAATAATTTTTAAAATAAATGTAATGTGGCCAAGGGTTGTGTGGCGGGGCGGCGTGTGCGATGTGCGAGAGGCAAGTCGTCGTATGAGTCTTTAATTGTTTTATTTTGATGTTATTTTTATTGCAATTTAAATGGCAATATATTTTACTTGCACAACAAATATTTGTTGAATTCTATGATGATAATTCTAAAAATTTAATTTTTTGCATTTATAGGTGCCACAGAAGATTTACAGGCAAACCAAATATGATTGATAATGAATTATTAATAATTATTATTAAAAGTAATAAATTTCGATCGTTTATTCACATTTACCAAAACATGTGGTTATTATTAATAATTTTCAATTAATCAGATTTACCGTAACATATATGCATTGGACACATTTATAAAGAACAATATTGTTACGAATGCACCTTGTGTTAATAGCATAAGGTTCAATATTACGTGACATAGCTTACGTAAATTTTAAGCCCTATAATTTCAGACCTACGCATTGTAAAGGTACGATCGGTTTTATAAATATTAACAACAAAAGGTAGACATCAAAATTACTATAAACTACTTGCTGGTTGTAAACAGAATATACTGGAAGATGGGCGTTATTACTATTACTTCTAGATAGATCTCGAATGTTCGATAAGATTGCATATACAAAGCGGCGTGACTCAGCGAGTCAGTCAGTCTGCATTAGACTATCGTAGCGAAACAAGCAATAGGTAAGAAGCGATAATCGAGAACATCTAAAACGACAACTGCAACGAGCACTTCAAAGACTACTTGAAGTCACTTTTGTGATGTAGTTGCTTATATACGACACGGACTAACATAAGGACGGACATAAGAGAAGACTTCGGTGCGACATCAGCCACGTTTAACTTGTCATTGCCTACTGTGAACTGCACCATCGTTTTCAATAAACTTCGTAACCGGGTGTTTTGACAGGAAAGCTAAGATGAGTGTCACGCGCATTTTTCATTGGACTTTTAAAATTATTTATAGTGTCGTTTACTAAATGAAAGGGCGTAATTTATGTAGTAAAAAAGTGCATTCAGTGAACATCATAGCTTTACATCAAATCTCCTAGTAGTCGGCTCACGCAGCCGATTTTTCAACTGTCATTGGCGATATCCGCCATTATTGTGAAATCATTTTTTTAAAGAATTTCTATAATTTTTTAAACGTATTATTGGCAAAATAGTGGTATCTAACCACAGAGGCCATTGAAGAGTTGAAGTAGTATTCACTCTAAAGAAAAGAAAGAAAATAACTTCGTAACCCTTAACCGGCATTTTACATAGTACCCCTAGCCCGTCACAATACCAGCCCGTACAAATGTAATACTGTAAACGTCTACATTTGTATAGATGTCTAAACTTAAATACTGTATATTTCGTATGTAGTACTAATTTACTTTATTGAAACACAATAAGTACCACTTTTTCAGCACCTACACGAAATTATAGAAAATCTCACGCCCAATAACCGTCAGCAATCGGAGGCATACCATTGAATGATAAGATGGGACTACCCAATTTCCTCCTAAGGGAACTGGAAATTGTAACAGCTGGGGCTTGGTCAGCACTATATTTTTTACGACGATAATCCAATAAATGTAGGACTAGTTTCCTGTGGTAGTCGCCCGTGAAATTTGTTTTTTATATCACATCATAAACTGGACACGCTCCGTGTAATATTGACCAAAAATTTATACGTGGAGTCTCGTTGTCAGAAGCCCGATAGTTTGACCACCAATCTTGTCAAGGGGTGTCGTTTTACCTAACCAGTAACTGGTTGTGGAGGTCAGAGAGGTTGTTCTTAAAACTGTCATTTAAAGACAGACGTCTAAGGGTCTTTTAGCGTTTCATTTCGCTTCGTAATGTTTTTTACTTGTCTATAATAAATTGACTACCGCCAACTTATTTTTTGCACGGGTGCCATCTATTTATGTGTGTGATATACATAATATCACAATAAATTTTTTCTGATTCTTTAGTAACAGGTTGCGTGTCATTTAGCTGTCTGTGAGCAAAAACGTGACTTCTGAGGAAAAGCTCTTTCTGTAGAAGTCACTTCCTTTTCTTGAGAGATACACATCATATAATTAATAATAACAATAACGTTTATTCACTTTGTGCGGTTGGTGTTTCCTTATCATTTATAATTGTCTAATGTCCCAATACGCCTTCGAGTTTGGGACCCGAGGGGCTCGATTGACGCATGTCAAAGACGTTTAAAAGTAATATTATTTAAAGAAAAAATAGAATTAGGTACAAGTTGAAAAATCTGAACATAATTTATGTACCCGTATAACCCCGTCTCTCGAGACTACACTAGCCAGAATGAAGAGGCAGAAGTCTAATAAAATGTACAATAAAATATAACAAACATATCTGATCTCATATCCTGGGGCAATTGCTCCCAATGAAGTTTTAGTAAGTCCATAATTTGTTGTTGGGTTATTGTCCCTCCATCCACGTCCTTTAAATCACGTCTCTGGAGCATGTCCCATGCATGCTCGATGGGCAAATAATCCCATGTGTTCAAACCTGTATGCGAACGCGCATTGTCATGCATCAACGTGAAATTGGATCCAAGCGTTTGTGCGAATGGACGGACATAAGGCCTGAGAACATCTTCAACGCAATTTATAGCATTCATGTTACTATTTACAACAACGAGCTCAGCTCTTCTGTTCTTCATAATACCCGCCCATAACATAACTGTTGAGCCGTTGTATGAAGGCACTTTCTGAACGCACCTCAGTCTTTTAGTATTTGTCTAAAAGTTAATGTCTTTTATTTCCAGAACGACGATATACTATTACCCTTCCTGTATCATTCTTAAACCCAAATCGAAACTCATCGCAAAATTACATTTTATACCATTGTTTGCGGATCCATTTATTGTTCCCCGCGCCATTTATTTGAGCGCGATTGTCGTAACGTATCGGTGGGCACCTAATTGGCCATCGTGCTCGTAGGCTACACTCATGCAGTCGATTTCGCACAGTTTGGCAGCTAACAACAACACCACTTGAATTTTGTAGCCTTGAACCTATCTCTCGGGCGGGTATTATCGGCTGGCGTCTTGCAGTCAGTAGTATATATCGATCTTGCCGTGTGGTTGTATACCTTCCTGGATCCGGGTGCTACTCAGCAGGATCTCCCGTGTAAGTGTAACGCTGATTAAGACGGCAAATAACGCTTCGGTTAACACCGAAAGTATCGAGATACCTGAGATTGACTTCTTCTCGCTTGTAATATCCCTACAGCTATACGATTTTCATCTGCCGACAAATGCCGTAAAATATGTCTCAAAATTTAAATGTGTACAAAACTGTTATCAAATTCATGTTTAAATCTTAAAAAAAATAGTAGGTACTTTAATTTTTTTACAACTAGCCAGTATGTTCTCTACATTAGAAAAGTTTACATAGATATTTATATGGTAAGAAGTGATATAATAATTAATTAATAATTTCAAATAGTATGTGTTGCTCAGAATTTATTGATGCCTCTTACACAAATTAATCGTTCCTATCTCAACAGATGAAACATTTCGTCTATCACATCCGTCCAAAATTTCATTAAAATGATTTACTGGCCTCTGGTTTCCCCTAAATCCTTTTTTTACTACTAGACAAGATTGTCAGAAAATTCATACAGCATAACCTTAGTGGTCTTATTTATAAATATAATATAATTATTCTTATTATATTAGAAGTACTGTTTTCTTTTGGTGCAAGACTCCGATTGACTTTATACTTTTTTTGGAAAGAGAAAATGACCTGAGCCAATACATGTTGTTGGAAGATATTCCCTAATATGCACGCCGCAATAGCGGCGGTAAGTCCCCTTTTTGAGGAGTGGCTAGAGCGGCGCCACGGAGCCCTCACCTTCCGCCTAGGGATTGCAATCCGGTCCGGCGGATCTGGTAATCCGTTGTTATATATATATGTCTTCTTAGATCGTTTTTCAGGCACAGAAATAATATTCACTTGCATTTTGCATTTCAAAAAATAAATGCTTCTTCTTTTATTGCTTCTTAGAATTATGAACTAAAGTTGATTTTGTAAGTACAAATTTAAAAGACTGTTTTGTTAACTTAAGTCTGTGTAGAATTATTAACAAGAGTTTAATAGTATTATTACTTTAGTATATTCAGATACTTATATATAGCAATAAGTGAGATTCGGACTGATTACTTACTTTATTATTTAGAATAGTTTCATAATTTCATTTAGTACAAATAATACCAAAAATTACAATGAATACCAAAAAATGTATTTATATATATATTTTATTATTATCAAAAGTAAAAATCACTAAATACTAGGCCCTAAGTAACTTTAAAATTCGACCGAATCCGACCGGATCCGGACGGATCGGATTAGCGTCAATCCGGGGAAATCCGGTCGGATTGAAAATGATACAGGATTGCAATCCCTATTTCCGCCTGACGCAGGTCCTCACCGGACACGACTGTTTTAGGAAGTTCCTGTTCCGTATAAGGGGGAAGGAAACGCCAGGGTGTCACTACTGTGTGAATCGTCCTGAGGACATGGTGAAACATACGGTGGAGATCTGCCCGGGTTGGGTAGAGCACCGCCGTGTCCAGTGGCGACGATCGGCGGCTAACTCTCCCGCCCACCCTAATCCGTACCGTCCGTGCCGGCCATAACCATCTTCTGCGAAGCAGTGATGCTAGCACAGTGGGAGGCGGAGCGTGTGAGGGAGCAGGAATCCCAGCCCCCTAACGCCTCTAGCCGCTGCAGGAGACGCCCTAGTCGGAAGACAACATTGAACTCCTGGCTACCTTAGGGAAGGGGCTGCGGTAAGGTCCAGGCCCGAGTTGGTGGCGCGTTGTTATTCACGCACGCCTCAAAGAGATATCAGCACATCGTGACAGGGGCCACAAAGACCGATGCCTCCAGGGTCAGGGTTGCGGCTTGGTTAAAAAAGAAACCATGGCCTGGGCCCACAGGCAAGTGAAGAAACATGGGTGAGTTTTAGTCAGTAAAAGTCTGACACGCCCTTCCGCTCCACCCTTAGCGGGATAGGAAATCATCAAATGATCTCCCATTTGATGATTTCCTATCCCAATAAAAAGAAGACGTTTGGCACTCGGGGACTGCCGCAGTAAAGCTATTGCATACCATTTTATATCAGCTTATGCATTTATAATTATTTATTTATTTTATGTATGCAGTATGTTTTTCCCATTTTTTTCTTTGATATTTATTCAAGTTATTTTCTTTTTGTAATTTCATTATTTTTTACCAGTAACATCAAAAGAGTGCGAAAAATGTTGACGGAACTATATTCAATATTTTACACACATCAAAAGTGTCTAGGGATCAAGCATTTTTATGCGGATTTCTTGAGATTGAGATGTGGCTTTGTAATAAATTTATGATTTTATAAATTTATATGGATCCTTTTTGGTGCATTTCATAATTTGAATCAGGAACTGTGAATCAAATTCGAGTAAAAGATGAAAATCAGCTGTCAATATTTTCCCTATAAAAACATACAACGCATTGAAGACATTATTAGTGCTACTGTTTCCCTACTACTGATTAAAACCAACGTTATTATGGAGCGGCGACGTCATTTAAGCAAGGAAGAAATGCTCAGAGCCGTGGGAATGATAGAAGTTGGTTCCCGGCAACGTACTGTGGCTTTAGCTCTGAATACAAGTCAGAGTGTTATCAGTCGACTTTGGACACGTTACCGAAGCACTGGTACCGTGGCTGAGCGCCATGGAGGACGGTATCGCTGCACCACACGGAGACAAGACCGATACATTCAAATCTTAACTCGAAGAGCTCCAACAATAACCGCCATGATGTTAGCCGTGAGGCTTCATCACTCTTCAGGGAACTTAATTAGCGACCAAACAGTCAGAAACCGCTTGCATGAAGTGAACCTTCATTCCCGAAGACCGCTACGGGTACCACCTATAGCAATGCACAATCGTAGGATTCGATATCAATGGGCTCTTGAACACAGAAATTGGGCAGAAGAATAATGGCGTTTCGTGTGCTTTTCTGATGAGTCTCGTTTTGGTATGAGACCGGATACAAGACGTATACGACACTGGAGAACCCCTGGACGCCAACAGCGATTAAAATCCTGCCAGGAAGTCCATCTTTATAGTGGTGGAACCATCATGGTATGGGCGGGTATTTGGATCGGCGGAAGAACTGAGTTGATTTGGATCAGAGGCAACCTCAACGCTCAAATTTATGCTGAGACGATTGTATCAGACGTCATCGTTCCTCTACAAGTGCAAATCGGTCCCTTATTTCAGTTAATGCATGATAATGCACGACCGCACACCGCAAGAGTTGTAAGACAGACTCTCGCCGCAGCTAACATCAATGTCCTGCCCTGGCCTGCTCAGTCGCCAGACTTGAACCCGATTGAGCATGCATGGGATATGCTACAGAGAAGAGCTCTGCCGAATATGGAGGGTATCCAGTCGCAAGAAGACCTTTTTTTGTTGTTGCAACGAACATGGGCGGCCATTCCACAGCGTGATTTGGATGAACTCATTTTGAGTATGCCAAACCGATGTTCTTGTGTTGTTAGTATTCGCGGTAGAAACACGGATTATTAATTGTTTAAGTTACCCAATAAAATTTGAGAGAAAACTGTTATTTCAGTCTTTTTTTCGAACTTTTGTGTTAGTGGTTCAAATGTCAAATATCCCTTTATTAGGAAAATGGCAAATTTCTTTATTAATGCAAGGGTGACTTGGTTTATCGTTACTGTGACAAACGAAAACACTTTATTTGATGAATCCTTAAAGAAAATTTTAATTAATATCAATCAGGAGAAAAGTTATTGCAAAAATATATGTTGATCCCTAGACACTTTTGATGTGTGTATGTTCGACTTTGATAAAGAGATAGAAGCTATGCAATAGCTTTTAAATTACGTCATTTTCGTGATCAGAGCCCCCGAAAACCCTTGTCACAATACCCATGTCAAAATGTCATGAAATATGATGTCCGCTATCTTGGATTTCAAAAATGACGTCATTTTCGTGATCAGCACCCCGAAAACCCCTTTCACGATACACAAGTCAAAATATCACGCATGTCGGCCATCTTGGTTTTCAAAAATGATGTCATTTTGGTGATCAGCACCCCCGAAAACCCCTTTTACGACAACAAAGTCAAAATATCATTAAATTTGATGTTGGCCATCTTGGATTTCAAAAATGACGTCATTTTCGTGATCTACACCCCCGAAAGTCACGACACCCATGTCGAATATTATAAAATTGGTGTCGGCCGCGTCGTAGCGAACTATTTTCTATTTTTTAATTCTACATCTTATAGAAAACCTATTTGAGAGTGAAAATTAACTGCAAGTGTAGCACATCGTGACAATCATTAACTTATCAAATGTGTAGAACTGAGTTCGCGCCCTGCAATATACATGCTCTTTTTGAAAATCTATAAATTATTATCAATAGATGTAGTCGCACGCGCACAAACACACGGTGCCGAAGACTGCAGAGCTGAAACGACGTTAGACGATGCACGGCTTTCAACACTGTACCGCAGTACCGGTCGGAGTGGGAAAAGTTAGGTTATTTTTGTTACGGAATTTCAGGATTCGGTCTCCACGCTCAAGGCCCGCGATAGAAGCTATGCAGTGGCTTAAAAAGGTTATTCCCTAAGCTATTTAAAATTGGCAAGGTAACCTGTTTCTTTTTTGTTACTAATTAATGGTGCCGTCACTATCTTTGCGTCAATAGTTAAATTATCTGGTTTTTTGTTTTCCCGCGGGAAATTTTAGCTTACCACGCAGCTGCCTTGAATATAAGTTAAGGAAAACGCCTACGTATTTGCGTAGGTTACGTAACGCTACATGGTAACTTATTCAAACGTATTATTGTAACATTATGCCTGTACCTGTTCCCTGAAAGGTGGGTGTACTATGATTCAATTCCAGGTAATAGGGACCGAGCCCATTCTCATCATTTGGTTACATATCCAGATAGCAAAACAAACTCTAGATTCTAGAAAACCCAATACCCACCTAGGCTTTTGACCCAGAACCTCATGCTTGACAGTAACGCTTGAATTTGATGAATTGAATTAAAATGAAAGTGTAATGACATCGATAGTTTTGAAGTAAAAACTTCTTTGGCGACGTTGAGTTCTTCAAACTCAAACTCATTTATTGCGAAAATGGGTAATATAGTCATCGACATATAAAATAGTTTGGCATCTCCATAATCCACCTAAAGGCATGCAATTTTAATTGGTGTTTGTCTCTAGTTATTGCACAATTACTAGTAATCATCTAAATTTTATTAATTCATTAGAAACAGGATAAATAAAACAGGAAAAAAGGACATAAAAATAATAAATGTCAGGTTTCATGGACAGGTCAATTGAAAATTTATAAATATGGCAAACATTAAATAATGCATAATTAAAAAGAAGCCGTGTTACAATAATGTCATCTCTCACTATTAAATCGCATGTCATTTATAAATTCGTTTACACTATAATAGGATTTTTCCATGAGAAAATTTTTAACTTTATGTTTAAATATATTAAAGCTTATGCTTTCTAATAATTGTTTTGGTAGGTGATTATAAACGCGTGGCGGCATACAGACTACACTATTTTTCATCAACGTACTTTTGTGTTGAGGACAGTTACCTTTAAATTGTGACGTTACATCTTGTCAGCGTGACTAACCTGATACCGTGATTGCTACAGCGAGATATACCTACATATTTATACTGTGAATTTATAGTGTATATAATGGTATAGATTGCGTCACCGCTGTATGTTTTTAGGGTTCCATAGCCAAATGGCAAAAAATGGAACCTTTATAGATTCGTCATGTTTGTCTGTACGTCTGTCCGTCCGTATGTCACAGCCATTTTTTTTCCGAAACTATAAGAGCTATTACTGTTGAAACTTGGTAGGTAGATGTATTCTGTGAACCGCATTAAGATATTGATGCAAAAATAAAAAAAATATAATAAATATACTTAGAACTGATATACAAAAAAAAAAAAAATTCAGCAAACACACGTGTATCCATGGATAGGTTTTCAAAAATGATATCGAGGTTTCTAAAATATTTTTTTTCTAAACCGAATGGGTTGCGTGACAGACGCTTCCAAAGTGGAAAAAAGTTGGTTCCCCCCTCTTACTTCTAAAATATGAAAATGAAAAACCAAAAAAAAACATATGATGTACATTACTATAAAAACTACAAACGAAAATTGTTTTGAACGAGATCTAGTACGTAGTTTTTTTTTAATACCTCGTAAATCGTAAACCGCTTATTACCACGTAATCTTTCATACAAATAACTTAAATCCTTTACTTTCATAAACAATGGTACGGAACCCTTTGTGCGTGAGTCCGACACGCACTTGGCCGGTTTTTGTTCCTTCCGTCGGTCACTCCTACAAGGCCTGCCTGGCTTTTTATGTATTTTATACGCTCGAAAAACGATCATCGCAGTACTTTTCTCTTTGTTAATTAGATTTGATTTGTTAACCCTTCCAAGAAAAAGCTTTACAGGTTTTAATTTTAATTTCGGAAGATTAAATTGGAAAATTCCATTTATCCGACTGTTTCTTTTTTTTTTTCAGTTCTCATAAAAATGTAACTTATAAGACATCGTTACATACATTATTTTAAGTATATTAAATAAGTAAGTAAGAGAGTAATATTGATCTGACGTCAATATACCGATATATTGAGCAATACTGCCCATAGATTAATTGGCAATCAGCGTCATCCTATTATTGGGACATAAGTTACATGCTGCTAGCAATTCCACCTAGGGGTAATTTGTTTTTAATGAACGTTGGCCTACCCTATTGATTACTCCTGCAGTGCGGTTCTGTACGCATTTCACCAAAAAGAGTTAGGTGAGCTATTTCCAATTAATGCTAGGGATTGACGATACTGACAGCTTACTCCGAGTTCACTTGATCTAACTTGATTTCATGGTTACTGGTCGTACGATAGGTCGTCCGATGATGAAACGGAGATGGGGAATTAAGTCATGCAATTCTCCACACACTTTCTATGAAAATCAGGCGCAAAAACCCGGATTTTTTAACAAATAAATATAGCACCCATGTCGCTACTCTACACCTACAGATGCTTTATTCAATGTACCAATAAGCCTAGTTGACAAAAAAGGTTGGTAAGAATAGTAGTGACTTTTCTTTTCCAATCTATCTACATTATAATATGATCGACGCACATTTTCCCAAAGTACTCGTGATAAGATTTTTAGTTTCGTCGGAATATTTATCTCAATTTCGCAAATGTGTTGTCAATGAATGCCGCTCGTAATTTATCTTAGTTTGTGATGCTGCATGCGGTTTTCTTCTTGGAATAAAACATGTTGTTACCTTTCCATCTACGTACGTGCTTAGGTAAGCAGGAATATATGTCCTAACCTTTTTCCAACAATATCTTGTTCGGCTTCTAATCTGACCGGATACGTACAGCTGAATACCAAATTTTACATGAAGCGACTGCTGACCTCCAATTTCGAATTACTAGATGTCTTGAAAAATCTTAGTATAACTGTCATTGTTAAGTTATAACTTAACGATGACAAATGCCATTTTAACTTAGCCTTGTATGAGAAGTGTGGTCGGAGTTTTGACGGGAAAGCCAAGATGAGTGTCACACTCATTTTTCATTGGACTTTTAAAAATATTTATAGTGTCGTTTACTAAATAAAAGCGCGTGATTTATGCATTAAAAAGTGCGTTCAGTAAATAATTCATAAAGAGCATTGAAATATCGCAGCATAGTGGCCACATCATGACTTTGCCTCAAACCTCCCTCATAGACGGTTCATGCGGCGGTCTTTTTCAACTGTCATTGGCAATATCCGCCATTATTGTGAAATAAAATTTTCAAAGAATTTCTATAATTCGTTACACGTGTTATTGGCAAAATTGTGTTATCTATTTCACAGAGGCCATTAATCGAGTTGAGGTTCTTGAGAAGTTTGGTCCTAAGAAAGCCCGTCCCTTTTATTATTTAAGAAGATCTAGATTATTTCTTGACTAGAAAACTTCGAAGACATATGACATTACCAACTCGCACTGGGCCAGCGCGGCGCTAGTAGATTACGGCCCACTCCATCTGATCGAGAAGAGACCTGTGTCCCAACAGTGGGAAAATTATAGGCTGATTATATTTTCACCTTAAATGTAAAACTAAGGTTAATTAATTTAAAATAGAGTACGAATAACTTTATGTCGGTCTTTGGTAGAATTTTTTGTTGAACTCGAATTATGCATACAAAATCGGCGGGAATTTGATCATAGACGAAATACAGCGTGGTGCTGACAATATGAAAATTAATTAAACATCGTGTACCACAACACGTCATTCTCAGTCTACCCATAAGAATCATATAAATATATCCATTAGTTTAGTCACAGGATTTTATTTTTCATTTTTCACATTTTCTACATGATGTATATGTTGATAAGGAAGCGCATACAGGTTAATGACCGCCGCATCCTGCGATACCAAACTTTTATAATAATGGCGCAAAAAAGCATTTCGATACAGGATCGCACTGTCGCCGATCGGAGGTCAGTGAACCAATATTTTTAAAGGATGTTCTATTCCGTTTGCAATTTTATGCGATTTAGTTTGTTTGAAATTTTTATTGTTTTATTTTTGTTGCTGGGTTTTTTTCTATTTTTTAGGATTATTCGCATGAACCAGCATTGTTCGTGTTTTCATTTATTGTCGTATTGTCTGCACCACTCTGTATGCCGCGGTAGGTGGCAGGCGGAAATTACTAGATTATAAAGGTGATGAAAAAACAATTTTTTTGCGTGTCATCATAAGTCGCAAACTTTTTTCATTTTATCACATACCTCAAATACACAAAAATAAACTCCACATAATATTTTTGAGCGGTAACTTCCGCGATAAGTTTCTCCGGTAATTTAAATTATATCTCGTCTAATTTGATTCAAGAGCGGATGTTGATGGGTTTGTTGGGGGCTGATTTAGTCAGACTCAAGGCTGTGTCACAGCCCGAAGCAGGGGCATGGTTGCACGCGCTTCCTTCGCCTCAACTGGGCACGTTCCTTCATGATGATTCTTTGCGTGTGGCAATGGCTCTCCGCCTGGGTTGCAAGGTGTGTGAACCCCATAGATGTACATGCGGTTCCATGGTGGAGGCCGATGACCATCACGCTTTGAGTTGTCGTCGTTGCTCAGGGAGGTTTCCGCGTCACCATGCACTCAACGATATTGTGCGGAGGGCGTTTGCGTCGGCAGATGTTCCTTGTATGCTGGAGCCCCTGGGGCTGTGCAGGACGGATGGCAAGAGGCCGGATGGCCTGACCCTGGTGCCTTGGAAAAGTGGCAAGTGCCTAATATGGGATGCAACTTGCGTCAACACTGTGGCAACTAGCCATCTTGGCCGCACGGTCGTTTCACCGTCGGCGGCAGCTGATGACGCCGCTGAAAGGAAGAGGGTGAAGTATGCGCCGTTGGCGTCGACTGGTACCACTTTGTACCTTTTGCCGTAGAGACCTTGGGATGTTGGGGTACTGAGGCCAAGAAGCTCATTAGTGAGTTGGGGCATAGACTCCGTGACAAAACGGGTGACTCCCGCTTCGGCTCGTTTTTGGTGCAAAGGTTAGCCATCGCCATCCAACGTGGCAATGCGGCAAGCGTTGCGGGCACTTTTGCACCGGGAACCGTTAGGGGCGGTTTGTATAATTTAGCAGGACTTGACTGACATTTGTTTTGTGATTTTATATTTTCATTTAATTTGACTGAAGGTATGGAATCTGGAAGCAAATGTCGGTCATCATCATTTCTTTTTTGTTTGACATATATTACTTGACATTGTTTGTTTTTTTTTTTATTAATAAATGTTTAGATAAATCTTTGTAGAATAAAAAGTCACATAAATCACACATTAATTTTAAAAATAATTTATTGTATAATCCAAATAATACATTGAAGATTTAAATTAATATAAAGCATCTCATGGTTTATTAGAATAAGATACTCTTTATTATGTATACAATATAAATGAATAGTTTCATTGCTATAAGCGATACAGACAACCTTTGGATAGACAAATATTTGTTTATCCAAAGGCAGTCTGTAAAAGATCGCGTACCGTATACTATCTATAGATGGTCTATCTATGGTGTACTATTTACGTATGTAGATTATACAATAAAAATAAACATTTAATTTAACCTTTATTTCATTTTGTTTACTTCGTCAAGTGGTAAATTTGGCCAAAACTGACACTGCCACGGTAAAAAAAGGTTTCTTTAGTTCAACACATTTGGGCCTACCTGTAATTCGGTAAAGAAATAAATAAAGCAATTCATGAGAAAATTTCGACAGTTCTCTTATCTTTTTCTTTATTCTCTCTCACTCGTTTTGAGTGTAGGTTCCATAAACTTTGAGAATAAAATATAAGATAAGAATGAGGCATTTACCTTCATTTTAATGTTTGGATTCTAATATTCTTTGTTTTATTTTTGTAGGTAATTATAAAATGTGGCAACTGATCAACAAAACTCTATTATAGGAAAATTTGGACTGACTAATAAACGTGCAACAGGATTTTTTTTATAAATTATAAACTAGCGCTTGACCGCAATGCCGCCTGATGGTAAGTAGTGACGCAATCGTTGATGGTAAAGCGCACTAGTTTATTAAGAGCCTATTCATTCTAGCCTTGAAAACACTCAAATTGTAGTCCGACGGAAACACCGCTGCTGGCAAATTGTTCCAGTCCCTCGATGTACGCGGTATAAAGGAGGAGGCGAAGCGCTTTATCCGGATCGTAGAGGTGTTAACAATGTAAGGATGGAAACACGCTGTACGACGGGTTGTCCGATGGTGGAAAGGAGATGAGGGAATTAAATCATGCAATTCCCTCGCACATTCCCCAAAATGCATCCTATAGAACACCGAAAGTATAACAAAATACTATTTTTTAAACGTTGTCCTGATACTAGGTATTTCTTCTGTATCTTGGGTGCGTTTATGAACATATGAAGTCACATACGCAACCAGCCCAGAACAACTAATTGTAGGCCATACAAATATTTACTGCGCTAATCGTGTAGTGAAGTTACTGTAGATACTGAGATCTTCCAAAAATAGGTATAAGAATCCCAACGAAGAATATATTATTATAGGTATTGTAAGAAATCTAATCATTTTTTTATGAACAGTGAACATGTATACCAACGTATGGCTATGTACTTATGGCTTGTATGATACTATGTAGCCAAATTTATTTTTGTCATTATGTATTTCTCGTAGACTCGCAATATCCCACAATTTATTCCGTCTCTAATGCCCAAGTGGTGCCAATAAATTATGTGCACAGACCGCTTTATATTGAGAGGCTTCAAAAAATCTGTTGAAAGGATTCCGAAACGTAATATTTAGTAGTTGTAGGAGCTGAGTTATTTTATTTAAATGCCTGAAACTTATAATGAAATTGAAAAAAACACTGAATAAAAAAATACTAAGTGAGAAATTGGTTTGACTTCCCGGTCACTCGACAATAGAGTAATATACAATTATGATACTGTCAAATAAAAAAAAAACTCTTGAAAGATACATTAATTTTTTTTTTTTTTTTTTTTTTTTTATTGGGACAAAACCCGCCACTTTTTTCCCACCCACTGCAACTCCTGAAAGCCAGAATCAACAGTGGAGACCGCCAGAAAAACGCCGAGCAATGAAGCTCGACGAGTCCCGGAGAAACGATTGAACTGTCTTGGGTCCCGCAACGAAATTAATCAGAAGAGAATAGCGGAGGAGTAAGAAAAAAGATATTTTTTCCACTTCCCTCCATAACAAGCAGGAGACAGAACAGAACTAGGCCAATCGGCACAAAGGGACATTATTGCAACTGGGAGAAGCCCAGATTGCCAAACACTACGGAATAAAATTTGATTAAGTTAATGGGTCCTTAGTAGGTATTAGCTGTTACAATTGATTCCAATAATAAGTATGGCAAAAGCGCCTGAACGCACGGAAATTGGTTCTAGTTTCTACAAGGTCCGCATAATAAAAGACTCCGGATGTAACTTGTACACTATCCAACATAATATTGCGTTCATTCTATTACATTCAGATACATTAATATACCGATTAATTGTCCTTTCGTTGTTTTGTCTCAATTGTAAAATATAAAGAAGCACTCTATTAATTAAAAAAATGCCTTCACTGTCCTTAGAATTAACCTGACATATCTTAAAACACTAAAGCTCAATTAGAACACTTCTCAGCCTTGAATGCCCTATAGTATGGTCAAATTAGCTTCATAATTGGTTATTACTACTATAAGCCTCAGTTTGCTTAGTTTCTTCTATACACAAGTAACTTACATATCGTACATTATTTAATTATATAAATATTAAGTAGAAATCTTACTAGTTCCATAGATTAGCGACCAGATATTAAAACAAATGGGACTTGTACTTCCTGTCTTTGAGACTATGATGATGTAATTTGGGCCAAAGATAGATTTCACTCGCGGTTTAATCCATATAAGTTTTAATTCTGTAGGAATATTAGAATAAAAAGCATCCCATTTATTAATTCTGTCCAACATTGGTTGCCAAATTACATCCAATGCCATTCCGTATTTTTTGCGTCAAAGACATGGTATATACGTACATCCTCTCAAATGTCTGCTTTATACTATTAATAGGATTAAAATAACCCTCTAAATGATTGTCATTAATAATAAATACAACTTTTTCTTGTCTTATATACCCATTTCCTAATCCGTAGCATGACATAAAATTAGTCTATTGCGTGTGGTTATAGGGGATTCCCAACCCAAGATAGGGAACTAAATGCAAATAACAAATTTTATGTATTTAGAAGGCTAATTAATCTTCCTTATATTTGACGCTGAGCACTACCGCTACTGACTTTTAAGCTGACATACTGTTCCAGGAGCAGCTATACGTTTAACCATGTACCCCAAACAGGATTGGTAGTCGATAGTTTACTTTAAAAAAAATAAATAATGTTGCTATTCAACGTTATTTTATATATGCGAAACCCAAAATAGATATGTATTTTTATGTAAAGAATTTATGTACAAAATTTCAATAAGGTATCACAAAAATTCACAAAGTTATGAGCTTGTTATCTGATTACCCCAACAAAAATATGGTCATCGCACCGCTCGCTCACCCGCACCTGCAGCAATGCGGCGTCGTCTTACATTTTTAAATAATAACTTCTGTTTGTATTGTAATTAAATATTGATGAGATTTTCCATCACACTTGCAGGCTTTATACTGTCGACGAGTAAAAATTCAGCCGTAAGTGATAAAAAAGTTTAGCATAATTTACTTAAAATATGTTAATTTTACTAAGAACGTATTGCAACTCTGCACAACGAGATGGGGACCCCGTCCCGTTGTGTTCACGCTTGTGGTGACTATGATCTAGCGTGAACTGTTTTGAATGCTCGGTAACCACACTGCAACAATGTTTAAACATATTTGGGAAAAAATACAACATGGTGTAAAAATGATTAATATCGATTCAGTTGCTTATTTCAAAGAAACTGTATTCAGGTTTCGAATACCTAAAGAAAAAAGAAACGTTGCAAAATATCTTTCGTAGAGTTTAAGCTTAAGCAAATTGTATGCATTGACAAAGAACTAATGGGATTGCTTTCAATATGCGCCATGATTATACAATGTGTCGTAAAATTTAACAAACGGGCCTGCTAATGACTACTCGTGAAAGATAAGAAAGATAAATGAATCAGATTTTTTTTCAAATAGGAAAAAAAATATACCCCCTTTTTTGTTTGTGATGGGAAATCATCAACTGACCTCTCACGCTCTGGGCGGAGCGGCGGGCGTGTCAGAATTTTACTGACTAAAACCCACCCATGTTTGTTAACTTGCCTATATGCCAGGGCCACGGTTTCTTTTCTAACCAACCCGCAACCATGACCCAGGAGGTATCGGTCTTCGTGAACCCCGTCACGATCCCCTCTTTAAGGCGCGCGTGAAACACAACGCGCCGTCGACATAGCCCGTGTCGCCCACTGCTCACCACCCGGCTTCTACGGTGACCGGGAGTTCGATGTTATCTCCCGACCAGCACCAGTCTCCTGCGGCGACTAGTGGTGTGAGGGCGCTGGGATTCTCGCTGCCTCACGCGTTCTGCTTCCTCCTTTGCCAGCATCACTGCTTCATAGAAGGAGATGACGGCCTGCCATACACTCTCGCTCCAGACCATGGCCTGGACCAGGGTCAAGGGATCGCCGCTACGAGGACACGGCGGTACTCTACTCAAGGGCGGCAGACCTCCACCGTATGCTCCACCGTGTTCTCGGGGCGATCCAGGCAATGGCGTTTTCGCATTTTCTCCTGCCTTATCCGGAACATGAACCTCCCGAAACAACCGTGTCCGGTGAGTACCTGCGTCAGGCGGAAGGTAAGAGCAAATTTTTCACCCCTTAAGATATTATTGAATACCACGACCAAAGTTCATCAAAAATTTCAACCGTCTAACTATTACAGTTCATGAGATGCAGCTGTGTGACAGACGGACAGACGGACAGCGAAGTCTCATGAATGGGGTTCCGTTTTACCTTTTAGGTTCGGAACCCTAAAAATACGAAAACTGGGTACCTCATGATTATACTGACTTGCAGAAAGAAACGCATGTTGAAACTTGTATTGCCTTGTTGAATCGGTACAGAAAGGAATATTGGATAGAATTGTGACATGTGACCAAAAGTGGACTTTTTATGATAACCGTTAAAGAAAAATGCAATGGCTAAACCCAGGTCAAACGTCACAACAGTGTCCTAAAGCAAAACTTGCCAATAAAAAGGTAATGGTAACTGTTTGGTGGTCTCGGCGTGGTGTTATTCACTATAGTTTTCGATCTGGTCAAACAAGAACGGCAGATGACTATTGTGCCGAACTACGAACAATGTTGGCAAAACTAGCAGTAAAACAGTCCCGACTCATAAATCGATCTTCGCCATTTTTGCTTCATGACAACGCGAGAAACCATTTTAACACTTCAGGAACTGTAGTTGGAAACCATTCGTCATCTTCCGTATTTGTTAGACCTTGCTTCAACGGACTACCATTTTTTTCGTGACAAAAAGTTTTCTTCTCAGAAGGTAGTACAAAATGCTTTCCCACAGTTTGTGCAGTCTAGATCCTCGGAGTTCTATCCCAAAGGTATAAATGCCCTTCATGTTAGATGGCAGCAATGTATAGATAATAATGATAACTATATTTATTAAATAAATTAGTTAAAAATTCAAAATACTTAATATATATTTTCAGCACAAATCAGCAATTTCATATTTAACCCACATGATTTCATTCTAAATACTTTTTGGTTTAAATGCTTTGAATTTGATAAGAAAAATACAAATAATTTATTTTGCTTTCATACCTACTTTTGTTGGTTTAAGCTTCAACATTTAGTAGAAGAAAACAGGCTTGTAATTCTTTGCCAACAGTAAAGTTGTTAAAAACAGTAAGTTATAGCAGAGTATCCAGCACTAAAAACACGTTTACAATGTATAGTAAAGTCACCAAACTGTAGTGTGGTGACTTTTAGTAACTTCTCTCCAAAGTTTTGCTTTAATACCCCTATGTACTCTTTGCCTTTTAAGAGAAAAGTTTGTTCAAAGGAAAACATTTTGTTCGACACTATTTCTTCCTGATTTTCAGTCTCTAAAATAAAACAACCGGAGTAGGGTAAAAACTTTCACTCTTTCCTTCTCCCTCACTCTCTCTTATTGCTCGGTGGCTTGCACCCGGTTTTCCCTTTTACTAATAAATTTTCGGATCTAGGACGAATCACTTTGACCACTCTAAACGGACCATCCTGTATGAATGCCCTGTAAAAACAGCTGGCATCGCAAACAATTAGCAACGTTTTACAAAACACATTATTTTTACTAGCTTCAAATTTCTTAAGTGAAGTTATTTTAGCGTTTATAATAGATGGATGTATATTTCAACGAGTGAATGTTCTAGCTGTCAATAAAAGCTACTCGGAATTCAAAATATATTTTAGTGCATGCAAAAAGATTGCAAGTTACTGGGCAGTACAGCAGATTTCAAAATGAATAGGAAGGCGAGAAATTAGTTGAGTATTTTTTCAGGGTATCTTTTAGGACATAATGTTGTTGTAAAGAACTTCACGAACTAGCCAATAAATTGCAATCAGGTTTAAGGTTCATATCCACTATTTTTAATAGATTCTAAAAGGTATATTGGTAGAAATCTAAGAAATATTAGTACAAATTGGTAAATACTTTATTACTCTATACGACTAGCTGTATAATAACATTTTGTGGAAATGTACATAAGTACTTCTGACTTTTAGAATGGAGTGTAACGGGAGATTAAAACTTGTTAGCTAGTACTAGATTCTTGTTATTGTATGTAGGTAAATCTATAAATTTCTCCCTAGTCATAACACGTAGATAACTAATAAAATAAAGTGCTTCTATTGTAGAAGTTTCGATTCATCAACATGGATAAAATTAACCCTAACATCTACTCCAATAATAAAAACAAAAAAGGTACATATACGCCTTATTTATTATGTGGGTTTTGGTGTCTATGTTTGGAGTTCTATTTTGTACTTGAGCACGTTTTAGATTATGAAAATTTTGCTAAGCAGAACGAAGTTCTTTAATGGGACTTGCGGTAAGAGTAAAATGGGAGATCTCGTTACGTAAAAGTTTTTGTCAGGAGTCGAGATAAAGGAAGGAATTTAAGTAGAAATTATAGTATAAGGAACTGTAAATAGTACGATTTTAAAAGATAAAAAGAATAACTAAGAAAAGAATAGAATAAGACGTGGGAAAAAAGCGACCCAGAAAAGAAATGACAAGGCCAATGCCGCAAAAAAAATGAAGAGCGGAAAAAATAGAATTGGCGGAAAAAAAAAATAAAAAAGCAAATAATGATTCTTGCCACGCAAGAAGAAAGAGACGGGACATATCAAGATAAAGGAAGGAAGGAAATACATTGTTAGTGATTTTCAGCACAAAAGTTAATGAACTGCAAGAACTTTTGTGCTGAAAATCACTAGACACTAGATAGGACACGAAAGCTTCTCAGCTACTTAGATTTAAACTGGAACTGGATCCCGATATTAAAATTGAGAAGAGGCTAGGAGTCTGGGCATTGACATGTTCCTACATAACAAGGTTTGAGAAATCAAATTAATATGTTTTAAATTCAGTAAACAGAAGCATGTTTTGATAAACAAATGCTGGTCATGTCAAGGAACAATAAAACGCATTAAGTTTTGCATTCAACCGAGTCAATCATGAAATATGGATGTGACAGTGTACATAAATCAATTTATTCATTGAACAACGTAAACCTGTTTACAACAAGAGCAACAGCCATTCGAACAGCAATTATGTGATTAATAATGGCACGTAATTCTTTGTTTCAAGTCAACTCATATTTGGGCGATTTTTTCACTTCATCATGTATCGATACCGTCGCACCGCGGAGCTCTTTTTGATGCTGTTTTTGCATAAAACTTGGTCTTATTTACAGGATAAATACATAATGAACTCTCCCACTGGCGGTGGCTAAAGCCTTCCTACCGACGCAGCACAAACAGACGAACACCTTTAACCACCACAAATTTAGGAATAAATCTAGGTAACAATTTTTACTACATTATAAGGGGTGAAATCAACTCAGCAACAACAGCAACTCAGAACGTGATAAGTTTTCATGTTTCTAATCGGGATCAATGACCATGATATTATTCTGAAGCGAAATGGTGAGTTGCTGAGATCGTGATTTGGTGAAACGGTGAGTTGGTGAAATGGTAAAATGGTGAGTTGGTGAAATGGTGAGTTAGTGAGTTGGTGAAGGTGAGATGGTGAGTTGGTGTAAGGGTGAGTTTGTGGAATGGTACGTTGGTGAAATGATCACTCACCATTTTGTTGATGGGTTGGTAAAATAGTGAGTTGGTGAAACGTGAGCTGGTGAAATGGTGAATTGGTGAAATGGTGAATTGGTGAAATGGTGACTTTGTGAAATGGCTAGTTGGTGAAATGGTGATTTGGTGCATAAAGCATGGATTTCAACAATTTGCACTTTCCTAATTTCTCTTTCAGAGAGACCATTTTATTGACGCTGTTAGTTCATGTAAGCTACCTTCACTGACAAAATATTCTTGATATTCTTTGTTTGCATATTCTCCACCATTATCAGTGTGTAATGTACTTAATAATCATCACTACATATTATAAAACAAAGTCATTTTCTCTTTCCCTATGTCCCTTTTTTATGATTATTAATACCGCAACGGATTTTGATGCTGTTTTTTTTAAATAGATATAGTGATTAAAGAGGAAGGTTTATATGTATAATATAACATCTATTAAAATGTGGAGAAATACTATTATTTTTGAAGGTTCTAATCTGATGTCGTAAATAATTGCATTTTTTCAGCGGTTGCAGTGAAACGCAGGCTGGACCCTACGAGATTTATCAAAATAATGTACTAAATATTGAAAAGGTCTACAAAAAAGTCCACGATTTTATACACTATCCCCCTTATTCATAAAAGATGTTTAAAGTTAACTAGTGATTAGCGATTCTTTAACCATACATTTTAGACGTTTGCACGTCACTTAACTTTAATCTTAGTTTATGAATAAACCCCTTAAACACTGTGGTGTATATTCATAAAGGATGATTTAAGTTAAGTGACGTTAAAAGGTCAAAATTGAACGGTTAAAGAATCGCTAATCACTAGTTAAATTTAAGCAGCGTTTATGAATAAGGGGGTATGTAACAAAAACCCTGTTGTTCCTTTCAGGGACATATAATTTTACCTACAAGCACATCATTAATGAAGTCATAATTAGAAAACAGTAATCATTGTCTAGTCGAGGGGTCACAATCAAATACCTATCAAAACCGACAAATTCGATTTTTCTTTTAGAATATCTGATTTTATAAGTTAAATAAATTGGCGGGAACGTTCTACTTATGTCTAGTTTCTTCATGCAGAATTGCAGAGCTAAGAAATCAGTTACAGATTATAAATATAAATAATTAAACATTTATTTTAATTATATTTGTTGAACAATTTTTATAATTACTTGCTTTCTTACGTCCGTATACCGATTCTTAAAACGTAGGTTGAAGGAACATCAGGGTTTTTGTTACATATTGTTTGTCTATCTCTTATGGATGTCCCACAATAACATTTTTTGTCATTTACTTTTTACGGCAAATACATTTTCGAAGTGATTTAAACCAATACAGCATTAATCCTTCCAATTTAATACCTTAAATACATTGTTGATTTAATATAGATAATTGAATATTTTCGGAGATATTACAGATATAAAACCGGCCAAGTATGTGTCGGACTCACGCACAAAGGGTTCTGTACCATTGATTTATGAAATAAAAGGATTTAAGTTATTTGTATGACAGATTACGTGGTAATAAGCAGTTTACGATTTACGAGGTATTAAAAAAACACTACATATTAGATCTCGTTCAAAACAATTTTCGTTGGTAGTTTTTGTAGTAATGTACATCAAACGATTTTTATAGATTTTTCATTTTCTTATTTTAGAAGTTAGAGGGGGGGGGGACCAACTTTCCATTTTGGAAGCGTCTGTCATGCAAACTATTCGGTTTAGAAAAAAATATTTTAGAAACCTCGATATCATTTTTGAAGACCTATCCATAGATACCCCACATGTATGTGTTCGATGAAAAAAAAATTTTTGGGTTTCAGTTCTAGGTATGGGGAGCCCCCAATATATATTATTATTTTTGCATCAAAATCTTAATGCGGTTTCCTGAATACATCTACCTACCAAGTTTCAACAGTATAGCTCTTATAGTTTCGGTAAAAAATGTCTGTGAAATACAGACGGACAGACGGACAGACAGACATGACGAATCTATAAGGGTTCCTTTTTTGCCATTTGGCTACGAAACCCTATAAATGATAGCCTCCGTGGCGTAGCGGTAGCGAACACGAACGCTGCGCACGGAGGCGCGGGTTCGATCCCCACACAGTGCAAATATTTGTATGCATGATTATGAATATTTGGCCTGGTCTGGTCGTACCTCGAAAAGCACGTTAAGTTGTTGGTCCCGGTTGTCATACGAACATCTAGTGGCAGTCGTGGAAAAAGTCCAACAACTGGTTGAACTGCAATGCTTCGATATGTCCTTCGCGTTGTGGAGGTCAGACGGCAGTTGCTTCACGGAAAATATTGAAGTTTAGCAAAAAATCAGCAGTTAGACTGGTAAAGCGTACCCCAGACTCCAAAGCTGAAAAAGGTTCCGATGCCACTAGGCTTAACGCCGAGATGATGATGATGATTATACATTTAAAAATTGCAGGGCGTCGCTTTTGCAGCTATACAGACCAGCCGGAGCGGGGCGGCAGCAGCGGGCTGCTATGTTTTTAATACAACGTTTACAGATTTTTCTGTAGTGTATTTAGTATCAGTATTGCACCCGTGTGAAGCCAGGGCGGGTCGCTAGTTAAAAAGGTATAAAAAGGGTATAAAAGATAGATTGACGAAATTGGGGTGCACGTGCTGACTAACGAACGGGGCGCTGACGCCGACTTTTCCTTCGGGGTTGAGTGGTCAAACGGCAGTCGTACTCGTAATAGCCAAACAAGCCAATCAACAAGAATGGACAGGAATATAAGAGATGCACATGTCACAGCTAGGGCACCGCCGCAAAATGGCGCGCAGGGGCCTCGCCCTACTCCCGTGACCTGTGGGCTAGGGCTACCATGTCAGAGGCGGACACGACTGAAGAAGCGAGCCCAAACCAAGAAAATACGTTTCGCGTCGTGGAACGTTGGCACGCTAACTGGACGCGCGAGAGCACTGGCCGAGACTCTCCACATGGCCGTGGCGTTCCTGCAGGAAAATCCGGCCGTGGCGTTTATCCCGGTTGCATCCGCGGCTTTCGCGGATGCAACCGTGATAAACGCTAACATCATGATGATGATAGATTGGCGAAATTCAAAACAAGCACCAACCACTAACAAATTAGATAGAAGTTTCATTGGAGAAAATAAAAATAATCATTTGGTGCATATGACGAGACAGATGCAGTCTAGTCACAAAATGGCTATTTAAACCAACCACCGACTAAATTATATTGCTGCCCTGTATGCTAATACAATAATGCAATCTAGTAGAATGGTATTAGGGTTTACAAAGCACTCTCTAGTTATTTGCTCCCCCATCTATAATGAGTAAGTAGACTGATATTGCGTTAGCATCAAACAAAAGAATTTCATAGAAGCAGAAATGCGAAACATTTAATTTTCGAGATGAATTATTTTTGAAGTGAAACTTCTTTACGCACGCTTGACTTGGGGAGTAAGCTGGCGAACGCGTGACGTAAGCGTGACGAAAGTCACACTCGTTTTTTTTTAATACATAATATTTATAACGAGAAATAATTTTAATAACGATAAGAAAACAAAAAAATCAATAATATTTTTTAGAAAATTCGCCGATATTTGTCGTAAAAAATAAAAGACAAAAAAAAATGTTATTGTGGGATATCCATAAGAGAGACATATACCACCGCGGACTTTTTTTAGATAAATCTCGTACGGTACAGCCTTCGTTTCATTGTAAACGCGGAAAAAATGAATCATCTATCTATTAAAAAACCGCATCAAAATCCGTTGCGTCGTTTTAAAGGTTGAATCATACAAAGGGACATTGGGAAAGAGAAAGTGACTTTGTTTTATGATATGTAGTGATTCTCCCGTTACAGTGTTTGTCCTCGAATTCCTCCGAAACGGCAAAACGTTTAATAACACTATTTAATAACTCATGAATAGCTAAATCGATTGAGTTGCAAATTGGTTAGGAGTTTTGGGAACAGAAGAGTCCGCCTTCTGTTCCTAAAGGAGTTTTAGGAACAAAAGAGTCCGTCTTCTGTTCCTAAAACTCCTAATCAATTTTATTTTCAATAGAGTAGTTTTACCACAAAAAACTATTTGAAATTTGGCACAGAAGGTTTTTAACCCGAATAAACATATAGGATAGTTTTTATCTGGATCGAAATTTATGCGAGTGAAACCGCGGGGCGCAGTCAGTTTACAGTAAAACAAAAAAAAAATACCATGAAAATTCGAAACATCTGTATTCACAGCTGCTTCTAGTAGTGTTTGAATTGCATCCGCACGCCGTAGATTTATCGTGGTGGCAACAATAAGCAACAAGTAAGCGATTAAAATATAATAAAATATGATACAAACAATTTATCGATCTGGAATCTTTTTTCTTTTTCCATTTTTCTTTTTTTTTGGAAATTCTCAGTAGAAACCTAGGCTTATAGATTCTAGAAACGCTGAGAAAAATTGTGTGTGATTTATTGCCTAAACGAGTCGAACACCGTGTAACGTGTGTTGTCTATTTTTTGTCTCCTTCAGAATAACGTTTATTGTGAATGTTTATTTTTAACCCAAATACATATTTATGCATTACATTTCATTCTTTGCTACAATTAATTTTGAAGCATAATACTGTCTTAGTTTAATTTTGTCGTCCTCCGGCATTCAATACGCCTGCCTGTGACGTGGAGGCCCCGGGTTCGATCCCCGGTCAGGTCATGATGGAAAACGATATTTTCCTGACTGGCCTGGGTCTTGTATGTTTATCTATATATTGTATCTATTATAAATATAGTATCGTCGAGTTAGTATCCCGTATCCCATAACACAAGTCTCGAACTTCCTTTGGGGCTAGCTCAATCTGTGTGCTTTGGCCGTATTTATTTATTATTATTATTATAATTCACCATTAAAAAGCAATGTTGTTCAGAACTGTAATGAGACCACAATTTTCGTTTACCAAACATAGAAGATTGCTACTCAAAACTAGTTTTCTCGAAATGTTGTTTCTTATTTTAGGACTAAACGACGTCGAAGTTCTAATGGCCTGTCATTAGAACGAGGCCGCTACGGTGTCGGAACTATTAGTAAAAGGGCACATTAGCATCTTCAGTGAGTTCCATTGCGAGACAAAGGTCTTAAGCATAGCTGTCATTGAACTCAATTTTCTATTACTGCCATCATTTGCATCAGCACCAAGCCTTTTTCCGATGGGAATTCATCAAATTACCTCTTCCATTCTGGGCGTAATGGAATAGCGTATCAAACTTTTACAAAGCAAAACCCACCCGTATTCCTACAACTACTTGTGCGCCAGGGATCACGGTATCTCTTTCGGACAACATGCGGCTCATATCACTAAGCTTCAGGAGCATAATAAAGGCAAACTGAAGTTTCAAACAAAATAAATCCTTACTATCCTTTCTATTGCCATATAAATTAGAACATAAATTTTGCAAATGTAAAGTTAGAAATCCGGATTAAATAATAGGGTACTTTTTATACCGGAATAATTTGATATTCCCGAGGGAAAACAAAAATATTGTTAGCTTCATACCAGTTCGGTGACAGATGGCGCTGTGTGTTGTTCAAAGCAACATAAAATATTGTAAACGAATATGAAGAAGCTAAATAATACGATAATTAATCCCCGAAAATGAGGAATCTAAAAAGCACGATGTAACCGAATTCCACGCGGGTGGAAATCTAGTAAAACTATACAGATAATTTAGATATAATTTCTATGAAAATAAGTATGTGTATACTATGTCTTGTCATTTTATAGATGTTATAACACATTCAATATCGAATCATTAAATAAATAAATAAATAGTAATTTTGCTTAATTGATCTCATTCAATACGATAAGCGGTACCTATCGCTTGTCAACCTAAATGCTTTTCTTTCTTTCTTTCTTTTTCTTTTCTTTAGAGTGAATACTACTTCAACTCTTCAATGGCCCCTGTGGTTAGATACTCGTACCACAATAACACGTGTAACAAATTATAGAAATTCTTTAAAAAATTTATTTCACATTAATGGCGGATATCGCCAATGACAATTGAAAAAACGGCCACGTTAGCCGACTACGAGGAGATTTGATGCAAAGCCATGATGTGGTCACTATGCTGCGTTATTTCAATGTTCTTTATGAATTATTCACTGAATGCACTTTTTACTACATAAATCACGCGCTTTTATTTAGTAAACGACACTATAAATAATTTAAAAGTCCAATGAAAATGAGCGTGACATTCATCTTAGCTCTCCTGTCAAAAACTCCTTAACGAATCAAAACCTAAATGCTGTAGATTAAATATAGTTTCTGGTTGGTACTTAGTCGCCCAAGAAGTTTCAAATTATGTGACAAGATAAAGCACCTTATTTTTCTTACAAACATCCGAACTTCATGCTAAATATAGCGCTTAGAAGGCGCGGAAGCACTACCAAGAACTCATTTATGGCAAAGCGAATAGTGGTTTTATAGTTTCACTAAAGTTGGTAGGAACTCGCAAGTTTTAGATAAAGGGCGGTGCTATCCAAATATTTGGTTTCTTTTTAGGGAAGTGTCAATCGTTGAAGGGTTCTACGGAGACTACTAAATATTTGTATAGTAAGTAGTTAAGAGCGCGTTAGCCTGCGAGCCAGGTAGAACGGACGCGTTTAGAAACAGATTTTTGAAATATTACAGGCAACAGGGAGAGTTTGATTGCTGTCAACCTAGTGCTGGGTACACCACAATTTCAACGGTAAATTCCATAAGTCCTCTTTGAGGTGTGGCTGAAGAGGCGCCTCACTTACCATTTAACGCAGGTCTTCTGCGGGCATAGTAAGGCGGGTGGAAATGTCAGGGTATCACCACTGTGTGGATCGCTATATCAGTACCCAAAGGCATGGGGTCCGCAAGACCCGATACCAGCCCGGGTCGCGGATTGTTTGGAAGAGATATCGTGGCGCTTGGCACATGCACTTGAAACAACACGGACTGTGGGCAGTAAATGTCCGACACGCTCCGGTAGGGTGTGTCAGACATTTACTCCCCCACTCTGCCCAGAGTGTGAAAAGTCATTTACCACCAAAAATAAAGGGATGCTTCCACGTGAAATCCATGATTTATGATGGTACGTAAACCTTTATGCACGAATCCAAGTCGGACACTTGACCTGTTTTTAAAAGGCATCCCATTAAATTGTCTAGACGGTTTGTTAGAACAAGTCTGGTGACGATTCTGTGTGGAAAGGAAATAACTACCATTCCATTTACTGCCCATCCGTGTGTTTAGCTTTATAGTAATAAAGTTTTAGTGTTAAATGGATGGTAGGCATTTTATTTTACGTTAGGTTGTCGTAAACCTGTTTGCTTGTGTACTAGGCACTTATGTACTTAGGTTGTTGTAGGTATTTAGAAGTCTCGCTTATGGCCTCTCTTAGTTAGGTAGGAGCAAACGAATACTTAAATTAAATAAATAAACTTGTTTAGAATAAAACGGTCAATTTAGCAAATTGAAAAATGAGACTGCCCACTTTGACGTTGACGAAATCCGGGCGTTGGTCGTCGGCTGTCAGACCGGATTAATTGTTCCTCGCGGACAGACAGAAATTATTATTCACCGCGTTCGGACGCGGGCCCCTCGCTGGAGAGGCGGTATGTAAAAGGATGGCGGTTCCATTCTTTGGGGTTCGGATGCCCTTTTACAATCGGAGCAATGAATGGTTATTGAGTTGAAGAGACCGAAAAACCGGGTGAATGCGCGATCGGCGCGCACGCTTTCGCAACAGTAAAAATATCGTCTGCGTGAGCGTCGGCTTCACGTCGGGAAGGAGATGTTCAGATCATTCGGGGAACACCTACAAGTATCTTATCTGTATTATATATATAATTATATTACACTGATAGGACATTGCGTACACGTTTTCTATTTCGGTTACGGTTTTTGGCGCAGATTTTGCGGGCCCATTTGTGGTCGAGGCCTCTCATTTGTAATCGGCGCGACGGCGTGTCCGATTGGTTGTATTTGGGTGTATGTTGAAGGCTGACACCGTGCACCTGGGCAATCGGGCGCTTTGTTTCATGGCGGGGTTGCCTAGTCTTCACCAATTGTAAAGGTGCAGATGGGTGCTTTAGAGAGGTCCACGAATTTTTAACGCGTCAATGATACGGAATTGGGCCAAGCATTGGCTGCTCTGAGTGTTGCTTGGAGATTCGGTTCTCCAGCATGTCCTCATTGGGCATATTGAATTATTTATATAGCGTATATTTGAATTTTGACATGGGGTCATTTCTTCATTGGCTAGCCTCTCGCGGCTCTCCCAGAGTGTGTATATTAAAAATGGCATCTGCGTGGGTGTCTAGTGAAATCACTGTTGGGGGCTGAACATCCTTCACATTGGGAAGGATAGTATTTTCAGATCATTCGGGGAACACCTACAAGTATCTTATCTGTTTTATATAATATATAATTATATTAAACTGACACGACATTGCGTACACATGACACGGAACAGTCACCAGCAACATAGTAAGTGAAAGTTTATAATTCTTAATTTTCGTGGTAAGTCAGGTGTGTCACATTTAATTTTATTTTGCTTGTGAAGCGCCGGGGTTTTGTAAGCATTATATGGTAGCAGAGATTATTATACATATTTTTCAGAATTCAGTACGCGGAACGTTTATATTGATATATGTATATATATCATACAAGGTTCGCGGATCGAACAAAGTTTTAGTGACGAGAGTATGGGCCTCATTATGCATTGAACAAGATTTTAATAGCGGGAGCATGGTGCTCTTAAGCTATTTTATCAATTTTCGGTAGCAAGCGTGGTTTATTGCCCATAGCTTTTTGTCGGGCTTTGGGCTCCCCACGCATCATCCGGTATCAGACCGCATTTATTAGACAAAATTGATATTTTACTCGTATAATATGTCAACATAAAACGTTAGGATAATAATAGTATTATAGATATTATACAACGTTATTATTTGTTTATGCGAAACCTGAATATAGTTTGTTCAGAATAAGCAACGAATCGATTCCAATCATTTTTATACTATGTTATACATACGGCTCACTAGTCTGGTGGCCAAGAACTAGTCTGAGCACAGCCCAAAAGGACCTCGAGAAACTACAATGGTTGGCGTGTGTGGCAATCACCAGTTGCATGAGTACCACGCCTACAGCCGTCCTGCAGGCGATGTTAGGACTGCCCCCCCTTCACCTTGTTGTGAGGGAGGAAGCGACACTGGCTGCCTTCAGACTCCACCTATCAGGAACCCTGAGCAAAGACTCCAGGGTCAAACATACGCGCCTAATGCTAGATGCAATCAAAAGGCAACCAATGTAAGAGTAAATCTCCTGCCGTGGAACAGCCGCTGCGCCAGCCACAAATACAGTCCGTTAAGTGTGCCAGGTATCTCACGAATCTCTCGTAATGCTATAAAACCGTCTGCAACGCTGTCTAACACCTGCAATTACAAAATGGACAAATATTGTTAAGTAAACATTTCAATTACAAAGTGGACAGATATAAATAACACCGACTAATATGATTAAGGAGATGGCGCGCTCTTGTAAACATCACATAAATTGTTGTTCTCCGTTAAAAATTATTTAAATAATATTTTTCTCGTATATTTGGATAGTGTATTGTGTCTAAAAGTAAAATTGAACCTGTAAACCAGTGACAGTGATGTGGAGTACCTATTATGTACATTGTAAACATAGTGTATTTTCTCATTTACTGTGATTTCAAAATCTAACTGAACGCTAATCGGACGTATGCCATTGTAGCTAAACTAAGCTTCAAGAAAGAAAAAAAAAAGACCTTCTAAATTCATACAAAAGTTGTAAAACTCAGTGTAATAACTATAATTTCAAACGTGAACAAATTCGAAACGTTTTAAAACAGTGGGTAAATCAATAACAATTCACCACAACTTTACGCTTAGTTATAATAAAATAGTGAACGTAACAGGTTTTATCATAATAATAGTGACGTAATTATGAAATATAACGACATTAAAAACCACAAAAAACGTTAAAAGGAATGTTTTGAAAATTGACCTTTGGACTATGTATTAATGTTCCACAACTAGCGCCAAGTTGTCACCAACCGAATAGAGTAACCAATATAGTACCACTACTTGCCAGTAGTAGTGCAAAACTGACGACTGGGGATACCAGTGCAAAAATAGTTTAGTTTTTGGTAGATTTTTTTTATTTTTATTTTCGCAGTACTTCGAACAGAGGAATTAGAATCCCAGAAAGTGAATTAGTACATTATTTTGGAAATCGAATTAGAATTTACAATATGAATTTCTTAGAAAATATCACTTTCCGAAGAACACGCACGCGGTCAGAACCTGATAACAGTGATGTAATCTCGCAGACGTTGGACTGTACCTCAAATTCATTGCCAGGCGTGTCTGACGATGAAGATGAAAGTCAAATAAGGATCTATAGGAAAAAGCTAGAAGAGCTTGAAATACAACTACAGAGCGCACACAGGGAAATAGAATTGTTGTCATTAGAAAATAATAATCTGAAGAAAACGAATGCTGATTTAATAGAAAAAAATAAAGCATACAAGGCCATAGCATGTAGTCCCCTTAAGACCAGAGCCCAAACACCGAAAAGGAAAGCACCCGTATGCACAAAGGCAACACAGACGCAGACATCAGAAAATATGAGTAGGTATTACACATACGGCACAGCGAACAGACATTGACTCAGGAAGTTATCGGAACGTCGTGACCTCACGGAATAATATTAACGCAAAAGCACCACATCCTTCACCCCTCAATGTAAAATGTAATATATGTGTTCTGAGCAGTGAAACATTAAACAGAATATATGCAATGAGTGACAGAACTCATTTAAATAACTACAACATCTGTCATTATCGTACTCCTAAATGTGGAATAAAACATTTGTTACATAATATTGATCAAAAAGTTCAAAACTTCACTCTTACTGACTATTGCATTATTTTTATCGGTGAGGAGGACTTCAAAAAAACCCATAATTATATAGAATTAGTAACCTATATTCGTGATATGTTAATAACACTAACTCATACTAACTTTGTAATATGTCTGCCTACATTTAAATACATGGATAATACAGTAATTGTATGTTTAACAGTCGAGTAGAAACTTTTAATAATTTAATTTATATGGATGTTGAAACATACAATTACGCATTTGTCTTGGACTCAAATTTAAATCTTCCATACACATGGGATACTTATAACCAAAGACACGGACACCTAAATAACAAGGGCTTTATGCAGATAATCTGGCATCTGCAATACTTAATCCTAGACCTAGAAGTAAGTACTAATTCTAACTTAAGACTTTTGAGGGATAAACCTTTTACTGATTTAAATACTAGCCCATCTAGTAATATTGAAAAAACGAATGAATCGTCACTATCAAACTGTTTTTTTCGCCCATAACTTTATTAATATCCTGCATCAAAATATTGCTGGTCTTTTAAATAAAGTTGACCTGCTGACAGTTCATCTTCAGGAGCTATGTAAAAAACAAAAAGGCATAGATGTGGTCTGTATTACTGAACACTTCATTATGCAGGGATATGAAAATGTATTAAATATTCCAAATTATAAATTAGCTGCGTGTTATGCAAGACAAGCAAAGAAACGTGGAGAATCGTGCATCCTAGTTAAAATAGGCCTAGAATATAAAGAACTAATAGAGATTTCACGCCATTCAATAACAAATACTTTTGAATGCTGCGGAATCGAACTCGTCCGGCAAAAATTAATTATTATTTGTATATACAGGCCACCGAAAATTACCAACCTACACATGTTCTACGAAAAACTCGAAACTGTTATGAAGGCTTCTTGTATTAATTCGAGTAAAACTGTTGTTCTATGCGGGGACTTCAACATTGATACCTTAAAGGAGAATAGAATGTCCCTAGACTTTGAATGTTTTCTTTTGGGCTTCAATCTTAAGCTGGAACTGAGGCAACCAACTATGTAGATTGTGCAGTAATAGCTGCATTGATAACTTTGCTCATAACTCTCGTCAAAAATGTAAAAGTGAAGTGATCGATTTGGCTCTTTCAGATCACAGGGCGCAAATTCTGCAAATTAATGTAAATAAAACATTTAGATTAAAATTTTGGCGAATCAAGAAACGAGATTTGTCATTAGAAAATCTAGTTAAATTTAATAATCATCTTAGTTGAACTACACGGCAAAACAATTACAGATCCCCAAAAAATCGCTAATATATTTAATGACTATTTTATTGATCAAGTTCAACAGTCACCTCAAGCGTCATTTGAAAATAGAAATATTCCGAATAACATAAACTCAATGCACATATACACACTCATAGCACCAATTTTACCCCAAGATGTTATTAGAGCAATAAATTCTTTAAAAAACAAAAATAGCGTTGGGTATGACGGCATATCAACGAAAGTTGTTAAGTTTACGGCAAACAATATAGCTGTACATCTTAGCCACATTATTAATCTAAGTATCAACTCTGGTGTGTTCCCTAACAGTTTAAAAACTGTTATAGTAAAACCAATTTACAAGAAAAACAAAAAAGAAGAAATAACTAATTACAGACCAGTAGCCTTAATTCCGATATTGTCCAAGGTAGTAGAGAAGATAATTTACGAATTACTTAGCAACTTCTTATCCAAATATGACATTCTGTGTAATGAACAAAAAGGTTTTAGGAAAGGAAAAAGCATCAATGCGGCTATTTTAGATCTATACCATGTGGTTATAAAAAACGTAGATAGTAAAGTGCCTATTTGCGCAATCTTCACAGATATGTCAAAGGCTTTCGATTGTGTCGATCATGACATTCTACTAAACAAACTAAATGTTTACGGAATAAGGGGAAATGCACTGAAACTTTTTAAATCTTATCTTAGCGATCGTAAACAGTACACGGAATTAACTAGAATATGCCCTAAGACGAAAACTGAAATAAAGTACCGATCAAAAGTAGGAACAATAAAATATGGTGTACCACAGGGTAGCGTCCTTGGACCACTCCTTTTCTTAATTTATATCAACGATTTGCCACGTTATGTTGAAAATCCTATGGTATTGTTTGCCGATGACAGCACTGGGTTGGTTAAATGTAAGAATCTGAATACCTACGAACAGGATATAAATAAAACCCTAGAAGATATTGTACATTGGCTTGATAAAAACAAATTGATGATTAATTTGCAAAAAACCAACATAATACACTTCTACCAACGCACAATTTTAAAAGAAGTATCTGTAGAGTACAATAAACAAAAAATTGACCAAGTTAATGTTGCAAAATTCTTAGGGATTTACATTGACAGACAACTAAATTGGCAACCACAAGCTGAGGAAATCTGCAAAAGGGTGAACACAGCGGCATATGTCCTTTCAAAGTTGTCCAAAAAAGTCGATATTCAAACTTTATTAGTTGCTTATCATGGTCTGGTTGCATCAGTTCTACGGTTCGGAATTATTTTCTGGGGCAATTGCAGCTCGAGAGAATACATATTCAGGGCACAAAAACGTTGCATTAGAGCAATGTGTGGGTTGCAAACCACAGACAGTTGCGAACCAAAATTTAAGTCCCTAAAACTGCTTACATTTCCGTCATTGTACATTCTTGAAGTGGCCATATTTGTAAAGACCCATACAAAACTTTTTCCTACGATGACGGAAACTAGAAAACGACCAGTTAGAAAACAATACAAAAATTTATTACAAATCGAGTCCTGCAACACAGCATTAATGAGGAAAAGTGTCATTTGTATGGGTCCCACTATCCATACTAATATTATAAATGTGAAAGTGTGTTTGTTTGTTTGTCCTTCCTTCACGCCGTAGCTAAGCAATCAATCGACCTGATTTTTGGCATACAGTTAGTTGAAAAGAAGGAGAGTAACATAAGCTACTTTTAGTCCTAAAAAACATCAAGTTCCCAAGGGAGATTACTGGAATATTTGTATGTGTACACCAAATATCCTAATATTATAAATCGGAAAGTGAGTTTGTTAGTTCCGCTTTCACCCCGTAACTACTAAGCCGATTGTTTTGAAATTTTGCAGACATAAAGTCTGGATTAAATAATAGGGTACTTTTTTTATCCCGGAAAAAAATTATATTCACGAGGGAAATCTAAAAGCGCGATATAACCGATCTCCACGCGAGCGAAGCCGCGGGCGGAAAGCTAGTATATAATAAATTGCCGGATGTAATAAAAAATGATACAATTAAGATTTTTAAAAAGAATTTAGTGGCCTTCCTAATAGAAAAGTGTTATTATTCTGTAATAGACTATTTAAATGACGATGACATTTGAATTGTGCAATTTTATGTATTTAATTTTATTACCTAAGATACCAAATTACTCAATTTTAGTTTTTATCATATTTGGCATACCTAATGATTTCATTTTTTGTTTGACATAACCTTATGACTAAATTGTTTTCTTTGACAGAGTTGTAATGACGTATTTAATTTAATTTCTTTTTTCCTGGATTCATTGATTGTTCATTCATTTGTCGGTCTCCGTGGCGCAGCGGTCAACATGCCTGACTGCGACGTGGAGGCCCCGGGTTCGATCCCCGGCCAGGTCATGATGGGAAACGATCTTTTCCTGATTGGCCTGGGTCTTGGATGTTTATCTATATATGTATCTATTATAAAATATAGTATCGTTGAGTTAGTATCCCATAACACAAGTCTAGAACTTACTTTGGGGCTAGCTCAATCTGTGTGATTTGTCCGTATATATTTATTTATTTATTATTTTATTTATTGATTATTATAATTATTTTTATTTTCGTTGCTGTTTGTTGTTATGCTTTTAATGCTTTTGTATCAATTATTTTTAGTAAATTTTAATACTTTTGTAAGATAATTCTAACCATGAACTATTTATTATTTGATTTATTATTCTCATTGTTGTTTGCATGCCTAATATCAGGTAGATTGTACAAGGCTCGCTCTATTATTGTAACATCCTATTTAATGTACCTACAATCTTAGCAAATAAATTTTTTACTTACTTACTTACTTTCTTAAAAAATGATGCAAGCACCCAATGACAGAGTACCAAAGCAATACTGCTTTCAAAAGCACTATCAGATAGTACTTGAAGAAGAGCAGTGCGATTGCTCGGGTCTGGAGGAGTTGAAAGTGTACACCGACGGATCAAAAACCGACCAAGGAACGGGCGTCGGGGTGTTCTCACAGGACCTCAACATAAATATATCCAGATCGCTAGGGATGCTCAACACGGTTTATCAAGCAGAATGTGTGGGCATAACTCTTGCAGCCCTAGCCATAAAAGCCAGGAGAGTTGCGGACACGCGCATCCGCATACTCACTGACAGTGCTTCCGTCCTCCAATCCCTAAAGCAGGGATGTGTCACATCAAGTCTAATACTTGAGTGCCACGACGCACTGGAACGGATAACCGCACCAGACCGCAACACCGTGACACTACAATAGATAAAGGGTCACAGCGGTTCACTGGGTAATGACGCAGCTTTCGAGCTGGCTAGAAGGGCATCCAGCGCGTTGGTCAGCGGACTGGAGCCCATTGTGCATATCCCCTTCATTCAAATACGCTGATGGCTACAAAGGTATACCTACGAACAAGCGGAGATTTGGTGGTCCTCGTCACCGGGCTGCAGGCAGTCCAAGGAGGCTATGCCATCCCTGGATGGCAAGCTAACCAAAAGGCTGTTGCGCCTGGATAGGAAAACCCTACGATTGATGACGGGGATCATTACGGGCCACTGCCTTCTGAATAAGCATCTCCACACAATAGGCATAACGGACAGCCCTCTGTGCAGAGCCTGCATAGAGGCTGACGAGACAGTTGCGCATGTACTCTTCGAGTGTACAGGCGTTACCCAAATTAGAAACAAAACCATAGGAGCACCAAGACCTTACACAGATGTTCTCAACAGGCTAGGAGACCTGATGGGCTTCTGGAGGAAGGTGGGCTGGCTGGAATAATCCGCCAAAGGCCGCCATGGTCCACGCACAATGGTCCACTGAATGGACTGAGTGCGGAAACCAAACCAGTAACATAGAACATAGAACATACTATGTTATATTTTTTCCCAAGTAGGTATATTTAGAAATGGTCGCACTGTGGTTACCGAGGGCGCACAATTTGCGCACGCGGGCGCAACAGCTGACGCCAGAGGTCATCGCTCCGCCTGAGCGGAGCGTGGATCATATTTCATTTTCATAGTTTAACAAATAGTCTCAATTATAGAACACTTGCGGCAATTGTGTCATTATTTTTCTAGAAATGTTATTTAGGATTACGGTTTCAAAGTTTAAATGTACAAAAATAATAAAAAATAACCATAATAACCGTTGTTGTTACAGTTTTACCAAATTTATAGATTTTTCTTTACTGCCCATAATTTTCAAACTGCATAGGATAGATATTTTTTTCTACGGATCCTGGGTGTGTTTAGTTTTGGGACATCCTGTATATAATAATCTGGTCCTGTATATAATAATCTGGTCCTGTATATAATGGTCTGGTCGTGCCTCGAAAAGCACGTTAAGCCGTTGGTCCCGGTTGCCAGACGAACATCTAGTGACAGTCGTTACGGGTTGTTGGAGCCCTCAAAAGTCCAAACAATTGGTCTAACTGCAAAGTTTAGGTATCGCCTTCGGGTTGTGGACTGCATGTCGACTGGATCAGCAGTTAGACTGGTAAAGCGGACCCCAGACTCCAAAGCTGAAAAGCTACGGATGCGACTGGGATAAACGCCGAGATGATAATGATGATGATGACATACTGTATATATCTATATATATAAAAGAAAGTCGTGTTAGTTACATCATTTATAACTGAAGAACGGCTATACCAATTTGGCTGAAAATTGGTAAGGAGGTAGCTAAGAACTGGGAGAAGGACATAGGATACTTTCTATGCCGCTCCCCGTCGTTCCTGTGGGAATAAATGAGCTTCTTTTTTTCGACTTCTCCCACACTTTTATGCTACCCTGGTACCTTGAACGTCAAAAAATATGCACAATAAACCTTCTTTCATGTATTATGATTATTTGATAATGATGAATGAATGAGGTTTATTGTTTCGACTTCTCTCCTACACTTTTGTGCTACCCTGGTACCTTCCACGTCAAAATAATATGCAAAATAAACCTTCTTTCATGTATTATGATTATTTGATAATGATGAATGAATGAGGTTTATTGTTTCGCCTTCTGCTACAGTTTTGTGATACCCTGGTACTTTGCACGTCCACAAACTATGCACAATAAAACCTCTTTCATGTATTATGGTGATTTGATAATGATGAATGAGCTTTTTTATTGTTTCGATTTCTCCTACACTTTTATGCTACCCTGGTACCTTGCACGTCAAAAAATATGCACAATAAACCTTCTTTCATGTATTACGATTATTTGATAATGATGAATGAATGAGGTTTATTGTTTCGACTTCTCCTAAACTTTTGTGCTACCCTGGTACCCTGCACCTCCACAAAGTAGGAAACACGTGTCCAGTATTTTTAAGTTAATAATATTATGTACAAAATTTGAAAAAGATATAATGAAAAACCACAAAGTTATAATAAGCTTGCTACGAGTATTCTACTTGGTTGTCCCAACATAAATATGGTCAAAGATCCGCGCGCGAGCGAGCGCGGTGCGTTGACCTCTAGCGTCAGCTGTTGCGCGCGCACAATACTATGATGATGTATCGTAAGCTGCGTGACGCACTCGGTAACTACACTAACAATTTCTAAATGTATTTGGGACAAAATATAACATGGTGTAAAAATTATTGGAATCGATTGCTTATTGACTGTTGCTTATTCACTATTTATATATAACTCAAGAACGGCTGAATCGATTTAGCTGAATATTGGTGGGAGGTAGTTAAGAACCCGTCCCCGTCGTTCCCGTGTGACGTGACATAAGACATGGTCCAACTCATTCAAAATGTAAGTCAGCAATTCATATACCAAAAATGGTATAACAAAAAGCAAATGACAGCTGAGCATATTTAAAAAAAGTCTAACCGGTTCAAGCAATCGTTCAAAGCAAAGAATATAAATACTCTCTGCTGGTTTAAAGTTTCTAATAAAAAACCACAAAGCCAACTTCAACTTCAAAATTCCTAATATTGTATTGCTGTGCCATTTATCATCAATAAAAATATCATGCCGTGACCAAGACCATCAAATCTTTCTCGACAAAGCGGTAATGCAAGAGTAAATCGAAACATTCTGAATGAAAGCACTGAAGAAGAGCAAGAAATTGCACGTGCAGAGCGCCGCCTTACTATGACTCGACTTCGTGCTTCTCACTCACAAGAGCAAAGGGAGGCGGCAGTCCGTGAAACTGTTCCGTTGACAATGCGAAATCGGCGAACAAACCTCAGAGATCATCATCATCATCATGAATCTTTTTATCGTCCCACTGCTGGAGACAGGTCTCCTCTCATGCAGAGAAGGATTGAGTGTAATCACCACGCTTGCTCAATGCGGGGTGGCGATTTCAGACTTATAAAGTCCAGGTTTCCTCAAGATTTTTTCCTTCACGTTCAGTCATTGGTGTCCTAGATATTATACTTAGAGAGTACATATCACTTTAGAAAAGTTACATCGATACTTGCCTGACCTGGAATCGAACCCGCGCAATCATACAAGAGAGGCTGGTGTTTTAACCACTAGGCCACCACGACATCTCAGAGATCAATAGCTAGATAATTTACGAAGCACAAGTAGAAATTCATTTCTTTCACAAGGTGCTACACTAAATAAATGACAAATAAAAAAAATCATGGAATACTTTTTTTTTTATTTACAGTGTTCCTAATTTAAAAAGTAAAAAATGTGATCATGTGATATTTATTGCCTTTAAGGCGGAACAAAGTTCGCCGGGTCAGCTAGTAATAAATAAAGTGTACTATCGCAATGGATATTCTAAAAAATCTATCATTGCAGTGTAATAAGGAATAGGAAAAATAAATAAATAAAAGTTAATTTCAAAATTCTTATTAAAATAAATTGAACAAAGTTGAAATAGGTAAAGAAGACGTAAAATATATTTGGCTCTAGATAAAAATAATGATTTTTTTTAGTGGCTATTGTTCAAGACTGGTTGAATATTCTTTTTGATACTCACTGAATTATTTATATCTGTCCGTATTAGTTAGACAAGGGTCAAATCTTCTTAACAAAAATCCTTTATCTTGTTAGGATAATAACATTGCCAATATAACAATAGTTTCGTATCATATACCCAAGAAAACTTTATTAAATAAGAACTAAATATAGAACGAAAAGAAATATCAGTAAAGGCTAAAAGATGATCCGACAGTTTTAACCTTTGTGGGTTTTTTTACCTTAATAAACTTGTGGCTGACCGCAAATCCCTGATAATAAGCGGTAATGCAATCGTTGATGTACCTACAGCGCAATAATTTATTAAGAGCCTATTTACTCTAGCCTTTAGGTTTAAGAAGAAATTGTTATCTATTTTTTTTTTTTGTCTATGTTAAATCATCTTGTCTCACTGAATGTTATACGAAGTCGATCCATTTGGTTCTTAAACTGGTTATATTGAATAATTTATTCGAATAATAAACTTACTCTCACTCTACTTGTAAAGGTCTCATTAAGACGCTGGATCTGGCCGGCATAGAACTTGTCAATGTAGCGATGATTGAGGATGACTAATGGTTCATAGTCTTTCGGATGAAAGTTAAATAAAGATGCCTAATCCTACAAGTTCAGTCATAAAAGAGCATGATTTTCAGTCACGATGCAGGGTTTTTTTGCCTACAAAAAAATTACTAACTAATACTATTGAGACGGATTATTGTTCCTCCAACTTATACTATTGTCAATTAAATTGCACCATGTACATCAGGATTAAGGCTCACTTTTGCTTTAACATAATTCAATATAATATAGTATTTACGTAGATTATTCAAAGAGCAAATTTTTGCTTGAACAGTATCTTTCAAGTGAATTCCTATAATTCTTTAATAAATAACTGAATATCGTTTGCTGTATCAAGACCAACGCCTTTAGACCTTCCTTAATATTCATTGAATTGTATTGTATTGTTGTTGCAGTACAATTTAGCACAGAAGCGGGTATCAAGGGCCGGCTTAGTTACGCTCGGCTGATTAAACTGTTCCGGAACGCTTGTAAGATTTCCTATTGTTTTAACTAAAAAGGGTCAAACAAGAGTCTCTCTTCGGTGATTTCTGGCAACCGCATGTCAGCGGTAACTGAAAACAGCATAAACTGTTCTCATTTTCTATTAATGCTCCGTACTACGCTTCTCCTTCCCCGTTACCCTTCTATTTAGTGAAGTCATCCGTACGTTACTACGTTCCGTCAACTTTACTGAGTACGTAGTTAATTATTTGACAAACTCCGCTTAATGTTTTTACAACTTTCTTCGTTAGTGTGTAAAGATTCCAATCTATGAAAAGTTCACTATTAAAAGTCCTCAGTGCAATACTGGCTTTAATGAGGTTTGTATCAAAAGCACTTGATTAAACTTTTCAACTTGTCTCGATCAATTAAACTAAATTGCCAATAGACATTAACCTCTCATTTCCTGTGCAACTCTTCATAAGAGAACACTTAATTAATTAATTTAATGCTACACAAAGTGTATTTACTGAAGCAGAAGCTGAAGACTATTTGGTTAAATTGTTTGGTGTGTCGATTGTAAAATTTCAATTATTACTTAGTTGATAAACAAACAGCAATAAATATTGCCATAGTTTCGAAGCAGTATTGTTTATTAAGGCTAAAACGCACTGTTTTATTCACAAATTATACCTACACGGAGTTATTTGCCCGTTCATTTTCATAATCTTCGCCTTCATCTTCTTTTTCTTAATCCATACTTAAACTAATATTTTTGATTTTTACTGATTGTAATTTAAAAGGATGTACGCGAATTAGTAACTAGGCTTCACAGCCTAGCTTATTGACATAATGTTGCTTGCTTGTCGATTTTGTAACGACCGTATTTCGAAGAGTGTGAACTTTAAAACCTAATCTCAACCCCCCCCCCCTCCTCTTTTTACTATCGGATTACCGGACGTACTACAGAATACTACCTGCAATTGAATAATATCGCGACCAGTCACACTCAACGCTTCACCTCCACAATCATATCCACACAAATATTCATTACGTGACATTCATATATATAACGGCGCGTGACTGGTTAATTTTGAATATTGTGATCTGTTTTATCGTATCAGTATCAATTGACCGTAAATTACTCTACTATTTTTTTGAAATCGATTAATCGGTCGGTATTCTGATAAACTATGATTCTTATTAAGAGCGGGTAACACCGGCTGGAGTTGCGTTTGAAATAGCGATCGACCGTTGGCGCTGGGCATTCTTTACTCAAGCTTCGATCGAGTGGGTTGGTCATACTCAAACTCAGTGGCTCTTATCTGTTTTAATCTGAGATTATCATTGTAATCCCTTAATATTAAAGTGATCTAAGTGTCTGCACAATTAAAATAATAACAATCGAACATCACACTATAGTTATTTTTCAACGTTTTAATCGAAATACCGCCCACGATGGATGCTCATGCGGATGAGAAGATACCTCAACTATCCGGAACTTCAGGCCCGCCTTCCTGACGGTTTTACCCCGTCATATATATAGAATAAATACAATAGGTACATAATGCGCACCGCTAAAGTGTTAAGAGCGTTTACTACGCACAACTGGCAAGAATATTAGAAGTCATTGCGTTTATAGTCCTATTTATCTGCAAATAATGCATTGGAAACTTGCAAGGCGTTATTGTCATAGAAAAATAACTATAAAATTACGGTTGCTTACTTTTTATCCACTTTTCACCTAATTCTAAAAAGTTAGTAAAACACATTTTTAAAATACAGCTCCAGTTAAATAATAAAAATTGAAATCCAAGAAATATGACACTAAAATGCAGCGTTGCTTCTTGTCCGTAGTAAACGCACTTAAGCTACGGCCAGCGAGCACCCGTATTCCATACATAATCCGAACTTCAAATCGAAACCGTATAGTATCTTCTGGCCACACTCGTTCCAACAGAGGCCATACTTCTTTTATCGCATTCCGTCACAAGTGATCAAAAATATTAAATAAAAAGTACACTTTTCACGTATGCTTTGTTTATCAAAATGTCATCGACAGACATCTATTTTAATAGTCACAAATTACGGCCTTTATGAGGCTTTAACAAATATACAAATACGGCTTACCATTAAAGCTCCGAATATTCAAACGGCACTTAAGTTAAATATTTTCTTTAAAGTATTTCTGTTGCTAAAATACACTTTAAAATGTCTGAATGAGACACTTGCATGTTTTGGGGAAAAAAATAAAGAACCAAAAGCGTGTCGCGTCAAGCTCAATGTAGAGATCCGTAGTGTCCGCACTTATGTAAGAGTAAAAAAAAAATGGGCTAATTGTTACATTCAGTTGACATACTAAGTACAGAATCCTAAAATGAGCCCACGAAGTGACGATAAACGAAATGATTACCAAGTTACCTTACATTCAATGAAATTTAGTAGGTACCTAAGCACAAAGGAAAACAACAAATACGGCAATTGTACCAACATAATTTAAAGATACTCTTGTTTCAAATTTCAAGGACTTAATTACAATAACAGAGTTAAATAATACCGCTGTGATTCTACTTTGCAACAACAGATTCATTTGACTCCATAACTTCCGTTAAATAAACCGGAGAAATTACTTGTAAAAATATTTTTCGGGAAGTAAGGATGCGGAAGCTTTAAATACTGAAAACATTAAGGCTGAGTAAAACGTATGAAGTAAACGTAACGTTAATTCGAATGATTTTGTTTGTGAAACAAATGAAGGGTCGCAAATTCTAAATTGTTTCGCACATAATCCAACTTACGACTAATATTACAAATGCAATACTTTATGAGGATGTATGCGCATGGATTGTTACTGTTTCACGCAAAAACTTCTGAATGGATTTGGATGAGAAGTTTTTATTCGGATATTTCCAGGGAATCCACACGATAGTTGTATTGAAATGGCAGTGTTAAAATAAAACCTAGATCGCTTCACACGAATGGCTGATCTATTTCGAAGTAATAGGTGTGACAATAGCAGTCTACGTATCCCTGGTGCTAGAACAACTTTGATGCGCAGGGGCGTCCGCTGCATGGCAGGGTTGACTTATAATAAAATTCAACCACGTCGTTGGAAGGACTGTACTTTGTCATGTTTAAGAAAAAACTTTGTAATTTTTTAGAGGACAAGGCTTATTATAGTGTGGGCATAAAAATGTGTGTACAGCAACTTGTAATAATTTGTATACACCTTCCGTAATATCAGTGGTTTTTTTGTATGTAACGTAATTGGAATATGGGTCAAAAGATTTTTATATTTTTGCTCAACAGGATTTACACATAATCCAACTATATGTATATGTACAATGCTACGTTTTCTTTATACGTAATCTGAATATAGTTTGATCAGTATAAGCAATTGAATCGATTCCAATCATTTTTACACCATGTTATATTTTTCCCAAATACATTTAGAAATTGTTGTAGTTTGGTTACCGAGCGCAGAACACAGCAGCCGGTAGATCACAGTGAGACAGCTCACCCCTCCCCCCCTCCGCGACGCGCCGCTGTGCGCGGGCGGACCAATGGTGTGTTTACCATATTTTTGTTGAGACAATCAGATAAGATAGCAAGCTCATAACTTTGTGATTTTTCATGATAACTTTATGAAATTTTGTACATAGATTCTTTACTCAAAAATATTGAACACGTGTTACGGGTTTCGCAAATACAAAAAATAACGTTGTATAGACAGGATGTAACGGAAATGGTATAAACATACCTCGTGCATGGCTTCTTTCATCATCATCATCATCATCAACCTTTTTTATCGTTCCACTGCTGGGCCCAGGTCTCCTCTCATACAGAGAAGGATTGAGCGTAATCACCACGCTTGCTCAATGCGGGTTGGCGATTTCAGACTTAAAGTCCAGGTTTCCTTAAGATGTTTTCCTTCACCTTCAGTCATTGGTGTCCAAGATATACTTAGAAAGTACATACAGCTTTAGAAAAGTAACATTGGTACTTGCCTGACCTGGAATCGAACCCGCGCACTCATACTTGAGAGGCTGGTGTTTTAGCCACTAGGTCACCACGACTTATGGCTTCTTTGGATGGTATCAAATGGAAGGGCTTCAACTCAAAAAATCTAACATTCTAACATTTGACATCCAATTTTCGGTTTCCTTGGTTTCTTAAATTAAAATCATAAGACCATGTCACCGCACTCCGTGGGTCAATAATTGTACATATGCTACACGCCAATATCACGACAAATCTCTTCCTTTATTGTGTTCGCCTAGTATCGTAGTAGCCTACGAGTGTTCTTTCTTTATCATATATGATCCATTTATTTTACATATTTAGAAATAAGTCTCGAAATTCAAAGATTTCGAAGATCTTACTCATATTGTTCTCCATTTTCACGTGATGATCGATCAACTTATGGAATAAATTAGACTTTATATATTGTTATATATTATAATAGAGGTAGCTAGATTTATTGCTTAAGTATTCACTTTCTACTTACATTAATGAGTAAAGATATGCTGCACCATTTTATTATCATGAGAACGGGCAAATTGGCCCGATTTCCTTATCCTGTCAAATTAGGATATTCCATAGACAGTTTAGGCGCGATTAAGAACATGGCGACTGAAACATATAACAATTGACGTCAATCGTTGACTGATTTCACAGTACGAAGCTAATATTTATCCTTTTCTTAATAAAATAGAATGAAAAAATCACTGAAGTTAAATTTATTTGCGAATAAGGGAATTGGACCAGTGTTTCTCGTGACTATATGGCGCGTTGTCGTATAATTGATTCACCATTTTTAATTTAAGCGGAATTCCGAGTGAGACCCTGTCCTGTCTGACTGTAAGCTAGCAATGTTTTGTACAGTTTTATTGGAATAACTTAATTTTGAATTCTTCCTCTCGTTTTTTAAATACTCTTGTTGTTTAAAACGGAAGGAATGTTTACTTTTTTATATATAACTTATTAGGGGAAGCTGGGCTGCATATGTGGCTGGAAGAATGGATTCACTATGTACATAAATATCTAAGTATAATTTTTTTCAAGTAGAGATATACAACTGACTTTACTAACGATATCTTAAACTTACTTTAATCTAGTTCGTCTAATGATTTAGCTAAAAAATTGTACACCTTCCACCAATTCAGACTAAACGATTGTTCATAAAACATTGATGCCCTAGCCTCCAGAATGCTGATATATACAAAGTGGTGATGACAATACGATAATAAGTTAAACATCGTGTACCTCAACACATTCTCAGTCTACCCATAAAAAATAGTATAAATATATCCATTATTTTTATCACAGGAAATTATTTTTCATTTTTCACATTTTCTACATGATGTACATGTTGATAAGGAAACGCTTACAGGTTGATGACCGCCGCATCCAGCGGTACTAAACTTTAGTAATAACGACGTTAAAAAAGCAAGTCGATATAGGACCTCGCTGTCGCCCGCTGATCGGAGGTCAGTGAACCAATATTTTAAAGGATGTTCTATTCCGTTTGCAATTTTATGCGATTTAGTTTGTTTGGTTAGTTTTTTTTTTTTGATCCTAGGTTTTTTTATGGTTTAGGATTATTCCTATGAACCAGCATTCTCCGTGTTTTCGTTTATAGTCGTATTATCAGCTCCACTCTGTATATTTAAGTCACTTAGAATTTCAGCGAACATTAATAGTCTGAAAATGGTGTTTATGCTCTGTATCAGTCTGTTCTTGGATATTTAATTATTAAATAGAAGCAACTAGGTCCCATTGAAAATACAATACAAACTATAACAAAAATACTTGTAAACTAATATACAAAAAATATCATAACAAATACAAAACTTTGTAACTACCTCGGGGTCAGTTGCCACCGGCTTGGCTCATCGGAGCACTTTCATGAGACTGGGGCATGTTATGCAAGAGAACTTGATAGGAATGAAACAAATTGGGATTCAGTCTCCTCAAGAATTTTAATGGATACAAGGCGTACACTAGTCTGACACTATGATTTTAGCAGTTCATAAGATGCTTCAGGTTAACATTTACAATGGGTATGCTACATTACCCCAAGAAGCACTTTCATGCGACTTGGACATGTTATGCATGAGATCTTGATAAGAATGAAACAAATTGGCATTCAGTCTTCTCAAGATTCTTAATGGATACAAGGCGCACACTAGTCTGACACTATGATTTTAGCAGTTCATAAGATGGTTTAGGTTAACACTTACAATGGGTATGTTACATTACTCCAATGTATATCAATCCATGGACCCGACGTCGCAGACAGCATTTCCAGCCTTTTCTAACAGCTTTTGTTCTTGATATACAGCGATTAGACGTATTTTTTTATTAGTTACACTTTACATACAAATCAATCTTGCCTGGCCTTCCAGGCAAGCTTTGCTTCCGGGACAACTGAATGTGATAAATGAACCCCTTGTGCCCCGGGATCGTATAATATTGTCACCTTTGTATATCAAATTAGGGCTCATGAAACAATTTGTCAAAGCTCTGAACAAAGATGGCGATTGTTTCAAATACATCTCTAACAAGTTCCATAATTTCAGCACAGAGAAAATAAAAGCCGGAATTTTTGATGGTCCACAAATAAGACGATTGATAAAGGATGAACATTATAGTAGTTACATGACTGATACTGAAAAAAACGCTTGGAATGAATTTGTTTGGGTTGCACAAAATTTTTTGGGAAACAAAAAGGATGAAAGCTATGCCGCGCATATTAAATTGATGTTGACACACTTCCAGCAGCTTGGTTGTAATATGAGTATCAAGGTACACTTCCTCCACAGCCACTTGGACCGTTTCCGATCTGAGTGAAGAACATGGGGAACGGTTCCATCAAGACATTTGAACTATAGAGAAACGTTACCAGGGTCACTGGAATGCTCATTGATGGCGGACTATTGTTGGAGCATTAAAAACAGCCCTTGTGAACCATCCCAAGCCAGAAAATCATACAAAAGATTTTTTTTTAATAAGTAGTGTTGCTTTTCTAGTGAATTTTTATAATAAAAATGATTTTTTTCTTTATAAACGCGTTTTATTGTAACTCAAAAATGAAAGCATCAGCTTTCATTTTTCTCTCTTTCTGAGTTCAAATCTGAAATCAGCACCCCGAAAATTCATAATACTGGACAAAATGATTCATGCAACAAAAATGCTGTTCCCTTGTGTTATAATAATTAATTGAACCCTGTTAACAAGAAAAGATTATATGTGAGTTTCCCAATGTACATGTATGGCGCTTAGAGTTAAATCTATATTATACGTACTCACGTGGTCCAATATTTAGAGATTGGACCACGTCAGCAGCCCTAAAACGAAGGACAGTGTTAGCACTGTCCTTCGTTTTAGGGCTGATTCTCTTCCGCACACGCGACATTCAATATATTTTAATCTTTATATTAAAGTTTAATAAAAAAAAAAACTTCTCTTCTAAAAATAGACTGCAACCCTGTGCTTTTCTTCAGTCTGTAAACTTCATGTCTCACGACCACAGACTATTATATTATTCACAATATTAAAGTTCAGCAGCAATTACTTGCCAAAAAAAAAAACTCTTTTAAGTTATTTTATTATTATATTAATAAATGAATCCATTATGGAATTCTTCTAATTTAAATTAATATTATCTTAAAAAAATCGATTGGTAAGCAACGCCATCTATACAAACCCATGGCATCTATCATTAATTCATTCCACAATTTGCCGCTAGATATCAGTGCTTATATAGTTTACCAGTTTTCCAAATTTTTACTTTTCACCTATTCATAATACATTAATAATGTTTTTTTTTTATTTTTAATTTTTCTTTCCCCTTGATTTCCTATTGTATTTATTAATGGCTGTAAGGCAATAAATCTAATCTGCATAAGCGATTTATTTAAAAAAAAATGCAATTAAATATAAAATGATATGATTTGAAAAATAATTCTCGGTGGTAGGCCATAACGGCCGCCGGCAGAAGTTACCACCCACCAGACAAAGCCCTGCCGCCAAGCGATTTGTCGTGTTCCGGCATGATGTCTGGTGAAGCCGTACGGAGGACGGGTCTGAGCAGTTGTGTTGCGATATGTGCCGGGTACGAAGCGCCTAATGTTGTTGTGTTGGGAGTTTGGTCGTGGAGGGTCTTCAGATCAATCTCCCTTTGGGGCAGCATCGTTGGTAGTGTTGTTGGGTTTAACATTGCATCACCTCGCTCAACTGCCGTCTTCCTTCCTATTCGCTCAGTTTTTCTGAGTGAATATGCTCTTAATAAACTAGCGCGCTTTACCATCAAAATCAAAATCAAAAATCAAAATCAATTTTATTTGTATAACATAGGTAGTGAATACAGTTCTTAAATTTATGTTTATAGGTCGCTATGTTATGCTAAGAAGCGTACAAATACTTGCATGCAAAACATTAACATTTTTTTGTCAATCATGCTATATGCAAAAAAAAAAACAAATGATTAATTATATAATGTCAAAATAAATGATAAATGAGTAAAAACAATGTCACAATACGGAGTAATTTCGCTAGTCAAAATAAATAAGTCTACATTAATTTGTCATTTAGGAATTCATCAGTTGTATAATAACATTTCTCAATTAATAAATGTTTTAATTTTGTCTTGAATTGTATAATATTCAAATTTTTTATGCCAACTGGTAATTTGTTGTAGATGCGCGGTGCCATTCCTAAAACACTCTTTTTTACTAAAGCAGTATTACAACGCTGATTTTTTAAAACATTTGCATATTGACTACGAATAGTAACATCTCGTAACGTTGACACCGTTTCAAACAATCTTATGTTTGTCTTGACAAAAACACTAATTTCATAAATGTACAATGATGGTAAGGTTAAAATTTTCAGCGACTTAAAAAATGGTACACAGCTATCGTCAATTTTCAGACCACACATCGATCTTATGCACCTTTTTTGTGCCTTAAATATGACATCTTTATCAGTAGAGTTTCCCCAAAAAATAATGCCATATCGCAAAATTGAGGCTACTAAGCCATGATATGCAACTAGTAGCGCATCGATATTTATTTTTCTAGCAATTTGGAAAAGTGCGTACGATGATCTATTTACTTTTTTACTTAGGCCATCTATATGGGCCTTCCAGTTTAGTTGGTTATCCAGTAATAAACCTAAGAATTTTGCTACTTTAACCTCTTCAATTTCACAGTTACTATGTCTGATATTTACTTTTGGTGCTACAGTTCTTTGATGATAGTGCATTATTTTCGTTTTTTGTAGTTTATAACTAAATTATTTTGATTGAGCCAAGTAATTATGTCTGATAATGTACTATTTATGTCATATTCATAAATATTGCGATTAATACATTTGACAATGGCAGTAGAGTCATCCGCAAACATCACCATTTGATGTCGTGTCACATTTGGCAGATCATTTATATAGATTAAAAAAAGCAGTGGCCCAAGGACGCTACCCTGTGGGACACCAAACTTTACTAACCTAGGATGAGAAAAGAAACTCTTTTCAATTTTTGTTTTTTTACATACTCTTGCAATCTCTGTACATTGCATTCTATTAGAAAGATATGATGTGAGTAGTTTTAAAATATTACCTCTGATGCCGTAGCTCTGCAGTTTCGCTAATAATACGTCGTGCTTTACATAATCAAAGGCTTTGGTCATATCTGTAAAAATAGCACAGATAGGAGCTCTTTGATCTACTGCCAACATAATACTACGTAAAAAATAAAAAATAGCCATGTTGATCGTGGTATTCTTTCTAAAGCCATTTTGTTCCTTACATAATAAATTAAATTTGTGAAGATAACAGTACAGAGACTTATAAATAATTTTTTCGAATATTTTAGAAAATACTGAAATTTTTGCTATTGGCCTGTAATTCTTCATATCGGTTTTTTTATCTTTTTTATGGAGTGGTTTAATAATGACTTTCTTCAAGTCTTCCGGATAAACTCCGTCAATAATACAAAGGTTCATAATATGTGCTAATACAGGTGCTATAATTTCGTTCACCGATTTTAGAACCTTTGTGGACACACCGTCAAATCCTACAGTACTTGTATTTTTAAGTGATCTTATAGACGAAGTAATGTCTGTCGATAGAACCGGCTGCATATACATTGATTGTCTTGTTAAATTGCCTAATTTGTTGTCAAAATCCATGTCAGTTTTACTATTGTTCTCAATGTCATCTATAAAATACTCATTAAATGCATTTGCATCAACGATTGCATCACTGCTTACCATCAGGCGGAATTGCGGTCAAGCGCTAGTTTATAATTATTAAAAAAAAAATTACTACTAAAGCTTCAAACTTTTTCTATGGTGATGATCCGGTTAGGCTGGAAGTTGACCCCAACATAGAAAAAGGCATTTGATGGGGGCTAGGGTATATGATGATGATAGCACATAAAGTTGATATTTGTTTAACTTGAAATAAATTTAATTTAAGAGATCTCAATATTCATATATCGTGAATATTTCAAGCGTCTATCTGTTTCCATTAGCAATATCGAGCAAAAACAGTGAAAAATCACTTTTGTGATATGGGAGTCTCAGTAAATATTTATTTTATTCTGTTTTTAGTACTTTTTGTTATAGCGGCAATATAAATACATCGTCTGTGAAAATTTAAACAGTCCAGATATCACGGTTCTAGAGATTCAGCCTGGTGACAGACAAAGGGGCGGACAGTGTATTGGTACCGAACCATATAAAAAGAGAACTTCAAGTTTTGCCAAGTCATAAAAACTGTGTAAAGCACGGGCAGGTCGCTCCTTAGCAAAAACTAGCATGCGAAAGTAATATACGTAACCATATATAAGTTGGAATAAAAGATTACAAGATAAGGAAAAGGAAAATCATGGTCTAAGGTTCTGTTTACCTCGAGGCAATTCTCACCCTTAAGAGCTATTCTTTAGTAGTGTCGAGGCATATCGCATATCGTGTAAGACATAATAGCGCCTGAATGGGGATTGCTAATTTTTTTTTTGAAACAAAATAATATGAATTTCATTTCGAGAAATAGGGTTACTCGTGACTATTGAGCGTTCAAAATCGTAAAATATTCATGGATTATTGTTATTTATCACTAAAAGTAAATAACCTTCATTTAACCTCTAATTATGGCATCTTTGGATCTAGAGCGACAATTCCTTTACCATCAAATATACATACGCTCATACACACTTGTCTGCAACTGTCAAGAGTGACAAGATATCCTCGGTGGTAGGAAATAACATCGGCCGCCGGCAGAAGTTACCACCCACCAGACAAAGCCTTGCCGCCAAGCGATTTGTCGTGTTCCGGCATGATGTCTGGTGAAGCCGTACGGAGGACGGGTCTGAGCAGTTGTGTTGCGATGTGTGCCGGGTACGATGCGCCTAATATTATTGAGTTGGGAGTTTGGTCGTGGAAGGTCTTCAGATCAATCTCCTTTTGGCGCAGTATCGTTGGTCGTGTTGTTGGGTTTAACATTGCATCACCTCGCTCAACTGCCGTCTTCCTTCCTGTTCGCTCAGTTTTTCTGAGTGAATAGGCTCTTAATAAACTAGCGCGCTTTACCACCAACGATTGCATCACTGCTTACCATCAGGTGGGATTGCAGTCAAGCGCTAGTTTATAATTATTAAAAAAAATATATATACCCTCAAATTCTGCAAACATTCGATTATTATACTTAGCGTACGAGTATAGCAAAATTGCCAGCAAATAAAGATGGATTATAGGAAGTACTTTGTACCAACCTGTAAAAACGACTCAAAAAATAGTGCAAATAATTTTTTTGTTCGTATTGCTAACTGTATGACACTAATGACTGATACTGACATGACACTATTGACATTTGTCTAACGTCAAAGAAATTATTTTAGGTAAAAGGGAAAAGGCACGTAAATATTATGGCAATAATGACGTAAACGAAACGATAACTTCGTTTCGTCTTAGGAGTAACTTCGTTACTTTACCATTTTTACCCTTTGGGTACGGAATGGTATGAAAAGAGAATTTCATGTTTTGCCAAGTCATAAAAACTTTGCAAAGCAGGGGTAGGTTGCTCGTTAACAAAAACTAACGTGCGCAAGCAATATACGTAACCATGTATTAGTTGGAATAAAGGATTACAAGATAAGGAAAAGGAAAGTCATGTTCTAAGTTTCTGTTTACCTCGAGGCAATTCTCACCTTTTTTTTTAAATTTGGTATGTGAAATCATCAAATGAACTCCCGTTCTGGGCGGAGCGGAAGGGCGTTTCAGACTTTTACTGACTAAAACCTACCTGTGTTCCTTCAATTGCCTGTAGGCCAGGACGACAGTTTTATTTTTTAACCAACGCGCAAGGAGGCATCGGTCGTCGTGGACCCCGTCACGATATGGTGACATCTCTTTGAAGCGCGCGTTAAATACAACGCGTCGTTGACTCGGGCCTGGTCCTTACCGGGCGGCAAGCGCGCTCGTACGGTGACTGGGAGTTCGATGTTGTCTCCCGACCAGGGCGTCTCCTGCGGCGGCTAGAGGCGTGAGGGCGCTGGAATTCCAGTTTCTTCACGCGGTCCGCCTTCTCCTTTGCTAGCATCACTGCTTCGTAGAAGGAGGTTACGGTCTGCTACCTGCTACGCACTCTCGCTCCAAACCATGGCCTGCACCAGAGTCGAACGCGATAGATCGTTACCGATCGCTGTCAAGAGAACACGGCGGTGCTCTACCCAAGCCTGACAGACCTCCATCATATGCTCCACCGTATCCTCAGGGCGATCCAGACAATAGTGACACCTTGGCGTTTCTTCCCCCCTTATACGGACGGAACAGGAACCTCCTGAAACAGCCGTTTCCGGTGAGGACCTGCGTCAGGCGGATGATCGAATGCGTCAGTATGCTGTGGCGCCTCTCTAGCCACTCTTCAAAGAGGGGACTTACCACCGCTATTGTGGCGTGCCCAGCACTGGGTTACGACAATCGCACTCTCCATGTCGCCATGAGATTCCGCCGGAGCTCTGTCTGCCGTGCCGTGATTTCACGCGGCAGCGGAGTTATGCCCCTATATGTCTGATTATGGCTTTTTTGGTTCTAGACCGACAATTCCCTTGTCATCAAATATACATACGCTCACGCACACTTGTCTGCAACTGTCAAGAGTGACAAGATAAATAAACAATAACAATAAATATACCCTCAAATTTTGCAAACATTAGATTATTATACTTAGCGTTAGCGTCTACTTAGCGTCGTTGTTCCAACCTGTAAAAATGACTCAAAAAACTCCAGATAAAATTTTTGTTCCTATTGCTTACTGTATGACACTAATGACTGAGACTGATATGACATTATTGATATTTGTATAACGTCAAAGAAATTATTTTAGGTAAAAGGGCAAAGGCACATAAATATTATGCCAGTGATAACGTAAACGAAATTTGAAATAATTAATAGATATATAATGACTACATAAATTTAAAAAAATATTCAAATCAGTTTCTCAGAATGCTCAATACTATGGAAATATTAAAAAAAAAAATTGAAGAATTATCCAATCCCCATTGCGTAATACCCTTCCATCACAAACCTAAGCATTTTGAATGAATTCTAAAGCCATGCCAAGAAGCAAAGCTTTACAAAACATTTCATGGATGTCAAAATAAAAAACTAAATAACGCATTGTATATTGTTGAACCGTCAATCAAAATGACTAACTTTGAGTTTATGAGTGTATTTCCCAATAATCCCGCTGGATAAGTACAGGCCGGATTTAATTTACATTAAAAAATACTAAGGTCAAATACTATCGTCAGGCACTGAAGTAAACACAAATCGTTTTAGCTGTGTTGCTTCCAATCACTGTCGTTTTCACTCTAACAATAAATTACATTTGGACAACAGAATAACGGAACTAACTTAGAAAGTAACTCAAGCAAATCTTTTTTATTCAGACAAAACATTTGACAGCTCTTTTCAGGGTCCCACTACTAGAATAGAAAAAAAAAACAAACATTACACAGTAATTCCCTTATGAGCTAATTTTTCATTCATCTGATAATTTTATTTCTTGAATATTTTTTGAAATGTGTATTACAGTATTAGAGCTATGATGAGTTCACTCATCCTCAGACGGGTCTTGATATTGGGAAGTTGTATATAATATTCTAATTGTACGAAAAACTCTTCTTGTTAGATGCAGAATCTGTGACGTCACCATGACGTATGGTTCGTATTGCGATTGAAGGTTCTGCTACACAGTTGTTTCGTATGGTAACTGTAAAATGTCCTGAAAAGAAGTATTATACCTCAAATAAAGACGTTATATGTCATTATGCCACGACGAAAAAATAACCTAACTGAAATAAAAAGAAGTTATTTCAACATAGGTAGGCTTTTAATCATAATGTTTTATATTTATTTACTATAGATATCAGGATCGTATCTGCAATGTCATGTATTTTTGCTCTATGACAATCTATCCTACTAATCCGCCTAGTATTATAAATGTGAAAGCTTTTATTGAATTATGGATAGTTGATACATTCAGATGACAACTAGGATTAAAACTAGGATAGTTTTTTTATCTGGATATTCGTTGCCACTGGTTTCAAACTTATGGGTGCGAAACCGCAAGGCACAGTTACTGAAACATATTTTAATTATTTTTTTTTTAATTAGGTCGACGTCATTATACGATTTTTTTGTCTGAGGATAGAATTGGGTTACTCTACCACTCTGCTTCCATCTCTAGTGTCCTGAGGTGCCAAGGGCCAATCCTTACTATATTATAATTATAATATTATTAAATATTAATAACATTAGAAAGACCAATGCCGTCAATTTGAACGCACGGCGATTTCATTTTTAAATAGTTTACAAACTATATTTTTGTTTCTTTTTATATTTTATGACTTTTCCTAATTTGGTATTGCTAAGCTAAATCTATATAAATAAATATTAAACTATATGTTGTATATTAGATTTCTTTACAAATATATTATATAAGATTTCTTCAAAATAATGAAGATACTTTTGTTTTTATTTATAATGTTTTTTAAATTCTGAATAAGTTTTCTGTTTAGCTTGTTTACATTACACTTAGTAGACATTGGTTTCGTTTAGTGAACAGTCGTAATTTGTTATGAAAAATGATTCGCGGTCTCAATATTTATCAAATAGAACAAGAAATGTTGCGATACCGGGATGTAGATCTAAATGTGTCAGGTGATGATAGTGGTGACGATTTATCAGACAGTGTTTGTGAAAATCGTGATGTAGAATTTCAGCCGGAACAGGTCACTTCTTCATCAGAAGACTCCGAAATAGATTCCTCTGCTATAAATAACAATATAATTATACATTCGCGCAGAGGACACGGAAAAAATGTTGATTTTGAGTACTCTGCACCCCAACATTAGCATAGGAACTGTTCAAAAAAAGCTGCCTGAGACAATTCAATTTTATAATGAAACAAAATTTGGTGTAGACATCATCGATCAAATGGCACGCAAGTAGGTACACCGTAAGAGCTGGTATTCGAAGATGGCCTGTTCACGTTTTTACAACATACTTAATTTAGTAGCTATAGACTCGTGGTTCTGTACCGAAAAGTTACAGGAATAAAATTTTCTCGGCATGATTTTATCCTTCAACTAATCAGCAATCTACGTGCAGAGTATGTGGAAAAAATCAGTTTCAACTGCAACTCAAAGTCAAGAAACTAATACTGCAGCAAGTGAACGATGTACTACAATTCTACAAACAATAAGAGGAGGCAATGCCAAGTCAATCATAATTGTGAAAAAAATAAAACGTGTGTAAACTTCACAATCTGTAAAAAAGCTGTTTGTGGAAAATGTATTAAAGATTTAAAAAAAAACTATTACTTGTTACAAATGTTACTCAGTCTAATTCCTAAAATTGTTTATTATTAATTAAAAAATAAATTGATACCACTTATGTTTATTTCATTTTAATGCAATACACGCAATAATATCATTAGTATTCTGACTGAATCTCTAATACGGTCAAATTGATCGCTGCGGTCTTTGAAGGTATAGTATGAAGCGCGGTCTTTCTAGTGTTAAAATATTCAAATTAGTTTCCCAGAATGTTCTATACTATCGAAATATTTAACAAAAAATTGGAGAATTACCAATGCCCATTGCGTAACACCCTTCCAGCACAAACCTAAGAAATTATTATTAAATATTTTATTATTTTATTATTCTTCACAGAGCGCATCGACTTTTGTAAGCAGAAAATATATGCATGGGCAAACCGTATTCGTCGGTACAAGCGAAGAGTGGAGCGGTATTCTCAGAATCGCAATTTCCAAAGCGATGAAAGGCGGTTCTATAGAGCTTGGGAGCGATCAGACCAAGGTGTTGCTAACACGTGCCTACCGGATGATGATGCCAGGTATTCATTCTGGTGCAATATCTGGTCGGTGCCTGTCAGTCACACCGATGGTGATTGGACTCGGGTTGTTGAGCGAGCCTGCGATCCAGTACCAGAAATGGGGGCTATTACCATCTGCCCCCAAGATGCAGCTCGTGCAGTCCGTCCGTTGCCTAATTGGAAGTCTCGACAACTTTTGGATTAAATGATTCTCCAGGTCGCATGCTCGCTTGGCATCTCAATTCCAGACTGCCTTAGAGTCTGGTTCGCTACTCTAGTTTCTAACAACAGGAATAACCCACCTACTCCATATATCAGGTAGCACCGCGGAACCCAAAAATTATAGGCCGATCACGTGTTTACCGACGGTCTATAAAGTTCTTACATCCATTTTGAAATCAAAAATTAACACGCATATTGACAGCAACTCCATCATGTCTGCCTCTCAAAATAAATGTACTAGCGGGTCCCGCGGTACTAAGGAGCTACTCCTCATAGATGTGGCCATTAGCCAACAAGTTCGTCGTAAACGAAAGGCTCTATCGACATGTTGGATAGATTATAAGAAGGCCTATGACTCAGTGCCACATACATGGCTCATGCGGGTGTTGGAGTTGTATAAAGTAAATGCAACTCTACGCACCTTCCTGATGACGTGTATGAGGACATGGAGGACAGTCCTTTGCTATCCAGGATGTCGAAATAATCAGAGGAATAGCGAACCGATAAGGGTCGAGCGAGGAATATTTCAGGGCGATAGTTTGAGTCCACTTTGGTTTTGCTTAGCATTGAATCGTCTAAGCAGACTATTGGAGGATTCAGGTCTAGGTTATCGGTTGAGGAGAGGTGGTCAGGTTATATAACACCTCCTCTACATGGATGACCTGAAACTTTTTGCTCCCAACAATTCACAACTGAGGGAGCTACTGAAAATTACTGAAACTTCAGTAGCTCCATCAGGATGGAATTTGGTGTGGACAAATGTGCGGTCATGAATGTAAAGCGAGGAGAGATTATGGAATCCGTGGGAACCCAACTCACGAGTTCCATAAAACTAACAGCCCTCTCCGCATCCGAAACCTATAAGTATTTGGGTATGTCGGAAGCGTTGGGTATCAATGTTACTGACATGAAGCAATTGTTGAAGGAACGCTTCTTTGGCCGCCTGAAAAAAGTACTTAATAGTCTTCTATCAGGCGGAAACAAGGTGCGCGCTTTCAACGGTCGGGTCATGCCGGTTTTGATGTACTCTTTTGGCATATTCAAATGGACTCAAACCAAACTCGACGCCCTGGATAGGAGAGTCCGTACACTGCTGACTGCAAATCGATTGCATCACCCACGATCATCAGTTATGAGGCTGTATATCCCACAAAAAAGTGTAGGTCGAGGCTTTTTAAACGCTAAGACCCTCCACATTAACGAGATATGCAGTCTTAGGGAATATTTCCTAACAACCGACGTGAGACTGCATCGAGATGTGGTCGCAGTTGACAAGGGCCTCACTCCCCTCTCCTTGGCTAAAGAGAACTGGCTCAAACCATTAGTGCTTGACACCAATGATCGCATGGAGGTATGGAAGAATAAGGAGCTTCACGGACGCTTTTTCAGAGCCCTATACGGGCCTGATGTAGATTTACAAGCGTCCGTAGCCTGGCTACGATTCGGTGACCTTTTTGGGGAAACCGAAGGTTTTGTATGTGCAATTACAATAAATACCTCAGGAGGCTCTCGTTAGGCAGCTGGATCAAGGGCTTGATTCAGAAAGCTGTAATTCTGGACACGGCTCGCATTGTCAGGAAGTTCCTCTCACTGGAGCCCTGACCGCCGGTAGCTTGGATCCTGTTCCCGATACCGGTGGGCTACTATTTTTTATATTTTTAAATGTTTTTTATTTATTTTTATGTAGAAATATTTAAAAATGTAATTTATAAGTGTATATAATGAAATAAAGGAATAATAATATTATTCATAATATTAATGAGAAAGTAAGTTTCTTTGTTCCGCTTTCACGCCGTAACTACTGAACCAATTGCTTTGAAATTTTGCAGACCTAAAGTTAGTAGTCCGGATTAAATAATAGGGTACTTTTTATCTCGGAAAAAATTGATATTCCCGAGGGAAATCTAAAAAGCGTGATATAGCCGAAATCCACGCGGGCGAAGCCGCGGGCAGAAAGCTAGTATTCATATAAAAGTCCAGCTTACCCTGCCATATTCGTGACCGAGTGGTTCATTTTCTCACTCAGATCATTAAACATGCGGCAGATAAATGTCCCGCCCTCTAAAAGTTTTGTCTGGGAAAAGAATAAAAATTTGGTATTTTTTGCAAAATAAAGGCACCTTTGATCATTATGATGATCATGGCATTACCATGATTTTATCAAATTGACAAAGTGTGCAATTTTGATAGACAACTTATTTTCCTAAATGTAGGTACTTATTATGTATGTTCAAATTAAAGCCAGTAAACGCAATTAAAACATCGCCCCGGAAAATAATGTTGTAAAGAGTGACATGGATAAAATACGTCCATCGTTTAGAAGCTTACCAGCCGTAATCCACTTTATTGATAGGGATTCTATATACTATATACTACTATACTGTTGCCGGGCGCTGTTTCTGCTACCTGTTACCGGGCGCTGTTTCTGCTGCCTGGTGCCGCCTCTGTTGGCGGCTCTGCTTCTACTACTGGCGCTGTGCTTCTGTTGCCGGCGTAGCTTGTGCTGTCGGCGCCGTTTCTGCTGCCGGACGCTGTTTTTTGCTGACTGCTGCCTTTTGTTTTACTGTGTTTTCTTTTTTTTTACTTTTTGTGTCACTTCACACATCTTCATCCATTTTCGTTTTTTCCTAATTCTGTTATTTTTTTTTTATTTTATTTATTTGCTGTTGTATTAAATCATTTATATGACTCCCTCCACCCTTTTCTCTTTACATTTCTAATACGACAAGCTACGTTCTACTTACTTATCATTGCCTAATATTGACTGCAACATCATAGTCATCATAATGAGCCTATGATGTTTCCACTCTAGGAACACAGGCCTCCTCTCGTTGAGAGGGAACTGTACCATCGTTGTCAATTAACCTCGTAGCCCTTAACTTAATTTTAATACCCCTAGCCTATAACAATATCTAACGTGTGACAAATGTTATATTGTACGTATTGACAACTGTCGTAAGCTTATAAAAATTGTAATTTATTATTACAATTTTTCTGTAAAATAAAATGGTCCGAGACTATCATCTGTCGTAAAAGTCAAGTGTCACATTTTATGGAATTGGGACATAAAAATATTGAATAGTATATGAATATGGAATAGAGGCGTCTGAATTTCATTACTAGGTTCTAAAATTTACAATTTTAATATAATATTTGCATTTGTTCATGTTCGAAGATATATTTTTTTATTAGAACGATTAAATATTTTTTTTTTTTGCTTCAAGAAACGATTTCATATGAAAAGATATTTGTTATGAGAATAATCTTCTCATAACAAATATCTTTTTATATGAAATCGTTTCTTTTACAGAAATAAACTAAACTGAAATATAACTAGACTAGCTGTTGCCCGCGACTTCGTCCGCGAGTTCATATAAAATATGCGCCTGTTAAAATAATGGGAGCAAGATGTACGTCTGCGTTTGCCCCCATTTTCGCAACATTTTTTGTTACTGCTCTGCTCCTATTGGTCATAGCGGAATGTTATATAGCCTACATATGTCCTTTCTCAGGCTCTAGACTGTCTGTGTACCAAATTCATTACAATCGGTTCAGTAGTTTTGGCGTGAAAGCCGGACAGACAGACAGAGATACTTTCGCATTTATAATATTAGTATCATCATCATCATTGACCTTTTAATCGTCCCACTGCTGGGCACAGGTCTCTTCTCATACAGAGAAGGATTGAGCGTAATCACCACGCTTGCTCAATGCGGGTTGGCGATTTCAGACTTAAAGTCCAGGTTTCCTCAAGATGTTTTCCTTCACCTTCAGTCATTGGTGTCCAAGATATACTTAGAAAGTACATATAACTTCAGAAAAGTTACATTGGTAACCTGGAATCGAACCCGCGCACTCATACTTGAGAGGCTGGTCTTTTAACCACTAGGCCACCACCATATTAGTATGGATTACATGAAATTATCCCTTTTATTTTTTTCTTCAATAAACTTCAGCGAATACGGTAACAGAATAACAGTATTTCTGTACACAAAATAAAAATCCAGCAATACGGTTATTCGTTTACCACTTTAGTTAATCTTCGAAATGGAAATGAGGTAGCACAAATCCGAATCCCTATCAATAAAGTGGATTACGGCTGGTAAGCTTCTAAACGATGGACGTATTTTATCCATGTCACTCTTTACAACATTATTTTCCGGGGCGATGTTTTAATTGCGTTTACTGGCTTTAATTTGAACATACATAATAAGTACCTACATTTAGGAAAATCATGGTAATGCCATGATCATTATGATGATCAAGGCATTACCATGATTTTATCAAATTGACAAAGTGTGCAATTTTGATAGACAACTTATTTTCCTAAATGTAGGTACTTATTATGTATGTTCAAATTAAAGCCAGTAAACGCAATTAAAACATCGCCCCGGAAAATAATGTTGTAAAGAGTGACATGGATAAAATACGTCCATCGTTTAGAAGCTTACCAGCCGTAATCCACTTTATTGATAGGGATTCGGATTTGTGCTACCTCATTTCCATTTCGAAGATTAACTAAAGTGGTAAACGAATAACCGTATTGCTGGATTTTTATTTTGTGTACAGAAATACTGTTATTCTGTTACCGTATTCGCTGAAGTTTATTGAAGAAAAAAATAAAAGGGATAATTTCATGTAATCCATACTAATATGGTGGTGGCCTAGTGGTTAAAAGACCAGCCTCTCAAGTATGAGTGCGCGGGTTCGATTCCAGGTTACCAATGTAACTTTTCTGAAGTTATATGTACTTTCTAAGTATATCTTGGACACCAATGACTGAAGGTGAAGGAAAACATCTTGAGGAAACCTGGACTTTAAGTCTGAAATCGCCAACCCGCATTGAGCAAGCGTGGTGATTACGCTCAATCCTTCTCTGTATGAGAAGAGACCTGTGCCCAGCAGTGGGACGATTAAAAGGTCAATCATGATGATGATACTAATATTATAAATGCGAAAGTATCTCTGTCTGTCTGTCCGGCTTTCACGCCAAAACTACTGAACCGATTGTAATGAATTTGGTACACAGACAGTCTAGAGCCTGAGAAAGGACATATGTAGGCTATATAACATTCCGCTATGACCAATAGGAGCAGAGCAGTAACAAAAAATGTTGGGAAAATGGGGGCAAACGCAGACGTACATCTTGCTCCCATTATTTTAACAGGCGCATATTTTATATGAACTCGCGGACGAAGTCGCGGGCAACAGCTAGTCTAGTTATATTTCAGTTTAGTTTATTTCTGTAAAAGAAACGATTTCATATAAAAAGATATTTGTTATGAGAAGATTATTCTCATAACAAATATCTTTTCATATGAAATCGTTTCTTGAAGCAAAAAAAAAAATATTTAATCGTTCTAATAAAAAAATATATCTTCGAACATGAACAAATGCAAATATTATATTAAAATTGTAAATTTTAGAACCTAGTAATGAAATTCAGACGCCTCTATTCCATATTCATATACTATTCAATATTTTTATGTCCCAATTCCATAAAATGTGACACTTGACTTTTACGACAGATGATAGTCTCGGACCATTTTATTTTACAGAAAAATTGTAATAATAAATTACAATTTTTATAAGCTTACGACAGTTGTCAATACGTACAATATAACATTTGTCACACGTTAGATATTGTTATAGGCTAGGGGTATTAAAATTAAGTTAAGGGCTACGAGGTTAATTGACAACGATGGTACAGTTCCCTCTCAACGAGAGGAGGCCTGTGTTCCTAGAGTGGAAACATCATAGGCTCATTATGATGACTATGATGTTGCAGTCAATATTAGGCAATGATAAGTAAGTAGAACGTAGCTTGCAGTGGCGAAGGGTGAAATTTTGACAAAGGGAAGCCGGTCCAAAAAAATAAACACTTAAACACTTACCTACTGCAGGATATCTTGGAGGAGGTCTTCAGATAAGAATAATATGAAAAGCCCCACCTTCACCATACAAAAAAGGACTGATGATTTGATAACAGTGTCTTTCAAGTATGATAAAAGCGGCTTTGTGAAAAGCCTTTTTCGACGTGCATCTCTATACCACACATGCATGCTTGTTAGTAAGTACTAAGTTAAGTACCTATTGTCAGGGAATAAGAGTCAAGAAAAAATAAAATAAAAAATTACAAAAATAATAAAGTGTTAAAAACCGAACCACACAAACACCGATCCAAAACCAACAAAAATATTAAGCAAAAGTAGTGGCGTGGTTTCTTTGTCTCTTTCTAATAGAGTAGAGGAGAGTACTATAAGCCGCCCGCGAGTAGCCTCATATTTATCAAGTTTTACCGATGGTTAGCGAGCATTAGAAAGAGATGGTCTGACACGCTCTCTCTTTACGCCGCATAGTAAAACGTTGATATAGGTAAGCTGAAATTCGTCGGCTTCCTTCAAGAGAACTACGAAAAGAATTACGAAAAATTGAAGCGCTGATTAATTTACGACTATAAAATGAAATGTGATACTTAGGGTATTGCTAAAAATTGCGATTGCTATTGTAAATCGCGCCGGTATTTGATTAATAATACTTTGTTAATGAAATAGAATGTAAATACTTTTGTATGAATATGGAACTGATTTTTGAAAGGTAACCCGGTGGGAATCGGCTTGTATGGACTCTTCGCCACTGGTAGCTTGTCGTATTAGAAATGTAAAGAGAAAAGGGTGGAGGGAGTCATATAAATGATTTAATACAACAGCAAATAAATAAAATAAAAAAAAGAATAACAGAATTAGGAAAAAACGAAAATGGATGAAGATGTGTGAAGTGACACAAAAAGTAAAAAAAAAGAAAACACAGTAAAACAAAAGGCAGCAGTCAGCAAAAAACAGCGTCCGGCAGCAGAAACGGCGCCGACAGCACAAGCTACGCCGGCAACAGAAGCACAGCGCCAGTAGTAGAAGCAGAGCCGCCAACAGAGGCGGCACCAGGCAGCAGAAACAGCGCCCGGTAACAGGTAGCAGAAACAGCGCCCGGCAACAGTACCTGCGCCGCCATCAGAGGTGGCACCAGGCAGCAGAATCAGCACTAGTAGCACAGCGCAGGTCAGCACAGGCAGTAAGAGGTTCAGAGGAGGTTCCCCTCTCCGCTAGGGAGAGGATACTCCTGGGAGGGCTCTGGAGGAAAAATTACACAGTTAAAGTACTGTAATTGTTGAAGCCAGACCGAAAACTAAATTCGAACTGTCACTGCTGAGCGAGAGCTTACGAAGAAGCCTCGTAGAACAGCTTTTTCACGAAATTTAAATATTTGAAAAATTATGAAATAGCTTATAGTTCAGATAACAAATCCGGTAGGAAAACAGCAGGCTTTTTTTTTAAATAATTATAAACTAGCGCTTGACCGCAATCCCGCCTGATGGTAAGCAGTGATGCGATCGTTGATGGTAAAGCGCGCTAGTTTATTAAAAACCTATTCACTCAGATTGAGCGAATAGGAAGGAAGACGGCAGTTGAACGAGGTGATGCAATGTTAAACCCAACAACACGACCAACGATGCTGCGCCAAAGGGAGATTGATTTGAAGACCCTCCACGACCAAACTCCCAACACAACAACATTAGGGGCATCGTACCCGGCACACATCGCAACACAACTGCTCAGACCCGTCCTACGTACGGCTTCACCAGACATCATGCCGGAACACGACGAATCGCTTGGCGGCAAGACTTTGTCTGGTGGGTGGTAACTTCTGCCGGCGGCCGATGTTATGACCTACCACCGAGCTGTCGAGGCTGTCAAGAATTTAAAAGAAAAAGGTTATCATTAGAGACATAATCAACAGCGTTGTCAAAAATTGTCATTACAATGAAAATATTGTAGTAATTATGTAAACATAAGTAAATTTATTTATATTTATATATTATTTATTGTACACCAATCAAACATCGAGCAAAATCATTCAACACAATAAAGACACAATGGGCGGCCTTATCGCTAATGCGATCTCTTCCGGGCAACCAAAGAATGGATAGATTCTCCCGAACCACAAATGGGACTGTCGTTGGTGCAAATATTATTACTACAATATACTAAGGTAGGTAAGGTACACAAATACATACATATACATTAATAAATACGTAAATACTGAACATAACAAGTAAACAGATAAATTAACGAAAAGTGTTTGTTGAACATGATCATAATGACAAGTAGTGTTCCTTCACAAGTCTCATGAATTCTTCTAACGACTGTGCACATTTTATTTCAATTGACAATGCATTCCACAAACGAGGGTCCTGAATAGTGAAATATTCATCAAGGAACGTTGTAGAATGCATAGACATTTTGAGCTAAAGCTCAAAATTATCTGAAATAAATATTAAATTAGTTAAATATTAAATTAGTGTTGTGTTGAGTAGGAAAACTTAATACAGCACAGCTACAGCTTTTTACGCTATCACCAAGTCGCTGAAACTTAGGCTTGAAGTTGAGGACCGTGTCTGTAAGCTGAATAATGAGTCTTGGTGTAGTAAAATTTTATTAGAACAGCGCCTCATAATACTGGAATGCGTATTATGACCTGCAGAAATGAATTATATATAATTATGAATATAAATACATAAGTGTAAGTATAGGTAGGTAAATTACATAACACTACATTTTCCCCCGACCCTGGAAAAATTTTTGACTAGAGACAATTTTTAAAAAGTATTCCTAGAGGAACTGTAAAACAACACTTCACAGATTCAGGCATCTCCATTCACCCATTCATACTATTTCTTACAAGCAATCTTCTTCATACAGGTATGGGTGGAGTTCACAATCAATGACTGCTACTCATAAAAGTGAGTTTTAAAATGACAGTAAGGCTTATTTTAGCAGTTGTCAGCCGCTCCAGACAGGAAAAACAAAAACATTTGGTGTAGGCTTATTAGGCTAGGCTTAGGCTTACTCTGCCCACTGCTCACCGCCCGCAGGCCCGCGCCTACGGTGGCTGGGACTTCGATGTCGTCTCCCGACCAGGGCGTCCCTTGCGGCGGCTAGTGGCGTAAGGTCGCTGGGATTCTCGCTGCCTCACGCGTTCCGCCTCCTCCTTTGCCAGTATCACTGCTTCGCAGAAGGAGGTGACGGCCTGCCATGCACTCTCGCTCCGGGCCATGGCCTGGACCAGGGTCGGACGGGAGAGATCGCCACCGATCGCCGTCACGAGAACACGGCGGTGATCTACCTAAGCCGGGCAGACCTCCACCCTATGCTCCACCGTGTCCTCAGGGAGATCCACACAATGGTGACACCCTGGTGTTTCCACCCGCCTTACACGGAACGATTTCACGTAGTCTTTGAAGTGCTTGTTGCAGTTGACGATGTAGATATTCTCGATTATCGCTTGTTTCGCTTCCATTGTCAAGTGCAAACTGACTCACACCGCTTTATAAATGCAAACTCATCGAACATTTCACGTCTGTCTAGAAGTAATATTAGTAACGCTAGTTTTCCAGTAGATTCAGCAAGTAATTACAGGTACTTCACAGGAGACGAGTTTCTACTAATTTTGATGTCGACTCTTCATTGTCAATATTGATGAAATATGTACCTTTCGACAGGTCACTTTAGGTCTTGCAATGCATTTTTTAATCAAACCTCTACAATGCCTAGGTCTCAAGTTAAGGGCTTAAAAGTTACGTAATATTGAACCTTATGCCATTAATAGAGTGCATTCCTAACAATATGTTTGTGTTAGAGCTCAGTATTATGTAAAGAGTACGATCCACCAATTTAACGCCTTGAGCTTGAACATTTGGATTTTATAAGTATAAGATATTATACACACAATATAATATACAATTGTTATGTACTATAAATTAAATATAACTAAAATTAAAATCGTTAGCTTAACTTATCTGGTAGAAAAATGTCAATAGTATTCTAAAAACTAGAATATTTAAGTGCATACTATAAAAAATATGTCCTTTTCTGAACAGAGTTCTTTTTAATCCCTTTCATTCGCAAATATAATAGTCACAAGCTAGTTCTGACAGCCTCCGTGGCGTAGCAGTAGTAAACGTGGGCACTGTGCAAGGAGGCGCGGATTTGATCACCGCACTACAAATATTTGTATGCATGAATATGAATATTTGCACGGGTCTGGTCGTGCCTCAGAAAGTACGTTACGCTGTTGGTCCCGGTTGCCATACGAATATCTAATGGGAGTCGTTACGGGTTACTGGAGTTCTTAAGAGTTCAACAATTGGTCTAACTGCAATGCCTTCGGGTTATGGAGGTCAGACGTTTAGTCGCTTCACGGAAAATATCAATATTTAGCCAAAATCAGCATTTAGACTGGTAAAGCGGACCCGAGACTCCAAAGCTGAAAAAAGCTTCGGATGCGACTGGAATTAACGCTGAGATGATGATGATTATGATAATGAGCCACAAGTACATTCTACATTTTTTTTTTAATATTCGTTCCAGGAAAATGTTTGGTTGAAAAACTAACTTCACAACACTTGCAGCAAAGAGTAAGTATTGGGAAAACAAGTTGAAACTTGGAAAATATTCTGACACGGAAAGAAGTACGAATAATGTAACTGGAATTATTATTATTATTTTTTATTTTCTCTTTGTTTCCCAGATTACTGTTTTATAAAGGTTTTTCGTGTTCATAAATATAAATAGGAGTTAGTAGGCTAATTACCTGTCAACGCTTATCAAGTAGAAAATGCAGGTCATATTTTTCTCTACATGATTTCTTTGATAGAGCAATTTATTAATAACGTAATTATTTTTAGCACAGCTTGTATAACATACATACATAGTCTCTACTTATATATAAAACTGAAGAGTTTGTTTGTTTGTTTGAACGCGCTAATCTCAGGAACTACTAGACCTGGTTTTAAAAATTATTTTTGCGTTGGATATCCTATTAATCCAAGAAGGCTTTACACTATATAACATCACGCAGCGACCAATAGGAATGGAGCATATAAAAAACATATCGAAATCTACGCGGGTGAAACCACGAAACCCAGCTAGTCAACCTATAATATCCCCACTGCCGGAACACAAGCCTCCTCTCTTCGAAAGAAACTTTAATGTACCACGCGGGTTCAATGCGGGTACATCAACGTCACACATCTTGGATTTTTACGTGCTTTTATTAGCTTCACTTGTATGTCTGTTTGTCCATCCATAACTCAATTTTTTTTTCAACCTAACCTTACATTAATTTGTGCAGCAAAGTATTTCTTTAGTTTAGATTTAGATTGCGTTACTTGGATAACGCTTCATTACGAATTTTAGCACTTGCTATTCTGTCTGTTGGAGATCAAGAAAAGTTTGGTAAAAACAAATGAGCATCACTTAAGCGTTCGTGTTATCCGTATGTTATTCAAAAAAAGAATATCAAACTAAAAAGTTGAAGATAAATATAGTTAAAAAACTAAAAAAAACATGCTTTGCATGGAAATATGCATGAAAAAAGGGTGAGGCGCTTAATATACAAAAATGATGGCACAAAGCGCCTCACGCTTTTTTCTTCTAGTATTGTTTATATTATTGTCATAAATTAAATTTTAAAATTATTTTTTACTTTTTAGTTTGATATTCTTTAAAAGCATGTTTTTTTAGTTTTTTTAAACTATATTTATTTTCTATGACATGCTGATTTTTCCAGTGCATAATAATCACAATTAGAATATAATATTCCTACTTCTGGGTTACTCCTGTATTGTTGGTAGAGTAGACAAGAACATACAAGAAAGAAAAGGTAAATACTACGTGATTTAAGTAGGTAAATATTTCTATGACAACTAGTTATTTCCACTGGTACACTGGACCCCACCCGTGGAACGATACTTACCTTAAGAGTAACGTGAAACCTTCTCTTTCTACTACGCCTGCTACAGGTTGCTACAGAAATGGACCTAGGAGGGGGACGCTATGGTATCTGTGATTATTTTTTAAATACGTCGAAAGGTCAAACATTGATCTAATGGACTCAAGACTTTAGAAATAAATAGTTCTAATATAAGAAACTGTACACATAATTTAAAACACAGCAGGTATAGGTATGTTAATTACCCTACATTACTTTCCTAGAAACAATGGCCGAGTGTGGCTTACATTTACAATGTCTTCAGTCGCCATGAACGGGTAAGCAAAATTCATGTAGATGTTCTTTGTCTTTGACCAAGTAATCTAATGTATTTAATGTGTCCTTAAGAGAAAGATTAATCCCTCCTTTTGTCTTCGCATACTGGTCGTTACATCACCAACTCTTTGTGTTGTTGTGTTTGACCTATTTTTGAAGATTTATTAAAGGAATTAGGTACTGTCTAGAATGGTAGCTCTTACTATAAATATACTGCATTTTAAAATATTTTTTACTTTACTTTCATGCAAGAAAACAAACAAAAATATAAATATTCACATTATATCGACATGTTAACAAATCAAAAATAAATATACCAATAAAGGGCATCTTCTCAAAACTTTAATGGTTAGAGAAGTTGACCTTAAATCCAGTAAATATAGCGTTGTAGATCCTTTGCCCTACTAACAATCATTGTGTTTACGCACGCCTACCAAAAAAGCGTAACTGGAATAAAAATGTAATCATGAAAGAACCTGGTGATTGGTGACTATATATTTAATCTTATTATTAGATAGTTTTTAATCTTAATAAAAAATAAGACATACTTAATCAAGTTTAAGAGTTGGTAATTGAAAACCTTTTTAATTTACTTACCTAAAAAGTCAAAGTATAATTTTGGGTGTTATACTTCAATCGTATATTTGCAACGGTTTAAATAAAGTCATCGTGTTACAAATTATACTATCCATTAATTAATTATCGAACCGTTTTCCCTAAACAACAGAAGGTTTCAAAATCCAGTTGCTTTACAATCAGCCATTATTTGTCTACATACGAGACAACAGAAGTCTTCAGCCTAAAATACATAATATGTAATTTACACGTTACTAATTTATTCGCTTTCGTTGACTACTCAAGGCATTAAATTATATATCACACGGCTATATAATTTAATGCCTTGTATATACGAGGTTATATTTTGTTTATACGAAACCTGAATATAGTTTGTTCAGAAAACAACTGAATCGATTCTAATCATTTTTACACCGTGTTATATTTTTTCTCAAATACGTTCAGTCAGTTGTTGCAGTGTGACTTCCAAGCGCCCCACGCAACTTACACTAGATCATAGTACTGCGCACAGCTGACGCCAGAGGTCAACGCACCGGTTGCCCGTGTGACAGCAGCGTGGACCATATTTTTGTTGGGACAGCCAGGATGACACGCTCAAAACTTTGAAATTTTGTACATAGATTAATTACTTTAAAATTATTGTGTTCGCGTGTTTCGGGTTTCCCATAAACATAAAATAATGTTGTATATAGAAATCAAACAGAACGAAAAATCAGCTCTGGATATATACAACACAATTACGAAGTACCAGATATCATCAACCACGAGTAAAGATCGAAGTAGCAAGGCTATAATTGAACATACAACGAGATGTCATACAGGGTAACCCACTCCCCCCAAAGTTTTTATCATGGCATTGGCAAATAACCTACGAAAATTAAGCTGGAAAATATTTGTTGAAGCATTTTAATACATATTAGTTAGGAATACAGTCCACATTGATTTGAGTAAGTAGGAAGCTAGCCGCCGATCATATTTAATACAATGTATTGCATATTTAAAGTTAGTTGCCAATAAATACCATCAAAGACAGACGTTTGTTTAACTGTTACACCTACTCGCCAAGGCAAATAAAACCTTAACCTACACAACACAATGGTCATAATCGAGCCGCATCATTAGTGAAGTGAATACAAAAGAACCACATTCCATCAGAGATAAGAAGCCGGCGAGTGAGTCCTTACGCGTAAACAAGTAATTAGTGACTTCAACAATTTTATAATATTGAAGTTTTTGCGTGTTAAATATATCAAATATGTCTAAATCAGCCGAAGAAGCACTAAGTATATTACAAGATACGGCAGAGTTACTGAAGAAAACACAAATAAACTTAGGAAAATGTCCTAAGCAACGTTTAACTAAAGGATATGTTCAATCTAGAATTCAGTGCCTCGAAGAATACTGGAAAACGTTTAACAATGCGCATCAAGACTTGGCGAGGTTAACGCCGAGAGATAAACGTAATTTAGTAACGTATTTCGTTAATGAAGAGTTTTTTATTTACGAAGATCTTTATTTGGTTGTGTTGGGTGAATTACGCGACATGTTAGAAAAGTTAACTAAAACACCTCAATTGATGAACGTCAATAACGTGGATGAGGATTACCAACAAACACAAGTAAGATTGCCACGTATAACAATACCTACGTTTTCTGGAACCTATGAAGACTAGCCTGCGTTTAAAGATTTATATATTTCGTTAGTGCATGATAAGATGTCACTAAGCAACGTTCAAAAGTTGCACTATTTAAAAACCAGCATCAGCGGTGAAGCAGCAACCCTACTTAAACATATACAAGTTACTGAAACTAACTATTTACAAGCATGGGAAACTTTACGGAATCGTTACGGCAATAGAAGATTGATAGTTAACTTAATGTTGAAGAGATTAGTTTTTCAAAAAAAGGCGAATGCTCAATCGGCCAGTCAACTGAAGTCTATTTTAGACACAACTTCAGAAATCTTAGACAACCTTAAAAACTCGAACGTGAACACAGACTCCTGGGATCCTATTATCATATTTCTGGTCGTGCAGAAGTTGGACCCGGAGTCACATAAGGCCTGGGAAGAGCACGCTTACAAGGGCAATTTAGAAGAATTGCCTACGTGGAATGAATTGAAGACTTTCCTAGAAGGCAAATTTCGTGCATTAGAACTAATAACACCTTCAACATCAGCTACGCGAGAAAAAGCGCCTAAAGAACGAAGTACATTCCATGTTTCAACGAATGAAATGAAAGATATTACTTGTATATTGTGTAAAGAAAATCATACCCTGTCTCACTGTAAATTGTTTGCAAAGATGAAGCCTTCAGAACGATTTGATTGTGTAAAGAATAACAAGCTCTGTTTTAACTGCCTGGCATCAGGACATCCGGTCTTCAAATGTCGTCTACCGATGTCCTGTCGCACGTGTAAACGACGCCATCATACTCTCTTACATCTAACAAAGAAGACGGATACCTCGGCATCAATAGAAACTATACAACCGACAGTATCAAATCAAGCAGATGTAGAAGAAAAGGTGCAAGTCAATACAATGATTGCGTCGCACTACAATGCCAGAAAAGATATAGGAATGCTAGCAACAGCAATGGTAATAGTCAAGAGTGAACAAGGATACACCATTGCGCTCAAGGCACTCATAGATCCAGGATCACAAGCCTGTTTTATTAGTGAAAAGGCTGTACAACAATTAAAACTCAAAAAGCAGGTTACTAACTGCATAGTAACTGGAATGGAATCCATGAAGGTCGCTGTCAAGCATGAAGTAAACATAGAATTATCATCACGATGGGAATCAAATTTCGTTCTACCTATACAAGCCTACGTGATGTCCAAGCACTTGACAGTACAATTACCTGAAAATACATGGTCAACAAACAAATGGCCACACTTAGCTGATCTAGACCTAGCAGACCCGAAGTATGGAGTGTCAGGGAACATTGATCTGCTTCTAGACGTGCAAGTATATGCGAAAATATTACAAGAAGGTTTAATCAAAGGTACACCGGGGTCACCTGTAGCTCAAAAAACCAACCTCGGCTGGATAATATTTGGTGAAATAAGCATAAAAACAAATGCAAAAGAAAAATGTTTAATGGCTATAAATGAACAAGTCGATGTGAAAGAACTATTGAAAACTATGTGGGAGTTAGAAACTGAAACAAAGAGGAAATTTACTAAAGAAGAACAGTTATGCGAAGAGATATACGAAAAAACACACACGAGAAACAATGAAGGACGATACATCGTAAAATTACCTTTTAAAACTGACAACATAAAATCACCCGACGGAAAGACAAGAGAAATAGCATTAAACAGGTTTCTGCAACTAGAAAAAAGACTGAAGAAAAATCCTGATCTGAAACAAGAATATAAAAGAGTAATTGAAGAATACATACAATTAAAACACATAGAAAAAGTACCACAATATGAAATAAATACAAAAAGGTCTGTCTACTTACCCCACCACGCAGTAGTCAGGAACGACAAAGAAAGCACGAAGACTCGCGTCGTTTTTGACGCCTCTTGTAAAGGTAACAATGGAGTTTCCCTAAACGACGAGTTACTAGCAGGGCCTGTTCTACAAGATGACTTAAGAAGTCTCGTCGTAAGATGGCGGACACACGCAGTATGTTTTATTTCTGACATACAGAAAATGTACCGAATGATTTTGGTAGCCCAAGAAGACACCGACTACCAAAGAATACTGTGGCGAAGTGATTCCTCTGAAATAATTCAAGATTTAAGACTCCTGACAGTTACTTTTGGTACAGCTTCAGCACCGTATTTAGCAGTAAAAACACTCATGCAACTTGCTAACGATGAAGGTGCTAAGTATCCTGAAGCAGCTAGGGTGTTGCAAGAAGATCTGTATGTTGATGACGTTATGTCAGGATGTGACGATTTGGAGCAAGCCATTAAGATAAGCAAAGATCTGCAGAATTTACTACTGCTAGGCGGCTTTCAGCTAAAAAAGTGGTCGTCAAATAACAAAGAATTTTTAGAAACCATACATCATGAAGACAGATCTCTAAGTGCACATTTGGATTTAAATTTAGATGGTACCATAAAGGCATTGGGCATTCAATGGAACTTAGGCAGCGATCAATTTGAATACCAACTGGACCTACCCCCCCTTCCTGAGATAATTACGAAACGAAGTATACTACCAGATGTTCAGAAGCTCTTTGACCCGCTAGGTTGGATAGCGCCATGCATCGTACAAGCAAAAATTTTGATTCAGAGCCTCTGGCAAGATAAAGTTGACTGGGATCAAGAAATCACTCCAGCTTTAAAAAATGAGTGGAAAACCATACGCGAAGATATGATAAGGGAATAAAAATAGATCGATGGATGGGCACATACAGTTCAAACAAGAATAGCATGCAACTGCATGGTTTTAGTGATGCATCGATGAGAGCATACGCAGCGGTTGTGTACTGTCGCGTACACAACTTCGATGGTACAATTAAAACCTCATTGATCGCAGCACGGACACGTGTTGCACCGCTGAAGACCGTGTCGCTACCGCGACTTGAATTGTGTGGTGCTGTTTTAGTGTCGAGACTATTAAAACAATGTTCGACAACCATGAAAGTCCCATCCGCTAATGTATTTGCTTGGACTGATTCCACAATAGTCATTGCTTGGTTACAAAAAGAGCCTAATAAATGGAAGACTTTCGTTGCTAATCGTACGGTAGAAATAACCAACAATGTCCCTCAAGATCAATGGTATCACGTACAATCGCAAGAGAACCCCGCTGATATAGCGTCTAGAGGTGCACTAGTATCAGAGTTGAAAACATGCGATTTATGGTGGAAAGGTCCAGAGTGGCTTTCAAAGGAAGATATTTATTTTACAAAACCAGAAATAATACCTACAGAATTAGAAGAAAAGAAAATTATACAAACCTTTACATTGACCAAAAATGAAGAAGCAGGGAGACGATTGTCAGAACAATTTGAAAAATACAACTCATTGAAAGAATTACTTAGAAGTATTGCGTTTTCTAGAAGATTTTTAAGATACAAAGAGTTAAAAGAAGACATAGATAGTTCTTTGACAACAGAAGAATTCGAAGATGCACTAAACATTTGCATAAAAAAGGTGCAAAGTGAAGAGTATGCAGAAGAAATTGAGTATCTAAGGAAAGGTAAACCAGTTAAAAGAACTAGCTCACTGAAGACTTTGTATCCGTACTTAGACGAAGTACAGATGCTTCGAGTTGGTGGACGCCTAAGACATGCTAACATAGCTGATGAAACTAAGCATCCAATCATATTGGGTCATAGAAACAATCTAACTCCTTTGATCATAGCTGATGCACACTCAAGAACCTTACACGGTGGAATCCAGCTAATATTGAGCTATTTGAGAGCGAAGTATTGGATAACAAGAGCTAAGGCACAAGTCAAACAATACATTCACAGATGCTTAGTATGTGCTAAACAAAATGCGACTTTTAGAACTCAAGTAATGGGTGATTTGCCGAAGGTTCGTGTAACACCAGCTCGACCATTCCTACATTCTGGCGTGGACTTTGCTGGACCCTTGCAGGTTCTATGGAGCAAGAGAAGAGGAGTCAAAGTACATAAAGCATACATCTCAATTTTTGTCTGCATGGCTACCAAGGCCATTCATTTGGAATTGGTTGGAGATATGACGCCAGAGGCTTTCATTGGCGCATATAAAAGATTCTGTGCACGAAGAGGCAAGTGTGCTCATTTATGGAGTGACCAGGGGCGAAATTTCATCGGTGCAAACAAAGAATTGGTAGCCATGTGGAGAGAGGCATGTTTGGAGTTCTCTGGAGAAATCGCAGACACGCTTGCATCTGATGGCACACAATGGCACTTCATTCCTGCTTATAGTCCAAATTTCGGTGGTCTTTGGGAGGCAGGAGTAAAGTCCACGAAATACCACTTGAAACGGATACTGACTAACAATTTGACGTATGAAGAGATGTCGACAGTGCTGTGTGAGATAGAGGCTTGCCTAAACTCTAGACCCTTGTGCCCCCAAGATGACTTGGACAATGAAAATATTGAGCCATTAACACCTGGGCACTTTTTAATTGGAGAAGCACCTATAGTCATACCTAGTCCAAATTTACAGAATTTGAAAGTGCACACATTATCACGATGGCAATACGTCCAAAAGTTGTTGCATGATTTTTGGTCTAGGTGGCAACAAGAGTATTTATCCAGGCTACAACAACGTCCTAAATGGCTTAAACGAGAAAAGGAATTTGAAGTAGGTAACATCGTGTTGATAAAGCAGGAGAACCTTCCACCAGGCAAGTGGTTGCTAGGAAGAGTAATAAGCAAACATCCAGGTCCAGATGGCTGCACAAGAGTCTATAGTGTTAAGAGTGGAGACAATATAATTAAGAGAACTGTATCTAAGCTCTGTCCACTGCCAGTAGATAGTAGTGCTGATTAAGTAATTCAATATTTTAAGTGATTTGCATGTTAACGTAGAAATATTTAATTAATTTGAAAGGACTCATATAGTCCTTTGGTGGGCGGCTTATGTTGAAGCATTTTAATACATATTAGTTAGGAATACAGTCCACATTGATTTGAGTAAGTAGGAAGCTAGCCGCCGATCATATTTAATACAATGTATTGCATATTTAAAGTTAGTTGCCAATAAATACCATCAAAGACAGACGTTTGTTTAACTGTTACACCTACTCGCCAAGGCAAATAAAACCTTAACCTACACAATAATATTGGAGTTAAGAAAGGTAGCAGAAATTCAGAAAAACAAGACACTGACACGCTAAAGATGACTTAAATGTAGTTTTATAAAACTACATTTAAATTGTCGACACAAAAATAAGAGACTGAGTGAAAACTGCGTTGATAGGAAAATAACAATATCAAAGCAAGTTATAAGGGACGCTTAAATTAAAATTGAGGTGGGTAGGTCACATACTTAGGCTAGAACCACAAATATAGGCCCTTATAGTGACAATATGTACTTCCAGCAATAAGAAAAGAAAGAAAGTCAGACCTTTCAAAAGATGTGAGGACGAAATTGAGAAAATTATTGATAAATTTTGTTCAAGAACAGCTCGACTACGGGACTTATGGAAAAAGTTTGACGAGGCTTTTACCGCCTCAGGCGCCTTACAATGAAGAGATATAAACATCACAGATACTTACGTTCCCTATCTGTGTACCCTAAGAACAAAGACTGAAACAAACTCGTTGTTTTTTGACAAACATTTTTTTAATGATACAAGATTTCGGAGCTTGCTTTGAAGCCCACTGTTCTCTATACAATATGTAAAAACCCTGTCCGACCCATAAGGATAATAAAGGTTTGGTAAACACTTGACTAAATATAATATAAAATTTTACGTAATCATCATAGAAACAATACTAATGAATTTTGAAATAATCTTTTTTTCCCGCGAATTAATTCCAACTTCCCCGAAATTTGGTAATTTAAAAAAAAGTGACAACACCGGTATTATTATTCAGAGCGAATAGCGATGCGACCACGTGCCGCATGCGCCGCCCCTCGCCGCCCGTGGAAGGGTTGCTTACCGCACATGTATTAAGTTACCTCTTTTTGCGAAATAATGTTATTTTTTTTAGGGGACTGTTTTTTTTTAAGTTTAGCCCGGCTTTGTATCCATTTGTAGAATCAGTTATCGATACCCAACAATACCTTCACGGATCGGACAGGCTTTTCTTTACAAAAAGAGGTAACTTAACATTAGAGTGTGCGCGTCTATTTGCAAAACGTAAGTGGGCGCGTGGGGAGTATTTTGCCGCCTGTTTTCTTTTACCATTTTAACTAGTAATACAGCAATTTAATCATTTTTTTCTCAGGATTTACATAAGATACTAATCTAGACTAACATTATAAAGAGGAAAACTTTGTTTATTTGGTTGTAGTGAATAGGCTCAAAAACTACTGGACAATTTTCAAAAGTTCTTTCACCATTCGAAAGCTACATTATCGAAGAGTAACATAGACTAAGTTTTATTTTGGAAGAAAATAGAGTTCCGTAAGATATTTGGGTTCTTTGAACACAAGGTCAACCAGAAAAGTTACTTATTTCGCGTACGCTACTTAAACGATTAAAGATTGAACCATAAACTGTACTAATTAATTTTAGATCTTAAAAATATCTACAAAAAAGGCCGCGACATACTATACCTATATTTTTATTTAAAAATCTTGAAATTTGTTTGGACTACATTTAAAGGCAAAATAATCCTTATCAAAATCAATTATTTCATCACTAGTTATGTCACAGTTTATGTAGATAATATTTGATCTTTTTTGAATGATTATAATTTAACGTTTGGTTTTAAAGTTATGGCGAAATTAAAAAAATACGATTTCTGCTGCACGGCCCGTTGCGGTAGTTTATATCTATGAGTAACGTCCCACGCGCGGCTCAGACGCAAGGTCAGCTCCTTACGCAGCGATCGTGCGTGAAGTCTAATACGTATTTTTTGCCCGATTTTTATTAGGTTTCGTTCTTAAAACTACACCTACGCAAAAGTTCCATCGTTCTCAGAACTATACAACAGTTTTTCTCAGAGCTAATCAACAGTTCTTTTCAGGGCTAACCAACAGTTCTTTTCAGGGGTACCCAACAGTTCTTTTCAGGGGTAACCAACAGTTATTTTCAGGGCTAACCAACAGTTCTTTTCAGGGCTAACCAGCAATTCTTTTCAGGGCTAAACAACAGTCCTTTTCAGAGCTAGAACTATTACACGCTGTTAACAATATCTTAAACATTTGAAAATGTCTGAGAAAGCCAGGTCTCAACTTTCTAAACATAGTTCTCAAGCACGGGCAGCAAGAATACATCGTATGGGAGAATCTTCACCTGAATTTTCAGAACGCCTTGGTGAACAAAATCTGAGAAACTCTCAGGGACGCACACGAGAGTCGTGTCGAACGTTCGCAACGCCTTGCACAACAAAATCTGAGAACCTCTGAGTTATGAGCACGAGAGTCGAGGCTGGAGCGTTTCCAACGTCTTCATGAACAAAATGTAAGGACCTTTCAGTTGCCGAGCATTTGCAGCGAATTAGAGCTCAGGCAGAGAGACAGCAGTTGTCCACAAATAGAGTTCGCAATCGAATTTTAGCAAACAGCAACAGACTGGCTTTCAGATATGATGCGCAGATTGATTATGCACAACAAGCGTCATCGCCATATAGTATTTATGTATATTATACCTGGTCAAGCTACCCCAAACTGCCAAATATTCCCAATCAACCTTGAGCCTTAATGCTTTGGGGATAAAGATGAAAATCTAATAAAGAAATCTGGCAGATTGTACTAGCTTGATCTGCTGTCGTCTGTACAAAAAATAATGATATGTCATCAAAAACAAATGTGAAATGAGAGCCAAGTTCAGTATTATGATATAGGGCTTAGTTGTTGAGTTCAACGATAAAAGAAGTGAGATCTAAATGGATGCCAAGTTCAATAGTCCTGAAATTCATTTATAATAACATTAAATATAATTTCTTCTTATAACTTAGGATAATAATTATATTATAGCCTAACGTTTGACTTTGCTAGTTTTTATATACGAATTATGCCTTCGTAAGTTCTGAACCAGTTAAAATCAAAAGTCATTTATTCAAATTGGGCTGAGAATCACCACTTTTTCAACGTCAATATTACATTAGACAGTACCCCAAAACGCCCACCTATCCACACTTCCTAGTGCTTTCGCTTAGAAGAAGAAGTGGCGAAATAAACTCCCCATCAGCACAGCTAAAAAAAAAATACATGACTTTATCAATAACAATGAAATTATTTGTCATATGCCAGCAAGCCACGCCAAAATACCAGCAAAGCAAACTTTTACTTGTCGGTTCTTATTTTATTATTCTGAAAATTTGACTGTCAGGTAGAAATAAGCCATTGAAGAAAATACTTCGTATATAAAAACTAACCAAGTCAGACTTAGACAAAATACTATACGTCTGATTTTAATGTTATAGATTTTAATGTTCCGACTGCATACAAAGGGAAGAACCACAATGCATATTCCTAATAAATGTAATTCCTTATTCTTATCCTTAATCTTACTTTTAAACTGAACAATTTTTATGTAACGCTCAATTATATTATATTGCATGCCGATTGGTAAAATATGGCTGATCATACTACAATTATTTATGTAACAACATTATTGTACCCATATTTGCAAAATAAATTGTCTTTGTCTTTGTCTTAGACAGTTAAACTAGCCATCGAACATTATAATTCGTATATGAAAACTAGTGAAGTCAAACCTTAGGCTATAATATAATTATTATCCTAAGTTATAAGAAGAAATGATATTTAATGTTACTATAAATGAATTTCAGGACTCACTATTGAACTTAGCATCCATTTAAATCTCACTTCTTTTGTCGTTGAACTCAACAACTAAGGCCTATATCATAATATTGAACTTCTCTCTCATTTCATATTTATGTTTTTGATGAGATTGTATATTAAGTACATATAGATATATCTCCCAGGGTACTGTTATATCGGATTAACTATTACTTGGTATATAAATTAAAATGCTGAGTTTCCCATTGCATTTACGTCAATGCAATAGGAAACCGTTGTTATTCTCGTAAGCGATTCTAACCGTTTTTCCCATCAGTTTGGATTGGACTTCCGTCGGGCATAGTAACTTGTAATACGTGTCTTATAATTGAATATATCTTTCTTTTAGCTAATTAAATTGTCTTTTTTAAAAACCGTCTTCCGACCCGCTCCGTAACAGTGGTGTCAGAAGTGGGATACCAGTGTTGATATCGCCGTAACCGTTCCGCTGGTATCCCCTATCGGGTCGTGGTTATCCTGAAGTGATCGTATGTGAACTTTACGTTACCGACGAGCTAATCCAGCTCCGGGGTGTTCTTATTTTCGCTAAGTGAAAACACACCTCGACAAAGTCAGTGCTACCTCTCTAAGACGAGTCGCGACAGTAAGCCTTACGAGCATCTTACGTAAGCCTGCCGATCGTCCAGAATTCTCAGTGCTTCTACATCCAGGGGGCTCAACATACGCAAGCCCTGTTATCGTGATATCGCCGCAAGGAGCAGGTGATTGCCCTTGCCGCCCTCACACGCGCTGCTGCCGCGTGGTGCTGCCACGTGCAAGCATTGATCACGCTCGGGTGACGTGCGCCGCCACCTCGCTGTCCCTGACGTCCCCGCTGCTGCTGGCCGCGAATTATCGCGCCGCTGTATTCCTGCTCCAGTGCTCGTGCTAATCCAGTGCCGAGAAATGCGTATCGAATACTTCGTGTTCCTGTGTCTGTGAGTAAAACACGTTGGTTTACTGTTATCGCTATAATATTTTAAATTACGCGTAGGCATTCCTATTACCTAGGGTATCACATATCGTAAACTCTATCCATACCTGTATCATACATTTACCTTTTAATTTTCTTTCGAGTTCATAATGTCTACAGAAACTAACGAAACTACTATGAGTACTTCTAAGAAAACGGCAAAAATTGTGTTGAGCGAACAGTTTCCTATCAATGTGCTCTGTAATTTTATCAGCCCTTATAAGGGAGAACGCGAAACTCTTACCGCTTTTATCACCAATTGTCAGAACGCCTTAGATCTAGCATCACCGAGTCAAACGGTTTTATTAACAAAATATATTTTATCGCGCCTAGAAGGCAAAGCTCAGATCGCATGCTCTAATAAAATTTTTGAAGATTTCGACCAATTGAAATGTTTTCTTAAACAAAACTTCGGTGAGAGAAAACATTATAATCATTTGTTGCTAGATTTACAGTCGTGCAGGCAATTGGCAAATGAAACTGTTGCGCAATTCGCACTTCGCGTAGAAAGTTGCCTTACCGATCTTCAATCGGAAATTTATAATTCTGAATCCCTAAAAAGGGATATACCCGGTCGTATAGCTATGACCGAAGATTTGGCCTTATTTACTTTTACTTTAGGGTTACATCCCCGACTTAGTAATAATGTCAGATGCAGAAGCCCAAAATCACTTAATGATGCGATTAACGTGGCTCTCGAGGAAGAAAAGATACAAAATCTCCTATACAAAACATCTATGAAACCTAAATGTAGGGTCTGTGGTAAGCCCGGGCACTCGGATTCTGAATGCCGGGAGAGACAAAAGCGCACGGGGCCACCGCACGCTCCGTCAGACCCTCAACCATCGACATCATTTAATAACTCGAGGTCATCATCTGATAATCAACTTTTCTGTAAATATTGTAAAAATAAGGGTCATAATATTACTCAATGTCGTAAAAGAAAATATAATAATGAACGGCGTAATATATCTAATTCTGATAATCGCGACAGACCGGCTGCGATGAATCATATTACATTCGATCCGCCGATGTCACCGACACCTTATTATATTCCGTGTGAAAATGATGACGACCCCAATAACTCTTTAAACTAAACCCACGGATTACGAAAGCGTGCCGTCGTTATCCGGATAAATTAGGCACTCGTAAAAAAACGCATAAAAATGACATTTCATCTCAACACGCTCTTACGAGAGTCCCTGAATCGTTGAGTCAAAAACATATTTCATCTCAGCATGCTCCAAAGAGAGTCCCTGTTTCGCTGAGTCGTGCCTCTGTTTCATCTCAACACGCTCTTACGAGAGTCCCTGAATCGTTGAGTCAAAAACATATTTCATCTCAGCATGCTCCAAAGAGAGTCCCTGTTTCGCTGAGTCGTGCCTCTGTTTCATCTCAACACGCTCTTCCAAGAGTCCCTGAATCGTTGAGTCAAAAACATATCTCATCTCAGCATGCTCCGAAGAGAGTCCCTGTTTCGCTGAGTCGTCCCTCTGTTTCATCTCAACACGCTCTTTCAAGAGTCCCTGAATCGTTGAGTCAAAATCATATTTCATCTCAGCATGCTCCGAAGAGAGTCCCTGTTTCGCTGAGTCGTCCCTCTGTCTCATCTCGACACACCCCACAGAGAACCGCTGTTCCGTCGAGTCAAAATACTATTTTACCTCAACGCGCTTCTAATAGAGCCGCTGTACCGTTGAGTCCGAATCTTCCCTCTCACGATGAATCCGCTGTGCCGCAGTCTAAGGAAGAAATTAAAACTAATCCTGAAATCCCTGTCTATGAGATATCTTCATACTCGAAGAAAGTGTCACTGCCTCACATATATATAACTACTTCGCTTTCTGTCCATCCGTTGCGTCTTCTTATCGATACGGGAGCGAGTATTAGTTTGATCAAACTGTCAAGTTTAACCAAAGCGCCTGAATTGTCTCGCGAAATAGTTAAGATAAAAGGCTTTAATAACATTGGCACTTATTCAGAAACTTTAGGTACATGTCAATTAGACTTTACTTCAGAAAATAATTGCCACGAGTATAAATTTCATGTAGTTGACGATAATATTAACTTAGAGTATGATGGTATCATTGGTAGCGACTTTTTAAATAATTTCAAAGCCAATATAGACTATAACTCACAATCGGTTCATATATGCGGACAGAGTCTGGACATCAACTATATTCAACCGACTTACGTCATCCCCGCTCGCTCCGAAGCGGTCATCGAATGCGCAGTATCTAATTACTCGCGTGAACATTATGATAACAATGAGGGCCTATTATTAGATCACTCTATAAGCGAAGGTATTTATTTCGCAAATTGTCTTGTCACTATAAAACCGAATAAAAGAATTAACGTAACCGTCTTAAATACTACTGATTCTGATGTCCAAGTCCAAAACTTTAAAGTCCAGTTAACACCTCTTGAACGTAATATCACTACAGATTCAAACGAATCCGTCAACGCTTTATCCTATTCCGAATCTGACAGACCGCAAAGGGTCTTAAATCTAATACGCTGTTCTCATCTAAACTCCGAAGAAAAGGAAGCTTTGCTTGAATGTTGTTCTGAGTACACAGATATTTTTCACTTAGAAGGTGAACCTTTATCATTCACAAACGCGATCGAGCATACTATAGATTCGGGTGATGCGCCCCCTATTCACGTAAAATCTTACCGTTTCCCTGAGTGCCATAAAGAAGAAGTGGACTCACAAATTCGCAAGATGCTTGATCAAAATATTATACGCCCGTCAACATCACCTTGGAGCGCCCCTGTTTGGGTAGTCCCTAAGAAGATGGATGCTTCTGGGAAAAAGAAATGGCGAGTAGTAATAGACTACCGCCGTCTGAATGACGTCACTGTCTCTGAGAGTTATCCCTTGCCGCTTATCACTGATATTTTAGATCAGTTAGGTCACTCAAAATATTTTAGCACATTAGACCTGTCAAGTGGCTTCCATCAGATCAAGATGAATCCTCTGGACGCACAAAAAACGGGGTTCTCAATAAACACGAATTCTAGCACTGCAGGGCACTACGAATTCCTGCGGATGCCTTTTGGGCTTAAAAATGCTCCATCAACCTTCCAGAAGTTGATGAATACTGTCCTTTCTGGTCTCCAAGGCCTCCACGCATATGTGTATCTTGATGACGTAATAATCTACAGTAGTAATTTGATATCTCATATGGAAAAAATCAAGTTAGTCTTCGACCGCATCCGAAAGTTTAACTTAAAACTTCAACCGGACAAGTGCGAGTTCTTACGACGCGAGGTCGCTTATCTTGGTCATATAATCACAGATAAAGGCGTCTGTCCAAATCCCGAGAAAGTCAAAGCCGTCTCTCAATTCCCTACTCCCAAGAATCCGAAGGATATAAAATCCTTTCTAGGGTTAGTCGGCTACTATCGTCGTTTTATTAATAACTTCTCTCAAATCACTAAACCACTGACTGCCCTTCTGAAAAAGGATGCTATATTTCAATGGTCACATAGTCAAGAACAAGCGTTCTCCACCCTCAAGGATAAACTAACTTCAGCGCCTCTGCTTCAATATCCTGATTTTACACAACCGTTCCTTTTAACAACCGATGCTTCCAATTATGCGATAGGAGCCGTACTCTCTCAAGGTGCAATCGGCTCTGACAAACCTGTCTCGTATGCATCGCGTACCCTAAATAAAGCCGAGGGTAACTATTCAACTATTGAAAAAGAGCTCCTAGCGATTTTATTCGGCGTAAAAACATTTCGCCCTTACTTGTTTGGCCGTAAATTCAAAATAATTACAGACCACAAACCTCTAGTATGGCTTTTCAATGTCAAGGACCCAGGATCTAGACTCATTAGATGGCGTTTAAAACTTGAGGAGTACGACTACGAAATCGTTTATAAGAAAGGTAAATTAAACGCAAACGCCGACGCTTTATCTCGGTTCCCCGTAAATGTATTACAAGATAATGAAAGTTCTGATTCGATTATCTGCAACCCTGCAGAAACATCTAATAACGAAGAAGACTCACATAATCCAGCATCCATATCAGAAACTTACGAGCAGTTTCTTAAAATTATAAAACAATCCGATGTGTCATTCGACACCATCGTCCAAGAACACAACGAGTCATTAATGAAAGCAAAGTGTAAACTTATTGCCTATCCGACATCCATTGACTTAGACGAATCTGTGCCTTACTGCAAGGATATTATGGATGCCTCCACTAGCGAACCTAATATTTGCTACATAGAACGCGAATTAAACACTTACTATTCCACATCTAATAATGATCACTTATTCACTCATTTATTTCTAAAAATAAATCATTATGACGAAATGAATTATAAAGACATATTTAACCTCCTTCGTGATTATAGAGACATGGTAAAATATTGGTACATAGAAGAGAAAGAATTCGCGATATCGGACTTTACAGATCCTTACACAAAACTATCATACACAAAAATTTATAATATTTTATCATTTCTATTCCACAACACGAACATTAAAGTCAACATCTACCGTAACTCTATACGATACCCGACCCCTGACGAGGTCAAACGTATTCTTAGAGATAATCATGATTCTCCTCTAGCTGGCCACCCAGGTATATCGCGCATGTTTGAAAGAATCAAAACTCAATTTTGGTGGAAAAACATGAGGCAAGATATCGAGGATTATGTGAAAAATTGTCGCTCTTGCCAAATAAATAAACCTTTAAGACAAACAAATAAGGCCCCTATGATTATCACGTCAACGGCATCTCGGCCTAATGAAAAAATCTATCTTGATTTAGTCGGCCCACTCCCTGAAACACATGAATACAAATATAAGTTCTTGCTTACTCTACAGGATGACTTAACTAAATTTTCTCAGGCCTACCCTATGCAATCCTGTTCTGCCGAAGAAACAGCGAAATCTTTAGTCCTATACATATCCCATATGGGAATTCCTAAACTAATAATATCCGATCAAGGCACCAACTTCTGCTCTGATGTCTTCAAACAACTTGAGAAGCTGTTTAGCATTAAACACGTGTTCGCATCTCCTTACCACCCTCAGACATGCGGTGCCCTTGAACGCAGCCATTCTACTCTAAAAGAGTATCTCAGATCATATATAGGTGAGAATCAACACACTTGGGACCTCTATATCCCCAGTGCTATGATAGCATATAATTCAAATATACATAGCACCACAGGTTACTCACCCCTGGAATTGCTTTTCGGGTTCAAACCCTACTTGCCTTCAAGTATCGATACCCTTGATACTAATACCTATACGGATTACATCCGGGCCCTTAATCACCGACTATACTATAGTCGTCAGAAGGCTCTCCAAAATATTCAATCCTCTAAAGAGAAATCAAAAACTTATTATGATTCCCGCACGAAGCCATTATCCTATAAAACAGGAGATATGGTATATGTCCGTTGTCACCATAAACAGAATAAGGCACTATCTCCAGTATGGAAAGGCCCTTACAAAATAATAAAGTTGAATGGCAATCATTCTGTTACACTACTCATTAATCGTAAACATGTACGTCACCATTACGATGAAATCAAGCCGGCCGGTGACGTAACAGTCACAAGTATAACATTAGCGACGTAATGAATGATACACGAGCGCTTCATTGCTATTTCAGATCTACGCTGCCACTGCCGGTCGTATGCGAATATGTTTCTTCTATCGTCAGCAGTCCCGGCCTCTACTTTGATAAGCTCTTAGATATTAAGTTTACTAATAATGATTGGAATGTTATAGCATACGTAGATATAAGTCATGTACAACCTAACCTAGATAAAGTCGAATTTTTATTTGAAAAACTTAACGTATTTTGTAACTCACTAACTTCTTCTAAAATACAGTCCGACTGTATTAATTCGTTATCCGCTTTAAAAAATCGTCATATTCTTAACGTAAGCAAATTCTCTTCTATATCATATTTATTGGCTGATGAAAAACCCAATAGGCGTTTTAAAAGAGGTCTCATGGACCTCGGTGGCTCACTGCTGAAAACCATTTTTGGCACTTTAGACTCTGAGGACGCGGTAAAGTTCTCAAAGGCCATAGAAGAAGTACAGACGGATGAAAAACGTCTTGCTCATCTCATGAAAGACAATATTCACGTAATTAAATCGACTATATCATACTTCAATAACACTATATCTAAGGTGAATGAAAACGAAAATCACATATTACGGAATATGGAAACAATCTATAAAATATTAGAAACTGTTACAAATAGTAACGATAAATTAGAAATTAAATCTGAGTTAAGTTCTTTATTACATTCATTAGAGTCCATCATAATCACATTGTCTTTCGATATCGAAGATATTAATAATGCAATTCTTTTCGCGAAACTCAACGTTTTGCATCCTACTGTACTCAGTCCGCACCAGTTGTATAGTGAATTAGATAAGCATAGGAATGACCTCCCTAACCATTATGAACTCCCTGTACCTTTAACGTTACAGAATATACACGCCCTAATAGATATTTCTCAACTTGCGTGTTTTTTCCATTTAAATAGAGTTATTATTGTCGTTAAGATCCCTCTAATATTACCACAAGCCTATGACCTATATAGGATAATTCCCCTACCTGTTCCTTACGATATGTCGAAACCCGATACCTACGTTCTTATCGAGCCAACTAGCTCTTATGTGGCGATTACAGCTGACCGAATGTTTTATTCACTCATAACAGACATAGACAAGTGCAAAATAATAAGTGATAAGTGTTATGTGTGCGTATTAACTAATGTGTTTTCAGCGATTACCAGCCCTACGTGTGAAACAACTCTCTTAAGTGACGTAATTAGCAAACTTCCCGACGTATGTGTAACGAAACTTATTCATGGCTCAATCGATTTATTTCATAAGTTAACTTTAAACCGTTGGATTTTTGTACAGTCTGAACCTGGCAAGTGTCATGTAACTTGTAACGATAAAGACACAAACTCTGACGTTATTTTGTTTGGTACTGGTATCTTGACCTTGCCCAGGAGCTGCAAGGCTTTTTATAAGACGTTGCAATTCGCCGCTGTAGGCGAAACATTCATTGGAAATATAACTAATAAAATATCAAACTTCAACATCTTACAAGATGATTGTTGTGAGCGTTCTAAGTTGAATAAAACCTTACAGCGATTACCTTTCTCAAAATTAAATAACTTAGATAACCTTGATTCTCTGCTACAAGCCAGCATCCACTTAGATACTTTTGAGGAGGAGATTAATAAGATAGAAAACCCATCTCATTTTCAAACTTATAGCACTCACTATTTGTCCTTTAGCCTGTGTATCTCTGTGTTAACCTTGTTATATATTATATACAAGAGCCGCAAATCTTTTTGTTCAACTAAGGCCCCATGCTGCATTCAAATATTTAACCAATGTCATAATACAAAAAATAATTCAGTTCCCGTTTCTCAAACCACATTTCATGTTGATAAAGTAGCAACAATCAATAAGGATGAGTCAGAGTCTGTAGAAGACTTAAGGGTGACACCAACCCCTATTAAAAGAAACATCCTGTTTAGCAAAACTCACGATAATTAATTTGTGACGAATGCACATGTCTGGTTCCATCTATATTGTTATCCTCACTGAATCTAGATAAACATAGATAAATATTGTTTAAGCAATTTTTACTCTTAATTTTAATCTTAATAATTTTTATAGTATTGTATCAAATCTTAAATAATGATAAATCAATTGTAATAATCATAATTTTAGAATAATGTTCTATTTGTTTCCTACTAGTAATTTTTATGTCTTCCTATTTTATATAAATCTTAAAAAAAGGGTTGTTATCTCGATGTTTTATTCTTATTATAACTATGTTTCTTTTGTTTTTAATTGTCATAATATGTTGTAGTGCTTCGACGAAAATCCAATTTAGCATCCAAGACTTAGCAAACATTAACCCTTACATCTCTCATCACTTTCAGATGTGATGATCGATCTTAACGGGGGGGTTGTTATATCGGATTAACTATTACTTGGTATATAAATTAAAATGCTGAGTTTCCCATTGCATTTACGTCAATGCAATAGGAAACCGTTGTTATTCTCGTAAGCGATTCTAACCGTTTTTCCCATCAGTTTGGATTGGACTTCCGTCGGGCATAGTAACTTGTAATACGTGTCTTATAATTGAATATATCTTTCTTTTAGCTAATTAAATTGTCTTTTTTAAAAACCGTCTTCCGACCCGCTCCGTAACAGTACCTTTAGAGGATAACATCAGAAATGAAACCCTGAAAGACTAGCTTGCACAGTACGCAAGTCGAACTGGCAGTGATCTGGTAAGCATGTAAGTAAGTCGAATTGGTGAGACTCCTCCCAGCTAGATGAACCAACAATCTTACAAAAACAGTGAACGTCTGTTCCAGACGCTTTTTACCGATCGTAGGAGGACAGGAAGTAATGGTACAGTCTGAATGAGTGATAGAATTCAGAACATCGCAGTCCTCTACTAGAAATAGGTATATCGATAGGCTGAATTATTGTCTATTATTATTACTAACGGTTTTTGGTTTCTAGTACTTTGTATTGAGGCAACAATTTGAAGACAATCTCAAGAGTCACGTTGAAAATGGGTTGACGGAAAACAAATCAATCTTTATATATTTTTTTTTCTAAATTATAAACTAGTTCTTGACCGCAATCCCGCCTGATGGTAAGCAGTGATGCAATCGTTGACGGCAAAGCGTGATAGTTTATTAAGAGCCTATTCACTCCAGCTTTGAAGACATTTTGAAGGCTCTTAATAAACTAGTGCGCTATACCATCAGCGATTGCATCACTGCTTATCATCAGGCGGGATTGCGGTCAAGCACTAGTTTATAATTTATTAAAAAAGTAAGTTATTGTGTTGATTGTTATATTCATGTAAACTTTTCAAACAAACCAATATGAATTCATTCCAGCTATTGCTGTGCCATCTTGTAGATTATAGCAGTAAGTATCAAACTACGATTCTCACTCAAATGTCGGAGCCTCAGGTTTTTGCTTCAACCGTATGAATTTTTCAGTCTATGTAGTACTTTTGATATGCGTGAGATGGCGCCACAACTGCTTGACTCATACAGCTCTGTGCTGCCCTCTATTCGAAGGTGGTTGAATCTTTCAATAAAATTATTATAAAGCTTTACAAGCCACGTTTGTAACTTTACTACGTATCTCAACAAGGTTTAGTAAAATCCGATAGAGGTGGTTTTGATAAACTTTTTTTCTACCTACGGACTATTTTTAGCTACCTACGTATTTTGTAAAATGAGTTACATATTTATTGCAGACCTTTGGCACTAACAAATATAATTTTGTTTATTTGTTCCTGTATTTGTGAATATGAGCAATTACTTAGATTTAAATACTAGTGAAAAACAGACGAAGATAAGTAGACATTTAAGTTAGTAGGATGTTTGTAAGCTAACGAATGTCTCCAGATTTCCTACGACTTTCATTAACCACCTCGGTTTTCTCAGCCCGCGAGTCGCCTCGCCTCTAGCGCCCATCTGATTTTAAATTACACTCTACGGGCAGGATAGATCAGTCTGCGTGGAGTCGGATTTACAGCAGTGCTATTCGTTTCTGTCACTAACACATGTTTTTTTTTTTTCGAATAATTATATACTAGCGCTTGACCGCAATCCCGCCTGATGGTAAGCAGTGATGCGATCGGTGATGGTAAAGCGCGCTAGTTTATTAAGAGCCTATTGACTCAGAAAAATGAGCGAATAGGAAGGAAAACGGCAGTTGAGCGAGGTGATGCAATGTTAAACCCAACAACACGACCAACGATGCTGCGCCAAAGGGAGATTGATCTGAAGACCCTCCACGACCAAACTCCCGACACAACAACATTAGGCGCATCGTACCCGTCACACATCGCAACACAACTGCTCAGACCCGTCCTCCGTACGGCTTCACCAGACATCATGCCGGAATACGACAAATCGCTTGGCGGCAAGGTTTTGTCTGGTGGGTGGTAACTTCTGCCGGCGGCCGATGTTATGACATTATATAATTATGACACAATAATTTTATTTTATTTTGGTTGTTTTATCATGTTACCGAAGTTTGTAGTAAACGTGTTATGGATAATGATTTTCTAGTAAACAATTTTAGGTGAAGAAAAGGAGTAGGTATTCAAGTGTGAGTAGTCTCAAAATAAACCATTATTAAGTGAAAATTGAAAAGCAGGTGTAAATATTCCCAGGGCTTTAAATTCTAATCAATAAAGCAATTAGTAACTGCTCGTGATTCAAATATTTGGTAGTTGTCGTTAGTGAAGTAGCTTAAAGCTTCACCCACGCGTAAAGTTGGAAATGTCAAGAATATCACTGGTTATTTTATAGGAAAAATTACCATAACTTCGCCTGAAATCTTTAGGTACCTTTCAATATTATACAAGTGGTTTACGATCGTCGGTGAATTTGGCCAGTACATATTTTGTAAAAATTATTTTGGATATTACTGAATATCGATGAATAAACTGTGTGAGGCAAACTGGAATTGTAGTGAATATAATTCTAAAATAGTAAGAAACTCTGGATGCGTGCGTCTCTATTTTAGACATGCGTGGTGACTATTTTTTTAAAGTTTGCCCCATACTAGCCATTTCTCCTATATCGTGAGTGCGTTTCTAAACAGTTAAACACTTTTACACAAACAACCAGATCCGGAACAACCAATTGTGGGCGTACAAATATTTGTACTGTGCGCTGCGTGTACGGGAATCAAACCCGTGACACGCAGCGCAGCACTCGATCGCTCAACCACTGCACCAACAGAGTCATTATCATCATCAACATTTTTTTATCGTCCCACTGCTGGGCACATATCTCCTCTCTCTCTCTCTCTCTCTCTCTATCCAAGGATTGAGCGTAATCACCACGCTTGCTCATTGCGGGTTGGCGATTTCAGACTTAAAGTCTAGGTTTCCTCAAGATGTTTTCCTTCACCTTGTAATCAGTCATTGGTGTCCAAGGTATACCTAAAAAGTACATATAGCATTAGAAAAGTTACATTGGTACTTGCCTCACCTGGAATCGAACCCGAACATTCATACTTCAGAGCCACCACTGTCATCGAATTAGATTCTCGTTCCTGCCTTCTTTGCATAGGTATAGGCCTAGGTCCTGGAATGGGATAACAATAGACTGGAATCATAATTGTATGTTCAATTCACTTCCCATCATATTATTTTTGCCTTCATAAATTTATCTTCCGTAGAATTTTCCCTTGTACTCCTACACGAACAGATGAAATATATCGTGTCCCCAAAGAGTCATTCTGTTGATAGATTTTACACGGAACACATTCGAAGTTCAGTCACGCTTCAGGATTGGTTCAAACGTACGTGAAAACAGGACATGGTCCTGTATATCAATTATCCATTACAAACTGGTTAGCGTTACTTTTGAGTTTGAGGTCCTGGGTTCAATTTTTGGATGTAACAAAGTTATAATTTCCATCATTCTGCCTGGAATTTCTTAATGGCAGCTTGTAGTTTAGATTTCCTCCCGGTTGATAATCGTTGGCTTGCTCGCATTCGCAAGAGAATTAAATATAACTGAAGAAATGTTTTTTTTTTTTTTTTTTTTTATAATTTATAAACCAGCGCTTGACCGCAATCCCGCCTGATGGTAAGCAGTGATGCGATCGTTGATGGTAAAGCGCGCTAGTTTATTAAGAGCCTATTCACTCTAGCCTTGAAGACACTCAAATTGTAATGTGACGGAAACACCGACGCCGGCAATTTTTTCCAGTCCCTCGATGTACGCGGTATAAAGGAGGAAGCAAAACGCTTCGTCCGGATCGCAGTGGTGTCAACAACGTAAGGGTGGAAACTCGCCGTACGACGGGTCGTCAGATGATGGAACGGAGATGGGGGAATTAAATCATGCAATTCCCTTGCACACTCACCAGAATGCATCCTATAGAAGACCGAAAGGCTGGCTACTCTACGCCTGTGCTCCAGGCTTTGGAGACCGTTTCGAGTTAAGTCTGGGTCGCCAATCAACCTCTTCGCACGCCTCTCCACCGAGTCCAAAGTGGCAAGGTGACATTTCGCAGCACCAGCCCAAATGTGACTGCAGTACTCCACACACGAACGGACCTATGCTTTGTATAAAATTAGAAGCTGCCCAGGTGTGAAGTACCGCCGGACTTTCGCGATGACGCCTAGTTTTCTGGCAGCCACCCTGGCCTTGGACTCAATGAACCGCCCAAAGTTAAGGCCCGAGGAAATCTCAACTCCCAAAAGCTGAAGGCGGTCGGTACACTCCAAGGATACATTCTGAAAAGTAGGAGCCAAGGTAAACGGGCTCCTTTTGGCGGTGAAAAGACACGCCTGTGTTTTGGCGGCATTGAATGCTACAAGATTGGCATTGCCCCATTCGGAGACTGCCTGCAGTGCAGCACTCACACGCTCTACCATGGCCTCTCTTTCGGACCGGATAGTTTCCTTACTAGCCCGAGCTTCCGGCAGGTATCTCTCCACAACTGTGCTGTCATCTGCATACCCATAGATACCGGGCATCAGCAGATCGTTAATATGCAGCAGGAACAGAGTTGCAGAGAGAACAGACCCCTGAGGAACACCGGCATTGGTCGACATGGGCTCAGATGAACATCCGTCGACAACAACTCGGAGGGACCGTTCAGTCAGGAAGTCTTTTACCCAGCCAGTCAGGCCAGCGGAAATGCCATACGCTGGAAGCTTACTCAAAAGGCCAGCGTGCCATACCCGGTCGAAGGCCCTCGAGACATCAAGGGAGACGGCAATCGCTTCCCCATTTTTCTCGAGGGCCTCGCCCCACAAGTGAGTGGCATACACTAGTAGGTCCCCAGTTGACCGATTGCGTCGAAAACCGTACTGTCGGTCACTGAGGAGATCGTTACCTTCCAGGTATGCCAAGAGGCGCGAGTTCAATACACGCTCCATAATCTTGCAGAGTATGGAGGTTATTGAAATCGGCCGATAGTTGTTAGGATCGGCACGACTACCCTTTTTGGGCACGGGCTGCACGTTGGCAAGCTTCCAGGACTTGGGCACTATACCAGTCCTAAATGAGAGGCGATACAGGCGCGTCAATACAGGAGACAACTCAGGCGCACAAGCCTTAAGAACAATCGCTGGTATACCATCTGGACCACTAGCCTTATTCACTTCCAGACGACACAATACTCTCAGAACATCCTTGTTTCTAATGCGAACCTCCGGCATTGAAGTTCCGCAATGAGGTAAATTAGGTGGAGTAGCATTGCCAGTGTCAAGACGCGAACTATGGGCAAAGAGAGATGCAAAGAGACCTGCTTTCTCTCCCGCCGTATGGGCCAGTGCTCCATCAGGCCTAACCAGCGGAGGCAGTGTGGGCCGACAGAAGTTCGCCTCGACCGATTTGGCTAGGGACCAGAAAGATCTGCTACCGGAAGGGTGCGCAGAGAGCTTGTTACCAATGTTAGTAATGCGGTCGAAGCGAGCCTTCTTAAGCGCCTTTTTGTAGGACTTGGCAGCACGGTTAAAGGCTCTCTTCTTTGAGCTTAGATCTAGAGCTCTGCGGTCACGAGCGTCAACCCAGGCGAGGAATGCCGTGTGCTTACGCTGTTCAGCTTGAACACAGTCGGCGTTAAACCATGGGCGAGCCGAGCCACCGACGGGCACGTCACTGAAGGGGATAAAATACTCCATAGCTTGACGCACCACGTCGGTTATAGCGTCCGCACAGCTCGATGGATTGCTAGAAGAGAAGCAGACCTGCTGCCAAGGATAAGACGCAAAGAAGTGGCGCATCTCATCCCAATCTGCTGACTTGTAACGCCATATTCGCCGCTCACCACGCGAGTCGCAATCAGGTGGGGAGAAGGACGTCACAGACTTCACCAGACAGTGGTCTGAAGTTCCTAACGGTGAGGAAACTGTAACAACACATCTGTCCGGATCAGTAGTCAGCAGAAGGTCCAGACAATTGGCGGTATGACCAGCCACATCAGGCACCCTAGTCGCTTCTTCCACCAGCTGGGAAAGGCCCATTGATAGCGCAAAGTTTCGCGCTTCTCTCCCAGCGTGGTCGGTCCTCTGGTATGGGAAAAGCCAGTCTTGGTGGCAGGCATTAAAGTCCCCCAGAGCGACGAACTGTGCGTCAGGGTGCCGATGCAGTACATTGTCAGCAGCCACACTGAGGTGGTCAAATAGTCGAGTTGTCTCCTGGTCACCGCTGTGCGATCGGTAGACACAGGTGTAGACAATTTTGTCCACACCAGTGTCAACCAACAGCCATAAGGACGATAAATGAGAGTCTTCGAGGTGACGGAGACGCCGGCAACAGATGTCATTGCGGACATACACACAGACCCCGGCACGCTGTAGGAAATGATGCTCCAAAGAGTATCCCGGGTAGTTGAGGTATGCCACATCAGACGGACATCTGATCTGGGTCTCCGTCAAGAAAAGTAGGTGGGGCTTTTCAGTCTCAAGGTGGTGATGGACTGCATCGATATTGGAGTGCAGACCTCGAATGTTTGAGCAATCATCGCCAGAACTGTATTGCAGCTGTCCCGCGCCAAAGACGTGTTCCGGCATGATGTCTGGTGAAGCCGTATGGAGGACGGGTCTGAGCAGTTGTGTTGCGATGTGTGCCGGGTACGAGGGTCTTCAGATCAATCTCCCTTTGGCTCAGCATCGTTGGTCGTGTTGTTGGGTTTAACATTGCATCACCTCGCTCAACTGCCGTCTTCCTTCCTATTCGCTCAGTTTTTCTGTGTGAATAGGCTGTTAATAAACTAGCGCGCTTTACCATCAACGATCGCATTACTGCTTACCATCAGGTGGGATTGTGGTCAAGCGCTAGTTTATAATTATTAAATTATGTCGGAGATCGTCGATATAATTTTAATAGAAGTTGCTGATTTGATTTACGTAGTAGAGGGGCGAACGCTTGTGACGTTATTTTGTGATGGCGTCACATGGAAAGAGTCGCTGTGGAAAGTGGGGTTGGTCGAACGGTCACTTTGCATCGAGACAGACAGATATGGTCGCACTGCATGCACTAGTCTGTTGTTGTGACTGAAACTCGGTGAGGAGTTGTTCAGGGCACGATGGGCAGATGGTGGTGTGGTGGGGACCAGGATCTTAAAGGAGACTATTAGTTGTACAGTCGTGTATTGACCTGGGAGTTGCGGACTCTTGAGTTGGTCGTATCACATGAAGTGATGACGATATGGTCAGGTCAATAACGAGTTGTCACTAGCTACTGTGGTAGCTGGGCAATGATGTGTTTTCTTTTTGACAATTATGATTATGATCTGATAATTATGAGGCTTGGAGGAACCTTTTGTTTTCTTTCTGAATTTTAATAATTATGAGGCTTGAAGGAAGCTCTTGCGTTTAAGTTGTTAAAATGATTAAGCTTGTTTGGTTTTGTAATAGTCATTGTAACTAAAGGTGACGTGTGACGGTCAGGTTGGCAGAGTTCTCAAAAATGCTTAAAAGTCGGTTTTCTGTGCTTTTTTTTAAATTTGTTACAGACATGCACGAGGACGTGCAAATGGAAATTTCGAAGTTTGGCCGGAATCGGCGGTTGGCCTGGTGAAGCGGATCCCGGACTCCAGGGCTGAGGGAGCTTCGAATGCGACTGGGATTGGCACTGGGATGATGATGATGATGATGCACGAGGACGTGCAAATCGTCAGGCTGGCCGTGTCGGAGATCGTCGATATAATTTTAATAGAAGTTGCTGATTTGATTTACGTAGTAGAGGGGCGAACGCTTGTGACGTTATTTTGTGATGGCGTCACATGGACAGAGTCGCTATGGAAAGTGGGGTTCGTCGAACGGTCACTTTGCATCGAGACGCGGACCGAGGCACATCTCCGAACCGAAACTGTCGATTTGCCTATTCAAATTGTTATTATGAAGATTGGAGGGTATATCTAGACGTCGTGCTTTAATTCAAAACTCACCTACGAAATGGAACCTGTACCACCACACCAAGATGCTGTCGACCCTATCGCCCAAAATACTAAAATCTTAAAGGAATCTAAATTTTCTATAGCATTCTACTCAAACTATGATGTTCTCGCCCGTAACTGTACTAATATTGAATAAATCTATGGAGACCTAAATACGGCCCAGATAATAGGAACCGAGTTGAATGGAACTCCCACGCGATGCGGTGTTGTCATAGTAATCATATCTATTCAGATAGCTACTGTGGTGGTCCAAAGACCCCGTATTGTACATTGACTCATTGCTGTATAGAGATCTTTGATGCTTACGTCATTTGCCTTTCCTTGAATGGAGCTGAACAATTACTGGTTGGATGTATATACCTACCTTTAGAAGATATTATGTCAGGGTATTAAGTTCGCCATTGTACCTTTAGTAAAATTATCTATACCTTTAACTTATGGTGGCGAGAAGGGCGGACTACATTGTTCCATCGTAGGTAGCATCGGATGAAGTTGGTACAGGAGCATAAAGATTGGTATACATGAAAATAGAGGCTTGTTCTTCAGTGGGAGAAGTCATGCTGTGTATGATGATAGTTGTAAATGTGACTGCCACGAAAATGTAATAGCTATATCAAAAATTTTCATGAAATAATTTTGTGAAAGTGAAAAAATAATTACAATAATTAAATTAAGAAGAAGAATGAAGAAATTAAGAAGATTAATTTCTTTGTTAATACCGCATTATGTTTAGTGTTTTAGACTCATTTAAAGATAACCACTATTTAATGCTCCGAGTATAATAGTCCTAATATTTAAATAAACAATAATTATATATATATATATATATAAAAACTGACTATGTTGGGATCTGCTTCCAGTTTAACTAAGTTTTATCCGCAATCTGCAACTGGTAAGGGTTATCCGTTTTGTTTTAAAATTGGGTCATTGTAACGAACGCAAAGTTATCTGTGAATCGCAATCGGTTCGAAGCTGGTAGCTGGAACCAATCAAAGATAATTACAATTTAAATCACGAAAGAACATTTATTACACAGAAGCGTATCTGTGTGAGAGCGAACAATTAATCAAACCATCCCAACTTTAGTAGTTAGAGCAGCCAACCGACTGTTAAAGAACATAAAAGAATATTATTTTTTTGCGCTTATTCAATTGTGCCACTCAATCGGTGTTTAACCAATTGTAAACATTGGTTCGTGTTCAACAACTTTGCCTTTCAATAAAAAAAATATCTAAAATTGAAATAAAAAGTCTGGATCCACGAAAATGTAGGCTAAGTTTTTTGCTCAAAATGTGAAGATCTTTTTTCTAGTACAAATTTGAAATTTTTCCCTGATTTGACTCGAAGTTCAAAAGGAACGTAGCTATCCAATCACTTACTTCTCCCCAACTTACGACACCCATGAGACATGCTATACTTAGCCTGTACGTAGCCGGGAATTAGACTATCAAGGTGCCAATTAAAATTAATGGAGCATTATATAGTGGTATAGTGAACAGAGTAGCTATGTAGTTGATGAGCAAAAATCTATACTAATATATGAAGCTGAAGAGTTTGTTTGTTTGTTTCTTTGAACGCGATAATCTCAGGAACTAAAGGCACGATTTGAATAATTATTTTTGCGTTGGATAGCCCATTAATCCAGAAAGGCTTTAGGCTATATAACATCACGCTGCGACCAATAGGAGCGGAGCATAACTAAATCCACGCGAACGAAGTCGCTGGCGGCAGCTAGTCTTAAATATGCGTAATTATTTCAACAACATTATGTGTCTCGTCCCAATTACAAATTTCAATTAGTGGTTTGAGATTCCGAGCACATTAAAAATTTATAACCTTACCCATATAATTGTGGACACTGCAAACCTACAAAAGTGAAAATCTTCTTCTGAACTTGTCGATGGCAGATAATTCAGAAATTTTTTATGAGCTTTCCATCTTCAGTAGCGTCCACCAGCTCGTGTAGCCGACACAATGGACACGGTTGAACTGTCCAATTGTTTACGGGACAACCCCAGATTTATAATCCAGGTTGGAGTCATCGGTAAATCTCCACATGAGGATGTTTTCTTTACTTCGATCTAACCGAGTTCTGAGTCGATTTAAAGATTTTCATGAAAGCCTTGGCTTTCAACATCAACCTGGATATGAGTTGCCTTCAACTCATGTGCAGGTTGATGATTTTTAGGTGGAACGAATGGATTGAGTAGGAAAGGGCCCTGTTTCGCCACAGCATTATCTTTTAAATATTCTTTAACAATAGAACGACCAGAGCGGTCAAATGACCCCATTTAAGTTTTTGATCAACCATATTGTTAAAACAGCCAAACAACATTGTAGCCCTTGTCGTTTTATGACTTTTAATATTTCGTCATTGTTATGTCTCGAAATTCTTTGTGACTCCAGGGTGTCCAAGGAGTCCAAGGAGTGCAAGGAGTTTAAGAAGTCCAAGGAGTCCAGGAGGAAGACCAGGGAGTCCAAAAGTCCAGGGTGTCCAGGGAATCCTAGGAGTCCATTGAGTCCAAGGAATCCACGGAATCTAAGAAGTTCAAGACGTCCAAGGAGTCAAGGAGTCCAAAGAGACCAAGGAGTCCAAGTTGTCCATGGAGTCCAGGGGGGCCCAAGGAGTCAAGGAGTCCAAGTTGTCCATGGAGTCCAAGTTGTCCATGGAGTCCAGGGGGCCCAGGGAGTCCAAAGAGTCCAATGTATTCAAGGAGTCCACGGAGTCTCAAAAGTCTAAGACGTCCAAGGAGTCAAAGAGTCCAAAGAGTCCAAGGAGTCCAAGTTGTCCATGGATTTTAGGGAGACCAGGGACTCCAGGGATTCCAGGTTGTCCCCGGAGTCCAAGGAGTCCAAGGAGTGCGAGGAGTCCAAGAAGTCCAAGGAGTCCAGGGAGACCAGAAATCCAGGGACTCCAGAGTTTCCAGGGAGTCCAAGAAGGCCAAGAAGTCCAGGGAGTACAGGGAGTCCAAGGAATCTAAAGAGTCCAAGATGTCCAAGGAGTCTAAGAAGTCCAAAGATCCTAAGGATTCCAAGGAGTCCAGATAGTCCAAGAAGTCCAAAGAGTCCAAGAAGTCTAAAGAGTCCAAGGAGTCTAAGTAGGCCAAGTAGTCCAAGGTGTGCAAGGAGTTCAAGGAGTCCACGGAGTCCAACATGTTCAAGGAGTCCAAAGAGTCCAAGGAGTCCTAACTAATAAAAAGTTAAAAAAAAGACTTTGACAGTGGGCCACATTAACCCCTGCTTTATATTTAATGTTGATTTGTAGCCCAGCTATCCATAAACATAATCAAATAAAAAAGCTGCATATATGTGATATTAAAATCGAAATTATCCGCTTTTTTTTTCAAAGTCAGATAACTGGAAAGGGCTCACTGTCTATTGCGGTTTGAAATGTTGCTGGGGTAGGTGCCGGTAAGGCGTTTATCTCCCTGTCCATTATTTTCAGCTATAGAAATTACAGGCACAAGTGCAAAAATAGTAAGAATTCAAGATTGCTGCTAGAATATTGACAGTATAATTATTCAGTGTATAGGAATGGATTGAATAACTTTCTCCTTTACAGTAAATGGGGCTGTGATGGCTCATCCAGGCAAAGCCAGTACAAACAGAAACTGCCAGAAGAGTCTGACCAAATTTCTGATGAAAATTTATCATTTCTTTGGTGCCTATTAACTTAATTAACGAACTAACAAGTGATGTTGTTATTCTGCGACTAACTTTGGGGGATGAAAATAGAAGTTTGACGGCGGCCCTTTGACAGCTGTTACAGAAGAAAACGTGCTAGCAGTGAAAACTTTGATCCAAGACAATAGACGAATTACATACCAAAAAAAAAATTCAGCTTAAACTGTAGATTGGATCAGGAAGCCTTCACGAGATTCTACGGGTGCATCTTCGGTTGCGGAGGATAGTTTCACGCTGGGTGCCACACAATCTCACCGATGCTCAGAAGTAGGCACGGGTGGAATGGTGCCATGATATGATAAACAAATTTGAAGCAGGCTTGTCTGGGCGTGTTTACGACATCGTTACAGGTCATCAATCTTGGATTTATTAATACGATCAAGAAACGAAGAGCCAGTAGACGGTTTGGATGTTTCAAAACGAATCAACGCTTACTAAAGTGAAGCGATCTAGAAGCGGGAGTAATATTTTGATCGCAAGCTTTATCAGTTTGACTGGCTACTTGGTGTCAATTCCTTTACGAAACCAAAGAAACATTATCGCTGAATGGTATACAACCATATGCTTGACAGAAGTTTTCTCTGTTGTGAGCACAGGCTCCACGGGTTACTGATTCACCACGATAATGCGCCCGGACACACCGCAATCAAACAAGGGACCTCTTGGACAGTACACCGGCCATACTCCTGAGTCACCCTCCGTACAGCCCTGACCTAGCACCGTGTGACTTTTTATTTTCAAAAATAAAAGATCAGCCCCAAGGGATACAATTTACGTAGTCGGATGATACGCTGTCAGCGTTCGAGCAGGCTGTAAACGAGACGTAAGCGACAGATTGGAGAAAGTGTTTTGAAAACTGGTTCAGATGCATGAAACTTTGTATAGAGGCTGGTGGAGAGTACTTTGAAAAGATGTTATAAAAATATATGTAACTTATAGAACATTATTTTTATTATCGCAGAACTTTCTGAGCGTCCCACGTATATGAGCCATAGCTTAGAGCTTTCTTATGAGGCCCATAGTGAGGGACCACGTTTCTGATCCATACGTCATCACCGGTAACACACATAGGTTAAAGACTTTTATCTTTAGCACTGAGGTATTTTGGACGAGAAGACACTACGTAGCTTCCCGAACGCTCCCCAGGAGCGCCGGATTCGTGTGAACACCTCATCCTTGAAGCCGGAACTATCGATCTGGATCAGCTGCCCCAGATATACATACTGATCTACAGCTTCAAGGATGACGCTTCCAACATAAACCAATGATGGCACAATATGGTCATCCGACATCTTCGTTCTTATAGGACGCATAGTTAAGAAACTCATAGTGCATTAAAGTAGATGAAATGAAATACCTGCCATACTTATTTATTTAAGGCTCCTAGTAATGTGAATAAAATCATATAAACAAAGCGTTCATTTGCAAACCACAATTTATTTTCCGCAAAATGCGAAAGCTGTCTTTACAATTACAAGACCACATTGTTCGTAAAAAAGGTCATTTATATAAAAAAGCTTCCAAACAAAGTTGTAAGACATGCGATCTGTAAGTCCCACAAACCGACATGAATTATGTTTAAGAAGATCAAAAAACCACCCTTATACGAGTATACATACAAGAACATACTTTGCATGCCTTCGAATTTGCTAATTTTTATATTATTTTGGCAACTTGAAGCAAATAGCTTTGTCGGTCTCCATGGCGGAGTTAGCATCCCATAACACAAGTCTCGAACTTACTTTGGGGCTAGCTCAATCTGTGTGATTTGTCCGTATAAAAAAAAATAGGGATAAAGCCTGCTTATAATTTTAATATTCTAGATAGGATTACATCATTAGTAACAGAAGGTCAATTCTTTTAATTTAAAACGTACTAAATTCAATCGCAATCTTATTTTAGCGACAAAAAAATGTCAAAACTTGTCAAAATATAGGAAAATTAGTATTTTTGACAAATTGAGACTGAGATCTGACTGTGAACGTACTTAAAATTAGTACATTTAGCTCTCAGGAAGTTCTATTCAGCCGAAGGCACATATTAAAAATATGCTCTATAAATTTATGACTATCATTAAAATAAACATATAAAATAATATAACAAAAATAAGGGAGAATGTGCCCATAGTAGGTAAGTACACCTAGATTCCAGACAGCTATTGAGAAATATATTCATTAACATTAATTACATAATTACATAATGACAAAGGCGATGGATTTATACATTCGTTCAAATATAAAGGTGGGTCTATTTTAGAATGATACGCGCTGTATTGACGTGTCGGTAAAATATTCATTCAGAACTGTGAAAGATTGAATTCTGTTACAAAATTTTCTCTTTTTGTCCTTGAAAATGTTTCAAAAGAAGACTAAGAATACCTCACTGCCCGTGGCAAGGTCAGCTAATAACATTTTGGTTTTATAAATCTATACACCGTTGGGACTATTCTTGCATGGAGCGCAAACATAATCTATTTTCAGTAAATAGATTTGTACAGGTACTTTAACATGTTAATCATATTTTTAAAAACTAGATGTGGTCGGCGTTTCATTTCTGACAAATCTGAGGTCCAGATATAATCTTGCTTAAAATATAATGAAATCTTGTAAAATCTATGTCTGAGAAGGTATTTCCAGGAAAGAACAACACCGTTTAAGAAAACCTATCCAGTCAGTGCACATTTGTCAAAAATCATAAATCTCAACTCAAAACTTAAGAAGCTTGAGCTCCTTAAGTTTATTATAACATTTTATGTAACATTTTATTTATAGAACAACAAGAATAGATTGTGATTTAATAATATTATCACCAAAACTATACAATATGTATCTGTAACAAAGTTATTTTAGGTTATAATATTATTGGGGATTTTATAATAATAAAAACTTCAAAAGCTAAGACATAGTAACAGAATATGTTTAAAGTGAATTAATGGCACTTTCTTACCCTAGATTTTTTGAAAATGAATCGCAGATAATGTACTTACCAACGTAGCACATGAAATATCAGAATTTAAAAATTTAAACCTCACTCTGCACTGGCGGGTTTAATCTAAATACGATGAAATTAAAAAAAATAAAAAATCTGAACTTCAAGCACCTAAAGCTTTTTTTTTTAACAAAAAAGCGTTGCCTCACACTAGGAATTTCTCCTGTGTCATGGGTGCATTTACAAACATAAACTCACATACACAAACATCCAGACCCGGAACAACTGCTTGTAGGTCATACAAATATTTGTTCCGTGCTGGAAACGAACCCGCGACACGCAGCAGCAGTCAATGCCTTAACCACAGCACTACCGTACCGTAGTAACCGTGCAGTCGTGCAGATCGATGACACAAAAAAAAAACTTTTTTTTATATCTATACCTGGATCAATACCGTTAATGTCATCGAAGTATTGCTAGCTAATTTAATTTAATCCCATACCTATACAATTATACATATATATACATATATATATATATTTTTAATAATTATAAACTAGCGCTTGACTGCAATCCCGCCTGATGTTAAGCAGTGATGCAATCGTTGATGGTAAAGCGCACTAGTTTGTTAAACCCATTCACTTACAAAACTTAGTGAATAGGAAGGAAGACGGCAGTTGAGCGAGGTGGTACAATGTTAAACCCAACAACACGACCAACGATGCTACGCCAGAGGGAGATTGATGTGGAGACCCTCCACGACCAAACTCCTGACACAACAACACTTGGCGCATCGTACCCGGCACACATCGCAACACAACTGCTCAGACCTGTACTCTGTACGGCATCACCAGATATTTTTATGTCCTTACATAAAATATGTATAGGTATGGAATTGAATAATAATAATGTCTTCATTATGGTATCCAATGAAATAGGTATTAAAATAAATTGAGTTATGAGTACTGAGTACTTATTTCGAAAATAATTTTATAAAAATAATGTCTCTTTTCTGAATCTGATCAAGATGAACATCGGTCACATTAATAATAAAACGTTCCGTGGTATCATTATTCTATCTAATTTAAGAAAAATCTATTATTTCATTCCGACACTCGCAATTTTTCTCCATTCTTTGCAGTCACATTAGCTTAAGCCTCTGGTAAAATAATGTGAAGGTCTGCCATTTTAAAAGTTTTATTTTCCTCGGCAACAAATCCTTTTAACACAATGAGGGCTACCGTTTTTGTGCTCACTAGTTGGCGCCACTGTCGAGTAAGATCCTAAAGTATGTTATTACGGGCGTGACGACAATAAAGTATACATTTTAATAATATTAACACAAAAAAGAACCTAAAACTGTGTTTGTGATTTGCGCTACTTTTTATTAGGTTCGCTTTTATAGCCAGTGCTTTAAAGGCGAATCTAAGAAAAAGTACAACAGTGATGTTTCCTGGGTAATAAAAAATTAATTCTATTTAGTCCGTCATTCAGATTATAGAAAAATATTGGATACGTATATTTTGTTTTATCAAATCAATAAAAAATGACAATATAAAAGGCATCAAAGATCAGGAGTGGTGGCTGGTGACGTCACTGCTCGTTAAACAGTGTAGCGTGCAGTGACTTTACACGAGTTTTCAACGCACTGTGTCGTCTTCATTTTTTGTTTATATGAAAAAAGAAAAAATACGTGTCTAGTATTTTTTTGGAAATCTGGCTGACGGACTAATTAGTTTTTGAAGTGAAACTTCTTTACGCACGCTTGACTTGGGGAGTAAGCTGGCGAAAGCGTTACGGAAATTGATCGGGCAAGGCGAACGGAAGTTAAGTGGGAGATATAAGCACAGAGGCGCCCGTGGCGCGAACTTGGTATTACAAGGTCTACAACGAGTTTTTTTTTTTTTCAATAAAAATAGAAGATCTATGTAATTTTTTTTTTTTAATTTTGAGACACGGATACACTTATTTATTTATTTATTTACACTTAACACTATACATTAAATTTTATGTTGACTGACAATCATTAAGGGGGTCAGTTAACATAAAATTTGGTACCGCCTACTTCACAGTCCCTCCTGTATCCCCCCTCCCTTACTCCCCGCCCCCCCTCACCCCTTAATATCCCCACGAAACTACCCCGCCCCCCCGACCCCTTTAGTTACCTCACCTCCCCGTGGATTATCTCGGGAACCAGAGGTCGTGGACTACCCGAGTTTGGGGTCCCCTGAATCAGGAGGAGGAGCCCGACCTTTTGGCCCAGAGGGAATCCACTCCGCCCCCCCTCCCATTCCCCCCCGCAACCCCACGAAACCCCCCCCCCCCCGACCCCTTTAGTTACCTCACCCCCCCGTGGATTATCTCGGGAACCAGAGGTCGTGGACTACCCGAGTTTGGGGTCCCCTGATTCAGGAGGAAGAGCCCGACGTTTTGGCCCCGAGGGAATCCACCCCCCCTCCCTCCCCGCATCCTCATGAAACCTATCCCCCCCCCCCCCCCCCTCCCAACCCCCTTTAGTTACCTCACCCCCCCGTGGATTATCTCGGGAACCAGAGGTCGTGGACTACCCGAGTTTGGGGTCCCCTGAATCAGGAGGAGGAGCCCGACCTTTTGGCCCAGAGGGAATCCACTCCCCCCCTCTCCCCCTCCCCCATTCCCCCCCGCAACCCCACGAAACCTATCCCCGTATGTATATATATACATACAGATGGAGCGAAAGAAGTTTCACTTCAGTCGTGTGGTCATAAGCACACTCGTCTTTTTTTTTAGGCAGATACCCTATTCGCAACGGGCCGTGCAGCAGAAATCGTAATATTTCAATATCGCCATAACTTCAAAACCAAACGTTCAATTATAATCATTCAAAGACCAAATATTAGCTAATATTTGGCTAATGTAGCTTTATAATGGTAAAAGAATTTAAGAATTTTCGAAAATGGTCTAGTACTTTTGAGCCTATTTATTTCAACTAAACAAACAAAGTTTTCCTCTTTATAATATTAGTGTCGATAATGATCAGATTTCATAAAAAGTCATAAAGAATTAGAATTCTATGCATAAACTAAAACATTAACTAAGACAGGAAGAACATCGAAATGGGTCAAATTTGGGACACCCACGCTTCTAGTGTTAAGGCTATAAGACCTTTTTCTTTACCAAAAAAACGTAATAGCTATAGCTTCTGTTGTCATGCGATGCCACAGTTGTGCTCTTGAATTATTGTAGTTTCATTATCGCTATATTTTTAACGGTTTCTAAAGCTGTTATTTGGGATCTTCATAATAGACATATTACAAAATATTATTATAAAACCAAATAGATGACAGAAGCATAGATTCGGTCGAAATGGAGGTAATTGTGTGAGACATATCATATATATCTCGCAGTAGATGTATTTTGGTTGAAATGATGGTGATGATTAAAAATCTTTTCCTTTTTTTTTAATAATTTTAAACTAGTGCTTGACCGCAATCCCACCTGATGATAAGCAGTGATGCCATCGTTGATGGTAGAGCGCGCTAGTTTATTAAGCCTATTCATTTAAATCTTAGTGAATATTAGAGAAGACGACAGTTAAGCGAGGTGATGCAATGTTAAACCCAACAATACGATCATTGATGGTGCGCCAGAGGGAGATTAATCTGGAGACCCTCCACGATCAAAGTCCTGACACAACAACATTAGCGCATCGAACATCATGTATCGGCATACATCGCAACACGATTGTTCAGACCCGTCCTCCGTACGGCTTCACCAGACATCATGTCGGATCACGACGAATCGCTTGGCGGCAAGACTTTGTCTGGTGAGTGGTAACTTTTGCCGGCAACCGATGTTATGGCCTACCACCTATCTAACTAATAATTGTGATGTATTTGTGTTAGTTTTTTTGTTTTACCATTTGAGATAGAGAGAGGCGCAGGACTGGTCGTCGTAGAGATCCTTGGGGGAGGTCTACGAGTATGTCTAGCAGTGGACGTCTTTCGGCTGCTGATGATTAGAGATGCGGATGAATTCCTTGATGCCCTTTAATTATTATTTCCCATCTTTTCCACACACAGATATAATTATATTATAACTGTAAGCTTTTAAAGTTGTGTAAATATGTTGTGAAACAATACTTGGTTAAATACACTAAGTACGATGCCAATATAGGTATTGTAAATTATTGTTGTTCCAAATACGGTGCCAAGTTTAGTAAAATGTATATTAAAATTATAGTTAAACCCACACATTAGACTGATTCTTATCTTAGTTGTTTCTACTTTCGATTCAAATGTAGGTGTATTCAAAATATTTTTATTATTTTTTGTTTATGTGAAACCCGAAACACGTGTACAGTATTTTTAAGTAAAGAATATAAGTACATTAACTTCAAAAAGATATCACAAAGTTATGAGCTTGTTATCTATCCTACTTGGTTGTCCCAACAAAAATATGGTCTACGCTCCGTTTGGACGGGCGAGCCGGTAGCATTGACCTGTAGCGTCAGCTGAGCTCGGGCATGCGCACAAATAATTTCTAAATGTATTTGTAAAAACATATAACATGTTGTAAAAATGATTAGTATTGATTCAGATGGTTCATCATCATCATCATCATCATTTTAGCCGAAAGACGTCCTTGCTGGACATAGGCCTCCTTCGAGGTTCTCCACGATAACCGGTCCTGCGCCTCCCGCATCCAGCGGTTTCTCACGACCGACCGACCACCTTGTCGGGGACCTACCCACGCTGCGTCTTCCGGTGCGTGGCCGCCACTCGATAATCCGTCGGCCCCATCGGGCATCGGTCCTATGGGCAATGTGCCCGGCCCATTGCCACTTTAGTGTTGCAATTCTCAGTTGCTTATTCTGAACAAACTATACTCAGGTTTCGCTTAAACAAAAAGTAACGTTATAGATACTTTAGACAAACTTTTTGGAGTTTAATATATTGTATAATGGCGTTATTGATATTGAAATTGATGACGTTTTTAGACGTTTTTCCTAAACATTATACAATTATCACCACAGAATCCCAATATCGTCCAACAATCCTTTGTCCAATATAACGTTGTGATGACAATAATAATCAATTTCCATTTGGTTGCGTTTCATTTATGTATCTAAATCAGCTTCTCCATAAAGATATATAGAATTTACCTAGTTCAAAGGCGTATCGGAGGGAAAAACAAGCGTAAAAATTAACAGTCTAGAGCAGATGTTTAAAAACTGAAACACAATTTTTCAAAGAGAACTCTGAATGTGAAACAAAGAAAGGTCAAGGGTCCCGTTTCATACGATACAAATAAAACACCAAGCTTTTAGAAAGGAGATACAATATGTAAAAGAAAACTGTACTTTTTTTGTTTTGCCTAGGAAAATAGATTTTGTAGTAGTGGTTTTATCCATTATGCAATAGTGGCTCGGTTTGGAGATTCGCTCGCACGAGTTCATGTCAAGGCGTTTTGAGAGGCCTTAACTCAGTTTTAATACCTTAGAGATGACTCAAGTTTAGCCATTAAATTCCAGTTGACAGTAGGAAGTGGGTTAGGAAACGGTGAAATATTATAGGTAACGTTAATAGGTAGGTGATACATGAAAAATGGGAATTCGGGTATCTTCAAGATAATTTTTTTGTAAACAATTTTTATAACAAGTTTTGACTGTGGTAGAGATCGATTTGAGTATTGTCTGATTATTCAATTTCATTGGGCTTTGCCGCCTTTAGATGTATTCATTTCTTATTTTATGAAGTACGTACCTGCACCCCAATTGCGTAGCAGTCTATTACTATCGACTGGAATAATTTTGAAGCATAATCACCAATACATTGTTCCCTATGTTCGACAAATATGTCTGCTCAGCATCTTAAACAACGCAATGAATATTGTTTGTCCTTCCGAATGTGTACTGTCGAAATAAAACCTATTGATACTGATAGTCTGTTACGCAATTTCCCTGCTGGTACTTATTGACTGGCCTATGTTATCCTCCCATACTCACTGTGATTAGAAAAGCCAATTTTCTTTAAGAGTTACTGTGAAGTTTCTTGCCGTCTCTACTTACTCGTAATAGGAATTGGAAGCGTGCACCCATCTTCAGACCTTCACCAGGTCATCGGTCCACCTTGTTGGGGGAAGAAAGAGCTATGCTCGGAGTTTCTCCACGAGGATGAGGAGATCCGCAGAAGAACCAAAGTCAAGGACATAACTCTTCGAGTCACTAAAATTAAGTGGCACTGGGCATATTGCTTGTAGAACCGAGAGCCAATGGAGCAGAAAGGTTCTGGAGTGACCGTCCTGTATCGGAACACTTTGGTTTATATAAAATAAAAATAATTTCATTTCATTGATTGAAATATGAAAAGCGATCTTATTAACATAAGCATTTTTACAAGGTTTTCTCAGAGAAATTGCAAAGCATAGCTCCTAAGATTCCACTTTTTCATTACTTATACACTTTTTTAATTAAATAGAAACTGGCATATAAGCTTTTTTTTCTTATTAATATTCTCTAGTAAGGTTTTAAAAATACGCTAAAGGGATACACATTTAAAGGAATGCATTTTATTTAAAAATAAGTCGATGTAGTTACAGCTTCCTATACCATTGGCAACGCCTGGTTAGTTTATTCCTATGATAATGCATTCAATGGTCTCCACGTTAGATTAAACTACACAGCGTTTATATCTACCCTTTAAATTAAGCACGATCGTGGAGTTTATTTCTTCTCTTCTTGAGTTATACCAGTCTGTTCTAGGACGCACTTTCAAACTAAGTCCTCCCCTCCGTAATGTAATTAATAAAGTTCAATCTTCACGATTCAAGTTTCAATTCCAATGAATGTTACGGCTATCAACAAATTAGATTTTCCTCTGGAAAATATATTAATAGCATTTGTTCTTTTGAAAGCTTCTGTATCCAAAAGTGATTCGGTATTAGTACGTTTTTAAGGTATTTTTTTATTATTTCGAATTTAAACGGATTCAAAAGGATCTTCTTATATTGTGAAAGTTACAATGGATTTTTATATCATAAAACTTAATATTTCATCAAGTATTTCATCATCTTAGAAATCCAAAAACATATTTCCTCATTAAGTAAAGGTTACCTATAAATCTTATGACTTTTTCAACGAACTCCCACACCATCGATCCTAAGTTATATAAAAGTATAATGGCGAAAACTTGTAAAGATTTAAAAGATAATTACAAAAGTATTCTCTGAAAGACCTTTTTATTGCCATTAGAGGTTTTGTATGAGAAAATCATTGAGCCATTTTTGTCAAGGTTGCGATAACTAAGGAGGATTTCGTACTAAGATGTTAGTACAGTTTCCTCTACAGGATTAACAGATGGTTATTTTCAGACAGGGATCCGTGCGTGGGTAAATATCAGTGTAGTATAAATATATGTGGTTGGAAGGCCGAAGTTATGCCAACTGGCTTAGGCTTCCTTAATTCTTTAGTAAACATTTGCTTAGACTGGAACGTGATCTCGATTCGGTTGGATAAAAGCTAGTATTCGTTCTAGGTATTATATGTCGACATATTGACACATTCATATTGTACGTCTGAACAACATCGATCGTACATTTAATGAGTAAAGTCTTTTTATTATGTTATTACCGGTAAACTTGGTCCGCCAGTACTTCACACCAGGGCAGCTTCTAATGTTGTACAAAGCACAGGTCCGTTCGTGTGTGGAGTACTGCAGCCACATTTGGGCTGGTGCTGCTAAGTGTCACTTGGCCACTTTGGATTCAGTGGAGAGGCGTGCGAAGAGGCTGATTGGTGACCTTGATTTAACTCGAGTTGGTCTCCAAAGCCTAAGTTCTATAGGATACATTTTGGGGAGTGTGCGAGGGAATTGCACGATTTAATTCCCCCATCTCCGTTCCACCATCGGACGACCCGTCGTACGGCGAGTTTCCACCCTTATGTTGTTAACACCTCTACGATCCGGACGAAGCGTTTCGCCTCCTCCTTTATACCGCGTACATCGAGGGACTGGAATAATCTGCCGTCGGTGGTGTTTCCGTCGGACTACAATTTGAGTGTCTTCAAGGATAGAGTGAATAGGCTCTTAATAAACTAGTGCGCTTTACCATCAACGATTGCGTCACTGCTTACCATCAGGCGGGATTGCGGTCAAGCGCTGGTTTATATTTTAATAAAAAAAAATAATAATCCTATTCTGTTTAGGTATGCACTTGTGTGTCTGTTTGAAATAAATGGTTTTATTTTGACTGTATTTTGTAAAACACTGTTGAATTTCAACATTTACAATCAATTCAAATTAATTGTAGTGTCCCATCCAAATAGTAGTTTTGTATGTAGAACAATGGACAAAATTTCATCGTTACCCTTTTAAAATAGCTTAGAATATTTATTTATAATTATAGAATCTAAAAGCAATATAAAAATGATAAATTAGCAACCAGTTAAAATGATAAGTCGTGTTAGTTTACTTTGCAGTATCAGGAAAATAATTAAATGAAATTTTTACGTTTATGTAATTTTATACACGTCATCACGTACATTTTGTTGGTAAATATTTTGACGATTAGATGGCTCCACCATTTCCTAGCTGACTGCTCCCTGAGAAGAAATATCGAGCAATTAGACGTGGCTCCATTTATCAATTTAAATTCCTTGTATATAAAGCTACCTGTCTTTCCTTTCATTAATTCTCTTTTCATTTTACTATATTAGAATAAATGAAAATCAGTGTTCTTGATTTTTAGGGTTCCGTAGAACTAGGAATCCTTATAGTTTCGCCATGTCTCTCTGTCTGTCCGTCCGTCCGCGGATAATCTCAGTGACCGTTAGCATTAGAGAGCTGAAATTTGGTACGCATATGTATATCTATGACGTCGACAAAGTGCATAAGTATATAAAAAGTGAAAAAAAAAATGTTTTATTAGAGTATACCCCACGTAAAACGGAAAACTATTTTGTTTTCATTTTCAACCTAACGTGTGATATATTGTTGCATAGGTATTTAAAAATGGATAGAAGTTTAGTAACATCAATTTTTGAATTGGTGAAAATTTTAAGAAATCAAAGTAGAAAAAATGATTCCGCTTCTCTAACTTTTGAACAATACGTTTAAAAGATTAGATCAAAATTGCAAAAGTAGAACTTTATAAAGGCATTTTAGGAAAATTATTTTAAAACTTGTTAGGTTGACAGTTTTTGAAAAATTAATGATTTCTAAACTGTGTTTGTACTTTAACCATATATATAAGTACATTTTATTATCCTGAACGTATATTATTTCAAATAAATAAAGAATTATTAAAATCATTGCATGCAATCCAAAATTATTACTGAAAAACAATACATATATATAACATAGTTTATTTAAATTGGTAATCCGATATACCATGGCTGTACTTTTGGCTACTTCGCGCTGTTAAGATTTTTTTCAGTTAATGGGGTCGAAACGAGTATGAGCTACAGAATAGTTGAAATCTATAATTCTTTCTACAGTTCCTTTGTGGGCCCGTTTTTAGAATTCCGTAGATACTTAGTATGACAACTCAATGTAACAAATAGCCCATTTTTTTAAAATATTATGTGGTACGCCTACGGGAAATTACAGAACCCTACACTAATCGTGTCCCGACACGTTATTGACCGGTTTTTTTTATTTTTTTTTTTTTTTTGCCATCGACTTACTAAATTAGTAATTTTTGGCTTGTAGTAATTTGTAAGGAATTTGGTGTGATCGTCTGTTATCTTTTTTTTTTGTAAAAAAAAGTTGAGAATCCAAAGTCAAGGTCAGACCGAACGCTGACTCCAATATAGTTAGGAAAGGGCTTGCAAGCAAACGGCGCAATTTCGTTTACTTAAATAACATAAAAAAAAAACACATTAGACAAAAAATACAGTCGAATTCGAGAACCTCCTCCTTTTATTGAAGTCGGTTCAGAAACAAACAAGTACAGGCGAATTTCTACTCACAATATGTAGAGCAATTATTTCTATTTTAATAGCCCATTAGCCATTATACTATTGCCGATACTCTCAAAGCAGAGATTAAAATTTTACTCAAAACTTTCTAAATCTCTTCAAAACTTTATCAAATAATAATTGTAAATCCATTCGTTTTATTTAACTCTGAGATAAATCTGCCATTTAGAAATGAGATATTTTGTTTGATGAGAAGCTTGTGGGTAAGTAATAGCCGCATGGGTCGATAAATCAGGAAACGACCTTGCCGTGGTTGTTATGTAGATTGGTAACTATTTTTACATTCGAAGACGTAACAAGTTACCTAAGCTAGTATTATCGAAATCGTGGTGGCCTACTGGTTAAAACATCAGCCTCTCAAATATGAGTGCGCGGTTTCGATGTAATTTTTCTAAAGTTATATGTACTTTCTAAGTATATCTTGGACACCAATGACTGAAGGTGAAAGAAAACATCTTGAGGAAACCTGGACTTTAAGTCTGAAATCGCCTACCCGCATTGAGCAAGCGTGGTGATTACGCTCAATCCTTCTCTGTATGAGAGGAGACCTGTTTGATGAGGAGCTTGTAGGTAAGTTATAGCCGCATGGGTCAATAAATCAGGTTATACGAACCATGCCGAGGTTGCTATGTAGATTGGTATATTTTTAAATTCGATGATGCCCGTGCCTCGAAAAGCATGTTAAGACATGGGTCCGGACTGTCATTAGAAGATTTTTAACAGTCGTTGCGGATCCGAAGCCTGAAAGACTGATAACCAGTCTTATGAAGGGGTATCCTAAAACCCAGTAACTCGGATGCGGAGGTCGCGTCGGTCAAAAGCGTATAAATCTCTGCGTTGTCACTGCATATCTTTAAATACATTTTACGCCATTCAGCTTTGACACACGTTTATGTACATTATTCAAACAGTTTATGATGAAGTTTGTAGACGCAATATCAATCTGTGGTCGTTTTCATATGCAATATGTGGTACTTTTTTGTAGTACCCAATTTAGTGAATCCATTGCATTTTGCGAGGTGCCTTATCGATATTAAAATGGGTGGTCATACTTTAATCTTTTTCGTAGTATCTAAGTCAAGTAGAGTTGTGGGTGTTGATGTTATATAATATAAATAGGTTTATGGTAGGCATATTCTAAGAAAATTAATTGTTATGCAAATGGCACTCTACACAATAATTACGAGTATGTAACACACAGTGTGTACAGTATAATATATGTTAAAGTTATAGCAAATTCATATAACTTGCAAATAATGACGGTACGTTGTGATTTGAATATACCAGGAATTCATATTTGAATTGTTAGAAGGATCTATGCGACTAATGACAATGAAATAGCCACTTATCTATACAGAAAAAAAAAATGTAAAATTATAGCATCCCTTGAATTCATATATAACCTATCCAGACAAATAAAGAGAGAATCGGGATTCCTGTGAGACTTGCCCGGTAATACGGAATGATAGTGCTGGCTATGCTGAAAATAAATAAATATGTTATATATAAATATACGGACAAATTACACAGATTGAGCTAGCCCCAAAGTAAGTTCGAGACTTGTGTTATGGGATATTAACTCAACGATACTATAGTTTATAGTAGATACATATATACATAAATATCCAAGACCCAGGCCAATCAGGAAAAGATCGTTTTCCATCATGACCTGGCCGGAGATCGAACCCGGTGCCTCCCCGTCGCAGTCAGGCGTGTTGACATCTCTCATATTCGGTAAGTAGGTCCTTATTACCCCCAAATGGGGCTTTTAGGTGACCAATTAGCGCTCTAGGGCAATAATTTAGCTAAAAAAGCCCTAGCGCATTAAGTAATTAAAAAAAAAACTCTTCACTCTTTCAAAAAGTTCACGTACGTCTAACCATCATACTCGCAATAGACATCATGCATTCAACCCAATGACAAAAGAGGTCGCTTCGCTATTCTGCCTTGCCTTGAGTATAATGGTCATCAATTTAAAATATCGAACGGTTCGTTAAATTTCGTTTTTGAAAAAATAGTTTAAAAAAAGACGAGGAATACAAAAATTTTACTTTAAATATTTTTTGTAAAAAAAAACAGAGTTCTGAAAGTGATGAAGATATAAGCTGCACTCCAGATTCAATGAAAATGGAAGCTGAAGCGCAATTAACAACATTTTGCCTGAATGTTCTAAAATGTTTGTTGTAATTCTTGTAATGCCGTTTTTTTCTACTTACCTCACAATCGAGATGTAAAGCAGAGTAGCTCGGGTGTAAGCATCTATTGCACCCTCGAACTATAGGCGCCCTCGCTGCGCTTGCGTGCTTAAATATTTCGGGCTGTAATTAATGCCTTAGAGTCCTTGGCTACTAATCTACTATTCACACAGTATATTTCTGCACAAATCCACTTATCTGATAAACAATATCGTCAAAGCAATTTACCTAAACATCAAAGGCATGGCTACTTCATGTAGAAATTTACTAAACAAAGCTACTTTGTAAGCAGTAGTTTGCACTTCACTTTAACCGAAATTTAGGTACCAAAATAGAAATTGCAAAAAGCTCTGCTTCACATTTGAGTATTAATTCCTAAACCATCAAAGTGTTTTTCAATAGGTACTGTTATTTATAAAACAGTAAAAGTAACAAAATATTTTCGTCTGTTTTTTCTGAGGGTCAGGTTCCTCTAATACGTGTACATTTCACGAATGTATGTACAACTTTCCTAACCAAATCGTGGTCTCTTAGTGGCCACCAATTTTCTCATATACTTGTTAATAGTGATTGTGGACCTACATGAAGCTGGCGCTTATGCTCATATTGAAATAACAAATGCATAAAGATATATTTAGAACACAACAGAATGGTGTGCTTTTTATTGTATGAAAAACCTAAAGAATTATCTAGTCTACCTTCAACATGAATAATGTTATTATTATCAATACATTCCCTTTTGCTGAAATATTAAGATCAGGAAATGATTCGTTTTGTCACATTAGATTAGATTTATTTAAGTCATCTTCTTGAAGCCATATTTACGATTTTCCTTTATTTTATTACGAAGAATATCAACGAAACGTGTGAGAAAATCTCTGAAAAGGACACGCATAACATTAATTTGATGTACAAATAGCGCGGTAGTTACTTTAATATCTGGTAACTAGTTTAAATCAACATTATGACAACTATGATCGTAACTAAAATTGCACAGCCGTTCATGCGAAAAGCCGGGGCCGTTCCATTCCAAATATCAGCTGTGCGCACCGCCTCCAGCATGACCCCATGTGACACTAAGTCAGCTGGGTTGAATTTGCTTTCTAGGACTAACTGATGTTATTCATAATGGAGGAAAAACAGTAACAAAGTGATTACTATTTATGCATAATTTAGACATCAAGATCCATTGTGTTATTAATAATAACAGCTAAAATCTAAGTAACTTCTGCTCCTTCTTCTTTTATTTAGTTGTTGAGATTTTTTTAAATATAGTGCTTGACCACGATCCCGCCTGATGGTAAGCAGTGATGCAATCATTGATAGTAAAGCGCGCTAGTTTATTAAGAGCCTATTCACTCTAGCCTTGAAGACACTGAAATTGTAGTTTGACGGAAACGGCGCTGCTGGCAAATTATTTCAGTCCCTCGATGTACGCGGTATAAAAGAAGAGACGAAACGCTTCATTCGGATCGTTGTGGTGCCAACAAGGTAAGAGTGGAAACTCGCCGTACGACGGGTCGTCCGATGATGGAACGGAGATGGGGAAATTAAATTATACAATTCCCTCGCACACTGACAGACAGGCTGGCAACTTTTCGAATGTGCGCCAGGCTTTGGAAACCGTTTTGAGCTAAATCTAGAAATATATTTTTTTAAATTTTCCTCCGTTTGTCAGATGTTATTCTAGATATACATATGTATGTCTATGTATGTTCCGGATTATTTTAATAGTGGCTGAACGGATTTGGACGAAATTAGGTACACAGATAGTTTATAATCTGGATGAATAGATATGGTTCTTATTTCTTTATTCTGGTAGTACGTTCCGTGGGATAATTTCGAAACCGTGGATAAAATATAGTTTAACTATAAAGTATGTATGTAAATATTATGAGTTGGTTAAAAAACAAGTGTTTTGAACGTTTTTTGTTTTTAAATATGAAACATGTTAAGGCTGCTAAAAGGAAAATGTAATTGAAAACATTGGGCCTACTCTTTGTTAGTCGATTCAATGAAACACAAAAGCTTATGAAAATGCTTAATGGTTATGAAATCTCAATCCAAAAAAATCTACAAACGGAAATTTTACTCACTCTGTTTTTAATCAGCTTATACTCATTTTTTTCATTCGAAAATTGAAATGGTGTATATTTCGCTAGATACATAATAAGGTACTAGTCAGCGCAATAAAACAATTCTAAGAAAAGTAAAACTGTATGCTTTCAATAAAAGCCTGAACTTGTTTTCAAAACAATTTTGTTTTTGAGAATTGGCTCATTCAACAAACCCGTGAAAAAATAACCCTTGTACGAAAAATAAATGTCTACACCACACGTGTCAACTAACCGATGCAATTGACAACAATGGTTGTAGGTATTCACTTTGACCGAGCCACGGAACTAGCCAGCCCCGAACATGCGGGTCACTCGAGCGTACTCAAAGGAAATCACATCATATGACTCTCTACAGGATATTGGACTTTTACTTGTGGTAGTCAACCAGTTGAACATTCGTTAGTAGATTTTGACAAGATTGTCATATTAAAGTTCACAATTGATTTCAATTAAGTATCTATAAAAATGGCTTTTAGAATATACGTAATGTCCTGCACTTTTTCAATACTACTGCAAAAGAAGCTACAGGCGACAGTAGGCAATGGCAAGTAGAACGTAGTGGATGTCGCACCGAAGTCTTCCCCTTAGATCCACTAAGTTCGTGTTGTACACCAACAACAACACCATAGAAGTTACTACAATTACGTAGTCCTTGAAGTGCTCGTTGTAGTTGTCGCTGTAGATTTTGAGAGGGAGATCTTGAGACCCTCTACTACCAAACTCCCGAAGCAGTGATGCGATCGTTGATGGTAAAGCGCGCTAGTTTATTAAGAGCCTATTCACTCAGAAAAACTGAGCGAATAGGAAGGAAGACGGCAGTTGAGCGAGGTGATACAATGTTAAACCCAACAACACGACCAACGATGCTGCGCCAGAGGGAGATTGATCTGGAGAACCTCCACGACCAAACTTCCGACACAACAACATTTGATGCATCGTACCCGGCACACATCGCAACAGAACTGCTCAGACCCGTCCTCCGTACGGCTTCACCAGACATCATGCCGGAACACGACAAATCGCTTGGCGGCAAGACTTTGTCTGGTGGGTGGTAACTTCTGCCGGCGGCCGATGTTATTGCCTACCACCGAGAAAAACGCTCAAAGAACGCTTCTTCCTTATCGCTTGTTTCGCTTCGATAGTCAATTGCAGACTGACTCATCCGTTGAGTCACGCTGCTTTTTATATTCAAGCACATCGAACATTCCAGATCTGTGTAGAAGTAATAATAATAGCGCTTAATAATGAATGAGACGAGTTGTTAGTAATTTCGATGCGTCACTTCGTTGTCAATATTGATGAAACTTGTACCATTCGATAGGCCATCCTAGGTCTAGCAATGCGTTTTTATATCTTGCAATGCCTAGGTCTCAAAATATAGGGCTTAAAAGTTACGTACGGCATGTCACGCAATATTGAAACTAATGCCATTAACGTAAGGAACATTCGTAACACTTCTTTATTAAAATAATCTATTTGTATAAAGAATGGTGTAAAATGTTATTTAAATATTATAATAGCACACATTTATGATTGGCTAGGATAAAACAAGCAATGCATTATTTCAGATTTTTTTTAAATGTTACAACATGCATTAACATTCTGTATTAACAAAATATTTTAAAGTGAAATTCATTTAAACACTTCCCACACTTTATATAAAACTAGCTGCGCGCCGCGGTTTCACACGCGTAGGTTTCGATGTTTATATGCTCCGCTCCTATTGGTCGCAGCCTTCCTGGATTAATGGGCTATCCAACGCAAAAAGAATTTTTCAAATCGAACCAGAAGTTCCTGAGATTAGCGCGTTCAAACAAACAAACTCTGCAGCTTTATATATTAGTATAGATAATATTGTATTCAATTATTTAAATTGCCTTGCCAAAATTAGTATGAGTATATGAACAATACTTTTCAAGCTATTGTTTAGGATCCTCGTCAAATTCAAAGGGGTAACCATGCTACTAATTCTCTCCACAAATCAATAATAAAATAATTACTTAAAGTAGATTCTTAATTTTTTCAAATTTTTGGATATCAGGATGTGCGAAACACGCATGTCGTCGACACGCGCACAAACAACGACTTAGTCGTGGGACATCGCCTACCGCATATCCAACGGAGCGAGTCTATTCTTTGAAAGTGGTTTATTCTGAAATACTCTAAAACAAGTATGTATGTTTTTATGATTTACTGGTATCGGAATTTAATTAAATGGACTTAAAAATATAACAAAAACTGCCTAGCATGTTCTTGTATTTGCCAAAGTAAAATAAATCATGGAGGACGTAGGCAGTTGCATAATATAAACATATTTTAAAGCTTGATACAATAGTAATAACATTTTGTATATTGTCGGTACAGTGGATATTATATATTATTTCGGTATTAAATAACATGCTTAGATGAAGTGAGCGTGGATTGAGCCGTCATTCCAACTAATGTTAGATGGTAGGCAATAACATCGGCTGCCGGCAGGAGTTACCACCCACCAGGCAAGCGATTGCGTCTTGCCGCCAAGTGACTCGTCGTGGTGAAGCCAACTGAGGACGGGTCTGAGCAATTGTGTTGCGATGTGTGCCGGGTACGATGCGCTAAATGTTGTTGTATCGGGAGTTTGGTAGTGGAGGGTCTCAAGATCTCCCACTGGGTTTATCATTGCATCACCTAGCTCAACTGCCGTCTTCCTTCTTTATTCACTAAGTTTTTTTGAGTGAATAGGCTATTTACAAACTAGCGCGCTTTACCATCAACAATTGCATCACTGTTTACCATCAGGAGAGATCGAGGTCAAGCATAAGTTTATAATAACATAAAAAAAAGATGAATATCATTGACAGTCCATTTCAAGTTCGCTATACCTAACGTTTTTACTGAATCGATTGGGAGTTCTAAAATTAAACTAAATTAAATCAAAGTAATTATGTTCAATCTGGGTAACTTTGATTGGGTCGGATAACATTGACAGTGGGACCGTGAACTAGTTTCGATTTTTTTTTCCACGATTTACAAATACTTCTTGTAGCTTTGTATTTTTAAACTAGCTCCGTAAACGAAGAATATTTTTTTTTCTATTTTTATAGCTTTTTTTCTACTTAGATATGCAAAAAAATTATTTATCTGTCAAAGTTACCCAGATTGACCGACATTGCGGCCTACAAATAAACTATGCAATATTTAGCTGACTTTTTATTATTCAAAAAAACTAAATTTATTTTATTATTTATTAAATAAAAATTTTAAACCTGAAAAATATCTAGTTGAAGGCCATTTTCAAGTTTGTATTGATACAAAATAAAAAAAGACGTGTGGCACTCGGGGACTGCCGCGGTAAAGCTATTGCATAGCATTTTGTATTTCTTTTCTTTTTCTTTTTTTTATTTATTATTATTATTTTATTTTAATTTTTTAATTATTTTTTTTTTTTTCTTCATATTTATTTCTTTTCTTTTTTTTATTATTATTTCTTCATTATTTTTTTTTATTTATTTCATTTTCTTTTTATTTTCAGCTATTCGATGTTGTACATAAATACCTATACACCTATATACTTTCTCATAAACAGCTGCTTATGTATTCGTCCGATTTCGGAGCAGCTCGTCTCGATTCGTGCGAGTTTCGTAGAGTCGTACAATACGTCTAATCGCACGCTCACAACGCCGAAGACTGCCGAACTGAAACGACGTTAGACGATGTACGGCCTTCAAGTCACACCTCCGTGCCCGTCGGAGTGGGGAGCGTGAGGTTTTTTCGTTACGAAATTTCTGGATTCGGTCCCCGCGCTCAAGGCCGCGATAGAAGCAATAGCTTAATATCGGTGGAATATACCTAAACCAACAATTAGAAAATAAATATATATACATTAATAGAAACTAGGATGGCGCTAAGTTGGCTTTTGTGTGGCATTTATGTATGTGAAAATTTATAATAAATATTGTAACAACCGTTTAGATGCAAACAATTACTTTCCACTTAAAGGTTTCTCACTTGAATTTATTTCACTTAAAAGTAGAAACAATTGATAATTCTATAGACTATTATTATATTATGTAATATTATATAATGCTATAGAATGAAGAAAAAAAATGAAATCCAAAATCATGTTGTGTTGATTACTTTCGTTTTATGATGTTCTTTCCAATCGCGCTAAAATAATTCAACCAAAACAGAATTGGGTCGCAACCAAACCATAACTTTTGTTATGTTTCGTATCGCGCTAACAGTTTAGCCATAACTGGATCGCATTTGGAACGTAACCGTTGGCAAATGACAAAGTTGAAACAAAGCTATCTTTTTCTATGCCATGTCAAACTTACGTCTAAACAATTAGATTTACTTATAATTGATTTAGGTTTAATTATTACATCTGATGAAATGTATCACTCATACCTACATTGATTTTACTTCAACCGAAGTTGAAACTTTAGCGCGACATGAAATATGATCGAAACTAAACTATAACTTTAACTGGATTAGATACGAGCAAGAATTGGTCTTCTACTGTTTTATTTAGCTCCTGTACGAGTCACAGATGGTGTATACTTTTTCTTTCTTTATGAAGACATATCTACACACATCAAAAGTGTCTAGGGATCAAGCATTTTTATGCGGATTTCTTGAGATTGAGATGTGGCTTTGTAATAAATTTATGATTTTATAAATTTATATGGATCCTATTTGGTGCATTTCATAATTTGAATCAGGAACTGTGAATCAAATTCGAGTAAAAGATGAAAATCAGCTGTCAATATTTTCCCTATAAAAACATACAACGCATTGAAGACATTATTAGTGCTACTGTTTCCCTACTACTGATTAAAACCAACGTTATTATGGAGCGGCGACGTCATTTAAGCAGGGAAGAAATGCTCAGAGCCGTGGGAATGATAGAAGCTGGTTCCCGGCAACGTACTGTGGCTTTAGCTCTGAATACAAGTCAGAGTGTTATCAGTCGACTTTGGACACGTTATTGAAGCACTGGTACCGTGGCTGAGCGCCATGGAGGACGGTATCGCTGCACCACACGGAGACAAGACCGATACATTCAAATCTTAACTCGAAGAGCTCCAACAATAACCGCCATGATGTTAGCCGTGAGGCTTCATCACTCTTCAGGGAACTTAATTAGCGACCAAACAGTCAGAAACCGCTTGCATGAAGTGAACCTTCATTCCCGAAGACCGCTACGGGTACCACCTATAGCAATGCACAATCGTAGGATTCGATATCAATGGGCTCTTGAACACAGAAATTGGGCAGAAGAACAATGGCGTTTCGTGTGCTTTTCTGATGAGTCTCGTTTTGGTATGAGACCGGATACAAGACGTATACGACACTGGAGAACCCCTGGACCCCAACAGCGATTAAAATCCTGCCAGGAAGTCCATCCTTATAGTGGTGGAACCATCATGGTATGGGCGGGTATTTGGATCGGCGGAAGAACTGAGTTGATTTGGATCAGAGGCAACCTCAACGCTCAAATTTATGCTGAGACGATTGTATCAGACGTCATCGTTCCTCTACAAGTGCAAATCGGTCCCTTATTTCAGTTAATGCATGATAATGCACGACCGCACACCGCAAGAGTTGTAAGACAGACTCTCGCCGCAGCTAACATCAATGTCCTACCCTGGCCTGCTCAGTCCCCAGACTTGAACCCGATTGAGCATGCATGGGATATGCTACAGAGAAGAGCTCTGCCGAATATGGAGGGTATCCAGTCGCAAGAAGACCGTTTTTTGTTGTTGCAACGAACATGGGCGGCCATTCCACAGCGTGATTTGGATGAACTCATTTTGAGTATGCCAAACCGATGTTCTTGTATTGTTAGTGTTCGCGGTAGAAACACGGATTATTAATTGTTTAAGTTACCCAATAAAATTTTAGAGAAAACTGTTATTTCAGTCTTTTTTTCGAACTTTTGTGTTAGTGGTTCAAATGTCAAATATCCCTTTATTAGGAAAATGGCAAATTTCTTTATTAATGCAAAGGTGACTTGGTTTATCGTTACTGTGACAAACGAAAACACTTTATTTCATGAATCCTTAAAGAAAATTTTAATTAATATCAATCAGGAGAAAAGTTATTGCAAAAATATATGTTGATCCCTAGACACTTTTGATGTGTGTATTTATCTACGTTCCTACCAAAAGCAGGTATGTCATTAAGATGTATTAATGTACCAGTCCGGTAACGACATTGCCCGATCCAGTACCGATACGACACGTTCTGTATATCTGAACATGTCCGTAGATTCATCAATTACCTAGTGTCTCACCGACATAATCCTTGATAATGCAGTCTATGTAATTGGCAATTTACAACGAAGAGCTGCGGTGTACCTGTTGTGATACTTGTTCTCTTACAATTATAGGATAGACCAGACCAAAAGATTTATTATTCAAAACCAATCTTAATGCGTGTATGTTTACAAATAATCAAATCTTTTCTTTTTTTAATGTTAGCGCGGCAGAATGAAGGACTCCCGCGGCTCCGTGCGCACGTGACCGTAAAGACACCGGGGTGGGTTTTAGTCAATAGGAATTTGACATATCATATACATACTATATATTCTCTCGGTGGTAGGCTACATCGGCTGCCGGCAGAAGTTACCACCCACCAGACAAAGTCTTGCCGCCAAGCGATTCGTCGTGTTCCCGCATGATGTCTGGTGAAGCCGTACGGAGGAGGGGTCTGAGCAGTTGTGTTGCGATGTGTGCCGGGTATGATGCGTCAACTGTTGCTATATCGGGATTTTGATTGTGGAGGGTCTTCAGATCAATCTTCCTCTGGCGCAGCATCGTTGGTCGTGTTGTTGGGTTTAACATTGCACCACCTCGCTCAACTGCCGTCTTCCTTCCTATTCACTAAGTTTTTTTAAGTGAACGGGTTTAATAAACTAGCGCGCTTTACCATCAACGATTACATCACTGCTTACCATCAGGCGGGATTGCAGTCAAGCGCTAGTTTATAATTATTAAAGATATCCCGTCGCCCACCCCATGTTGGCGAACATCCATTGAGGATTTTCCACCCCGGAACGATAAAAAAAAAGGTTTATTATAATAAAAATAAAATAAATATTCATAATTAGCCTATAATGTTTCCACAGTTGGGACTCAGGCGTTCTCTCCGTGAGAGGAAGTGGACAGTAATGTACCACGCTGGCCCATTGCGAGTAGATGTCACATATTTTCCAAGTTTTTGGATCTAAGGCATGCCGGTTTTCTCACGATGTTTTGCTTCACCGTTTTAAGAGCAGCGGTGATGAAATAATTGACACAAGGTAAAACGCTGATGGGATTCGAACCTATGACCTTCAACTTGTAAGTATGGGCCGATACTACTAGTCCAACGTTGCTCAAATAAATATTAGTACAAGATATTCAAATACCCAGAATAAAAAAAAAAAAACTTGACTTAAATAAGTCGGTAGTATCGGTAGTTGATTACACGGAATAATAAAAACATGCCTTAAAGAAGATATGTTTAGGGTTCTGTACCTAAAAGGTAAAACCGTACCCGATTCATGAGACTTCGCTGTCCGTCTGTCCGTCCGTCGGTCACCAGGCTGTATCTCATGAACCGTAATAGCCAGACAGTTGAAATTTTCAGAGATTACGTATTTCTGTTGCCGCTATAACATAAAATACAAAAAAAGATAAAAAAATATTTAAGAAGGATTTTTTGCCATTTTTAAAGATAATGGTACGGAACCCTTCGAGCAAACTTTTCTAAAGTTATATGTACTTTCTAAGTGTATCTTGGACACCAATGACTGAAGGTGAAGGAAAACATTTTGAGGAAACCTGGACTTTAAGTCTGAAATCGCCAACCCGCATTGAGCAAGCGTAGTGATTACGCGCAATCTTTCTCTGTATGAGAGGAGACCTGTACCCAGCAGTGGGACGATAAAAAAGGTTGATTATGAGTATTATAAAGAGAAAAGATTTGATTTTTTGTATGTTTGTTTACGTACACGCCTTAGAACGGCTTAACGGGTGTGGATGAAAACGGGAAGGCACAATAACTGGATAAGGAAAGATAGTTTTTAACCCGATAATTCTACAGAATCGTGAGAGGCACTCCTATTAATTGGATCTAGTTTTTGTGTGTGTGTGTGTGTGTGTGTGTGTGTATTATATATATATTATATGTATATTTGTGTATGTTTGCATGTATATATTAAAAAAATAAAATGATACATTAATGTTTTAAAAGTTAAGGTCATTTTTTATGTTATACTTAGTTATGATATCCTCTTACTTGCTTTTATGAATTATATTTGTTTTAGTGTAAGCATCTACGTAAATCGCTGTTGGATATCTTAATAAAATAAAATAAAATAATAAACATTGGTAGTTGATGCTTTTGCCTGAACCGTTAGGCTTTTGTACGTAATTACACAATGATAGGATATAATAGTAACGACTGTAATGGAAACTAATAAAAGATAGCCAATGAGAATTTAGCACCAACCTAATGACGTAGTACTTGACTTAGCAGCACGCCAAAACGACTGTCCAAATGATTATGACCGGGTATTTGCCTAAAATACTAACAATCGCAATACTTTTATTTTGACACTTCGAAACCATTAATCGCGTTATTTGCAGTGTCAAGCAGGCGATTTTTTCAAATATGTCTTCTAGCAATACCTTCGGAATTTCTTTCAAAATGCTTCAGATTGTTTACGCTATTGGTATGTAGTTTTTGCCCTTAGATAAAAATAATGATTATTTCATATTTTAAAGTGCTGGTAAATTTATTGAATTAAGTATTATCAGGAAATTCACATACATTGGAAAGCAAATTTTCACATTTTAAATCTGAAAATTGCACCACTAAATAGTAAGCTTTATAACACAAACCTTTTTGGAACCATTCCCGTGCGGCGTAAGGGGCTGAGTCGAAACTTCTAGATTCTAGAAGTTCTGTTTTAGAATATTGGACTTGTTTCTTTGAGAATATTTGACACTAGTTTCTAAGAGTGTTGTGTGACGGCAGTCAACGGCTCCGTCAACATGCATCATTTTGCTTATTATTATTAAGTTTCTAAGTCAAATTCTAAATAAGTAAATTGTGATTTAAAATAATGTTAAAGCTTTTAAATAACTATTTTTGTCTAATTGATAAATAATGATCCATTATCAAATATTTAAACTGCTGTAAATAGTACTTAACCCCTTGATTAAATTGGGTAACTTAAATGTAAATGGGATTTTAATGGATAAACTTTCAATAGATTTGCCTAGCTCTTGGACTGTTTGTTCTGATAATGTTTTCTACGCCTGTTTGCAGTCGTTTGCTTCAACTACCCATTTGGAAACTAATTTGTCATAAGCTGCTTCGGTTGAGACGTGAGGGATAGTGGTAATGGCCTTGACTTTGCGTATGTCATGTCAATAATTTCATCACCACTACTCTTAAAACGGTGAAACAAAACATAGTTAGGGAATCAATATGTCCTGGGACCAAAAATTTTAAAATGTAACATTTACCACCGACACTCTTTGGGCTAGCTTGATAGATTGCAGACCATTTCTCGAAAGGATCCTGTAGAAACATTATTATAAGCTGATTGACATCACACGACTTTAAGTAGCGTATGTATACTACACTAGCGACCCGCCCCGGCTTCGCACGTGGACAAATGATATAGGTACCAAGCCTTCCTCAAGAAACGGTGGCCCTTCAATAAAAATAATGTCTACTGTGCTGCCCATCAGCCAATATCTGACCTTATTGTCCATGGATAGCCAGTTCCACCACCTTCAAACAGAATGAAAGCCTACTGGGGTAACAAGTTTGTTCGAAATAATGGTCCCCCGCTTCGGCCCACTCCTTCCGCGGTTTAGGCGGAGAAAATCGTGATAATGAAACAACTAATTCCAATAATTCAAAAAGAGATCTGCTGTTACTAAAATTACCTTTGATATGACATAATTTATTTCGATAAGGATTAATAATAAGGAACAAATAGTGGGCTCTGATTCCGACTGGCATTTAAATTAACTTTTTACACATAAATAGTAGTCATAATGAAGAAATTTTTTGTAGGCATTTTTAAGGTCTACAATACTGTAGTACATTATTTTGATCTATCTCATAGGGTTCAGCCAGCGTTTGCAATGTAAGCTCAAAAATGGGTTTATTTTGCGACATGTGTTAGAAACCTCAAAAATAATAGTATTTCTCCACTATTTAATGAATGTTATTATACATAAAAACCTTTTTCTTGAACCACACTATCTATTAAAAAAAAATTCTATCAAAAGCCGTAGCATAGTTTTGAAGATTGAATCATACACAGCGACATAGAGAAAGTAAAATGACTTTATTTTATAATATGTAGTGATAAAGGCGTATGGTGTTTTTTATATTTGTGAAAACAAATAAAAAAAAATTAAATCTGTAAAAAGGTTATATTGATCTCGTTCTGTGGATGAATAACTCCAATAAGCAGGAACAATATCAGTGTCTATAAAAAATGAGCTTTAACTTCCATTACAGCTTCATAAAACAGTATTCATACTTCTCACTGGAAAGCTATCAGCTTATATTAAACTTACTGTTTCTATATTATCAGAGAATCGTAAGATTTTATAGAGTATTACGTGAAGCCAGGGTGGGCTATTTCTTTCCATTCTAATATATTGCAGCGTTTGTTAGACAGTTATAAAAGGCATTACTATACTCCTTTTAGTATTTATTTACAACCTTTTGGATTAGCAGTCTGTGTTTTATCTTTTATTATTCTTGTTGCCGCATCTAATATCGATACTAAATAGGGATTTGGCTGTCATAGAGATGAATGAATTTTGGCTCATCATAATTTTATTCCGTGAATATATTGTTGGTGGATTTAATAGTTTACCTATGATGATAATAAATTGATAAGTATGTGTTAAGTCTTCCATATCTCACCTCCAGTAGTAACAAAATGGAGGCTTAAATAAAACTCCTTATTTCAAATTCCATCTAAAGTTTATTTTAAATTGAAACATCTTTTGAAAAAACGATATTTTCAAGAGTTTAATTTTTTAGATTTTTTGATCCAAATCAATGTAGCCGTCCAATTTTCGGATTTATGAGTTAAGCAGTGTGCCGCGAAAAATTTGAAACATCCACGCCTATGCCAAAGGAAATTGGAAAAGCTAAGCCAAACATCCGGTGGTACAGAATATTGCTTTTCGGAAATGAAAAATAGGTAATATGTAGACAGGTTATTTTCTCATGCTCTTAACATTTTAGGGATTGGATGTTTGATTTGTTTGAACAACAATCGAACAATATTTCGGTAGTCGTATGATGAAATGTCTGAATGTAGACGACAGCAAAGGAATACTCCTTTCACTTTATTTACGTTCATTAATCTGAAGGATAAAGGAACATAGGAGGCTGCCAAGATAATTCAAAAGAGTTACCATGACCTTAGGTTCAGGCAACTGAAGGAAGACGGGTGGGTTTTAGTCAATAAGAATCTCCTCGCCCTCTTACTCCGCTTGGAGAGGGAGAAATCATATAATGATGAAAAAATTAACGTTTTTTTTGTAATGTTATACTAGTATATAACGTTACAAAAAAAACGTTATTAAACGTTACGTCTTGATCGTAATCCAGACTGATACTAGCAGATCGTAGCAGGCATTATCTAGTTTCTGTCTTCCCGCAAGGAATAAAAGTGTGAGTGTTATATAGAGCCGTAGGAACATCGACTAGCAGCCTGTTACCAAATGCATGTTTTATTGGCATAGATAAATATTAGATAACATACGTATACAACGTTATTTTTTTGTTTATGTGAAATCTGAATACAGTTTGTTCCGAATAAGCAACTCCATGGGGGACCAGCCATCACAGGGAGGTATAGGATTACTGGTCAACAAATCTATTTGTTACAACGTTGTCGATATCTCGAGTGTGACGACGAGGAAGCGTACCTTGTGCTTAAGTTAACTCGAGGGTAATACAAGTGTACCAACCTCGACACACTCGGATGTGGAAGTAGAAGATATGTATGAGGGCATATCCAAGGCATTACACAACACCCCAAGTGCTCACTTCAACGTTGTCATGGGAGATTTGAACGCTAAAGTGGGAGAACAGACTTGCGGCGAATCGGTAGTAGAATCACATGGTTACATGGTTGGACTACAAGCTTGAAAGTCTCCATGTGATGAGGTCCACGCTCCGATCCAACCTGAACCGAACTAAGCGTTCTAGCTAAAACTGAAGAACCGATTCGCAGCCTTGGAAACCGCAGTTGACGTTGACATTGACCGGGATCTCGATAGGGTAGTTGAAATCTTGCGAGAAGAAGGCGCCAATGTCAGGGGGAAGAAACGAACTGGTAGAGAGTCTAAACTTTCGCAGGAGACTCTCCGGCTTATGAAGGATCGACGAGAAAACCCACCATCAACTTCGTCGGAACTCAGGGCCCTCAATAAGAACATTTCAAAAGCGGTAAGGCGAGACCTCCAGAGCTTCAACACACGCTCCATACAGGAAGCGATAAAGCTAGACCGGGGGTCGTAAGTCTTCGTACAAAAGCTTGGGAGGAGCCATTTGATGAAGCTGACGACATCGGATGGGAGAGTCATTACTTTGAAGCCGGAGGTACTTACGAAAGTTGAAAACTTTTATAGTCAATTGTATACCTCACAAGCGCCTAAACCAGTTCCCAGTTCCAGATTCAAGAGCCACTCGCACACGGCACTACCCCGAAGACCTCCTTGAGATCAGCCTAGCCGAGATTGTGGTGGCTCTTGGACAGCTTAAAAATGGGAAGGCGCCAGGAGAAGCCGGGATTATATCGGAGCTCTTGAAAGTAGCAGGTATGCCTGTGCTAAAAGGGCTTCAGCGTATATTTAATTCTGCTATTTTTTCGGGGAGAACTCCTAAGGCATTGAACAGAATCGGAGTGGTTCTGTTTTTCAAGAAAGGTGATAAAACCTTACTGAAGAACTATAGACCCATTTCGCTTTTGAGCCAAATCTACAAGCTGTTTTCAAGAGCCAGCCCCCTGAGCAGGCCGGATTTCGAGGAGGATTTAGTACAGTTGACTACATACACACAGCGAGGCAGATTATTCAGAAGACCGAATCCAGTGCGTCCTACCCGTCATGTCTACGGACGGAGCTAAGGCGTGGACGCTAACGGGCAGACTAGTCCATAAGTTTAAAGCCGCTCAGCGAGCTATGGAACGGGCTATGTTGGGCGTCTTTCTAACGCACTGCATCAGAAATGAGGTGATCCGACAGAGGACCAAAGTCATCGACATAGTTGAGAGGATTAGTAAGCTGAAGTGGCAATGGGCTGGTCACATATGCCGACAACCGTTGGGGTAAACGAGTCCTCGAGTAGAGACCGCGCCTCGGCAAATGTAGCGTAGGACACCCTTGGGCGAGATGGAGCGACGACATCAAAAAGTGGCTGGTAGTGGCTGGCAGAGAACTGCTCAGGATCGAGCTTGTTGGCGTGCCATGGAAGAGGCCTATGTCCAGTAGTGGACGAGTCGAGGCTGATGATGATGAAGAAGCAACTGAATCGATTCCAATCATTTTTACACAATTTTATATTTTTTCACAAATATATTTAGAACCTGTTATAATATCGTTACCGACCGCGATACGCAGCAATACTCGCCCACGCAACAGCTGAAGCCAGAGGTCAATGCACCGCTCCCCCGCCAGAGCGGAGCGTGGACCATATTTTTCTTGGGACAACCAAGTAGGATAACACGCTCACTACTTTGTTGTTTTTCATAATATCTCTTTGAAATTTTGTACATAGATTCTTTACTTAAAAATACTGGACACGTGTCTCAGGTTTCCTTACAGTATACCCACATTTTCACCAACTATTGTTGCTATTTACGGTGAGTATTCAACCGGACGCTAACCCAGAATTAGGCTACTACTTACAATCTTCCAGACGGAAAAACTCAAAAGCACTATGTTCAACCCAGAAATTAAACAAAGCAAAGCCACTTATACTTAGCAATAGCGCTTGCAACCAAAAACGAGGCAGTCTAAAAAAAGAATACACAAAAACCTACCCAATCTTATTAGTATCATTAACGAACCCTTCCATTCTCAATCCCGGTGAAAGGTAATATTAAATTACATTTTCAATTTTCATCAGAATCAAATGAAAACCATTTAATCTAATAGTCGTTGACATAATTGTTGGGTCCCTGTGTCGCTTAATATTCAGCCTTTTTGATAAATAATATCGTTGTCATAACAACGATATCTTTCCTTACGCAAAAGCAATTTCTTGCCAATTCAACCGAGATAACAGCAATTTCGATATTTTGTTTCATATTTTTCCGCTCGAGTTTTCTCATATTATTCTTGGAAATGATAAGTCTACAAAACTGTTATTATTAATACCTACCTACCAATTAATTTCCAAAACACTATATATTAAATCCATGATGTCCTTACAGGGTATCAGGGTTACCCATGCATGACCTGTATTACTGTGGATTCAGTAAGTAATTCAAAATTAAGAGTGCTGAAAATCAGCACTTTTTGAACGTCCATTCTTACTTCCTTACTAATATTATAAATGAGAAAGTGAGTTTGTTTGTTTGTTTCGCTTTCACACCGTAACTACTGAACTGATTGCTTTGAAATTTTGCAGTTGTAAAGTTAGAAGTCCGGATTAAATAATAAGGTACTTTTTATCCTGGAAAATTTTGATATTCACGAAGCAAATCTAAAAGGCCCGATATAACCGAACTCTAGTTAATAATATTCTGTTATATATATATATAACAGAAAGCTAGTATTACATAAGACAGACTCCAAAACGCCCGCCCTTCGCTACTACCTAGTGCTTTCGATGGAAAGTAGAAGTCGCAAAATAAATTACTTAGCAGCACAGCCAAGCTACATAATTCTGCACCCTGCTAATGAATTTTCTCATCAGTTATTAAAAAAATAATGCTTTTCCAAACATTTTGACCGCGTTGGTAGGTCAAACTCAATTAATTATTTTCCGAATGATTAATCTGGATCGGAGCCTCAACGTGACTTAAGATGCCAAACTCATTAGTGCACGTTAGATATTATCTATGCTTTATCAGCCAAGCAATTTATAAGGGTCATCCGAGAGAAATAGGTCACTTTGGTACGCCCAAGAGACATATATATGTTTAGTTTGCCTACCTATGTATATTTACTGACGATATATGTTTACTCCTATTTTGGTCGTTTTTTTATTTTTATATTATTACTCGATATTAAATGCTCGTAATATTTTTATTTTATCTTATTGTACGTTAATTAGTTTTACATTTCATTCATAAAGTTGGACATTAGATTATATTAGTAGACAAAATACGTGCATTGTCGTGGCGTTGCGGACATCATCCCATATTACCTATATTATTATTCTTTTTGGATTATTTTTCTCATGTTATTATTGGTAAATTACTTATTTTTATTACATATCTATAGTGTCGACATTATGGATGACAATTATAATGTTAGGTCGTTTTTATGAATGAGTTATATTATTGGTATGTTAAGATCATTTTCGAGTCTCTCTGAGGGACCTAATCCACAACGAGGTGATCCGGTAAAAGAACCAAATTTGTCGACATAGCTTACAGAATAAGCAAACTTAAGTGGCAATGGGCCGGCCATATTAGCCGAAGAACCGATGACAGTTGGAGTAGATGTGTTCTTGAGTGGAGATCGCGATGATCTTCGCAGGATGACTAATAGTAACTGGGTGAGAGTTCCCGAAAATCGAGCCAAATGACTCGGTCGGACGCCCGACCTCGCCCTGACTGATGTTTTAATCAGTCGTGAAAAAAATCGAAGATATCGTGTTAGCAGACCGAAGAGTAACCCTAAGACATTTGGCTGAGGTCACAGGGATCTCATATGGTAGTATCCAAAATATTTTGACCAGTAAAATAAATATAAAGAAGGTCTCCGCGCGTTGGGTACCGAGAATGTTACGGACGAACAAAAGAAAAAGCGAGTTGACATTTCAAGAACCAATTTTGCAAAGTTCCAGGCTGATCAAGAAAATTTTTTGTCTCGATTTGTGGACGAAACATGAATCCATCATTTTGATCCTGAGACCAAACAACAATCGATGACTTGGAAAATTCCATCCTCACCGACACCGAAGAAGTTCAAAGTCTAGAGCTCGGCAGGCAAGGTTATAGCATCCGTTTTCTGGGATGCTGAGGGAATCATAATGGTTGATCACCTGGAAAAGGGAGCTACCATAACGGTCTCCTACTTCGCTGATCAAATAAGACGACTACGAGAAGCCATAAAAGAAAAATGACGGGGCAAACTCCAAGCGAAAGTGTTGTTTCGTCAGGGCAACGCCCCTGCCCACAAAGCCGAAGTTGCGATGGCTGCCATTCGAGTAGCAGGCTTCGAACTGGTCGAACACCCACCCTGTTCTCCAGATTTAGCCCCCAGTGACTTTTGTTTGTTTCCTCGGCTCAAGGAACGCCTCAGGGGCAAGAAATTTGAGGATGATAGCGAGGTGATGGCTGCTTTAGAGTCATTTAGGGATAGCCACGATAAAGTTTTTTTTTTTTTGTAAAGGGTATTGTAGGTTTAGAGAAACGTTGGACTAAATGTATCTATGATATATCTATATGATGTATCTATGGAGACTATGTAGAAAAATAAATTAAATTTAAACTAGAATCTATTATACTCATTATCATTACTTTTTGATCGCCCCTCGTCGCCAATATGGTGTTCACTATAATCATAGGGGCTTTGAGGTTTGGAGTAAAACCACCGAATTATCAGTAAGTACACACAGCTTAAAGGGCACGTCTAGTCGCCACTCGGGATAGAGCAGTACTGTGATGAGGTGCTACTATTAAGCGATGTGCTACATTTAATTGTATATACATCACATCCTCGTACATACGTAAAGAAAAAATCTAAAAAAAAATCATTTATATCGGTGATTACCATGCTCCATAATAAAGAACATTCTACATAATATCAATATACCAAGTACCAATATACTTTTTGTACAATCAGTACGTCTTAAGGATATTTCAAAATCTGTATAGATACCAATACCAATAATAAATACATTAGGATTCAAGAATATGTACAAATCAATAAAGTATATATAAATAAAGACATCACCCCAAGTTATGACATACTAGCGCCAGAATTCCAGTCATTTGCATATTTGAAGCTAAGCACTGGCAATACAAAATGACAACGGATTTCCCCATGTTCACTTTATTGGCTCGGCCATGAATAAAAACCGTAACAGGCCGTGGTTTTCGAACAAATAATCGTTTAACTCGTGCACAGGGCACTTAATGCAGATATCGGCCTATAAAATGTTTGATAGATACAAAGTAATGTTTAAAATCCATTTGCGAATGTATTTGTTTCGATAAAAGCTGGAGTTTTATAAAACAAATCCCCCAAATGAAAATTAAATCGTCCAGAACTGTTAAGGTACATATTTTCATAAAAATTTATCGCCTTGTGGCCTGAAAATTATGATTTTTTTTTCACCAATATCGTTTAAATGTCATTTAGAAAAACATTCACAGACGGTTTACTTTAAAACAAACATTTTTTTTTATATATAAAGGCCACTATTTGTATGTGCGCAATTTAGCTCGATAAATCTAAAAAGTTATGGTAAGGGACAGAGCCCTTTCTTTTAGATGGGAAATCATCAAATTACCTCTCTCGCTCTACTCTCGACTAAAACTCACCCGTGTTCCTTCTCTTTTCTGTGTGTGTTCTAGGGCCACGGTTTGTTTTTAACCAACCCGCAACCCTAACCCAGGAGGCATTGGTCTTCGTCACGATGTGCTGACATCTCTTTGAGGCGCGCGTGAAACACAACGCAACTTCGACCCAGGACTGGTTTCTAGGACACACTACGTAAATGTATCGTTATCTCAAACGTTTTTTAAACGGTAAATAAATTCCCTGGCACTTTGTTTAACATTTTTGCGACAAACACAAATTAATTTATTATTTATTAAGAATAAAATCTTTAAACTAAGTAATATAATAACTAAACTAAACGAAGTAATAATATGAAAAATGTATGACGTACATACTTACAAATCTTTAAATGGTTATCTATATCTGATTATATCGATTTTAAACTTCATAATATTTTGGTATTCCTCGCGTCCATGTTAAGTCCACAGGTTTAGCTAAAACTCTCGACCAAACATCAGACAAAAAGGTGTCTGCACTTCAATTTTACAGGATTACAGATACAGGTTACAGGGAATTACAATATATGATAACCACTCTGCATAAAGCTAATACACATGTTGGCCTAAAAATAAACTTAACTAAAACTAAAATAATGAGTAACAGCATTCAAGAACCTATTTGGCTAGAAGACTTACAACTAGAATACATGAACAACTATATATATCTAGGGAAACAAATTTCATTCAGCGCTCAAAATAATCTAGAAGAAATAGATAGACGATTTAAAAAAACATGGAATAAATTTTGGTGCTACAAAGAAGTACTGAAAGGAAATTTTCCGATTAAACTTAAAAAAGAAAGTAATGAATACATGCCTCTTACCTTCATTAACATACGCCTGTCAAACGTGGAAATTTACCCATAAAATAAAAAACAAAATCAAGACAAGTCAAAGAAGTATGGAGAGGAGTATGATGAAAATTAGCAAACTACAGAAGATACCACACAAAATTATCCGAGAGAAGTCAGCTATTACAGATGCCCTTAGTCATGCCCAGAAATTAAAATGGCAATGGGCAGGTCACGTAGCCAGAATGACCGACAAAAGGTGGATCATACGAACTACACTATGGCGAGGCCCAGCCGGCTACAGAAAAAGAGGCAGACCACTATCAAGATGGGTAGACGACATAACACACATAGCAGGTAGAAACTGGGCAACTGTCGCGAAAGACAGGAAAGTATGGCAATCTCTGGAGGAGGCCTTCACCTCAGAAAGGGTTCCTGCTCACTAACCTAGCAATTAGTATAGCAATTTTCACCATACCCCGAAGGGCGTGTGTGGGACTCCCCCAGCCGAAGCCGGGAATACCCACTAAACCCGAACAGCGGCACACCGACATCGCCTTCTTCTGCCCCAGCTCCTCTCAATAAGGAGACCGGGTTGCCCGACGGTGACCCGGAGTTCGGGTCACGTCAGCCACCTGGAGTGGTGGCCGACCCGCCGCACGTGTGACCGCCGAAGCGGTCCCCACTTCTGGTTTTGGTCCGCGCCGGTAAACCGGTAACCCCCATATCTGGGGGCCGTTCCCCTATCCGCCACCTGGGGACGCGTCCGATGGCAGGCCAGAAACTGCACACGGATTTAAATTAGTACCTAGTTTAACATGTAAAATTTGGCAGGAAATAAAAGGCTTTTTATTTTAATTTATTTTATTTACTTCAATTTAGGAATCAAATGTTTCAAATATGAAACATTTAGTTTCATATAAAATCAATGCAAGGGTTTCTCAACAAGCAGGTAGGTTGCTTGTGATACCCAATTTAAAATAAAATACAAAATCTTGAATTCCTATAAGGCTTATATGTCGGGTTGTCTACCTATGTATTTTATGCCATTCTATAAGACGATACCAGAGAGCCTAGACAAAGTGACATTAATTTTATTTTATTTATGTCTCTCTTCAAAACATTGATTTCCTTAATAAATAACAATGTTTTGACGTAATATTCCATCATTGAAAGAGACTCATGCCCGAAGTAGTATTAGTAGATACTTGTATTATAGGTAACCAGGGCAAATATTCTATTAACTATAACGATGAAAAATCAACTATTGGATTAACATAAAATACCTAAAAGCTAACGTGAAAACTAATGCTTATAGTGCTTGAAGAAATACGAAATGTGAACGAACTTTAAAAGCGATTGCTGTTTGTTGAAGCCCTCAGACACTATAGATAATATTGTTAATCTAGCGGTTTTACAAAACCTCACTGTCGAAACACGATTAAAGGGAACGTGATTTAAGACCTGAAGGGGATCTAAAAACCCTTCTAGACAATAACGGAGCAATTTATAAAGGGACTTAGTTAATTCTCACCTCTAGGATGGTCCCGTATAAGGATTAATTCGTGACAGATACATTATATATTGGTTTTATTAATATTTTAGACCAACCCAGCTTAGAACCTTAATCTGGCATTAGTTTGGACCAAAAACACATAGATCAATATATTTTTGTAATTCGAAATAAATAGTGTACTGAAAGTTTTATCTAAATTACTTTTTGAATGTAAGTATTGTTTGAGTATAAAATATTTGATTAATATAAGCGTGTAGTTAAACGTACACAATGTCTGATATCTTGTACTTAAGATTAAAACAAGGCATTTGTCCCTGGTAAAAAAAAAAAAAAACCATAAAGAGTAAAAACTAAAATAAATTCCCAAACTGGTGTCGAATGGGCGATGAACGATTGTACGGAAGTCGTCATGTTGTCAATATTAAATCACAAAGGCTTATTTATGATAACTGTATCGCCAGCGCCAGCATTTTTTATATGTCACATAATTGACATATAAAAAATCGCTAATGATTTCTTATTGACAATCAACTACTTTCGTAACATATCATCATACAACGAAAATCATTGCAATTATCCTTAATATTCACAATTATTAAAGTAAGAAACAGTATTATTCTCCTCGAATGAAAAATATCTAGGACTTTTTGAGAATATACTAGATTACCCAAAAACATTTTAAATAGGTAGTTATCAATAAAAGTAATCCTATGTCCTGTTATGTTCGCTAGTGCCTTACGTTGTATTGATGAAAACTCGATTCAAAAACGATTTTAGCTTGTTTTTACAGTTTTTTTTATCTCCGTCCCGCATGCCTTTTACTGCGGCGTGTTTGAATATGCAAACGTCATGAAAATTGTGACACTTACAATGTCAATTAAGTGACTTAACGGGACAAGGAAAATGTAGCGTCTGCTTACATTATTTAATACAGCGATGATAATGTAAATATATCTAATGTCCTGAAGTGGATCGTGTTGACAATAGGGTTGTATCCAAGGTATGAAAATCAAAAAAATTATTAGTCCGTCTTACAGATAATAAAAAAAATAAGACCCATATTTTTTATTTTGTCGTAATTACCAAAAATTACTGAGATATAGCGTATTAAAGTTACAGAGTGGGGGCTAATTACGTCACGCCGTTCTATATTTTGCACCAAGGCGTGACGTCATGCGACATTTCAAATCAATATATCTTCCTAAGAATTTGAATAAAAGAAAAAATAAAAAATACGTGTTCAATATTTTTTATAAAGCTATCTGACGGATATTAAATTATTTTTTAGGATACTAGCCAATTATTGTTGTGTTAATATGCCTTTTATATGCGGTTACTAAACTATCATCTGTCATCTGAATACCTATAGGTACATAAGAACATATAATTTTAAAACTTAGTAGACATACTCTCAATGAACAGAGTGTTTGGTTTTCCAAACACTCTGTTCAAATATAAACTTTGATATTATTGATATCTCATAAATTAGAAAACTTGGTAGTACGATTGAAAAACATATTTAAAACGTTACATCATAAGCTTCACAGGTCTACCAAAAAGACTTTGGAGGAGGCCTTTACCTTTAACGGAGAGGATTTTTATTTTATTTATTTACTAAACTAAAGGAGAGAAGTTACCAAGGTCGTCGGATACAGTTAAAGTTTAGTATAAAACCAATGGATGTTTTCGAATAAAATTTCATTTATTGAACGGAAAGCAAACAGTTATTTTCTAAAACTTAATTAAATTCGATAACATTTATCGATTCCTTAATAAATCTAAATTATAGTCGACGACACTGGTTACTAATCTCTTTTGGTGACTATACCTATCATGCCGAAAAGTCTGTTATTATTGAGACTGGATATTTTAACCATTATTCAAAAATTAAATGCGTTCTTAAAATAAGTGTTTCTGTAGCTAGAATCACAGACCCGGACCAGATCGGACGTAACGGTTTCAATTTTGCCTTGAAGTTCTTCTACTTCATATCACTCTTGTCGAAGCAGTTGTGGTCCTCACATATATGTGACGGTCGGCTGATCGCCGGAGTTTATAAGTATGCAGTACAGGGTATAATTTCACTCAGCATCCATAGAAAAGTGGCGATCCTCCGACTACGGCTGATGTGTTTGCCAGGTACTTGTCCAACGGTTGATGTTGGGCAGTTGTATGGCATGCTAAACTCTGCTTGCGGGATCCGGGAACTGTGTGGCATCAGTATGACGCATTGTTCACATGTGGTGTTTGTAGATACCACTATACAGATTAATGTCCAGAGACGGTAAGTATTTTTATTAACTTTTGACAAATATCTATTGAAATGAGAATTGTATTTTAAGTTTAACATTCTAAGCATTCACGCTATTAATTGAAAACAATAACTTACCGTTACTGCTGAAACTCAAGCTTGAAAGTTTATAGGCTGGAGCGTAACACCGCTGTAATAGTTAACTAAAGCGATGTAACTTAGCTCTAGAGTTAATAAGAAAGTTAATAATTCAGTAAGAATGGTGGTAATGACTTCATATACAACGAAGTGAAATAATGAAGTAAAGTCAATAACTAATGAGAATTTTGGAAACCTCTAAATCCTTACTTCCTACCAATATTATAAACTAGCTTTCCGCCCGCGTACATAAAAGTACCCTATTACTTAATCTGGATTTCTAACTTTACGCCTGTAAAATTTTGAAGCAATCGGATCAGTAGTTACGGCGCGAAAGTGGAACAAACAAACTCACTTTCCGATTTATAATACTAGTAAGGATATGTGTATATGTACAGTAAGGATGAGTTGTTACACCAAAATTGAGCGATAAACTATATTATATGTTTTACCTTGGGGAGCAAAAACATGAAGATTTTGGGCACTGGATACCCTGGAAGACGCTACATATGCGAAAAACAATGTTTTTCCAAGTGTGGAAGTGTGGAAACCTTTATAGGAAATTGAAGTCTTTTAAATTGAAACAGGAGGTCTGTTGGAATAATCGGAATCCGAGGAATGAGTACACTTTCACCTTTTGCTGCGCCAGTTAAAATAGTTGCTGTAATAATATTCTACCCAAGCTGAGTGACACGCAACCTGGTACTATTACACAGTCTAGGGGCATCGAGATTTACGCATGAGCATCACCGGAACCCCTACTTATAATTTTAATTTATGAGAAGGCATTCCAGATAATTCCAAAGAACTCAAGAACTCTACAGGATATGAGGTACTATCTTCTGTTTCTAGCACTGTGTCTACAGATAAATATTCAGTAGTTTCTCCGATAACTTCAGTCAAAATAATTTCATTTATTGTAGTGACCGTTTCATTTTTTGGTGCTAATATTGCGCGTTCGCAGAGCCATTGGTCATCATGTTTATTATCGTGTAAGTCATTGTAAGCTTTTGTTACCAACTCCGATTCGCTGCCCACTTCATTACAAAACTCTTCCGTTAAAGTAATCTTTACCTCTGCATCTACTGTCATTTTCCCATCACCAATTTGTATGTTTCCGCGTAATGACCTGATTGAATGTCGTTGCATAATCTCACTAGCATAAAATCGTCTTAGTGATGGTCTCATAACTAAGACGATTTTAGGCAAGCTTTTATTTCATCTGCCGTAGTCCCCCTTTGTATGACTGGAAGTGTTTGCCGGAAGTCACCTGCTAATAAAACTACCAATCCTCCCATTATGCTCTTGCAGTGCCTTATGTACTGCAAAGTCCTATTGAGAGCTTTAATAGGTCCTTTGTGGGACATGGTACACTCATCCCAAACCAACAACTTACACTGGCGCAGCATCGCGGCCCGACCACTATTTTTACTAAAATTGCAGGTTGGCGATTCCTCTTGAGCAAGATTTAGAGGCAATTTCAATAAGGAGTGCGCATTTCGTCCTCCATTGAGCAGCGTGGGAGCAATTCCAGAGGAAACAACGGCTACTGCAATATTTTTGTCCTTTCTGACATGAGCCAGAAGAAGATTCAGCAAAAAAGTTTTTCCAGTGCCCCCGGAGCATTAAGAAAGAAAAGTGTACCATTCTCTGACTCTACGTAGCGTCTTACTTCGTCGAATACAGTTTTTTGCTCAGGTATCAATTGTGGAACCATGTCATTTACTTGCTGTTGCAGTATAGTAGCATTATAATCTAGCTCTCTGACGATGTCATTTAGGCTTTCCTCTGATCGTTGTGGGCTGGTCATTCCAAATTTACTCAGTTTTTTACCGGTTCTTTCCATAGTTTTGTTTTCTATTTTAGTGAGAGCCTCGTTGTAAATTAATTCATTGTACGTGATGTCCGGGTGTATCATCTGCAATCTTTTTAAAATATCTTCTGCCATATCATTTATGTACTGTTCCCATAGCTTTTGAGGATTGGAAACGCCGCAAGTTGAGATCAAGGTTGCAAACAACTCTCTTATTTTTGTAGGTGATCTGCATTGGACTGTGTCTATCATGGTTTCCTCCCTCCCCATGATTATCATTCTCCAACAGACCAAGAACTTCACATGCCTCTCTGTATGTTGCGCACTCTTGACAGTTCACAATTTTAGTGTCCCTGTGGCTAGTTGGTCCACGAATATGGTGCAGGAGCATTCTTAAATAAAAACACTCAAAATTACACACGTGAACAGTATATATTCGACCAAGAGCATCCCCTGATTTTACCCCGGGCCAGTTTTCTACTGTAGTATCGGGAACCTCTGAATACAAAAGGATTTTTGCAAATGGGTCGATTTGGCAAAGCTGGAAAAATGCGTCAGTGTTGTCTTTGGCGGAGATGTGATCTTTTCGTGACAATTGTTTTCATTGTAATACATACACTCTCCGTTTTCTAAATGCGAGGCCAAATGAGTGATAGCAGGGTGCCTTTCATGTAATGGGAATCCTAAAAGTCGCCATGCTGCCTCATTACTGCTCACATAACGCCCCTGTTGGAAAGCTTGCACTTCGTTTATGACAGACAATCCAGATTCCTGTATAAAATTAAACACGGCTGTTGTATCATACATCACTACTCTGTAGTCGAGTAACTAATACCATCTCTATGTATTAGTGTCTATGAATATAGTCTATAGTCTTGTCATTGTAACTTAGGATCTGAACTAGAAGATGTCGATTCCAATGTAACAATTCTACAAGTGTAATAAACCAGTCTAATTATCTAAAGTCTTTAATATTTACCAACGGGACAATCATACATGGTGTCAGAAGAGTGAAAAAACCCAATACGAAGAAAGAAAATTCAAAAAATGCAAAAGTCGGATGGCGTCGGTGGCAACCATGACACCGGAACTGCAATGAACAATGGCTTGAAGGCGCTTAAAATATCGTCAGATGCAACAAACAACAATTACGAAACCTGGAAGCGCTGGTGGCAACAGTTCGAATTATACTTGTTGGCAACGGGTTTGGACAAGTCCGGTGAGAAACGCAAGATTGCCATTTTACTACATCACATTGGTGAAAAATGCTTAAATATTTTCAACACATTCAACATAAATATTGGAGAAAGCACATTACATGACGTCAAGGCCAAATTCGACGAATTTTTTCAACCTAGAAAAAATATTACCATGTATCGTTACATGTTTTTTACCACACGTCAACAGAAATCGGAAAGTATCGAGGATTTCTTAACCGATCTCGAAAATAAGAGCCAAGATTGCGAATTTGGAACGCTCAGAGAATCTCTTATCAGAGATATTTTTATCGCCAACTTGAGTTTGGACTTAGCACATGTACGTCAGAGACTGCTGCAGGAACCTGATCTGACATATCAGAGGATGCGAGAGCTAGCTAGGACACTCATCGTCGCACAGCAGGATGCAGACCAAATTGTCAAGAGGTCCATTAGTGAAGAGTCTGAAAAAGTCATGCATCTGCGTCGGAGGAGCCGTGGTCGAGCGGAGCGTCAGCGACGGCGAGCTTCACCAGTCAGTCAGCAGGGATCCAGCGCAGGGAGGTCAAAGTCAAGTCCCAGTCCTGAGAAGCGCTCGAAGACGTGTAGCCGCTGTGGACAACACCACCGCTACAAATGTCCAGCGCAGAGAGCTAAATGCAGGTCATGTAACTCTTATGGTCATTTTGAAAAATTTTGTTACTCCAATAATAAAAAAGTCAGTCATTTAGAGTCGTTTAGTTCAACTGGTAGTCAAGATAATTTTGTTGGAATTTTAAATTGTCATAACTTCAGTCATAGTCATAAGTCTAGTCAATATAATTGTCATTTAGAGTCACAAAGTCATCACAATCAAAATCATTACAGACATAGCAGGTTGTCATATACACAGTCAGATCCTATACTATATAAGTTACAATCAACGGTCAGGTCGCACATAGGCCAGTCGCAGTCAATGTCTAAGAGATCTCATGTAGACTCATCTTGTCATAAAAAATATCCTGTGTCATATTTCTGTGATGAAAGTGGTGATAATGTCATATCTGAGAGGTCTAACAAAAAATGCCTCAGTGATGAAAAAAGACTGGTGACTGATAAGTCTGAGAGATCCAATGAAGACTCTTGTCATATGTCATATTTCAGTGATGAAAACACTGAACAGTCTGAGAGATTCAGAGTCAAGTCAAAAAAGTCAAAAAGTCTTAGTCGAGATTCATATCTTAATGATGAGTACAGACACAAGTCTGAGGAATCTCACACAACAAACACTTGTAGAATTATTACAGCAAAGTCAACACATAGTAAACAGGTCAATACAGTCGAGTCAAAAGAAAACAAATACTATTCTAAACAGTCATGGAACATAAACATTTTAGTTGGTCATACACAAATTAATTGCATTATTGATTCAGGAGCTGATATTAATATTATGTCAAAGAAAACTTTTCAATCTTTGAAATGTCAAAGTCAAATGTCACTTGAGAAATGTCAAATAAACGTTAGTGGGTTTGGTGGTATATCAATACCCATTATAGGTAAAGTTAATGTAAAATGGAGTTTATCTTTAAATAATAGCACTATTAGTGTAAATATAGTGTTTATAGTCGCAGATTTAGTTTGTCCGAATGTTTTAGGTCTACCAACTTGTGAAAAATTAGGTATAATTCAAAGAGTTTTCTCTGTGTCTCAACAAAATTTTAGTGAACAAATTCTTACAAAATACAATGATGTATTTCAGGGTCTTGGATGTCTACCTCAAGTCTGTCGCCTGAAACTCAAACCTGAAGCAGTGCCATGCGTGGATGCTCCGAGAAGAGTACCCTTCGCTTTACAGAACAAACTGCGCGAGGAATTGGATCGCATGGAGAAAATGCAGGTCATTGAAAAGGTTTTTAAACCTTTGTAATGTACGTTAGGTAATGGTAAAGTGATAACAGTCAAAAGCACAGGTCAGTTACGAATTTGTTTAGATCCTAGAAATTTGAATAAGAATATTATAAGAGAAATTTATCCACTTAAGTCAATAGATGAGATCAGATCTCAACTAGCAGGAGCTGTTTGTTTTTCTCATTTAGATGCATTTTCAGGATTTTGGATGCTTAAACTAGATGAATATAGTTCTGATTTATGTACATTTCAAACACCTTTCGGTAGATATAAATATTTAAGGTTACCTTTTGGTATTAATGCATCGTCTGAAATTTTTCAAAGAGTCATGATGAATTTGTTCGGTGATTTAGAAGGAGTTCTAATATTCATCGATGATATTTTGGTATATGGACCAAACGAGTCAGTACATAATGAGAGAGTACTTAAAGTCATGCAACGAGCACGTGAAGTCAATTTAAAGTTCAATAAGTCTAAATGTAAATTTTTAGTTTCAGAAGTCTGTTTTTTAGGGTATGTTTTTAGTAAAGATGGTGCTAGGGTTGATGAAGAGAAAGTAAAAGCAATTGTCAATATGCCCACACCAAAAAATGTCAAAGAATTGCAAAGAATATTAGGTATGATCAATTATTTAGGTCCCTTTATTAGCAATTTGTCTCAAAAAACTCAAATTTTAAGAAATCTTTTGAAGAAAGATTCAGTCTGGACTTGGGATGAAAATCATAGTCAATGTCTTAAGAGTTTAATCGATGAAATTACAAAGTCACCAGTTTTAGCTCATTATAATCCCAATGTACCATTAGTCTTGTCAGTCGATTCGTCAAAGTCAGCATTAGGAGCAGTCATTATGCAGAATAATAAACCTATTGCTTATAGTTCAAAAACATTAACTCAAACTCAGTCAAGGTATGCTCAAATTGAGAAAGAATTGTTAGCCATTCAGTTTGGTTGTGAAAAATTTCACCAGTATGTGTACGGTCATAAAGTAACTGTTCATACTGATCATAAACCTTTAGTCTATCTTTTTAAAAAGCCATTACATGATGTACCAGCAAGATTGCAACGTATGATGTTAACTTTACAAAAATATGATTTGGAAGTTATACATGTTCCAGGTAAAGAAATGTTTATATCTGACACTCTGTCTAGAGCAGCATTGAAAGAACATTATATACCTGAGAATGAGTCAGAAATATCTTGTCATGTCAATTTAATGCATTCAAGTCTAGCAGTCACAAAGGAGTACTGTACAAAATTGTTACAGCACACTAAGAAAGATGATACTTTGCAATTGTTAAAAAAGTATTATTATGAAGGTTGGCCAAAAAATAAAAATAATGTCAGTCTGTCAATAAAACCATTTTGGAATATACAAGCTGAAATTCATGTAGTCAAAGATTTGTTGTTCAAAGGGTCAAAATTAATAGTACTTTCTTCACTTTCAGTCAATGTATAAGGAAATGTTAGGTAAAATTCATGAAGGTCACCAAGGTATAAATAAATGCTTAAAACTGGCTAGAGAGTCTTTGTACTGGCCAAGCATGTCAGCTGATATTAAAAACTTGGTAGAACAATGTTATGTATGTGCACAATTTAAACCTAATAATCCAAAGGAACCACTAAAAAATTTTGAAATTAATAAATATCCATGGCAACAAGTAGGTGTTGATTTAATGTATTTTGATAACCTTACTTATTTAATTGTCACAGATTATTATTCTAAATTTATAGAAATAGCTTTGTTAAATAAAAACAGTACAGCAAAGAATGTAATAACACATTTAAAGTCCATTTTTGCTCGTCATGGAATACCTTTATCTTTAGTGTCTGATGGCGGTCCTCCTTTTCAGTCATTAGAATTTAAGAATTTTATGCATGAATGGGACATAGAACACATTGTAACTAGCCCATATCATCCACAGTCAAATGGTCAAGCAGAGAGTTCAGTCAAAATTATCAAAAATATGTTAAAAAAATGTAAAAGAAACTCATCTGATCCATACATAGCTTTATTACAGTATAGAAACACACCTAAGAATAATTTACCATCTCCAGCTCAATTGTTAATGTCCAGGAATTTAAGAAATAACATTCCTATGTCTTATAAGAAATTAAAACCTAAAGTGGTTACATTCAAAAATTATAAAGAATGTGTCAAGCAAAATAATAAAAATAAGTCTAAATATTATAATAGAAATACAAAGTCATTGTCATTATTGTATCCCAATGATCATGTATACTTTAAAAGAAAGCCTGATAGCAATTGGGAACAAGCCATTGTCAAGCTAAGGTTGGCTAATAATAGGTCATATGTCGTTGAGGATGTCAATGGAGTTAGGTATAGGAAGAATAGGGTTCATTTAAGACACAAATATTCTCCTATGCTATCCAATTCGTCGCAGGGGAGAGAGGAAGGTAACAGGCAGGAGTCTAGACCTCAAGAGCTCTCATCTCAATCCTCAGTCAGTCAACATGTAACTCGTTCTGGAAGAGTTGTAAAGCCAACCAGAAGGCTAATTGATGAAATAGATTAAGTAGAACATTGTATCCTAGATTAAGACCTAACTATAGTCTTAAGTCATTGTCTAAATTGTAACTAAGTCAGGTTTCTATAATATTGTTTGTCAAGGGTTAATTTAAACTTAAACAGGGGGGATGTTGTATCATACATCACTACTCTGTAGTCGAGTAACTAATACCATCTCTATGTATTAGTGTCTATGAATATAGTCTATTGTCTTGTCATTGTAACTTAGGATCTGAACTAGAAGATGTCGATTCCAATGTAACAATTCTACAAGTGTAATAAACCAGTCTAATTATCTAAAGTCTTTAATATTTACCAACGGGACAATCATACAACGGCTTGATCGGTTCCTTTATTAATATATTTACAAATATATTTGATAGCGCGCACGGGACCACAGGCCTCCACATTTATATGGGCATTAAATATTTTACATAAAATTGGCGAGTACGGTACAATCCATCTATTGTCCATAGTTTCAAAAGCTCCACTGCAGGTTTTGATAGTAACCGTTCGACCTCCGTCTTCAGGTGATCTTCTTCTGTATAACGGATAACCCTGTTCATTGTGGACGTGTTCCACAGGGACCATGCATCATATTTTTAACCACAGTATCGTGCAACTCCTTATCTTCTGTAGGATCAGGAATTTTAGGCTAATCAGATTGTCAATGTGGGTTGGTCGCAGTTTTTATTGAGCCAAATCAAAATATGAACATGTGGCAGCCCCCTTTTCTGCCATTCGATGGAGTACATATAACATTGCACGTCGCCAAATACTTTACCTTTGGTAATGACACCCATAAGTTTCTGTACTTTTAATCTGAATACTCTCGCTACCAAGCCGTTCAATTGGTTTCTGAACTGGCATAAACTCATCGGTCTCCTTCCAAGACAGGTTACAGGTGAATGTAACAAAGAGCTTCGGACGGCCGTAAGTACGTAAGTATGCAAAAGCATCTTGCGTATATTCGTGTAAGTAGCGCGGGCTTAATGGGAGAATGACCATCTTTCCTAAATCACTGGGATTTACATTGGCATCGTTACTTACTGCATCTTGCAGATGAATGTATTGTTCAGCTCGTAATTTCTTTTCGTTTAGAGTTATATAACGGAGCCGCTCGCTCTCTGTTTTAACCCACATGTACACTAAAAACTGATGGAAAAGTTCCCTGAAACGGGCCAACAAGTTAAAATCATTCTCAAGTAACATAATGTGATAAGCATAAAAGTTCATGCAGGATATTTTTTTACTAGCCATGGGTTGACCTGCAGTTGAGTTGATTAATGGCAGCTCAAAATGATAACCTTCCTGGTCTTTGCTGAAAATCAAGGGATACTGAAGGACGTCATAGAAATTGTGATTATCGGGTACGCGTGTCAAAGTATTATCATGCGCAAGGAGTACGATGTCGCGTGATGAAGAAAAGTCACCACAAACCACTGCAGCAATATCATTAATGAGGAGCGCATTGAATCGTCTCTCGTATCTCGTGTTCTCCGTGTGGAGTACGATCTGCATGAATAACCAATTTGTACTGTACGTGAGGCATGCGGTCTAACGCCGTTTTAAAAGTATTAATAAGTCGATTGTGCTCATGCAAAATTCTTTGGATTTTAGTACGATTTCCCTCTCAATCTTCTTGAATGTACTGAAATCGTCGATTCGCTTCATTATCTTCATCTCCCATGAAATATATCTTAAGAAATTTATGTTGTTCATTGGCCGTGGGAAGCATAGAATCGATCCTATGGTAAACTTGACCCTGGATAGTAAACGTTGGTGAAAAACCCGGGCATGATTATTTCCCGGTATATCCCGAAAGATGTCATCTGAAAACAGGAATTATATTTTCGAATCCTATTTAAAAGCGCCGTCGCTCATCGGCATCATATAAAAGAAGAGTTTTGAGGGGTTCTTTCAAGAGGTTCAAACTCTACATTTTTTATTTATTAACCCGATGATGACCAAGGAATGGTTTTTGTAATCGATCAAAGGATCGTATTCAAATGCAATATTATTAAACACAGACCAAGTGTTTCTCATGACAGCTCGACGCCGTTGAGCTTGCATTACTGCATGCGCGGTACTTCTCGCCAGAGGCTCTTTTGGAATCTCCACCATTCTAGAAGCTGCCTGTCGCTCAGCTTGCTTCTCTAAACGTTGTTGCGTTTAAAGAGGTGTTTCATTAGCACTCAAAATAGCTTGTCTTTCTGCTTTCTCCTCTAAAGGTGCTCCACAAATTAGAATTACGTTTGCGAGGCATTGTGAAAATATGAGTGAAGTAAACTATAAAATAAACTAAAGTATAATCCTAAACTAAAACAATGTAAACGACGAACAAAGCGATGTAATTACCTACAGAAAAAACAATAACTACTTTAGATATCTACCTATAAATAAAGCACTAACCTAACCTAACTATTATACAGCTACTGTATCTACCTAAATTATGAACAAAGCGACTTAATTACCTATCGAAAAAACAATGTACTTACTTTATATCTAACTAGAAAATAGCACTTAACTAACCTAACTATTATACAGCTACTGCTTAAAACCTAAAATCTATTAAATATACAATTCAATGTAAAATGGTAGGAACTAAATTAAAAAGCAAAAAATAGTTATAAAACAACTATAGCTAGTGATATCAAATAAAAAAGCAAATAAATGGCACAGAATGTCCTTCTCTTAATCTAAACCGTCCGCCGTGAAACATTACTGAGCACATGTGCAAAAGTTAGATATAATAATAATAGCACTGTGAAGGTACATAAAAACAAAAAAAAAAAAAAAAAAAAACTAAAAGTAATTCTTACAAACTAAATGCATCTTATTATAAAAAAATACTTATTCTTAAATTATACCCTTCACACATAAAATCTAGGTTGCTACAGGAAGAATAGCCAATTTGGTAATAAGTTCTAACAGTAACGATTCGAGTGATTCAGTCGGAGCCAGGATGCTTAAACTCAATTTTCCCGAGCAACCACTTACCAGGAGGTAAATCATCCTCTTTTATCAGAACTATGCTGCCTATGGCAGGATCTAGGCTTTGGTAAGCCTACTTTAAATATTCCCCGAATCCAAAAATTTATTTAACGACTTCTACTTTCTTCCCTTTTTGACTAAAGATTCCGTGTTCTTGAGTTTTTGTATTTCTTCATGCAATTATTCTCCTTGACCCTTTCTAATACATGCTTCCATTGCTCCTTCGAGTTCCGTCGTAGACAACCGTTTATTTCTTTTCTTGAAAGCACAATTGTAAGTTTCTAAATTGTAAGAATTTTCTACAGCAGGCTACAACCCTGATTATTCTTGAAAGTGGTGAAAATCTGTCCCAAAAGAAAGGTTCAATGATACCCGAATGGACCTTTACTTCTTCCCATCTAGTAATCAAGTGTTTAGGCTTTTTATCTAATATATAAAATTCTCGTGTTACGGTGTTCGAACTTAAACTCCTCCGAAACGGCTCGACCGATGTTGATGAAATTTTTTGTGCTTATCCGGTATCTATGAGAATCGGCCAACATCTATTTTTCATCCCCCTAAATGTTAGGGGTAGTCCACCCCTAATTTTTTTTTATTATTTATATGGCAAAACAACGTTTGCCGGGTCAGCTAGTATTATATAAATGTTTGCCTTAAAAGCTCTGGTCCTCTGAACCATATCGAAGTATTGCCGAGGTCCCCTGGAGCTACGCCTCGAGAGGCACAATTCGCTGGATTTTGTTTGGATGGATCGTACGACCAATATTGTGTATTCAATGTGTTTAAGATTTCGGCAGTTCGATTAGCCACAAAGGTTTGCCAACGGCTTGGAAAAACTTCGGAATCCGTCCAAACGTGAATATCTAACAAATTTACATCCAGACTTTTAGCAACGTCCGCCGTCAATTTAACTAAGATAACTGCTCCGCATAATTCTAACCTAGGTATTGATACCTGTTAGATGGGAGGAACTTTGATTTTCGAAGTAACTAACGCAACTTGTATGTTACCCTCTGCATCTACAACTCTGACGTATACCAGTGCAGCATAAGCTATTTTTGAGGCATCCGCAAAACCGTGTAGCTCCGTTTTCACATAGCTGAATTTAGTGTTAAGCCACTGTGGAATTTTAATGTCCACCAAAGAAGATAAGTTCTTACGGTAAGTAAACCATTCTTTTGATAAAGCACAAGTTTTGTGCCATATTATAAGAAGAAAAGAATATTTTGTGTATGTTTTGATTGATAACAATTTAAATGGGAGAGAGGCAATAAGTCAATATTATTATATTATTGTAATTGAAAAATAGGCAAACGAAATGTGGGATGCTGTTCCCGCATTATGACCATTTTATGGTATTTAGGTTGGGCTCGGCACCAAAACAATATTGAACTCCCTGCACAGTTTCTTGATAAATTGTGAATCGAATTTGATAATGAAATTGATGATAATGAATGATTATGGTAAAAAGGTATAAAACTATTCATTAGTTTATTTATTCTTTAATTTTCTCTGCGTAGAAATGCATAACCTCCAATTTAAAATGTCTGAATAACTTCTTTCTTACAAGTTCAATGTAAAAATGAAAATCACAAAAATACTTTTTGTAAAGGTTGTCGCTTCTGATACCATGTAAAGGTTGTTGTTGCTAGGTACTGCAGGACAGGTGGCATCAGGATAGTCTTGTAATAAAACCAGGAGCTCTGTGTTACGACGTGTGTATTCAAGGACGAGAGCGGAAGTGCAAGTGACAATTGATAGGTTAAAGTTAGTGTTGCGCATCGACAGTAGTGTCGAGACTACTACTTCCCTTTTGACAATAATTATTTATTACATGACATAAAACTCTTAACTTGAGTTTATCAACTTATGAAACGGAACGTAAGTACAATTTCTTAAAAATATTTTATGTTCACACTTCTTCGGTCTATTATACCAGGATAAAGAGTAGGTAAATAAGTACAGAAGTTTTTGCTTAGCTGCAGTAAAAAAAATACTAAGTACACAGGATGAGTAGATATAAACAAACAGTTTAGACAATAAACCAGATTGTACATTGTCCCTTGGGAATTCCTCATTTTCGAGGATTAATTATTGTATAATTTAGCTTCTAAGTTTACATGTGCGTATTCGTTTGCAATATAACCTTGTTTTAAACAACACACAGCGCCATCTATCACAGAACTGGTATGAAGCTAACAATATTTTTGCTTTCCCTCTGAAATATCATTTTTTTCCACGATAAAATGTACCCTATTATTTAATCCGGACTTCTAACTTTACGTGTACAATTAATTAGTAATACAAATTTCAAAGCAAACGGTTCAGTAGTTACAGCGTGAAAGCAGAACAAACAATCAAACAAACTCACTTTCCCATTTATAATTTTAGTATGACACTTTCCCATTTATAACATTATATTATGATACGGTTATATCGCGCTTTTTAGATTTCCTTCGGGAATATCATTTTTTTTCCGGGATAAAAAGTACCCTATCATTTAATCCGGACTTCTAACTTTACGTCTACAAAATTTCTTCTAATTTAGAGCACAAACGTTTCTTTAAAAGTAATTTTATAACATATCCAATTTGTTAAAAATTATAACCCTTTAATTTACCTGGGACGCCTCTTTTCGAGTCAATGTGGGGATCAAGCACGTGAACCCAGTGTGAACTTTGTACACACTGGGCCTACTCAGCAGATGTTTAAATTCAAATAATGACGAGACTCATAGACCGTTCAATTTAATGCTAATTATGTAGATGAACGAGGAATCAATGAAGTTAAACTCTAATGGAAGGATCACATACCGGACGACAGAGCCGTGGTTAAAATGGCCCTTTTAAATAACATATTTATGTACTCAAAATACGTACTTATTATACTAGGTAAGTACCAAATTGAGTTTGCAACATACTTTAGCCATATTTATTTTTTCAGAAGATGACCTTTACACATGATTGACAAAAGCAAAGAGATGTTAGAAATGAAAAAAAAAATGTTAGGGTAAAATTGTTAAAATGCCTTTTAGGACTACCCAAGTGACGAATACGCCGGGATAGCTACGGTAAGTCTAAGAGGAGTGGCTAGACGAGAAAGGCCACGGCGCCCGCCGTGTCCTCTCTCTTCTACCGCCATGTCATCGTGGCGCCAATCGCCAGCGATCTATAGTGTCCCTGGCCCGGGACCAGGCCATGATCCGTTGCAAAACTGTGTCTTTTGATATTTTAGCTCTTGGATATCCACTTATGGTTGGTGGAGGATGGTTAAGGGAAACAACGTAAGAAAGCCCACGCTTTCTTATATCGTTGTTTTCCTGAACCATTTCTTATTTTTAGTGTTATTGTATTTTTGTTTAGCATCATTTTACCGCAAGTAAATGTTTTTCTTTTTCCTTTCTTCGCCATTTGAGAGCAATTTTGATAAAATTATTTACACAAAATAATACGCCAGACTCGGTTCGAACCTATACAACATGAAAGTTGAACCCGCTAGCCCGGGGCCACCACTCTAGACTTTTTAAGGCCTTGAATTTTAGGTAGAATTCAATATTGCCAAGCGTCTTTGATGTCTCACCGATAGTTTGAATATTCAAGCAGCTTTGCTGTCCCTACGTACTTTGGTAAGCGGCAAACTTTCAGCAATTTGTTCACTCTTAAGTAACTGTATCTGGAACTAAAATGAAATCATGCATTCAAATACAAATGGGCTATTCAATATAATACGAATACGACTCAAAGTGAATTCCTATGTAAGTGGATGGCAGAACCATCAGAAATAAATATTAAATAACCTGAATTAATAAAAGTACTCTTGTGTAAATTCAGGTTATGAACTATATTATCTATTGCGAAGTCTATCCAAATCCAAAGTTTTTTGCATCAATCTGGAATATGCAGATGAACAATCAATCATTGTACTTACTGTACATAATTATGTACTGAGTCTGGCTAAGTAATATTACTTTTTATGTTCTGTAATTTTATATACTTCTCTATAAAATAATTTGAATAAATAATATTGTTATTCATTCAAATTAAGTTCGTAAATGATCCAATGGCCGATTTTTCAATCGACAGATTATTTTTATTCGTAGAATTAATCTGAAGCCTGTTTTTGTATGGAAAAAATATCAAAAATCTAATATTTTCCTCCAATAGAATTATCTACGGTTGGAAAAATTGGTTCTTAGAATACTTTGCATTCCACTAAGTCATACAAAAAAATCTATCGCAAAGACAAAGCAAGAAAACAAACATAAAACTGTTTAAAAAATCCCTCATAAGATCATAGTTTTCTCCAATGACACTTTAATTAGAGTTCTTTTCAAATCTGTAATGTCCGTTAGTTTGTTGAAAAGCTTTCTACAAGAGTACAGTTCTCGTTAAATTAAGTGCCGCATCTCCGTAATTGGCACTGTATTTTAAGGCAGAACGCTCACGAGTGTTAGTAGTTTGCAGAAGAATTGCAATCAAAGAGCGTGAAGTCTTCACGGTGCATGGCTATGCAAATCTGCTGTAATTATTTCGTATACTGAACTTTAAACTATCTCGCAACTATCACTAATATACTGAAGACCATACTTTATTATATATTATGAAAAGACTGCCTCAGGGACTGACTTGTGCCCAAACCGGTGTAAGTACTCGTCCATGTAACTAGCGAAATGATTGCAATTTATAACGTCTGCCTAACTCTTTGAAGACTACAGGCATGTTATATAACACTTTATGAGATTTATCGATATAACCAGATTACAAAAAAGGTATTCACAAAAAGTATTTGGGGTGTGCAAGATTTTACCCAATCTTAGTTTAGTGTTCTTTTTTATTATTTTTATTATATGAATTGTATATTATTACAAGCATTAATTTAAAATTTTTGTTTTTTGCAAAATAATGTTTGATCTTTGGATATAATGATGGTATTAATAATGTATACAGTATGTTAAGAAAACCCTGTCCGACCCATAAGGATAATAAAGGTTAGGTATACACATGACCAAATATAATATAAAATTTTACGTAATCATCATAGTACCAATACAAATGAATTTTGAAGTAATCTTTTTTTCCCGCGAATTAATTCCAACTTCCCCGAAATTAGGTAATTTTTAAAAAAGGGACAACACCGGTATTATTATGAGCGAATAGCGATGCGACCACGTGCCGCGTACCCTGCCGCCCGCTCCCCGCGGAAGGGTGCATATCGCACATTGATTAAGTTACCTCTTTTTGCGAAAGAATATTTACTTTTTTAGGGGGATTTTTTTTTAATGTTTAGCCCGGTTTTGTATGCATTAGTAGAATCAGTTATCAATACCTAACAACACCTTCACGGGTCGGACAGGGTTTTCTTAACATACTGTATATTTATCAATCTAAAATCGAATTTATAAATAAACATCAATAACTAATCATTGTCCCAGAAGATTTCATGACATCAAATCTTTTAGGTTAAAATATTTTTTATCATTAACTCGGTTACGTCATCATCATCATGATTATCAACCTTTTTATCGTCCCGCTGCTGGGCACAGGTCTCTCATACAGAGAAATATTCAGCGTAATCACCACGCTTGCTTAAAGCGGGTTGGGATTTCAGACTTGAAGTCCAGGTTTCTTCAAGATGTTTTCCTTCACCTTCAGTCATTAGTATCCAATATATAGTTAGAAAGTATATATAACTTTTAGAAAAGTTACATTGCCACTTACTTGACCTGGAATCTAACGCGCGCACTTAAACTTGAGAGGCTGGTGTTTTAACCACTAGGCCACCACGACTTAATCGGTTACGTAACGGTGCTTATTCTTGGTATAACCTACATACTCGTAGCGGGCCCACGTAGTCGATTATGGCCTACTCCCTCTCTTAACTGGGCCCACGTAGTTTGGTTTAGTTATGATGGTAAAATTCCTGTTATAGACAGGAGTCAGCTGTGTCTCAGCATTGGGAATATTATGGGCTGTTTATGATTATAATATATGTAAATAATACTGCCTCGCCCAAGACGACTCATTGCGCGGTTGGAACTAGGGAATCAATCAAAAATTAATTAAGTACACCTGGACATGAATTAATGAACATGAAATAAATAATAAGCGAGTGACTGAATGAAATTTTCTCAACAACCCTGACCTTGGTAATATTATATTATCATAAATATTAAAAGGTTTATTTATTCATAAAATATTTATTATGTAAACTATATATATTATAAACGAAATAACGGAGATAATTTAAATGGAATTATATTGCCAAAACTTTTTAACAATTGGTGTGTACCAATAACATCTTTTCCATTTACTTGATACTAGACATAAAACATACTTTTATTTATAATTTTTGGGCTTCAGAATTTCATTTGTCTCGTTGATCCCTTCTGAGTAGCTTTAAAAACCCTGACGTAAGGATGGATGGACGAGGATGTTCCAAATGTATCCACAAAGATTTATGCGTGGTATGTTCTAATTTAATTATGTGTTTCCGCCTCATTTGTATTCAGGGTTGAATGTATTGAAGTGTAGGCACGCAGATGAACTTTAACTTGTGAGTTCTAGAGCTTTACCGATGTTATTTTATTCCAATGGTACTTTATAAGCATATAAATTAGAAAATAAAATTGGACATAATTATTACGAAACTTTCAAAGTGTAATGTGTATCCGTCACATATGTACGTACCACAGAAAACTAAAAAAGAAACTCAATGAAAACTACACTTCAAAAGTCATAACGTTATGAAGAGCAATTGAAATAAATATTTATTAAAGTAAACCTTGTAAAAACCTTCTGATTTTATTAGTATCAGCCGTCAAGCAGTCACCTACAAATGCCTCTAGGGCTATGTTTTTGACAGGCAATTAACATCATATCCATTGAGATCGGAGGTCATCTCGAATATTAAGAGGCATGGTAGATGTCTAAAATGACTTTTTTTATTTCATTGGCCAGTATGCATTCTGGAATAGCATTGCACAGCAACATACGAGTTGTTTAAATGTATGAATTTTAATTGCACAATATTAGTAATTTTCACCTATATTTTTTTCTATAATGGGATTACTGATAATAGTGTCCTATTATAATAGGACAATTCTCTTTATGAAAAGAGACCTTCGCCGTGGAGTGGGCGTATTATCATAATTTGGCTGGTATTAGTACTATTATGATTATTTTTGATAAAGTTCATGCAATGCCAAACATTTGTAGCCGTATCTACGAACACCACATCCAGGCTACGCGATATACTGACGTCTTACAAAATTCTGCATCTCGCAAGTAGAATTTTCCGCGCAACTAGCATATAGTTATTGGCGTTTGTTTTCCCGTTATACTTCTAGGTATACCCCGTTCCAACAGCGCGCATATAAAAGAAACTACTACAACCAAGACGACGCCTTTACGTAAGTAAAGACAGGGCGCAAGCTTATTGCCTACCTTCACAAAAACTTTTTCAGTTCACTCTTTCAATTTGTCTCAGATACTCCCGAAGCGTTCGTAAAAATTCCAATACCTTCCACTTTAATTTTCAACTCGGCATACAACACAATTGTTTGTTTGGCTTTGACAACCAATTATCATCTTGACATCGTACGCCTATTGTGAAACCTGAATGGAACCCACTAATCTGATGTAACCTTAACTCTCACAAAGCATTGTCAGCTGATAGAACTTGAATATTTTGCTGAATTTTTCACATGACACAGACGCAAACTAACAATTTTACGCTTCTTTGATTGTCGTAATTAAAATAAAAAACGCCCGCATACAACTGTACGCGGAACGTTTTTTGTCTTATGTTACAACTTCAGCTACTTTTAGCTTTGTGTTTTAATATTTTAGTAGAACTAAGTTAGTAAGCAATGGAAGAGGACTGCCTTATGAAGCTACCTTATGAAAATGCATTAGGTAAACTAACAATTTTACGCTTCTTTGATTGTCGTAATTAAAATAAAAAACGCCCGCATACAACTGTACGCGGAACGTTTTTTGTCTTATGTTACAACTTCAGCTACTTTTAGCTTTGTGTTTTAATATTTTAGTAGAACTAAGTTAGTAAGCAATGGAAGAGGACTGCCTTATGAAGCTACCTTATGAAAATGCATTAGGTTACTGTGACGCCTACACTTTGCGATATTAAACTGTCTAATATATTTTCTAGGACGTTCTAATATTGTTATACTTTTAATATATCCTGCAGTTTATATAATCATGCATTTAGAACACGTAATACAATATACGTAAACTCGAAATTTCACACCAGGCGACAGTTTCGAACAGGAAACAATAAAAGAAGGGACGCATCCGACAGTAAAATTTAAATAAAACACTATTTCTCGAAATAGTAGTTCTAGGTCCATTAGACACAGTCCATATATTAGTTTTTCATTCAACACATAAAAATAAATGTGTTTACTGATGAAAAACGAATTGTATCATCAGACGAGATCATCATTTGTCTACGCCTTTCTTAACTTTCTTATAGGCTGTAGTACCAATATTTTGAAATGAAATGAAATCGTTTATTAAGCAAATAGGATCACTGATCACTTTTACACGTCATATGTTTTTTTTTTTTTTTTAACTAGATGAAGCCGGCATTTCCTAACTGACTACCTCTGAGTCCAGACATTAGAAATGAAAATGTTTACAATAATTTACGTTACAATTACGCATATTGCTTAATAACAATGCTCAACAGAGCAAGCAGCTCAGTTCCCAAGCTTTTTTGTCTTCTAAATAATCTGAGATTTTATAATACCCCTTTTTGCAAAGTTTGGCCTTTATATCGTTTAATGGGTAAGTTTCGAATGTCCATGGGAAGCTTGTTGTAAAAGTGTATACATTGTCCCATGAACGAGTTGCCTACTCTGTGGAGACGAGTGTGATGTACAGCAAGATTGTGTTTGTTCCTGGTATTTATATTATGAACATCGCTTATTTTCTTAAAATTCGATGTATTTTTATGTATGTTTTACAAGAAACTATTGCCTATCACAGCTTTGCAATCAAGTTATAGGGTTATAGGGTAACGTAATAACTGTCCTTGCCTGGAGCATGCCTGTGCTCTGACCGACACTAACACCGAACACCGACAGGCTGGCTACTCTTCAGGCGAAGAGTAGCCAGCCTGTCGGTGTTCTAAAGGATACATTTTGGTCAGCGTGCGAGGGAATTGCATGATTTAGTTCCCTCTTCTACGTTCCATCATCGGACGACCCGTCGGTCGTACGGCGAGTTTCCACGCTTACGTTGTTGACATCACTACGATCAGGACGAAGCGTTTCGCCTCGTCTTTTATACCGCATACATCAAGCCACTGGAACAATTTGCCAGCGACGGTGTTTCTGTCGGACTACAATTTCAGTGTCTTCAAAGCTAAAGTGAATAGGCTCTTAATAAACTAGCGCGCTTTACCATCAACAATTGCACCACTGCTCACCATCAGGAGGAAAAGGGAGGAAAAAACATGAAACAGGAAATTATTTACCATAGTCAAATTTTCACCACGAATACCATTCGTTTCCAAGGGCTACTTAAAAAAATATACGCATAATCTGGTCAACGATTCTAGCGGCTGTTATTATATGATTACAAATGACCACCGTTTTCGATTAGGTACCCAAATAAAAGAAGAGAATAGAAGTAATTTTGTATTTAGTTATAATTAAGTTCTTGCCGATTCATAAAAATATTCTTCAATGTTAAAATTTGTAAAAAGGCCAACAGCGACACGCGGAAAAATTTGACAATTCCCTTGTTAACAGAAACGCTCGAAATGTACCTAAGGCTTACAATGCGGCTAATTTTCATACGCTGTAATATCCCAAAAACAGGTTGTGATTCTCTGAATTGTGAGAAGACACGTCTCAATTTGGCAAATTACAGTCCCTTGGCAGAGCAGAATTCGAGATACCTATTCTTTAAAGATACGTAGTAAGTGGGAAGGATTTGCTCGGGGTTGATAAATTCAGAGTTATTTGTATCACATCCTGACACATATAAAGGGGCTTACTGAGAATTGTTATTTGACGTAAGTAATACATCATGTTCAAAATTATCGCTGTCATGTTTTGTAAATAGAATTGTAATCACGTTTGGAGGTTGGAAGATAATTTTGTGGTATTTTTGGGATAACGTTTAAGCGGTTATGTAAATAATATCAATTTGTTTATTTAGTTAGGGTATGCTGAGTAGATTAGTTGTTGGTACATACATATGGACGCAAGTTTTTATGCTACCGTTCAACCGTCAAGACATAAGAGACTATGCATAATAGATCGATATATAAAAGATCCGTAACACCCACTTTGCGCACTAAACTTTTCTTTTTCTTTCGTATCAATGACTAACGATTTATCTACTTTAGCGACATCATATTCGCTTGTTCCTATCCCAATATATGCGGGATATAATAATAGGGAATGGCGCTATGTGTATTTTTCTTCCATATCTCTGTATTAGTCATTGTATATTAGTCACCCATTTTCTTAACATCTTTCGTTTATTTGAATCTATCTGTTTATCATCTACACATAACATACCTACTAGCTATACTGTTGTGTGTAATGTTTTCCCATTCATTCTCCATACAATGATGTCTTTCCGTGTTCCAGTCGCTACGTTAGGAATCAAACGCGTCCTGCCATCTCTGTCTTGGCCTACGGCTATGGTGCAGTGCGTTTAGTGGGACCCAATCGGTGGTTGGTGGTCGACTCAATAGCTAGCCTCAACCCGGCGCTGTACAACATCCGACTCACTGGAGTATAACGAAGGGCCATCCCAGACTCACTGGGGAATCTCCGCAGACAGTTCTGACTCACCGTGAACTATACGGCAACCGATTCAGACTCACTGGAACCTCAGCTGGCCTGTCAAGCATCGCAAGATACAACACTAAGCCCAGTATCAACCTCAGGTTTCCGGAAGGGAGTGCTGTAGCGGCATCAACAAATGCCACATACAAACAACGCATGTCTGTCGTTACACGGATTCTACATTTTGCAAGCAAAGTTTTCCGTATAAGAAGCATATATACAATTTCCCAAAATAAAACATTGAGCACTCATGTAAGTGCCCGCCAGACATAACATCCGTCTGGTCGAAGGATCCTCCCTTTTCTATAGGGGATAAGTGAACTTTATACACTATTGTTCATGCCTCCATACATTGTATTCCTTCTTGTTATTTTTTTTTTCATTTACCTACTTATTTTCATAGTAAACAAACTTAATCACGGTATCCTTTAATCACCATGGACAAGCATGAAAACAGCAAACATTTCCTTAAAACAGCAAAAGGTACGATAACCTTATTCAGTTCACAAATATCGTATATTTTTTGTGAAGCAGACTACATAGGAAGTTCTTCGCGTGATATGAACTAATTATTCTTCACATAAACAGAGGCCACAACAAACTTGTTCGATTCTCTCCGAGGGCCACATAATGGCTAATTGAATTACCCCAAAACTATCTCCCTCTCGACAGTGGGGAACTTGGTTAGAATATGTAGTATACCACTTAAAAGTTTTGTGGTAATATTTTTCTTCGTAGAGTGGTAAAATAATTTTCAGCGTTCTTATCCTTTCTCCTATAAAATTTTTCACTAATTCTTGCCACTATTTTTTTTTTTGAAGTTGTTATATTTTTATAATACAGATTATATAAATAAAATTGTCAGCTCTTTTTCCTTTCTTTTTAATAAGTTTGCCCCACACTAGGAATTTCTCGTGTATCATGTTGTAGGGTGCATTTACAAAAATATAAGCCCACATACACAAAGAGTCAGACCCGGAACAACTACTTGTAGGTCAAACAAATGTTTGTTCCGTGCGAGAATCGAACCTCAGACACGCAGCGCAGCAGTCAATAACTTAAACACAGCGCTAACCATGCTCTAAAATAACTTGCTAGATTGGAAACATTTAACCTGTCTCCTTTATATTTAGCTAAGTAGATAATATAAATGCCTACATTTGCCTAATTTTAATATTAGAAGTTGAGTAAGTTTAGTATTAGAAATATTTTTACGCTCCGAAACTAACCTTAGCTGTTTAATATTTATTTTCGTGTAATAAGTCATACACATGAATTTCATGAAACCTTTTGTTAACTTAAAACTAATGATTTGTCTTTTTTTCGACAAACCAGTTCATTTAAAATTACTTTGAACATTTTAAAATTAATTTTGAATTCTGAATATTACTTAATTCTGTGCGACTTTTAATTACCATCTGACGTTGTCATTTACTGCGTCTTTGTCTATAATGTCATTTTACTACGAAGCGATAAAATACTTGTGAAAATTATAATGTTTTACTCGAACATCGTTTTAACCTTTGTTCAATTAAAATGAATCATCTTAAAAGTTGCTTGATTATTCTAAATGTTGCCATAATTGCGAGACGGTTGTCCAAAATATTTGAAATTACAGATTTTGGGTACTAAAAGTATATAAGACTTGGGATTATTAAGTTTTGGGTTATGTCCTTGCCTTTATTAATATTGATGAAATTCAGAAGACAATATGCAAAAAGATAGTTATGCTTGAATGAAGCCAGCCTATATCGATTGGTAGCCAATTAAGGTTCCTTGATCCAGTTTTATGAAACCTAACATCTGTCATTTCTATATGGGTGATGTCAAAATCAAAAATATTTTGTTTAAATTTAGCTGCGAATCAGCATTTTGCGAACGTCAAAACTACATACGACATTTTCCTAACATCTTAGTGCAGCCAGCAAAAGTGCTGCATGCAAAATATATATTGAAAAAAAGTTACTTAATGTTCAATTGTTATTTCATAAATAATGTAAGTATAAGTATTGATAAGCCAGTTTTCAAAACAAATCTTCCCAAAAGCACTTGAAGCAATTTATCAAAAGCAATATTGCTCAACAACGAGCAATGAACGAGTTCAAACTGAAACACATTCCAAACGTATCGAACGTTGGCCAGACAAATGAGCTATGGCTTGATCGAGTGCCACTACACATGTGTCCCGAAACACTACATAAAAGGGTACTTGACGAAAATATGTCAATTTAACCTTTTGCACGATGAAATTGAGCAACTCTGTGTCGATTCAAGTTGCTTCTCGAGATTGGGTTTTGTGTAGGTTGTGTATTCCGATAACAGAAGTAAGTTAAAAAAAGCAAATAAAATTTATTGTTTTGGCTTTTTATTTATGACATTTTAATGCCTTTTTAAACTCTCTTTTAAATCATTACCATCATTAACACTTCAGCAGAAAGACGTCTACTACTGGATATACGTCACCTCTAAGCACCTCCATTTAGATTGGTTCTATGCTTCTCTTGTACAAAGAATTTCTGTGGCTTTCACAAGATCATCAGTAAATATTGAATGGCAAAAATTTATAAAAAATATCGACACAAGCAAGGTGTAAATCTGTACAGATCTCCCACGGTGATAATGCGCATAGAAATCTGCGTCACTGTTCGGCAATGGTCGTATTCCCCGAGCGTCGGAAGATGATATGTATATAGAGTGGTTAACTGCATTTTTTTCATGCATAATTTAGTAGAATTATATTCAAATGATTCAGGTGTTTCCGGGGATACGACAATTAGCGAAGATCTGAATGCGCATTATTGATTTAGGAATATTGTAGATGTTAGAAATATTTTGAATATAAACTTCTTAATACATGATCATTAAAAAAGATACACGACTCAATTAGATATTACAGTTATTTATCTCCCTATCATTACCTATTCTCGTCGAAAGGAATTGACCGCCCGTATTTGCCGACCGTGATGTATTATGGAAGTAGGATCGAATTTGCTCCACCAATGTTTTTTATCTGTATTCATGAATAAAACAACAGTACTCATTTACGCGAAACATGTTGACCCTTCAGATGTTTTCGCAAATGTCTAAGTTTTGTAACAGTTTTATAAATAAAATGGAAGTAAACGACTGCAACATAAAATAATTTAACATTAGACTCATAAAATTATTCTATAATTTTAAAATGAAAATCGATGCTAGAATTAAACCTACATGCATGCGTATTTTTAGTTATTGAGGTTAGAGTAAATTTCAGTGAAACGTCAGCGTGAAAATAGACAGGTAACATCATAACTGCACCTCACAAAATAACCCTTAAGCTAACAATCCTATCAATTTCCGCATCAAAGTCAAGCACTTCAATCAGGTAATATCCGAACACGCGTAATCGATTACCCGTAGAGCAGTCCCCTTTTGAACCCTGTCCGAATTATATCTGTAGCTTTGATTCCAAGGGAAGGTATAAACAAGCAAGCCCGGCCGTGTTTGTCCGCAAACACAACAACAGCCAATAAACGGGTGTATGTACTCACATACATATGTAGAAACACACTTACATGTCCTGGTCTTACATGTTGGTACTTAAGCACCTAAGTAAATGATTACTAAATGTTATTCGGTCTCGTCCATGATTTTATTAAACATGCGATTCAATATTTCGACAGTTTTATAACGAACAGTTTCAGTCAACCGTCATATGAAAGTTTTGGTAAGAAGTACAAATGTTAATACTTATTCAGTAACACCATCAATAATCAGTCGGTTTTCAGTAAAAATCCCACAAAAACTTTTGTTAAAAAAAAAAAAAATACAGAAAAAGATACAATTATTTTTAAACCGTTGAGGAGTTCTCTGAACTGTCCGCCGTCTTCATCATCAGCCAAATGTACTCGTACAGTACAATCCTGGCTCTATCATCAGATTTACTCCAGAGCTTTAATAAATTATAGTGCTTCAAAATACCTAATGAAAAAACTTACAAATGCACTAGTCGCTCCTACGATCATTGAAAGTTCCTCTTGATTTGTTTGGTCTTCCAAAAAACATATATACGGTCGAATTGAGTCACCTCCTTCTTTTTAGTCGATAAAAAATTAGACTGAAAAGGGTTGTGACGTAGTATATAAGTATATATTATTCTATGTGTGTAAACAACATAATATATAACTTATGTATTACCCGAAATAAAGGCAGTCCTGCATTATACTTTGTGATGTTTCACTCAATCTGACACCCGTCCTTATAACATGAGGTCATGAGGCGGTTTGGTGAACGAAAATTATTTCAAAATTAAAATGAGTTAAATTTTCAGTCGCGTGTGATCTTGTGCGATTGAATTTTAATTCATCAAAATAGATCAACCTCAAAATAGTCATTTATAATAGATATATGAAGTCGTAAGAAGAATATAATTGCACGATGTATACTATTTGATAAAGGAATGCAGTGGAATCTATCATATTACATACATAATTTATTTTTACACTCAGAAGTAATTGTCTAGATTTTAAGCTAAAGACATGGCTGTAATTATTGTTCATAGGACGGTAATATTCATAATTCATAGTACGTACATACTTATCCTGCACAATTGGTAGCTTATATTTGTTTTATTTTAATATTAAGAATGTAAAGGGTCGCACTAGTTTATTGAAAATGTCATCAATACTCCATACATCTACCTTTTTACTATATTGTCAGTGCGTATCTAAATACAGATTATAAACAAGTGTAACAGGCAAATTAAAACCCATATCCTGCATGTGTAAAAGGCGCAGGAAAGGCGAAGCAGGCAGGAGCGCTTCTCCTGTGAATTATCAATTTACTACGATTCCCACCCGCCTGCTAAGCGTGGAGATTTTGGCAAACCTCCCAATGCAATGAAAACTTTAGGGGAGGCCTCCGTCCAGCAGTGGACCTCTATAGGCTGAATAAGATGAAGAACAGGCAAATTACGGACATCTTGAACTTCATCAAGACATATATATTCTGCCGTCCTTACGAAAAGTGCAATAACTCGAGTTTTGCCCCAAATTGAGTTAAGTACATATTTGGAATCTGCAGAATGAGATCTATATTTTCTTTAAAGACACTTTTTACGTATCTATGGCGTAGCCGGTTTTATACTGAGCTAAACTGCAATATCTAGGTCGGTGCTTTATGATTTATGTAATAAGACCTAAATAACTATATATAGGAATAACTTACTTCCACTATTAAGTAGATTTACTAAACATATCTGCAATAAGTGTAGTAAGTATATATATAATTAGCATAGTTCGTCATTTGTACCGTACGGAGGACGGGTCTGAGCAGTTGTGTTGCGATGTGTGCCGGGTATGATGCGCCAAGTGTTGTTGTGTCGGGAGTTTGGTCGTGGAGGGTCTCCACATCAATCTCCCTCTGGCGCAGCATCGTTGGTCGTGTTGTTGGGTTTAACATTGCACCACCTCGCTCAACTGCCGTCTTCCTTCCTATTCACAATTTTTTTTTTAAGTGAATGGGTTTAATAAACTAGCGCGCTTTACCATCAACGATTGCATCACTGCTTACCATCAGGCGGGATTGCAGTCAAGCGCTAGTTTATAATTATTAAAAAAAATGTAATATTCATTTACTAGTGATAAGCGCAATAAGTTTGAGTTATTGCATTTATAATTACCATATATTTCGTTACTATTATTTTCATTTACAAGTTATAAGTGCAATTACCTAGCTTGAATTATTGTGGTTATGTTAAGGGGTCTTATTACTAATTATGGTAAGAATAATAAAATTGATGTATTAAGTAGATTTATTGCATTTATTTGTAGGAAGATTAAATGAATACTGTGCGGGACGATTAGTTATATTGTATATATAGTATTGTATTGTATATATAGTATCTGACATCGTTACGCAAACTTCGCGAAAAGGCTAGACTTTCCTAACTTTTCAAGCAAAAATTTATCAAGAGGAATAACAAAATAACGAAAACATAGAATAATAGCAGTTAAACTTGTCCCAAACGTCCCAAGTTTCGAACCTGGACTAAATTTCATCAATATCATCATCACCAACCTTTTTTTTATCGTCCTACTGCTGGGCACAGGTCTCCTCTCATACAGAGAAGGATTGAGCGTAATCACCACGCTTGTTCAATGCGTGTTGGCGATTTCAAACTTAGACAGTCCTTAAAAATATTTAATTACATATATTATGTAAGTGTTGTTAAGTCGTGTTGGCTTAGTGGTTAAAACACTAGCCTCTCAAGTATGAGTGCGTGGGTTCGATTTCAGGTCAGGCAAGTATCAATGTAACTTTTCTAAAGTTATATGTACTTTCTAAGTATATCTTGGACACCAATGACTGAAGGTGAAGGAAAACATCTTGAGGAAACCTGCACTTTAAGTCTGAAATCGCCAACCCGCATTGAGCAAGAAATTTGAGTTAAACAACACAAATAGATACAAGTATACAGCCACATAAGGGCTTGTGCAGCAAAATGCTATCTTGCGACTTTGAACTCAGTGGAGAGATTTGCGAAGAGTTTAATCGGTGAACCAGAATTGGCACACACAGACACAGGTGTAGGATAGCCAACCATTCCGTATTCCGGAATAAGTAATGAAACATAGAACTATCTTTCTGGCCGCGGCTTCGCTTGAAATTCAGTTATATCGCGCTTTTTTAGATTCCTCATTTTCGGGGATTAATTATCGTATCATTTAGCTTCTAAGTTTACATGTGTATATTCGTTTGCAATATATTACCTTATTTTAAACGACATACAGCGCCATTAATCACCGAAGTGGTATGAAGCTAACAACATTTTTGCTTTCCCTCAGGAATATCAAATTTTGCCAGGATAAAAAGTACCCTATTATTTAATCCAGACTTCTAACTTTAAGTGTGCAACATTTCAAAACTAATCGGTTCAATAGTTACGGCGTGAAAGCGGAATAAACAAACAAACAAACTCAATTTCCGATTTATTATATTATAGCAAGGATGACTTAATTACAGCCTCACCGGTCTATCAACAAACGACCCTTGGTGACGGCGAATATCCACCCTTAGAATGTCGACACCGCTACGACTAGAATGACACGTTACACCTCGCCTTTTATATCACGTACATCCAAGCACTGGAACAATTTGCCTTTCCATTGGTTTACAATTTTAGTGTCTTCAATCCTAGAAAAGACTCATAATACACTAGCGCGTTTCACCATCAACAATCGCGTCACTTACTATTAGGTGGGATCACAGCCAAGAAATTTATTACTAACCCCCTGAACAACCCCGGGTTAACAACAATAGGGCGAGATTCATGCTCATTAACGACAATCTTTTGAGTCCCATTGAAAACATATCAACACATCCTCTGAGTAAATTTTCGCTTATACCATTAAAGGAAAAAATTCCATGAGTAGGGTGTGATCCACCTTGTCAAAGGCGTCCTGAATATGCATGCAAACACCGTCAGCCTCTACTTAACGGTCCATATTTACACTATAGTATACAAGGGTGTTACTTCATAGTAGATCACTGTTTCCCAACTGTAGGAAAGACCCTCTTCCTTCAAAATATTTGAGATGACAAGTAGCTTAAAATTTTACCTACAGCTAGGTTACAATATAATTTGCCAGTGAGTCCTAAACAACACGGTTGATTCTCGGAGTTCGAATTCGGATCCAGAGGAGATTTGTGCTATAGTGTAGTATGTGTATATATTTCTTTATTTGTGCTGTATTTGTGGGTGTTTGGCGTGTACCGATGTAAGTTTGATTGAATATCAAATCATTCAACCAATCGCTGTAAAAATACAAGCAAATTAACCTTATATACCACACCACAGCTAGGCTTTTCTTTTTATTTCTCACTTTCCAGTACCAGTCAATTAATTTTGCGACGTTTGGTAATCCTGGTGTTTTTTTATATTTATTAAAAAAATAATTAATATTATTTTTTATGAAATAGCAACCAGAAACCACTAGGTTTAAACTTGAGCCGAATACGCGTTATCTTCAAAAATATGGAAAAAGAGGAAACGATTTAATTTATGAGACTATTTTTTGCAGATTATATTAAACAGTGTGGTTTCAGCACATAATTCTAGACCCTCTATCATACGAACATTGGTAGGACATAAAAAAATCTGACAGCAATATTTTTTAAACGTCGATGTCGAGTGTTGAGTGATGTTTGTTCAAAGTCTCAGTCTATTTGTAATTTAAAAATTAGATGTTTCCTCTCCTACTGTTCCTAATGTTCGTGTAACAAGTATTTTGTATTCGTTTTAAACGAACTATGCGGTACGAGAGATATGGTACGGTTCTCCGTATCGTATTTTTCGTGCACAATTGAGTTGATGTTTTAATTTTAATTTATGTTGCTTTTAATCCAGTATTACTTACTCCAAACTTTGTAAATAAACATGAATATTAAGAAGTTCCTTTTTAATCAAGTAGATATTAGATGCTTTTCAGTATTCGCAATGGTGTCATCTAGCACGAAAAATATACGTAGATGGGACAATTTCTATTCAGTAGAAATTCTTATGTTACAGTGTCAGCGTCATTACGTCATTCGAGCGGTAGTTGCTGAAAATCAGCGCTGTTGACTACAGGTTCGTCTGAAGTCACAGCATTTTGCTGAGCAATTGTCTTTTTCTGTACATATTTATTGTTGTTGTTTGTCATAACAACATATTGTTTTCCACCGATATCGCAGGCGCATCACGGATGACCGATGGATATTTTATAAATTGTCAATGTCTAAAAGTCTTAAAGGTTATGGCATCTGTTAAACATTTTTACTTTCATTTCCTCTTGTTTGAGTACGATGCTTTTGAGTATATTATATTTTATTGTTTTCTTTATTATTACTATGTGTTTATTAATATTGTAGTGTTATTATTGTAATGCGCGTTTTGATTGTGCGGATTAACATTTTTTCTTTCTTTCTTTTTGCTTTCTTTCTTTCTCTCTTTCTTCCTTTCTTACAATGTTATCTTCATAGGTTTAATACTAATTATTAACTTGCAATCTTTAAGCAAACATGACACCAATATAGTAGGTACATGAGTTATTTTCTATCACAACCATACATCAGCTTGGTACAAGGCAGTGAAACTTTACGTCACAAAGCTTAACTGTAGAAACTGAACCGATGAATTTACTGAGTCAAAGTTAGACAATCGTATACTATTCACTCATATATTCAACGCCGATGGTAATAAAATGACCATTTGGTATGAAGTTTTTGTATCATATTATAAAAGACTAGCAAATTTTGGAGCGATTACATACTCAATTCAATGTAGTGTTTCATCTTAGTTCCATAGACAGTAATTCTGAATTTTCAACCTTATTTTTGGGGTTCTTAACACTATATTGCTGTAGCTATCTATATTCCTAGCTAAATTATTTCTAGGAAAGTATTCATGAGCTCAAGCTGTATATAGGTTGACTATACATATAAGAAGACCACGCTTAATTAAGTATTGGTACTCAAAGATGACTGAGTAAACAGCAATACAATTGCGTTATAATAAACTTTTGGGTAGGTACTCAATCAATCTGAGTATAAATAAGGTAGTATGGAAGTTTTTTTAAATGGGTCATATACTCAATTTTTGCTTCTCACCACCTGTTGGCGCCACTATAACCTATATTTTAAAACCATGTCTTACCTCTCCTTGTCTCCCTTTACTGTCCCTTGAGTGAGAGAAATGGTATTACTCCCGACGATTTGACATCGTCGCGCGCGCCGCGTAGTCCGCGTTGAACAGCTATGTGAGACTTCACGAATTTTGGACTCTTTAAAAAAACCGCTCAGATAGTACATTAAGTGTTGTGCATCTTGAACCCCTCCGCCAAAGGAAAGAGAACATTTTATAATCTAATTACTATTACTTATTTTGTGCCCAAGTGAGAGAGTATATGTTTTCAAGACTCAAAAACTAAACACGTGCAGTACAGACACAAGTGCTTCACGGCGCAAGCGACCAGAGCCCGCCGGATTCATTGGAGACCAGTTACTGTATCAAGTACTCTCTCACCTTTCTCTATCCATTCCAACCCTTAATCTTTCTATTGGTGCTAACTCCCCATAAAAGTGAGAGAAGTCACCGCACACCCCCCAACACTTGACCAAATCCCTTTTAAAGAGTGAAATGTATAGTATAGTGCATAAAACTCTATTTCGTTATACTGGAGATTTCAAGTGCGTTACGAATGCCCGAAATGGGTTTTATTCGAACACATAATGTCCACTCATAAAAAGGCTGCCTGTAGGTATAACTACGCGACTTTATTCATTTGTAATTTCTTGCTCCAAAATCCATCGCATTACTTCGACGGCGACTTAATGCGATGGATTTCACCTGCACCCTAATTGCCTAACACACTATTACTATCAATTAGAATAATTTTGAAGCATATTGCTAGTCCATTGCTTCATAAGGTCGAAAAATTTATTTGCACAACAACGTAAACACAGCAATGAATAGTCAAAATTAAACTCATTGCTACTGATAGTTTATTATGCAATCACCCTGCATCTGTTTTTGTTTAGCGTTCGTTAGAGATTTTTTGGCTCTGCTCTTGAGGGGTGGGAGGGGCGTGATAAGCCTTCCTGATAAAATAGACTATCAAATGAAGTGTCAGCACTATGTGCTTGCTTTAAAGCTACCATTTACCGAGTACGTCTTTTATTGACTTGGAAAGTCGTATGTACGTGCTCTGGCGGCTGAGAGTACGTCATGCTCACCCTAATGTCTCTTTTCAAAATGGTTCAGGCGAATGGTGCTGGTCCATACGTCATGTCGTAAACGGGCCCCGTCAGTGGGAACTGGCCATCTCTTAGCTGCCATGACTTCTTTAAAACTTCGAAATTGTTTTTAGGTTTTTTTTTTTATATTTTCATATATAAAGGACGCTATAAAGTTGTATATCTTTCTGAACCGTTTTCATATGGTTAACTTCAACTCGAATCATGCAACCAAATGCTTATTATTAAATTTATGATTTAAAAGAGCGTCCATAGAATTTCTTCATCGTTATTCTTCTAGGTTTTGGAATGGGCAACTAGTTTCATTTTTTTAACTGACATACCCTTTAACAATTCTAAAGTGTCTGTAATTGGTTTCTTCTTCTTCAGCATATAAAGGACTCCACTGCTGGACAAAAGTCCCCCCAAGGCTTTCCACGATGATCGGTCTTGTGTTGCCTTTATCCATCGGGTTCTCGCGACCTGCACCAGGTCATCGGTCCACCTTGTTGGGGACCTCCATACGCTGTAATTGTTTACCTACTTGAAATTTAAATGTATTTTACTTACTTTTTTACTGTCCTTTTCTTGTGCAGGAAGGGATTTCTTATGAAATAAGCATTATCTTTGTACCATTTTTCTGTTCTGTTGTCTTTAGTGTGTACCTACATAAATGGTCAAATAAATAAATAAAACAAAATCAATATCAAAGTATTTGATTTTAATTTTGCATAGAAAAAGTACTTTCCAAATCCGACAATTAGTTCCAGAGATTAGTATGTAGTTCCAGATCTAAAAATAAACACTACAGGTTTATTATTAGTACAGACTAAAAATACTTTAGTTATGTTGAATAAATATTATAATTAAGGACGACAAGTTTGTTCGTATTGACTTCAAAATATAAAGTTATTTTTTGAAGTGAATACGCAAAGTTTTCGTTAGTCCCAAGTAAGGCCAACTAAAACTTTTCTAAGAAATTATCTCTCGTCTAAGCTAAACTACCTCAATCAATCTGCCTAAACTTTTCCCAACTTCTTTGGGATCGGATTCTAGATGCAACTGAGTACCAGCATTTTACTTGGACGTATCTCGATAGTAGAGTAGTGTAGTAGTAAAGAGTCAGTGGTGGTCCAGTGGTATCGACCACAGCTTACTTAATACTTTATTACAAAAAAAACATGCTATTGAAGAATATCAAACTAAAATCAGGTTAAAAATAATTTTAAAATTTAATTTATGATAATAGTATATAAACGATACTAAAATAAATGAGAAAAAAGCGTGCGGCGCTTTGTGCCATAATTTTTGTATATTAAGCGCCTCGTTTGATATTCTTTAAATGCATGTTTTTTTAGTTTTTTAAACTATGTTTATTTTCAACTTTTTAGTTCGACATTCTTTTTTTAAATAATATACGGATGATACGAACGCTTAAGTGGTGCTCATTTGTTTTTACCAAGCTTTTCTTGATCTCCAACAGACAGAATAGCAAGTGCTAAAATTCGTAATGATGGGTAACCCAAGCAACTAAATCTAAATCTAAATGTTAACTAAAAAATACTTTACCTGCACAAATCAATGTAAGGTAAGGTTGAAAAAAATTTTGAGTTAGAGACGGACAAACAAACAAGCAAACATACATGTGAAGCTAATAAAAAGCATGTAACATAACTAAAAGTGTAAGATAAAAACTTTTTTACAAAAAAAAAAACAACCAACTTCCAAAAAAACAAAACATAGTGAAAAATAACTAGGTAATTTTGGAAGTCGATGTCAAAAACGAATAGACAAAAACCAAAGACACAAAGTAAAAATATTTTAACTATTGGATGTTTTTGTGATGATAATTATTAAAAAATCCAATGCCTTTTAACGTCATCTTATCATAACATATTGTAAATTTTTACATGTTTTTTTTCACTTTGTAGTGATTTTTTGGAAGTCGGTTTTTTTTTTTTTTTTTGTAAAAAAGTTTTTATCTTACACTTTTAGTTGTGAAAAGTACTGCTCAGCTGCACCCGGTCAGACTGGATGCTAACGCCATCATAGTTGAGAAAAAGGCCTACAAGCAAACGACGTAGTTTTGTTTACTTTAATATTTAGCCGTAATTTTGGTTTAGATACCAAATTACTAAACCGATTTCTATAGAAATACACTAGTCGCTCCTACGATTTTTGAAAGTTCCCCTTGATTTCTCTCGTCTTCCAGCATCAGATTCTGACATGATGACTTTAGGACCACCTGTGAAGTGGGTATAGGTACTCGTGGGTATCAAACAAAATAGAATTTTTCTAATCGGTCCAGACGTCTTACATAGGTGAACATACATAAAAAACTAAGAACCTTTTCATTTTTTTTTGAAGTCGGTTAAAAAGTTGGTTTAATTTTTTGTAAAAGATGCAGAAGTTCAAAACAACTTTTAACTATTGTAAAATGTAAGTTGTGCAAATTAATAAATATACTCTGAGAATGTTTAATTAATGCTCAGAGTACAATTACTATTTATTTATATTAGTATAGTTATATAGATAAAGTAGGGTTATAAACAACGAATGAAGCTGACGTCAACCAAAGCCGCCATTTTATGATTAAAACGGAACGTTGTAATTGTCCGTTAACACAGATGTGAGTGAGTCAGTAAGAATCAAGGCGGAATAGCGTGGTAGCTCCTTTCCTCTGAGCTGTAAAACTTTACTAATGGAATCAGACAGCCAGAGTACTCGTAAACGATGTCTTGAAATGTCTCTCACTACTGGTGCCCACTGAATGATCCTTAATGTATTGCAGAGAAAAATAGGACTACAGAAACAATTTTATATGAAAAGTTACTTTAATTCGTATTATATAATTTATGATCAAAAGCAATACTGACATAAATGTAACTGAAAAAGTTGGTAACTGAACGTCGCGGTCGTGACGGTAACAAGAGGCATTCAGCTCAATACGATGCTGTGTTGTGGCCCTCTTCACCCATAACCGAAGTACAAAAACCAAATCAGTTGTTTAAATTAATGTAAACGAGATTAAACAATTGAAATAAACTGTACCTGTAACAATAATGTACCTAGGTACATAAAGCACAAGCAACAGCCTTATATAATGCAATCAATGATTAGAGAAATCGTCCGTTGGCGAACATTTAGTTACTCAAATAAAATGGGATCCAATAAGAGTTTCTAAAGCAAATTAGTTCCAGACAGTCCCGATGTTAGTTATCCCGTTTAAGCCCTAAATCTTTTTAAGCTTTTATAGGCCCGGTCTCCTGTGATAAAGTTTTTCAACTAGAACAGGATCTAATGGCTGATGTAAGGTGTTGTATTGAACAAATTTTGCTTAATAATTCATGTAAAACATGTAAATATTTTTTTATTAGTAAAAAACCCTGAAAATTAGCACAGAGATGGTTTATAACCTGGAATGACACATAATAGTACACTTTTTATTTCGATATATCCACGAGATGAAGACCTACGACCTACGGACGCAGTATTATTGAAGTGAAACTTCTTTATCGGCGTTGGAAAAAAAATTACCGTCACATTTTTATTATAATTTTCTCTAGTTAACAAAATAAACTAATAGGGTAGTTGACAACAAACAACTAATTAGTCCATCAGTCAGATTTCCAAAAAATACTAGACACTTATTTTTTCATATAAACAAAAAATGAAGTCGACACAGTACGTTGAAAACTCGTGTGACATCACTGCACGCTACACTTTTTAGCGAGCAGTGACGTCACCAGCCACCACTCTTGATATTTGATGCCTTTTATATTTGTCTATTTTTATTGATTTGATAAAACAAAATATACGGGTCTAATATTTTTCTATAATCTGAATGACGGACTAAATAGAATCATTTTTTTTACCTATGAAACATCCCTATTTGTTACGCATGAAACATCCCTATTTTTTACCCATGAAACATCCCTAGTTTTTACCCATGAAAATTCCCAATTTCTACCCATGAAACATCCACATTTTTTACCGATGAGTCATCCCTATTTTTAACCCATGAAACATTCCTATTTTTTACGCATGAAACATCCGTATTTTTTACGCATGAAACATCCCTATTTTTTACCCATGAAACATCCCTATTTTTTACGCATGAAACATCCCTATTTTTTACCCATGAAACATCCCTATTTGTTACCCATGAAACATCCCTATTTTTACGCATGAAACATCCCTTTTTTTTTTTTTTTTTTTTTTTTTCTCGAGTGGAAATGCCTTTACGCACCATACCCGTCGCTAGCTAGGCGACGAGCGTGTGTGGGACTCGCCCGGCCGAAGCCGGGAATACCCACTAAAACCACCCGGTTACCGTCGGGCCCTGCGTTGAGAGTGTCACGGGGCCGACCCGAAGGCCAAGTACTCCGTGCCACTCTCAGGGCTTGCCGGCCCTCCCCTGTAGGGCCGGTTTCCGCGCCAAAGGGGGATTACCCGGTAACGGAATAATCCCCAGACGTGGTGACCGTTGTGCAATGCACGTGCGGGAGCTACCCGCACGCGCTGGTCACTCCCTGGGGCTAAAGGAGACGGGGGTTCGTCCCCCGCCTTCTTCGCCCCACCCGTCTACGCCGGAGGGGAGCGGCAAGTACGTCCTCTTCCCGCTCCCTCTCCGCAGCCTCCTTCTGCAAGAGGACGGTCTCGCAGAAGGAGGCGGCAGCCTCCCATGCCGTCTCACTTTCAACCAAGGCTCGTACCATGGTTGCCAGTGAGAGGCGTCCGCCTCCGAGCGCCGCAACGAGATCGCGGCGCTCGTTCCGCCAGGCCGGGCACTCCACCAGGGTGTGCTCGGCCGTGTCGTCGGGGGAGTCGCAGTGATGACACCGCGGTGACTCCTCCCGACGGGCGACCCGGTGCAGGTAGTGACCGAAGCAGCCATGTCCGGTCAGTACCTGCACCAAGCGGAAGGTAAGGCTGCCATGCCGGCGCCCAACCCATCCCTCCAACACCGGACGAATCGCTCCAATCGTCCGGTGGCCGGCAGCTGGGGAGCGGAGCGCTTCCCTCCACCGGCTCAGGGCCTCCCCCTGAGCCGCTAATCTGACCCGCCTTACTTCCTCGAAGGCGGGTCGTTCCCCCCGTTCCCGGGCCGCGACACGGTGTCGATGCACCTGGGACAGAACCAGGGCATCGACCTCCCACGGGGGCGTGCCCGCGAGCACGCAGGCCGCCCCATGACTGACCGTGCGGTATGCCCGCACGGTCCGTGTCGCGATGACCCTCTGCGGCCTCCGCAGCAGGGCCACTGTTGCCCGGGAAAGGCGCTCCGCCCACACCGGGGCTCCGTAGAGTGCCATCGACCGCACCACTCCCTGGTACAGCCGACGGCACGCCGAATTCGGCCCCCCCAAATTGGGGAGGAGCCGTCCGAGTGCGGCTGCGAAAGAGCACAGCCGCGGAGCGAGGAGCCTAAAGTGCTCCTCGAAACTCCAGCGGGGATCCAGGATCAGGCCGAGGTACTTTATATGCACCTCGACGGGAACCCGGACCCCCTCCACTCGGATACGGAGACCCGGTGGGGTTCTGCGTCGTGGGGCGTGGAAGGTCATGGCCCTCGTCTTCTCGAGAGCCACTTCCAGCCCCAGGAGGCGGATGCGCCGGACGACCAATGAGGTGCCGACCGACGCAAGGTGAACCGCCTCCTCCCAGTCGCGCGCCCTGGCCGCGACTAGGGTGTCGTCCGCAAAGCAGACGACGTCCATCCGCGGCAAGAGCGCGCCACGCAGAACCCAGTTGTACCCCAGGTTCCAGAGCAGGGGACCGAGCACTGATCCCTGGGGTACTCCTACATTGACGGTCCACGACTGGACGCGACCCTCCGCGTCCTCGTACAGCACCTTCCTCTCACGGAGGTAGTCCCGCACGAGGGCGCAGAGGTAGAGGGGCACTTCATGGAACTTCAGTGCCGCCTCTATGCATTCGTGGGGGAGGGTGTTGAACGCGTTCGCGATGTCTAACGACACCGCGACGACACCCTCACCCCTCGCTGTGGCCGCCTCAGTCCACCTCTTGAGGCGAGCCACCGCGTCCATCGTGGACCGGCCGGTCCGAAAGCCGTACTGGCAGTCCGCCAACTGCGGCCCACGGCTTTCTAGGTGCTCCTGGATGCGAGAGGCGATGATCCTCTCAAAGCACTTTCCGCTTTCATCCAGGAGCACGACCGGTCTATAGCCCGACGGTGAGTCGGCGGGACGGCCGTCCTTGCGAAGGAGGCAGAGCCTGCCCACCCTCCACCTCCTGGGGAAGCGGCCCGTCGCGATGCATGTGTCCATGACCGCGCGGAACCGGTCCCCCAGGGGCTCTATGGCAATTGCCATCACCTTCGCAGGGACGCCGTCCGGGCCCGGAGCCTTGTTCTTGGCTCGGAGCCTCTCCCGGACAGAGTCCAACTCACCGTCGGATACGGGAGGCCCATCGGTCCACACCTCCAGAGTGGATGAACTGGAGGCGGGCATCCTGGGGGGCGTGAAGGGTCCCGGGTTCGGAAACAGAGTTTCCAGGACCCTTCTAAGTAGGCCCGGCTCCATACAGGATGTGGGGGGTGCCGCTCCCTGCAGCTTCCCCCTCCACCACCCTGTACGGCCTTCCCCAGGGGTCGCTGTCGAGGAGTGCGAGGAACTCCTCAGCGGCAGCGACCTTTGCCCTGCATATGGCGGTACGCAGGGCTCGATGAGCCTCCCTGTATGCCCGGCGAAGACCGTCCTCTTCGCCGGGCGCCCTTGCGGCGCGCCTCCTGCACCTCTGGTAGGCGCGCCGTGCAGCCATACTGGCGGCACGCAGGTGAGCGAGTTCCTGCGTCCACCAGTATGTCTGCTTTTTCCGGCGGGGTCCCTGGGCCCTCGGCATGGCGGCGCTGCAGACCACTTCCAGGTCCTCAGCGAGTAGGTCCGCCATGCCGTCCGCGTCTCCAATGAGGTGGGCCGGTGGTTCGGCCCACGCTCGGAACGTCGCCGCCTCCTCGGCAACGTCCCTCCGGAGATGTGCAAGCGCCCACCTCGGGAACGAGGAGGCGCCTGCCGCTGGGCCCAGGTGGAGCGGGGCCGCAGGCCCCGCAGTGGAGATCTCGAAGCGGACGTACCTATGGTCCGAGATCTCCACCGCCGTCTCTACCCGCCAGTTCCGAACTCGGTCGGCTAGGGTCGAGGTGGCCAGGGTGACATCCACTATTGATTCACCCTGCCACCTCACACACGTCGGGGTGTTGCCCCGGTTGAGGACCTGGAGACCCAAGCAGTGGGCCCACTCCACCAGGTCCTCACCGAAAACGTTCGTGACGGGAGACCCCCACGCGCCATGCTTGGCGTTGAAGTCTCCCACCACCAACACGGGGCGTGGAGCCGCCCTCCTGACCGTCCCCTCGACGGCTGCCAGGAGGCGCTCGAATTCGGCCCGGCTGCGATTGGGGGAGAAGTAGGTCGAAATGACCACCACTCCCCCCCACTGACCCGCGACGAACCCCGGACCCCTCTCCCTGAGAACGAGAGGGGGGCCGGTGCCCGCGGCGGGCCACGTGATCGCCGCCAGGCCGTCCGACAACCCTAGCCAATTGACCGAGTTCGGAACAAAGTATGGCTCTGCCACCACCGCCAGGTCTGCTCCCCACTCCGCCATGTCCTGACACAAGAGGTCCTGTGACGTGGCGGAGTGGTTGACATTAACCTGTAGAATGGCACCGATGGACCTACTGGGCATTAGCAGTGTCCATCGGTGTCCCTTCCGTTGCGGTGGTCGCAGAGCCGGCCGCTGGTGGTCCCGCTGGCGGTCCCACTACGGGGCGGCCTCGGACCGGAGGGGCTCCGCATGCGGCGCCGGCCATTCTGTGGCCGCTGGGCAGGCCCCTGTCTGCGCATAGCGCGCATTTAACAGGGGCCCTACAGGCCGCAGCCAAATGGCCCTCCTTGCCGCACCGGAAGCAGAGCCGGCTCCGGTCCTTGGCGGAGGGGGGGCAGAGCGCCGCAGTGTGCCCAAACGCATGAAACATCCCTATTTTTACCCATAAACATTCCTAGGTTTTACCCATGAAACATCCCTATTTGTTACGCATGAAACATCCCTGTTTTATGTTCAGTGCATCTTTATCTTTCTATTTTATTAAGAAAAGGATTTAAGATAACATATTTCTTCAGTTCAGATTATTATAATTATATTCGCCATCTTCTTTCATTAAAAGTCGAGTTAAGGACATACGGTGCGCGTGCCGCTTCCATGACTGGCCTTAATCGTAGAGGTGCTAATTATCTACGGTGAGCCGTGAGCATCGACCATCTATTTTGCCGCAGTAAATACCTTACCATAGATCATTGTGACCTATTTTCTTACACTATGTGAATACGATCAATGTTTGCGTGTTATCCTTGTTAATATTCTTCTATAAGTATTATCTTTTTTATAAGTATTTAGGTATACAATATGTAAAGAAAACCCTGTCCGATCCGTGAAGGTATTGTTAGGTATCGATAACTGATTCTTCTAATGGATACAAAGCCGGGCTAAACTTAAAAAAAAAAGATCCCCTAAAAAAATAAATATTATTTCGCAAAAAGAGGTAACTTACTACATTTGCGGTAAGCAACCCTTCCGCGGGCGGCGGGGGGCAGGGCACGCGGCACGTGGTCGCATCGCTATTTGCTCATAGTAATACCGGTGTTATCACTTTTTTTTTAAATTACCAAATTTCGGGGAAGATGGAATTAATTCGCGAAAAAAAAAGATTATTTCAAAATTAATTAGTATTGTTTCTATGATGATTACGTAAAATTTTATATTATATTTGGTCAAGTGTTTACCTAACTTTTATTATCCTTATGGGTCGGACAGGGTTTTCTTTACATATTGTATATATCATAAACTAGCGCTTGACCGCAGTCCCTCCTGATGGTAAGCAGTGATGCAATCGTTGATGGTAAAACGCGCTAGTTTATTAAGAACCTATTCACTCTAGCCTTGAAGATACTTAAAATGTAGTCGACTACATTTTAACACACATTTTGATTTTACATTTTTACATTTTGATTTTTTATTTTCCGCTGCTAGCAACTTGTTCCAGTCCCTCGATGTACGCGGTATAAAAGAAGAACCTAAATACTTCGTTCAGATTGTTATGGTGTCAACAACGTAAGGGAGGAAACTCGCCGTACGACGGATCATCCGATGATGGAACGGAGATGAGGGAATAAAATAAAGAAAATCTGTATTATAAAGAGGTAAAATTGGTTTGCTTATATAAGGGATATCTATCGAACTTCTCATAAAATCTTTTTTTATTTGATAGTCTAATTCCTGGCTACAGGCTATTCAACATCACGCGAAGATTCCTAGGAGCTGAGCAAAAAAAAAAGGATAGCGCGTGTAGGTGATACGGTGCGACGGGTACAAGAAATTTCGTGCGGACGAAGTCACCATACTAGCTTGTACTCGCGACTTCGTTCGCACAAAATTATTAACTTTAGCAACAAACATTGAATGACTGATGAAAATGGAAGTATCGGAATATTTGCACATACAGGAACCAAAATAAAATCACCCTATACAATAACATCATCCCCATTCAGGTAATAGGCTTGCTCCTTGTTACACGGGATTTATAAGTGGCGAAATGTGGGTGTAATTCAGGTACACCCCTTCTTATCCCTTCTGAGAATTCGGGCGTAATTTTATGTGTGCCAAAAGAAAATCCAATGACACGCACAACATTTCGAGCAAAAAAGAAATAAGTCCCTCTTCTAGAGTTCTATTCATTGATCCAAATATGTCTTGGCAAACGACAATCAATTCTCGACGTGGTCTTGGTGAGGCGTGAAATAAGTGAAAAACGGATAATGACTGTACTTTTCCCGCGATACATGCAAAGATTTTTTCTTGTGAATAGATTTTAAAAGTTTTATAAAACCTAGTCTTAGACTTCACGTCCTGAAGGATTGAAAAAAAGAGAAAATAGTTCAAACAAATTAAAAATTAATTGCCTGGTTAATTCTCGCTTACAAAGTCTAGTATTGACATATCGCCTTTCGATGGTCCGAAACATTCCTTGTATAACTTTATGCATTTCTTACCTCTTTTATTAGATACTTAAATATGAAATATCCATTTTATTAAGGTATTCTGATATTTGAGAGGTATACTGGTAGATCTCATATATGAATGCTCAACAGTGCTACAAGCATCTTGTCTATTCATACGACCAAGCATTGCAGGCTAGACGCAAGACACCCAGATTTTTTATTAAGTTGGGTTCTCACTAGTGACTTAAAGATCAATATCATCGGTGTCATGCTTAAAGCAGTAATACTATAGATTATGTATACGGATTCACAATAAATTAGTGGAACTCCGTAGAATATGCAATATGTAAAGAAAACACCATCCGACCCATAAAGGATTACTAAAGGTTAGGTAAACACATGACCAAATAAAATATGAAATTTTACATAATCATCATAGTAACAATACTAATGAATTTAGAAATAAAGAAAAAGAAAGAAAATTTCTTATTCCGCACAAACAAAACACACTTTATAACTAAATACCATAAAATTATAATAACAAACAAAATACAGGAAAAAAATAATAATATCACCAAAAGTATTGGTGATATTATTATTTATTTTGTCGTGTTCCGGCATGATGTCTGGTGAAGCCGTACGGAGGACGGGTCTGAGCAGTTGTGTTGCGATGTGTGCCGGGTACGATGCGCCTAATGTTGTTGTATTGGGAGTTTGGTCGTGGAGGGTCTTCAGATCAATCTCCCTTTGGCGCAGCATCTTTGGTCGTGTTGTTGGGTTTAACATTGCATCACCTCGCTCAACTGCCGTCTTCCTTCCTATTCGCTCAGTTTTTCTGAGTGAATAGGCTCTTAATAAACTAGCGCGCTTTACCATCAACGATCGCATCACTGCTTACCATCAGGCGGGATTGCGGTCAAGCGCTAGTTTATAACTATTTAAAAAAAAAAAAAAAAAAGTCTCGTACTATAACATGCAAAACTGCCAAACTATAAACAAAGTTGATTTGATATCAAATCTCTTCTCTTTCTTTTTTTTTTTCGCGAATTAATTCCAACTTACCCCAAATTTGGTATTTTTTTTTTAAAAGTGACAACACAATTTTCGGCGATATTATATGAGCGATGCGAGCGCCTACAGCACATGTATTAAATTACCTCCTTTTGCGTAATTATATTTATTTTATTGGGGATTTTTTTTTTAAGTTTAGCCCATCTTTGTAGGCATTGGAATTAGTTATCGATACCTAACACTACCTCCACGGATCGGACAGTTTTCTTTACATGTTGTATAAATATGATAGATAAATCGAAATATTTTTTTATTCTTTTCTTGAGACTTTCACCACCAAACTATGAGTAGTTTTGTGTTATATCGTGTAGAGATAACAACGGTAGTTGACTCCAAATAAAATTCATCAAACCATTGTATTTTCGCCCCAACACAATATCTGCGGACTTGATTAGCTATATTCAAGTCAACAACAGAATATACCAAATACGTGACATCTCAGTTTCGACGTACGCTCTCAATGAATCAACCAACACTCTAATTACAATAAACCAATTATACAAACAAAGCAGTAACAATACGCCACGCCAATAATAAGGAGGGAATACATACATCCATTTACGCATCTGGCTACCGGCACGGCCGGAACAAAGTACCAACTTAAGTACATCTGTGCACGTGAGGAGGTAGCCTTTAACAAAATTACAAGGGATGTGGAGCCAACATTTGCTCAATGATAACGAAAATAAGCCTGGGTAATGGTAAAGGTAAAGGATCCACACTTACTGTTTCATTTCATTTTGTGTTTTGTAGGTACATACGTAGTGAATATTAGTAGCAAAAAGTTTTTATTTATAATAATGTAAATTTAGAAAACCTTTTCTATACATGGCTATCGTAAATGGTTTTATGCTTCCTAACTAAGTCGACAGCATCCGTGGCGGTAGCTAACGCGGCCGCTGCGCAAGGAGGCGGTAACGATCCCCGTGCAATACACGTTAAGCCGTTGGTCCCGGTTGCCATACGAACAGCTAATGCCAGTCGTTACGGGTTGTTGGAGCCCTCAAAAATCCAACAATTAGTCTAACTGCAATGCTTCGATATCTTCACGGAAAATATCGAAGCTTAGCCAATATCAGCAGTTAGACTGGTAAAGCGGACCCCAGCCTCAGCAAAGCTGGAAAAGCTTTGGATGCGACTTTGATGCTGAGATAATGAACTGGAGTAATATAGGTATCTAGCCAACAGCCATAACCTGTCTGGTCGTTGAAGTTTTACCTGTCGGACATGCCGATTTTCTCACGATGTTTTTCTTCGCAGCTTTGAAAGCAGTGGTGATGAAATAACTTACACAAAATGAAGCGCCAGATGGGGTTCCAACCTACAACTTGTAAGGCGCTTTAGGCCACAGCAGCTCACACATTTTTTTATAATTTATTGTAAACTAGTGCTTGACCGAAATCCCGCTCGATGGTAAGCAGTGATGCAATCTTTAATAAATCGCGCTAGATTATTAAAAGCCTATTCACTCAAAAAAAAAAAAAAACTGAGAGAATAGGAAGGAAGACGGCAGTTGAGCAAGGTGATGCAATGTTAAGCCCAACAACAAGACCAACGATGCTGCGCCAGAGGGAGATTGATCTGGAGACTCTTCACGACTAAACTCCTGACACAACATCATTTAGCGCATAGTAACCGGCACACATCAATTGAAGAGCAGTCCAGGCGTCCGAAACTATCCAGCATTTGTTATTTGAATGTCCGAGGCACGACCGTGATAGATACGACCTGGAAGTAAGTACAGGATTAAATTTGTCGGAAACGACCATTGCAGAAATTATAGCAGATAAGCACTGCAGGCCGTATCTGGAGCGGTTCTGCCTCAAAATCGCGAAAGCGTCCATTGAACGAAATCGGACAAGGGCAGCACAGCCAAGCACTGTGCCGTCGGCAGGAATTGTTTAAGATTGGAATGTAACTCAGATAGATTATAAGTAGAAAGTAGAAAAGACTATAAGGAATTGTAATACCATGATTAAAAGACAAAAGAATGACAAAGAAAAGAATAAAACATAAGACGTGGGAAAAGAGTGACCCAAAAGAAAAGAAAGTAATGACAAGGCCAATGCCGCACAAGAATTGACGCGAAAAAAAAGGAATTGGCAGTATATAAAGAAAAGAGCAAAAAAAGAATTCTTGCCACGCAAGGAGTGAGTTGACGGAAAATTTAAAAAAACAAAAAAAAAAAACCAGCACACATCGCAACACAGACCCATCCTTCGTACGGCTTCACCAGACATGCTGAAACACGACGAATCGCTTGGAGGCAGGACTTTATTTCTTTGTCAGGGTATTTTGATCAAATTATCCACTAACCTCATGCTACAAATGAAAATATATTTTAACTACATCATGAGTTACTTATGCTTGTCGTGAATTGGAGGGTTATAAATTGATGACGTAACACAGATTCATGTCAGCGTCACAAAACATGACATAGCAGTTTTCTTTTGCAGTTTAACTACACTCACCAAATCTAGTCACAACAATGATGACATCTTCCAAAACTTCCTTCAAAATTGATTATGTTGTTGTGTGGACACTTTTATACCTGTATTCAATGAGCATTACGACCTGTTATGTTATAAAATAGACCGTTAACATAAAACGACGCATAAAACTCCCAGTACTATAACTATTGGACGACTCAACTTATGACTCCGAAAAGAAACTTGGAAACCTCGGTACTGTTATGTTCCTAAATGTTGTAAGTTGAAAATATAGTGGAAAAGTACTGCACTTGCAGAATTTATCAGTTTTGACATTCAATGATAGGACATTGACTCCTGTGACATTGTAGCATACTTTAGTGACAATTCGAAGGATAAAATATGAATACCATCAAAGGTATTCATATTTTATATACATGTTCAACTAATCTCATCTTCACAGAATGTAAGACAGATTGACTTTTATGAGAGTAACATAGTGGGCGTGCTTTTGGGCTTGTGTTAATAGACGAATACTGTATCTGCCTGCTCCCAAAGAAACACATATATAATACGTTGGATTTGGCCTTCTAGCCTCTTTTGGCCTGTTCCTTCTTCTTTCTATATAGAAAAAAAATTACCCGTAATTGGGATACTAGTTAGGGGAAGTCATTGCTTCATTTTGCGTTAAGGATATTTATTTTTTCCAACAACAGATACTTTATACTCATGTAACGTTATAATAAGACTAGCACCATAAGTATAATCTATTACCCTCGGGGGAAAAGCTGGCCTAAAGCAATATAAATTACCTTTCAAATACTTGCCTCTGGAATTTTGGCAGAATAAAGTCATGTTCTTGTTTTGAAGGAAGAACAATCAGTCACTATGAACTTTATTTTTGCAGAATAAAGAAGTATTTGTGGAAACCATATATTTTTTCTAATAATACACTATTTGTGTATTTTTCATGAATACAGGACCAATAGTGGCTCCGATTTTCTTGATCACAAACTAAACTAATTTTAAGTTAAGTGCATCTTTTTCTTTCCATTTCATTAAGAAAGGGATAGAAGATAACATTTTAGTTTAATCCTGTCGAATTAAGATACTCCATAGACAGTATAGACGCGATTATAAATATGGCGACTTTGACAGGTCTAAACTGACATTTTATCTTCTGTCCTTTTCTTAATGAAATAGAAAGAAACAAAGTACTGAACTTAAATTTAATTTAGTTTGAGAACAAGGGAAAAGGGGCCAGTGACAGAAGTTAAAGAGAAGGCTGCTATAGTTTGAAAAGTCGTCGAAAGTGCGTAGAATCGGATTTTCCTATTTACAATTCAAAAACATAGAGAACTACAAAAAAAAAAAAACAGTCTTGGCCTAAGAATTGAGCCCACGAGGATTCCGTGTTCAGTAACCGCAGGTGACCGTCAGAAAATAATTTACTTAAAAGTACCTGAGAATTCAGTTTATTCATTTTATTTGCCTTCTTAAAAATGCGAAATACGTCCCTTGAGCACAATATTTTAAGTTAAATAGTCGTTCTACAATTCTAAAAGTCTAATAAAAAGTCAAACCATTTTCGTAATGACCTATAAACCTTTTTAAATAGTCAATGGTTTGCAGAGAAACAGTCTATAGGAATACCTTTCACAATCTGTGCCCGGCTAGAGTCAAGCTTCTTCATTATCAATACAATATGTACCCAAGTTTAATAAGACGCTCAGCTAAATGCTGTGTTCCACTTACTAACGTCATTAATACTTGGTTATGAATTTTGAATTCAATATTCAATGACATTTGCGAATTCAATTTCAATGTTGACTTTAGAGCGTGGAAATGAATTGGGCGTGGAAAATTATTCTAGCCGATATTAATAGACTGTTGGGTATTCACGGATTAAAATATGTATTATTGATGAAAGAATAGTAGTTTATGAAACTGTTACATAATGAGGGATATTATGCACGAGTACGAGTTTAAAAAACGAGCGAAGCGAGTTTTTTAATAGTATCACACGATTGTGTAATATCCCTCATTATGTAACAGTTTCATACACTACTTTATCTAATCTCATACATTCTAAGAAACAATAATAATCATGTGTCCAGCGAAACACAACAACGACTCGCAATGCAAAGAAACTTATTTGGCGCCAAAATTCTGCACCCTGCATCAAAGCGCACGCGCCAAAACGCGCGCAGCCACAGATAAAAAATGAAATAGTGCTATCTATGGTTTGTAATCTGTACGATAATGAAAATAAAATTTATTATAACATTATTTTGGTAGAGAAATAATGTTATAATTTAATTTTTTAATTTCCTTTCGATATACTATGGGTAAAGTACGTCAATATAAACTCCTTTTTAGTTTTATATTTTTAATTTTTTAATACGAGAGTAGATAAATATGATTATAATATCTCTATTACAACTTGTTTGAAGTAAGATTTAATTTATTTTGTAATTAACACATATTAATTGTCTCGAAACTGAAAGCCCTGTTTGATAAGATTAAAATATTAATTTAATTCTATATTTTCTTTGAATATTATGTTTCGGATATCATCTTATCGTCGTTTCTATAGATGAGTTAGCACATTAATCAAAGTTAACTCGAATAAGCTCATAATAGCTGCCATACGAGCGAATTTAAACAAATCAGACCCCAAGTGGAACGTACTCTGAATGGATACCGCCACAGAGACTGTCGTGGTGTTCAACTCGTTTCAAATTCCAAGGCAGTGGCTTGAATGCTCTTTCCTCTCAGCCGGTAACACCGCCCCCTTCTTCACCCTTCCAACGCCCACATAAACGGCTTCAATTGTTATAGACACCGGAAGCTCCGGTGAAATAATCCAAGTAACTGCGAGCGCCTTATAATCACTGATAATACCGTTGTCTTTATGTGATCAAACAAATTTAATGGTGTAAATAATATGATGCGTGAAGGGAATAATTAGGGGATCTTATATGTATTAATTTGGGTTTTGGAAGTAATTAATAGAGCTCGTGAAAGTTTTGTGCATGGTAACTGTCATATTGTTACAATGCCTGGATGCCTTCAATGATTCGCTTTGAAGTATCGGTTAAGATCGAATTTTATTTAGATTATTTCTTTATAGTGGTAACATTGAATAGTAGGAATGGTTCGCTTAATGATATACCAAAAGATAGAGAGAATAAATATTAGCACAGATTCCCTTTTCCACAACCTAAATTAAATTTAAGTTTAATATATTTTTTTCTTTCTATTTCATGAAAGAAGTAAAATATTAGATGCTCCTGTCAAATTAGGGTATTTCTTAGACATTTTATACGTCACTAAAAAGGCGGCAACTTGAAGTACTGTCAATTTACGTCAAGCACTAACCATCTCAGTGATTTGACAAGACTAAACTGATTTTTTGACCTTTCTATAGGAAAATAGAAAGAAAAATATGCATTAAACTTACAAGTTTAGTTTATGCATAAGAGAATCAGCGAATTTATCTACTTTACTTAGTCGACCGTGGCAATTGTTTCTATATCATATTGAGTTTTCCTCAGCGAATTTCCACGTATAGTGACTTTTAGCAGCTTAGCCTAACCATCTCAGTCCAAAAAAATCCCCAATAAATGTGAGGGTCAGCGAATTTGTTGGCGACTAGACCAATAAAGCTTTGGAACTAAGTCTATTGTTAGGGTCGGTGCGGCCAACATTTGATACTTGGTCAACAGTTAAGGCAAAGTGGGTCGGTGGTACCCTTATAATCTATTTTCTGTATAATCCTGCGGCTTTTATAAAAATTGGATGCTAAATCTCCGACATATTTTTCAAAGGGCTCTTTAGATAAAATAAGTTGTTTACAGTGGATTAGTTGTTCCATTTACAAATACTTTGTGTCACACTTATTTTCAAACCATTTTTTTGCTGTAATTTTATCCTAGATTTTCTGATGCTGACAAAAATTATAATATAACTAGTTACCGACATTTAAGTTCGACTCCAACCTTTAATCAAGTTTTCTTCATTAACAAATAAGATGCAAAAATCCAAAATACTAATAAATTAATGCTGCAAACATTACCCACCACACCTGAATTCTAATATAGACTAGAAATATCGATATTTTTAGATATTTCAAGAGGAATCAAGGGTTTGAGAATGAAAGGCATCCGACAGCGACCCACGCAAGCTGTAGGAGTTAATTGGAAGGCTCGGATAACTTATTGGTTCTTGTAGTTTCCAGCTAGGGCCTCTTTATGTTTACCGAGTATTACTCTCTGTAGATATTTGGTGGTTTTGTTCGACCGGTTAAAAAGCGGAATTAATTAATATTGTTTGGAACATCACCTATTTGTTAAATTTAATACTTGTGATGTACTCGTAGGAGTAGAATTTTTGCGAATTTTAGTTGAGCTTCAAATATTCTTGAGATTATTTTAAGGGAAGGTAAACACCTACCCAAAATTAGCCTCAATTACTTGTTATTTCTTTTTGAAATATCTTGAGTGTCTTAGACGTCCATTTACTGAAATTGAATTCCCGAAATAGAAAGACTACTACAACCAAAACTGTTTTTAACCGAATTCAAACATGATGAAGAATTCGATCACATGTGCTCTTCTTATGTTTATTCGGGGATAACTTCTTCATTTATGCATCGATTTTGATAATTTATTTTTAGTTGGAGTAGTTTTTTAGTTGCATTGTAAGAACGTTAGGGTTTGATGATGGAAGACCAGAGAAATCAAGGGGAACTAGCGCATTTGTAAGTTTTCTCATTAGGTATTTTAAAGTACTGCAATTTAATAAAGGTATGGATTAGATCTGATGATGGAGCGGACAACAGGCGAGGGAACTCCTCACCGGCCTAAAGTTGCTACCATGAGTTTGTGCTTCATTAATTTGTATTAGTATGAACGTTACACCCAGATGGGTTAAGACTATCATTAGGGGGCTGATGAAGAAGACGAACGTTCAGGGAACTCCTCAACGATTTGCGGTAGTTACCTAGTGTTTGGACTTAATTAATTTATATGGGTAAGAAGTTTGAATCTATATGGGTTATAATGAAAGTCTGTAAAAGATCTGATAATAAAGACCATAGACACTCGAGGGAACAATTTACAGCATTGAAGTATAACGTTAGACAACCGCTAACTACTAGTCATGCTGATGACCAACCAACCAATGAAAATCAAGAACCTAAATTTGATCGCGCTATCTCTAACAATGCTCATTCATACAGTCAGGTCCTAAAGAAATACGCTACGCTACCGCTACGCAAGGAGGCGCGGGTTCGATCCCCGTGTGCAAATATCTGTATGCATGAATATGAATATTCTCACTGGTCTGGTCGTGCCTCGGAAAGCACGCTAAGCCGTTGGTCCCGGTTGCCATACGAACATCTAATGGCAGTCGTTACAGGTTGTTAAAGCCCTCAAAAGTCCTACAATTGGTCTAACTGCAATGCTTCGATATCGCCTTCGGGTTGTGGAGGTCAGACGGCATTCGCTTCATGGAAAATATCGAAGTTTAGCCAAAATGAGCAGTTAGACTGGTAAAGCGGACCCTAGACTCCAAATCTGAAAGCTTCAGATACGACTGGGATTAACGCTGAGATGAAGAAGTTCAGTAGTGTGGTATTTAAACCAAAAGTAGGTACCAGCAAAAATTCAATTAAACAAAATTGTCTCGTTTGCAGCCTATTCTCGACTATGTTGACGACAGCGTCCAGTTTGACTGGATGCACCTGAACATCACTTTTCAAAACTCAAAAGTGACAAATTAAACCTTTTTTACAAAAAAAAAAAAAAAAGAACCGACTTTCAAATAATACTATAAAGTGAAAAATAACTAATTTCGAAAGTCGGTGGCACAAATAAATACATCAAAAACCAAAGTCACAATGACCATGACATGTATATTCGTTTTTCCACCGACTTCCGAAATTAGTTACAAATGTATTTTTTTAATTTTTTCACATATTATACTACAAGCCTACTATACTACTTCGTGTATGACCGCAATCCCGCCTAATGCTAAGCAGTGATGCAATCGTTGATGGTAAAGCGTACTAGTTTATAAAAAGCCTAGTCACTCTAGCCTTGAAAACACTTAAATTGTTGTCAGATGGAAACACCGCTGCTGCCAAATTGTTCCAGTCCCTCGGTGTACGCGATATAAAAGACGAGGCGAGACGCTTCGTACGGATCATAGTGGTGTCGGCAACGTAAGGGTCGATACTCGCCGTACGACGGGTCGTCTGATTATAAAACGGAGTTGGGGTAATTAAGTCATGCAATTCCCTTGCACACGCTTCAAAATTCATCTTAAAGAACACCGACAGGCTTTATTTTTGACTATAAAGTCAGTTTTTTTGGAAGTTGGTTGTTTTTTTTTTCGGTAAAGCTTTTTGTAATACTTATACAATTATTTTAACACGAGGAATCGATGCAATATAGGATAAAAGTGAGCCACGAACTCTTTAACTCGAGTTTAGAATATAATCTCGTGGCTCACTGTATAGAGAATATACCAGACGTACGTATCTCGACAATATATTTTCCCTTACCAATTTTCAATTTGTTCTCAAGTTGATCTATCGAATAAGAAACTGCTATGCATTAAATGGAGTGTTTGTTTCCAAATCGTTATAAAGAAATTCTATCTAACAATGTTTGTTTAGATATAATATTTTATATAACTAGGGGTCTAGTTTTAATAATTTGTATACTGTTTTTAACATTTATGATATTAAATTTTGTGTCATGTCAACTCAACGCTTTCGATTCGCTGAAATTTTCTTTTTCTCGTTTTCGTATTCCAACAAAATTATAGTTTTGGAAAACATACATCCACTTAAATCAAAAGTAAGTAATTTTTTTGGAGACGGATACTGTAGACAGATTCAGACACTGACTGTTACTGTGTCCATGATTTCAGTACATGATTCTTATACCCCAGTGAAGGCATTTTTTAAATTACATTTCAAAGATTAAAACTTTGCAATATCCATAATGCATTAATGAATTCATGGCAATAGGTTACGTGACATTGTTAGTTTGCGGGATATAGCCACCTTGTATTTATCCAAGAATAAAAGACTAAATTCCTACCAAAAAAATCAAACTCAATTATTGGTCCAAAAAAAAACATAAAACATTTTGTGAGGCGTGGACAGTTGTAAATTATAATAGTAATACGTGAAATAAATTATAATTTTCCCACCGTTTCAAAGGCTCAGGACAGCCCCTCAAGTCAGCCTTTCGCCGGTCAGTCGGTCAACCTTTTGTTATAAACGTGAACCATTAATCAAGTGACATTTCTTCAAGTGAAGTATTTTTTTGGGTCAACTGACAAGATAAACCTTTTCACACCGATTCAGAGATCCTAAAGAAACTATGGCTTTGAAATGTAATTTCGCGGATTTGGCGCGAAGATAACTCATGGTGAGGAATATAAATTATTGGACCACAATTCAGAATGTAGTCAGCATCTTCCTGTCGATTGTAGTCAAGCGGTAATGTACGACTAACTGGTCAAGGTACATCAATTGCAAGTGTGTAGAATTTTATTATTGGTTTGAATAAAATTAAAGATATTGCCAAGTTGGGAACAAAGAAAATAACAAGAGAAGGTAATTTATTGGAACTAGTACAAGAAGGATAAATACTAAATATTTGACACAAAAAAATAAACCTTTTGACAATGTCCACGTGTATAATTGTATAGGCAAGTACAGTCGAATAGCCACATTGTGTTATAAGAACATAAATTTCTTAAAATAAAAAGGAGTTATTGTGAACTGAAGAACTAGGTATGTTAATTTATTATTATTCTTATTTTTCTTCAGCCTATAGAGGTCCACTGTTGAACAAAGGTCTCCCCAAGGCTTTCATTGCTTTGGGGGGTTTGCCATAATTCCCACGCCTAGCAGGCGGGTCGGGGTTTTTTTTTTTTTTTTAATATTTATATACTAGCGCTTGACCGCAATCCCGCCTGATGGTAAGCAGTGATGCGATCGTTGATGGTAAAGCGCGCTAGTTTATTAAGAGCCTATTCACTCAGAAAAACTGAGCAAATAGGAAGGAAGACGGCAGTTGAGCGAGGTGATGCAATGTTAAACCCAACAACACGACCAACTATGCTGCGCCAAAGGGAGATTGATCTGAAGACCCTCCACGACCAAACTCCCAACACAACAACATTTGGCGCATCGTACCCGGCACACATCGCAACACAACTGCTCCGACCCGTCCTCCGTACGGCTTCACCAGACATCATACCGGAACACGACAAATCGCTTGGCGGCAAGGCTTTGTCTGGTGGGTGGTAACTTCTGCCGGCGGCCGATGTTATGGGTAATTTGATATTCCAAAGAAGAAATACTGCTGCACGCTTCCCTGGTGAAAGTTCATCCACGGGAGGAGATGGGTTGGTACTATTCTAAGCCCGGTACCACATGGGCAATAAATAATAAATTATTTTATTAATAAGAATATAATTTATTATATTTAAATATATTGAGGGGCATGGGAGATGATAGTGCATCACTGGCGCTTTGCTGCTACATACATTACAATTTTTGTTACAAAGGTACTTTAATAGACCACACTAGTCTCTTCAAAGAATGAAATCGTATCAAATATTACGTTAAAAATTTATTTTCGCTTACATTTCCTCACACATAAATATCAAGCTGTATCGAAGCATATTTTTAAAACTGTGCTCCATATAGAAGTTCTATATTGAAAGCTTCATGCAGTGATAAGTTGCCAACCATCCGCCTCGAATAACTTAATAATAAATAACCAACACTTGACGCTTCCGATTTCGAATTTAAAATAAACAGTTGAGTTCTATTTCAGCACATGCGGGAATAAAAATATGGAAGACAGCGAAACTAGCTGCAAATAACTTTCAAACCAAATTAAAAGAGGGTTGAAGTTTTTCATACTACCTACCCGCCCTTTTGTTTGTTTTACAAAATGATGACCATGCATGAAATGCAAACAGGGGGGCAATCGCGCTAAAATAATTCAACCAAAACAGAATTGGATCGCAACCAAACCATAACTTTTGTTATGTTTCGTATCGCGCTAATGGTTTAACCATAACTGGATCGCAATTGGAACCTAACCGTTGTCAAATGACAAAATTGAAACAAAGCTAACTTTTTCTATGTCATGTCAAACTTACGTCTAAACGATTAGATTTAATTACAATTGATTTAGTTTTAATTATTATATCTGATGAAATGTATCACTGATACCTACATTGATTTTACTTCAACCGAAGTTGACACTTTAGCGCGATTCGAAATATATACACACATCAAAAGTGTCTAGGGATCAAGCATTTTTATGCGGATTTCTTGAGATTGAGATGTGGCTTTGTAATAAATTTATGATTTTATAAATTTATATGGATCCTTTTTGGTGTATTTCATAATTTGAATCAGGAACTGTGAATCAAATTCGAGTAAAAGATGAAAATCAGCTGTCAATATTTTCCCTATAAAAACATACAACGCATTGAAGACATTATTAGTGCTACTGTTTCCCTACTACTGATTAAAACCAACGTTATTATGGAGCGGCGACGTCATTTAAGCAGGGAAGAAATGCTCAGAGCCGTGGGAATGATAGAAGCTGGTTCCCGGCAACGTACTGTGGCTTTAGCTCTGAATACAAGTCAGAGTGTTATCAGTCGACTTTGGACACGTTACCGAAGCACTGGTACCGTGGCTGAGCGCCATGGAGGACGGTATCGCTGCACCACACGGAGACAAGACCGATACATTCAAATCTTAACTCGAAGATCTCCAACAATAACCGCCATGATGTTAGCCGTGAGGCTTCATCACTCTTCAGGGAACTTAATTAGCGACCAAACAGTCAGAAACCGCTTGCATGAAGTGAACCTTCATTCCCGAAGACCGCTACGGGTACCACCTATAGCAATGCACAATCGTAGGATTCGATATCAATGGGCTCTTGAACACAGAAATTGGGCAGAAGAACAATGGCGTTTCGTGTGCTTTTCTGATGAGTCTCGTTTTGGTATGAGACCGGATACAAGACGTATACGACACTGGAGAACCCCTGGACGTCAACAGCGATTAAAATCCTGCCAGGAAGTCCATCCTTATAGTGGTGGAACCATCATGGTATGGGCGGGTATTTTGATCGGCGGAAGAACTGAGTTGATTTGGATCAGAGGCAACCTCAACGCTCAAATTTATGCTGAGACGATTGTATCAGACGTCATCGTTCCTCTACAAGTGCAAATCGGTCCCTTATTTCAGTTAATGCATGATAATGCACGACCGCACACCGCAAGAGTTGTAAGACAGACTCTCGCCGCAGCTAACATCAATGTCCTGCCCTGGCCTGCTCAGTCGCCAGACTTGAACCCGATTGAGCATGCATGGGATATGCTACAGAGAAGAGCTCTGCCGAATATGGAGGGTATCCAGTCGCAAGAAGACCTTTTTTTGTTGTTGCAACGAACATGGGCGGCCATTCCACAGCGTGATTTGGATGAACTCATTTTGAGTATGCCAAACCGATGTTCTTGTGTTGTTAGTGTTCGCGGTAGAAACACGGATTATTAATTGTTTAAGTTACCCAATAAAATTTTAGAGAAAACTGTTATTTCAGTCTTTTTTTCGAACTTTTGTGTTAGTGGTTCAAATGTCAAATATCCCTTTATTAGGAAAATGGCAAATTTCTTTATTAATGCAAAGGTGACTTGGTTTATCGTTACTGTGACAAACGAAAACACTTTATTTGATGAATCCTTAAAGAAAATTTTAATTAATATCAATCAGGAGAAAAGTTATTGCAAAAATATATGTTGATCCCTAGACACTTTTGATGTGTGTATATATATTTATATATATATATATATATATTTAATAATTATAAACTAGCGCTTGACCACAATCCCGCCTGATTGTAAGCAGTGATGCGATCGTTGATGGTAAAGCGCGCTAATTTATTAAGAATCTATTCACTCAGATTGAGCGAATAGGAAGGAAGACGGCAGTTGAGCGAGGTGATGCAATGTTAAACCCAACAACACGACCAACGATGCTGCGCCAAAGGGAGATTGATCTGAAGACCCTCCACGACCAAACTCCCAACACAACAACATTTGGCGCATCGTACCCGGCACACATCGCAACACAACTGCTCAGACCCGTCCTCCGTACGGCTTTACCAGACATCATGCCGGAACACAACAAATCGAAACTAAACCATAACTTTAACTGGATTAGATACGAACAAGAGTTGAACTTCTACTGTTTTATTTAGCGCGATTACCCCCCAGAAAACATAATAGGACCAAACTCCGTTAAGCCTCACATTTACAGATGTTGTTTATATGTTTGATTTTTAGGAAATGGCTATGCAATATTTTTTATTATAAATAAACATTTTCAGTACACTTTATTCAATGTATTAGTGTAATAATTTTCAAACATCATTTTAAGGACAATAAAAAAGTCGTGGTGGCCTAGTGGTTAAAACACTAGCCTCTCAAGTATGAGTATGCCAATTCGATTTCAGGTCAGACAAGTAGCAATGTAACTTTCTAAGTTATATGTATTTTCTTAGTATATTTTGGACACCAATGACTGATTACAAGGTGAAGGAAAACATTTTGAGAAAACCTGGACTTTAAGTCTGAAATCGCCAACACGCATTGAGCAAGCGTGGTGATTACGCTCAATCCTTCTCTGTATGAGAGGAGACCTGTTCCAAGCAGGGTGACGATAAAATGGTTGATGATGAATAATAAAACGGGATTAAAACTATGTTAAGACTATTGTTAAAACTCCCTTGTATGTGTGTCTGTCACCAAACTGCTTTATCTCAATAACCATGATAGTTAGACAGCGGATATTTTCACTGATAATGTATTTCTGTTGTACAACAAACCAAAAGCAGAATTTAATAAATATTTAATAAGGTTCTTCTATATAACAGGTGTGATATTTAAAAAAAATGGTAAGGAACACTTCGTGCGTAAGTCAAACTTCAGTCAGCCTTGGCCTGTTTTTATGAATTCTTTAATTAACTACCTAGTTTATATTCATAGCATTTTATATAGTACCGTTGAAAATGTTGAAATATGTTGATTTCAGTAATAAATTAAGTGCTTAAATTCTTGAAAAGCGGCAACCCATCCATCTTCGGGAAGTATTGTGCACTTCACCTAAGATGGACCAACACGACGGACGCTCGATCAAACTAATCTCAGCTGTTTTAATTTTTTTTTTTTTACGAAAAATTATAAAACTACTTAAGAAAAGTAAATGGTAAAATATTGAAAATTCAATTTGTTTTGGCTTTTAATATTCCCGTTGCTGGATCCAAAGCCTCCTCTCTTTTATGAAGAAGTGGGGTCTAATTCACCACTCGTGCCCAGTGTAGTTTGGTATTAGTCACATGCCGTCGAATTTTTGGTATAAGGACATACAGATTTTCCTAACAATGTTTTTCATAATAGTTTTGAGAGCCAAATGATTACAATTATATACACTAATGTACCACCCCGCATTGAGCAAGCGTGGTGATTACGCTCAATCCTTCTCTGTATGAGAGGAGACCTGTGCCCAGCAGTGGAACGATAAAAAAAGGTTGTTGATGATGATAATGATGACATGGCTGCTCTTGCGCTGCATAAATGCTGTATGTGTGTTTATATGGATTTCCTGATGATTTATTTTTTGTTGTCTTGGTTAATTTCTGGGCAATACAATGGGCCAAACTAAGATTACGACAGGTTTTATTCAAAAGTCAATCCACACTCAAAAGTTAATAGAATTACGAAATACACCTTGAAAGTAAACATGTGTCATATCAAAACGTGGACATCGTTTAATACCTGCATACCAGCAATTCTCAATAATAATTTAACTATAATGTTTATTTATATATTAATTTATTAAGCATGGAAGACTTACAACTAAACAAATCAGTTAAGAAACAGTAAGGTTAGGATAGGTTATTGTTTTCCTCTCGGTGGTAAGTAGGCCATAACATCGGCCGCCGGCATTTACCACCCACATGACAAAGTCTTGCCGCCAAGCGATTCGTCGTGTTCCGGCATGATGTCTGGTGAAGCCGTACGGAGGACGGGGCTGAGCAGTTGTGTTGCGATATGTGCCGAGTACGATGCACCAAATGTTGTTATGTTTTTCTGAGTTAATAGGTTCTTAATAAACTAGCGCGCTTTACCATCAACGATCGCATCACTGCTTATCATCAGGCGGGATTGCGGTCAAGCGCTAGTTTATAATTATTAAAAAAAAGTTGGACTGACAGCCAATAACAAGTCCTCCCTTATATATTACAGAATATTAAAATAAGAAACATCCTATGGTTACTAGGTAAGTGGGTACGCGTATAACCAACAACTAATTTCAACCAAGTAGTTTCTGTGGTATACAGAAATTACTAGTATTTCTTGCTCATATAGCAAGTTAATCACAAAGCTAATTATGTAATTGATTAAATGAAAAAGACACGGTTATATTCCTAAGTTATCATACCAATCCATCATTATACTTTTGGCACAGAAATCAAACCATCATAATTAATAATATATCACTACTCATCTTATACCGTACCTAAAACCCGGGACTGTTATATAAATTGTGTCGACAATTCAAACATGAAATCAACGGTGACTCCCAGACCACACTCAACTCTGGAACGATTCCAAAATTTCCTAGGATAAACGTCGATGGTCGGTACTGGCAAAATGATTTACCGACGTTCAGTTGTTATAAATTTTCAGGAAAACCTTTTTTGCTGGACAGCGCTGATGTTGGTTTTTTTTTGTGTTGTCACTTGATTAATTTAATTGATGTTGTTGATACATTTTTTATGTTTTAAAAAATAAAGTCTAATTTAGTAGATATGAAATAGCCATATATGCAATATGTAAAGAAAACCTTGTCCGACCTATAAGGGTAATAAAGGTTAGGTAACACACATGACCAAATATAATATGACATTTTACGTAATCATCATAGTAACAATACTATAGAATTTTGTAATAATCTTTTTTTCCCGCGAATTAATTCCAACTTCTCGGAAATTTGGTATTTTTTTAAAAAGTGACAACACCGGTATTATTATGAGCGAATAGCGATGCGACCACGTGCCGCGTGCCCTGCCCCCCGCCGCCCGTGGAAGGGTTGCTTACCGCACATGTATTAAGTTACCTCTTTTTTTTGCGAAATAATATTTATTTTTAGGGGAATGTTTTTTTTTAAGTTTAGCCCGACTTTGTATCCATTAGTAGAATCAGTTATCGATACCTAACAATACCTTCACGGATCGGACAGGGTTTTCTTTACATATTGTATAATGGTTTTTATTACAAAATATTTGGTTTTAATATGTGACCATGCGTATCGTGATAAACAGAAAAAGGAGTTTTACTATCTTCAGTGCGTCAAGAAATAATTAGCTAAATATAAAAATAACAGCCGCAAACATCGATTGATCAGGTTATGCTACGCATGACGCGGTTCGTCTGTGGATGGGTGACCATATTTACAAATCGAGAGCCCTCCAGCTGTCATTCGTAGATCTTTAACGGTCGTTACGGGTTGTCAGAAGTTCGAAAGTCTTAAGAATGGGTATCATATTACCCACCCAACAGACATTTAAATGGATGAGTAGACGTTTTGTTGGCAACTTAATGTTATTTAATATAATGTCATAAGGACGTTTACTCGACGGCATTAAGGCCCATTTTATTCAACTTAGGCGCTAATAGTTTTGTATAATAGTCATGTACAGTCGCATAGTAGTCATATTTACGTCAGCGATTTGACTACATGTCATGTAATGACAACTGTCGCGGCGTGTACCCACTTGAATTCATGTCGAGTAATGGCTCACAATATGACTTTTATCCAATGTAATTGTTGTGTTATTGTCATTTAAAGGTGCGCTTATTTGAACGAATTCTATTACATATGATAGATTATGTTAATATAATTTGGCAGTGTTTTTGACAGCAGAGTTAATATTGTATATTTCCATTCTGCAATCAAGTTTTTACTGATTAATATGAGGTAAGTTTCTAACAATTTTTTTGCGCGCTTTTAAAATTTTAATGTTTTCACATATTTCTATTAATTTATTATTAATATGACTGCGTTGTATAACAACTACATAACTTCCCGACGTATAACTACGTGACTTTTTTCCACTTTGGAAGCGTCTGTCACGCAAACTATTCGGTTTAGAAAAAAAAAATATTTTAGAAACCTCAATATCATTTTTGAAGACCTATCCATAGATATCCCACTCGTATGTGTTTGATGAAAAAAAAATTGTGTTTCAATTCTAAGTATGGGGAGCCCCCAATATTTATTATATTTTTTTTTTTTGCATCAAAATCTTAATGCGGTTCACAGAATACATCTACCTACCAAGTTTCAACAGTATAGCTCCTATAGTTTTGGAAAAAAATGGCTGTGACGGACAGACGGACAGAAAGACATGACGAATCTATAAGGGTTCCGTTTTTTTGCTTTTTGGCTACGGAACCCTAAAAACGCCTAGCTAACTTAGTTCAAATAGGTTCTGTATTTGAACTAAATTAGCTAGGTGTTTATATTTTAAGAACTGATTTTCGTGACATGCATATAACTTAGAATACCTACTTTTGTTTTAGATAAACACCAGAAGGATGTTGATAGGTTTTTACCAAAGAAAGCAAAAGTGTTGCACGAAAATAATCAGCAGCCAATATCCAGAATATAGAGCTAGAAAATACACCACACCAGAAAGAAAATGATTCGCCACTTGAATTGCCAGTTAGATTGGATTTATAAATTTAAAAGAGATGAAAGTATTTTGTTTACTTCTAGTGCTTGAACTTGATTTTTTTTGGTGGTGTTTATAAGCCTATACTATGAGTAATAGTTATATAGCGTTCGTATTATAATGTTTGTATTACTTTAGGATGTAAACAGGTTGCACTCGTAATACTTATCCGACTTATATATAATGGTTACAAATACTACGTGTAAACAATTGTTATTCGTGTCGTAGCTATTTAAAAGGTATGACAAAATTGAGAGTATTTCCTCGTTTATATGATGAAAACGTTTACACTACGAAAAGTTGTATAAGTAAGTTTTATAGAAGTCGTTAAAGACGCTGTTATATGTTGATTGTATAAAAATGTCATATGACATTATTATACAACGAAAAACGTATCTATATGACTATTCTGACACATAATGCATCAGTACATTACAAAGAGTTAAAAATCTAATATATAAAATTCTCGTGTCACGGTGTTCGGCTTTAAACTCCTCCGAAACGGCTCGACCGATTTTGATGGAATTTTTTGTGCTTAACCGGTATCTATGAGAATCGGCCAACATCTATTTTTCATCCCCCTAAATGTTAGGGGTAGTCCACCCCTAATTTTTTTTTTTTTTTTAGACAATATTTTAATTTCTATTTTTTTTATGATACAACATACAAAAATACATACAATCCCCAATTTTCACCCTTCTACGACCAACCCTTATTTTTTAATAGTCATTTTAGTAATTTAATCTATTATTTATATGGCAAAACAACGTTTGCCGGTCAGCTAGTATACTATAAAAGAACTTTAATAAGACTCAAGGTCATATAAATGTTTGATTATATGACAAAAATGTTAGTTGGGCAGTAACTGGATTGTGGAGGTCTGATACTAGTAGTAGGTAGTCGAGCCATGTAAAATACTGGTAATTAACTGACTCCGGTTAGACTGGAAGCCGACCGCCATATATTGGGGCAAAGGCTAGGTAGCTGAAAAAGAACGTTATTTTTTGTTTATGCGAAACCCGAAACACGTGTCCAGTATTTTTAAGTAAATAATCTAAGTACAAAATTTTAAAAAGATAATAATAAAAAACCACAAAGTTATGAACTTGATATCTTGGTTGTCTCAACAAAAATATTGTCAATGCACCGCTCGCCCGCCCGCGTTGACGTGGCGCGGCGCGAGAGGCCCTGTCTCCCTTTGCTCCTAGTACTATGGTCTACCGTTAGCTCTGTGCGCTCTAATATCTAAATGTATTTGGGAAAAAATATAACACGTTGCAAAAATGATTGAAATCGATTCAGTTGCTTATTCTGAACAAACTATGTATATTCAGGCTCCGTATAAAGGGAAAATAACGTTGTATCTTTACAAAAAAAAAAAAAAAAAACAAACAAAAATACAAAGTTTAGTCATTTACCTAACGAAAACTGGTTAAACTCAGAGCTGCTACAAATAAACAAGCATAAATATTTATGAAAGGCGTCGCAGATAACATTACCTAAATTGTTATTATGTAAACAATAATTACTGGAAATAATCGTATTAACACACATATTAATCGTATATACGCTCCTACGTTATGGCATTAGCATATTATATCTTACAGTTACGCGTATAATCATGCAAAGTGCTCTTATGTATAATTATTAAATCCTGCGGAACATTGGAAGTACCTACATAAATGGCATACCTCAAAAGCTATGGTGCGTTAAATTACATCTACGTGACGATCTGATCGTGGCTGTGATCACATAAGGCATGGCAATAGCAAGCGTTTAAAGTTTTACTATATCAGCCTATATGTGAAATTTAGTTTCTACTATAGAAAATCAATTACAAATTGTGATTAAAGTAGCGATTGATTCTTTGACGACGACAGTGTTATGTTTCTAGTCTTCTTTTGTCCACAGTACCAGCAATGTAAATTCAACTTTATGCTATAGCAAAAACTACAATACTTTGATAATTATGTAATTTTTGTTTGCAATAATATCGAGCCCGCCTATAAAACAACATTCATCCATTGTTCCATCAATTCTGGCATTCATTTGAAATCAGGACGCTTAAGATCACTATAGTAAGCAGTTTTGGGCGTCTATAATAATTCCTTTTATAATTTTTCACGTTGTCAGAAAAAGTCTCCAATGTCTTCTCCGAGTCCAAGCCTGAAATTTCTTAATGCCTATAACATGTCCAAATATCTAGTAGATATTTAGACATGTCTTATGGAGAATTATAATTATTATATTGTGTTGATACAATGTATTATTGGAATTATTTAAAATCACAAACAACCTGTTTTTTGTTATTTTAGCTGTCATAGATTTGACTGTTTTAATGTTTTTTTATTGCACAACACAACTATGGTGTCCGAATATTTTGACTGTTATTTTGATCACCAAGAGGTACAAAAACTGCAAAACCTTGTTTCCAAGGCGGTACTACGGATTATATAAAAATACAGGTGCACTTATTACAAAGTTAAATAGCGATTTTCTCCTGAAATGGATCGAAGTAATGATAATCTGCGCTATTTCCATTACAACAATTCACATGAGATGTTTAAGTGCCTATATAATTCTGATACTGTGAAATTCCACCTTGTGAAACGACTTCCAACGCTACATTTTCCGGTACGCGGCTGCCACTCCAGAACCTTTCAGCTCCATAAATTTTCGGGCTATATCAGTTACTTTGGTTCACATGCGGATCTCTACATTTCTAATTCGTTCATGCAGGAAAACTCTAAGCACTCCATTGCTATATAGGAAATGAACAAGGTTTAAACTATGAATCCGCACATATAACGCTACTATATCCGTGACGAGAGGTTATAAAAACATCATCGGTATAAATTAAGTGGAAAATAATCGTATTATTGAAGCTAATTCAAAAATTATTCAGGAAAAATTAAATCTACTGGTATCGTAATTTAGATAATTTTATAATTTGTTCCTTTATGACAGCCTCCTGAAATTTGCCAACCGCGGTTTTATGACGAAACGAATAAACGAACATCCAAATTAAAATTTTCAACCAACACCTAAGAAGAAGGAGCCTAATAACATAGCTTTCACTAATCTAATTTTATGAGCAAACTAGTTTAAGAATTTGCATTATTTCAGTCAATTTAACACCATATGTCAACGTGGAGTACTCCATGTATCAACCAGCAACACAAACAAACAATTGAAAACAACAATAGATCATAGAAGACGTATGGACTTGAAATCTGCAGCAGTATAACCGCTTGGGTTTGACGTCCTCCAGACAAATCGGTACACACTTTGAAGTTCGCTTTATTGTACATAGTTCTGAACTACAGTAGGCCTGGGGCCACGATGTTACGCCTTTACGGTATTTGACGTTTCACACAATTGATGAGCTCAACACTATTTATTTACGAGGTGTTTTATGAGGAGATATTTCATGGTAGTATGCGGTCGGGGGCGCTGAATGTAATGAAGAATATTGTGCAAAATATAACCGTATATGTTTTATTACTTGAAGAATAGTAAACTCTCAGTAGTGAGTTTTATAGATGCTTGGTATATTTAACAAGCTTTTGGAGTCCTATTTTTTATCGTAAAATGAGAAGGTTGCCTATTTATAAACATATTTTTGATTAGGAAAACCTATATTCGACTTTCTTATATAAATCTAAAAGTATCATTAATCAAATCGATTACTTCATGAATATTTTTCTCAACACTGTGACATGTTTCCACTGTTCCACTTTAAGCCTACGGGTTAATTTGCGTAGCACCGTATCAGTGGTAAAAGATTTAATTTTAACAGATCGTTGTTGAATACACACATTATTCGAACGTATATATATAAATATATTAATAATTATAAATTAGCGCTTGACCGCAATCCCGCCTGATGGTAAGCAGTGATGCGATCGTTGATGCTAAAGCGCGCTAGTTTATTAAGAGCCTATTCACTCCGAAAAAATGAGCGAATAGGAAGAAAGACGGCAGTTGAGCGAGGTGATGCAATGTTAAACCCAACAACACGACCAACGATGCAGCGCCAAAGGGAGATTGATCTGAAGACCCTCCATGACCAAACTCCCAACACAACAACATTAGGCGCATCGTACCCGGCACACATCGCAACACAACTGCTCAGACCCGTACTCCGTACGGCTTCACCAGACATCATGCCGGAACACGACAAATCGCTTGTCGGCAAGGCTTTGTCTGGTGGGTGCTCATTTGATTTATGTAGTACCTAGTGGGGCAAATGCTGTGACGTTATTTTGTAATGGCGGATCGTGGAAAGAGTAGTTTTAGAAAGTGCGGATTGTCAAACGGTGACTTCGAACTGAGACGCGGGCCAGGGCAGTTCTCCGGGGCGAAACTGTCGGTTTGCTATTACCTACTTAAATTAACCTATTGAAATTGTTATTGTCGAGATTGGAGGATATATTTACACTTTGTACTTCACGTACTAAATGGACCACCTTTACTATCACACCAAGATGTTGACGGCCCTATTGCTCCGTCGTCTCTGACGTTGTCATGTATAAAAGCGCTGGTTGCATTTAAGTACTATTTATGTAAAATACGAACAAGCTGTTCAATTAATTCACAATCAATTTTTCAATCATATTTAGGTTTTTTTACACTTCTTCTTAACTAAAATAAAATTAAAGTGAACCTTCGGTGTGTTGATATTAAATCTACATACTTGCGTACTTAAATAAGAATGCAATTAGTCCTATTTGTGGTGATGTAAGGCTTATATCTATACTAGCGACCCGCCCAGGCTTCGCACGGGTGTAATGCTGATACTAACACTACAGAAAAACTGTGTACGTTTAAAAACATAGTTAGCCGCCGTCACTCCTGCGTACCACTACCCGTAATTTTTCTTTTTTTTTTCTGTAATATCTTCGAAAGTATTCATTTAAATCATTATACTTTAAAGGGCAATATAGATCTATATTTGATCAAACATTTATTTAAGGCACTAAATTGGATAAGGATTAATGCTGTATTGGTAAAATCGCTTCGAAAATTAGCCGGTATTTGTCGTAAAAAGTAAATGACAAAAAATGTTATCGCGTGATTCTGAATACCATTTTTCTAAACGAAATGAACATCGTAACTCATCATCACCTTCTTAGCGTTAACTCCAATCGCATCCGAAGTTGTTTCAGCTTTAGAGTCTGGGGTCCGCTTTACCAGTCTAACTGCTGAATTTGGCTAAACTTCGAAATTTTTCTGTCAAGCGACTACTGTTTAACCTCCAGAACCCGAAGGCGGTATCGAAACATTCCAATTAGACTAATTGTTGGACTTTTGAGAGCTCCAACAACCCGTAACGACTGCCATTTTAATATATATCTATCTTAGGAGAGATCAGTTTAAATCTTACGAGCATAAATGTGTTATCGTGTGATTCTGAATATCAGTACTCTAAACGAAACGAATATCATAACTATTTATCCAAATATATTTGCAGTAAGATAACAACATCGTTGGCAAGACGTAACCACATCTAGTCATCGGTTCATCGTATAATATATCTTCGTCGAAATACGTCAGACCAAGTTGAATTAGTACGAAAACGTGTTCTGCTTTTATTAGTTACCCGTAGAGGATTGTGCGCGTTTACACTCATTGTGAAACGTTAATACTGTTTGTTTTTACATATTGTTTTAAAGAAATTCGGTTTCGTCGACAGAATTTGTTTAATCTGTACACACATTAGCGTATACGCTTTTCAATCCGAAAATAAACGAAATTATATTGTAATTTTATTTATGGCCTTTATTACAGGTACGAAAATGGATGTAGTAAAACCATAGCTACTGAAATGAATCTTTCATTACAAGCTCGTAGAAAACCTTTAAACCTTTAATACTTTTGACTAAACATCACTACTCTAAACATACCATCGTATTAAAAAAGGCGCTTTTCTGGTCTTCGTCTAACTTTGCAGTGGTTTTTAATATTTAGATAATTTATTAATTTGTTCAATTAATTAGTAGGTATCTAGCCTATTACTTAGGTACAATCAAAAACTTATTCTCTTGTTACTTACATAAGTACTGTTCGAAGTAATATAATCCGTGATGCACAAAGTAAAATAACTACCAGAGAAGTTTTGTGATGTATTTATGAAAATAAAAAATGGTTACTCCAGCATCCTATAACGCCAAACTTAAAATGACGGACTCGAAATTCATTCGCCAATCAACTAACAGAATAAAGAGTAAAACAATTGTCGTTGCAACAGGAATAAATTTGAAAACACGAATGAAAAGCTAAACGTTCTGCATTCAAAATGGGCAATCATCTGGCTGGCTGGTTATAAAAATAAAAAAAAAAAATGTCACAAGAGCATTTGACAGTAAACAGTTTTGATACTCAATATCTTTATTGCTTTACGTACATTTATGAAGTAACCATATAATTTAGACCCTTATGCAGCAAGCTATTATAGTATGTAAACTAAATAGGTCTCTGATTAAGAATAGTCATGTGTTCTGAATCGGAACAATTACAGGCCAGTTTTAAAATATATGAGTCGATATTAAATGACTTCTCCCTCTCTGGGCGGAGCGGAAGGGCGTGTCAGACTTTTACTGACTAAAACCCACCCATATTTCGTCACTTGCCACTTGCCAGGGCCATGGTTTCTTTTTTAACCAACCCGCAACCCTGACCCAGGAGGCATCGGTTTTCGTGGACCCCGTCATGATGTGGCCGCCGTTACCCTCGCGCCACCGTTGCTCTCTTCCCTGCGAACCCATGTGTTATATGCGAATGCTTGACAAGTATTTGGGTTTGATTGCCCTCTTGTTTGCCTATTAAATCTTTAGGGATACTGACACTGTTAGCTTCCGTCCTCCCACTACTGAGCAAAGGCATCTCACCATGGCAGGTGCAGAAGATGGCGGAACGAACTGGTGAAATGAAATTCATTTCGCCAGTTCGTTCCGCCGTCTTCCAGAGAGTCTGTCTTGATGCTTTATAACTGTGACAGTGCACAGGGTTGGATTAAGAGATAGCAAAGGGTCGCCAAATGGAAACCTGGTTCGAAACTTAAGTAGTATCGACTTCATTAATAAATTGATGTTCATGTAAGTTTTGCGACGAGCTTTTCCTTTGACCTTGAGATATGAGACAAAATAACCGTACACATGGCTATTATTTAAATTAGTATATCTCAAACACTAATTAAGCTAGAGGAATAAAACCAATATGAGGCTTTAGGGTACGTTACAGAGTACATATACTATAATATTTCTTAATTTTTTAAATATTTATTTTATAAAAAAAAACGTAATTTTTTGCGTTCTCTAAAATATGCTATTACGAAAATAATATATGTTATGCTCCTCTATATGCACTATTAATGATAGAAAGTGTGTACGAAAAAAATTTGGAGCAACACTTCAACAACCAAAAAAAATACTAACGGGTCGGTCGATATGTGAAATCATCACCTAATCTTATTTAAAGCAAAAGTGAAATCAAGACATATAAATAGCTTTTATGTATATTTATTATATTTCCAGTGGCTCCATACAGCATACCATACAGCAGCTATTATTTATATGATCGATATCTGTCCAAAATGGTGCTGAAGATCTAATTTATTTGTAACTCAAAATGTTTGTAATCAACACCAGAAATGAAAATATGAATTTTTTAAAAGTAGAAGAAAAAGACACCATATTCGTCGGTTATTTTTTCTCATATCTCAAGATCAAAGAAAAACTGATCGCAAAACTTACTAAATAGTGTTTACTCAACAAATCGATATTAAAACATAAGTCACAAACAAGGTTTCGATTTGGGGTGCCTCGTCATATTTATTCTGCTAAAACTTAAAAAAAGGCAGATAGCCTGAGTAATACTTTTAGCTTAAAATTACACAGTAAAAGAATTCTAATAACGAATCAAAAAGCGTGTGAAGCCATTGAAATAAACTACTAGTCAATTAATTTGGAAGAGCCGTAAAAATTAAACTGACTGTGCTATCTCCGATTTTCTTAATGATTACATTCCTTCATAAAATTGTAGTGCTGAAGAGTTTTTCATATTACTTATTTTCAGAGGCGTACTATATGCAGTTAAGACAAAGACTAAAATTAATCAGTATCGTTAAACAAACACCTATTACATCTTAATGAGGCATACCATATACCTCGTCTATGTGTTTACGGTGCTAAGGTATTCTCATCTCATCCATTAAAGTGAAGTAGAAACTTAATAATACCACACGGTTCTTGATAATTACTTCAAAATTTTACCTAGTTGAGATTGAAATACAAATACAACGGGTTTTCGATACGTTTATTGAAGAGCTGGTGACACTTTGCTGCTAGTAAATGTTTAATGAACGACTTCAAATTAAATTTATTAATAATAATAATCTTATTTGGTTTATAGTTGGAACTATGTAGCTTCCGCCTGCGGCTTCGTCTGCGGAATATGTCGATAGAAGCATAAGGTTTTCATCAGCATATCAAGGTATGGACAAACTTTCAACCCTGGAAAAGTACACAGATTTTCCCGCATGGTCATGCGAAAAAGAGTTTCTGAAAGGATTTAGCCTTTGCCCAACATTGGGACAGTACAGGCTAAACGAAGGTATAAATACATTACATCACGCACCTATAGTTACGCCCACATTACGCTAGTTATGTTAAGTCCCATATAGTGTAATAATTCATCCCAATCCCATTTCATCAATAGGATTATTTTATTAAAATTTTGTAATAACCCCGCCATGAGCGCGCTATCCCGTGTAACGTCAGTGGGCGTGTAAGGAGTATTTTGCTACTCATTGTCACTTTTTGCCGAGGGCGGCAAAACGTTCACGGCGCGCCCACCCCACGGTCAAGGAAACAAAAAGTAACAAAAAAGTTGTTACTGTAAATAACGTAAAACAGTAGTAATGAGAAACACGCGTCAGCAGTACTTATCTACAGTAAAACTAGCCTGTTTTTGCTATCTGACTTTTGTTTTACTCAATTACAGGGTTTATAGTTGCACATAAAAACTTTTGTCCATTTATAAACCGTTAGGCGAGGTTTTTACCTTTATGCTTAGAGATTGAAGTCGGTATATATTTTTAACATAAATACAATATGTGAAGTCCCGAAGCCCATCCAACCCATAAGGATAATAAAAGTTAGCTAAACACATGACCAAATAAAATATGAAATTTTACATTAGTAACAATATCTACTAATGAATTTTGAAATAATCTTTTATTTCCGCGAATTAATTCCAACTTCCTCAAAATTTGGTATTTTTTTAATAAGTACAACACCATTTTTGACGGTATTATTATAAGCGAATAGCGATGCGACTGCGTACCGTGTGCCCTGTCCCCTTTCGCCCGCGCATGTATTGCCTACCGCACATGTATTAATTTACCTCCTTTTGCGAAATAATATTTTTTTTGGGGACTTTTTTAAGTTTAGCCCGGATTTATAGGCATTAGTAGAATCAGTTATCGAAACCTAACAATACCTACACGTATCGGACAGGGTTTTCTTTACATATTGTTCCTACCTATATGTATATACATCTCGGAGAGTATAAAAACAAAAATATATTGAGTCATCAAAAATAATTGATTTCGATGAACTTTGGCACAGTCTAAAAGATAAACTGAGTCACATTCAGTATGTAGTATAGAAGTCGATACGAAAAAAAAATGTGTGCAAGCATATACCTAGTGGAAGCAGGGTTCCTGAATTTGGTTGCGTGTCTAATGAGTATATAGCGAGATCCATGACAATTACATTAGGAAACACCTGAAAAATAACGATCTTACTTAATGAGCTGGAGACTATAAAGAAGTACCCTAATTAATAAAAATAATTGGTTTCTTTATCAACAGGAGTACCGTGGAGAGCATGGTGTTTATTTTTTATCAAGCTCACAATCGGTGAAATTTCTTTATTAGATTCTCAACATTATCGCTAAAGCTTTAAGACTCAAGATTGATTGAGATAATTTGACAGTTTCGGGTAGCTTGACCAGCAGTTGTCCGTACATAAATCATAGTTTTACTTAGGTACACTTCAATAAATTATTATTATTTATTATTATCGTTTGGTTTGCAAATTGTGCCTTGCACTTACCTACCAATTTACTCATATTGCAAAAAGGTAACTTGAATATTTTTATGACAAAAAAAAATTGCTTTATAGTATGAACGACCCGAAAATACAGTCTTTCTGCCTCTGTTTTATTATACGGACCGTATTGTCGCAAAAAAGGTAGAATGAAAAAAATTGGCGAATTTGTTTGAAATTTCTCACAAAGTTTATAAACTGGATTATCACATATATTACTTTTAATTTCAGTAGTGCGTCCCAGTGAAATATAAATTTTTCAACAACCACGGGAGCCAAAGTGGAGTCAATAATAGTTTTAAACCATTGCTCAATATATTGTCTTAACCAATCCAGCCCCTCGTTTTTCAACGAAAATTATCTTAAACCACTAGCACCCTAATTATGTAAAGCCCCGTTTATACGCTCCGTCTTACCTGCGAGCATGCCTATTGCCTGTGCAAACCAGTTTGCGCAGGTAAGCGCATGTGTATGGACGGCAAGACGGTAGCGCGCGCAGTCCCGAATGTTCCGTCTTTTTGTACAGTCATGACTGCACAGGCCTGGACTGCGCAGGCAAGACGGAGCGTGTAGACGGGACTTAACACACTATTACTGCGACAGATACGACCTGGATATAAGTACAGGCATAACCTTGTCGGAAACGACCATTGCCGAAATTATGGCAGACAAGCACTCCAGGCCGTATCTGGAGCGGTTTTGCCTCAAAGTTGCAAATGCGAATTTGTTTGAAATTTCTCACAAAGTTTATAAACTGGATTATCACATATATTACTTTTAATTTCAGTAGTGCGTCCCAGTGAAATATAAATTTTTCAACAACCACGGGAGCCAAAGTGGAGTCAATAATAGTTTTAAACCATTGCTCAATATATTGTCTTAACCAATCCAGCCCCTCGTTTTTCAACGAAAATTATCTTAAACCACTAGCACCCTAATTATGTAAAGCCCCGTTTATACGCTCCGTCTTACCTGCGAGCATGCCTATTGCCTGTGCAAACCAGTTTGCGCAGGTAAGCGCATGTGTATGGACGGCAAGACGGTAGCGCGCGCAGTCCCGAATGTTCCGTCTTTTTGTACAGTCATGACTGCACAGCGGAGCGTGTAGACGGGACTTAACACACTATTACTGCGACAGATACGACCTGGATATAAGTACAGGCATAACCTTGTCGGAAACGACCATTGCCGAAATTATGGCAGACAAGCACTCCAGGCCGTATCTGGAGCGGTTTTGCCTCAAAGTTGCAAAACTAGCCGTAGAAAGAAATAAGGACAAGGGCAGCACAGCCTAGCACTATGCCGTCGGCAAGAAACGATTTAGAAATGTTAAATATATGAATAAGATGTAATGTAATAGAAATAAGAATAGTATAAGAAACGATTTATAAAAAGATATATAAAAGTCAAAAAGAAAGATAACAAAAAAGAATATAAGACACAGTGGAAAAAAAGCAATCCACGACAGCCTACCCGCAAAAGAATAAGCGGAAAAAACGAAAGTTGAAATTAAAACAGAAAGACAGGGATTCTTGCCATGCAAGAAGGACAGAGACGGCTATTTAAAAAAGAAAAACACACTATTACTATCATCATCATCATCTCAGGATTCATCTCACTATTACTATTAATTTGAATCATTATGAAGAATATTGCTATCCCATTGCTCCATACATTCGAAAACTTTGTATGCTCAACAACGTAAATAACGCAATGAATGTTATTGAACCGTCAAAATGATTCCCATTGTTACTGATAGTGTGTTACGCAATCACCCTACAGTTAATTTAAAGATATTAATTAACTTCCCACTAAGGCACTAATTAAGTCGTAAAGGTTTAAGCAAGGATCTCCAAATTAAACTATGGGTGTGAGCAAGACTAGAGCCTTAATTGCGGTGAATGATATTAATTCGACCATTCCTTACCTAATAAGATAACTACCTACATTATGGGTATTATTTCTAGAATGAGACTATCATACTTAAACTATAATGATTACATTATAAATTTTGGAAAATTCTTGAACTATGATTGCAATGAAATGATTTCTTTATAGAAAAGGTCGAGCTAAAAAATAATACATATTTGAAGAGTAAAAGTGAGTGTACAAACCTACATCGACAAAATAAATCATTTCATCACTTTACCCGCTGAATTAATGGGTGTCACCCACGCGTTTAATTTAATTTGAAAAGGTTTCATGACGTCACGTCCGCCTCCTGACGGCGGGCGGGCCTCTCAGCTAACCAATACAAAAAGCTAGTCGAGCCCATGTCCGCATGCTCTTCCACAATGCTTCCACAGCTGTCAAGAAGTATTTACCTGTCGCCTGTTAAAAAGACTTTTTTTTTTTAATAAATATAAACTAGCGCTTTACCGTAATCCCGCCTGATGGAAAGCAGTGATGCGATCGTTGATGGTAAAGCGCGCTAGTTTATTAAGAGCCTATTCACTCAGAAAAACTGAGCGAATAGGAAGGAAGACGGCAGTTGAGCGAGGTGATGCATTGTTAAACCCAACAACACGACAACGATGCTGCGCCAGAGGGAGATTGGTCTGGAGACTCTCCACGACCAAACTCCCGACACAACAACATTAGGCGCATCACACCCGGCACATATCGCAACACAACTGCTCAGACCCGTCCTCCGTACGGCTTCACCAGACATCATGCCGGAACACGACAAATCGCTTGACGGCAAGGCTTTGTCTGGTGGGTGGTAACTTCTGCCAGCGGCCGATGTAATGGCCTACCACCGAGAAAAAAAGAAAAAGACTAACAAAAATGAACGTGTGCACAACAAGTCTCAACTATTTGTAATTCCTAAATTAGTTTGCTTATGGTAGCTAAGTTTGTAACGTTTAAAATAATAATAATTATTAAATGTACTGAATATGATTTGAAATGTGTTCCTTTATGAATTATAATAATGTATGTGCTATTAAGTATTCAATTAATATTATACTAATCTGTATTATTTGCCACACGAGTTGCTAAGTATAGTAACGATTATGTTCTTAAACTCCGAGAACAATGAAATCATGGAAGGGATTAGAGATTTAGTCGGTTCAACGAGGTTGTAAGCTGTTTATTGGGCTTAGCGCAATAAATGGAAAAGTCTCTCAATCTATCAAATTATTGGCAGTGGTCGGCGATGTGGGCTCATTTATGGAGGACGAATACACGAGCGTGGCGTTATCGACGGCTGCTGAGTTTCCTCTGCAATTGACACGTGTCACTCATATGTATAACCGCTAAAAGAAAAGATAATTTAAAATTACACTGTCCAATTTAGAAATGCGTTCTGACTTTGCGTTAGAGGATACAAAAGAAAATCTAAACGAAACATGGAGGAACATAAAACTCGTCACTCACATCCTTAATAGTTAGCTCTACTATAGACAATACAACAATTTTGTGACAAAAGCGTTCTTAATGTAGGACACATTAAGAATGCTTTTGTCAGAAGATTGAATTACTTGATCGTTTTGGAAACAATGAAACCTTACCTTCACCGTTTTATCGCAATTTGCATAAATTTTAATGACTTTTAATTAAATAACTACAGCACACATTGTCGAGGAAATTGTGAATAAATCGAATCTCATTGTGTTGCTATTAAGCAGTGTTTGTCGTTCATCTATTTTCCGTTGTGATTGGTTTAATTAAAACTGTCAACGAACTGAAAGGAACGTCTGATGTAATATTTATATAACACTTCATTTCTGAATTTACAATTTTGTTCGCCATAGCTTTTATGTTGGCTTATTTATTCAGGAAATTACATTAACTAGTCTGTTTAACCAGATTGAGTCCAAGGCCAAGGTGGCTGCCAGAAAACTTGGCGTCATCGCAAAAGTCCGGCGGTACTTCACACCAAGGCAGCTTTTAATGTTGTACAAAGCACAGGTCCGCTCGTGTGTGGAGTACTGCAGCTACATTTAGGCTGGTGCTGCGAAATGTCACCTGGCTACTTTAGATTCAGTGGAAAGGCGTGCGAAGAGGCTGATTGGTGACCCAGACTTAACTCGAAACGGTCTCCAAAGCCTGCAGCACAGGCGTAGAGTAGCCAGTCTTTTGGTCTTCTATAGAATGCATTCTGGTGAGTGTGCAAGGGAATTGCATGATTTAATTCCCCCATCTCCATTCCATCATCGAACGACCCGTCGTACGGCGAGTTTACACCCTTACGTTATTGATACCACTGCGATCCGGACGAAGCGTTTCGCTTCCTCTTTTATACCGCGTACATCGAGGGACTGGAACAATTTGCCAGCGACGGTGTTTCCGTCAAACTACAATTTGAGTGTCTTCATGGCTAGAGTGAATAGGCTCTTAATAAACTAGCGCGCTTTACCGTCAACAATCGCATCACTGCTTACCATCAGGCGGAATGGCGATCAAGCGCTAGTTTATAATTTATATTAAAAAAAATACAGGTCTATGTAAAATATGAATAGTGTACTTATTTCTTAGTGGTTTGGCATAACTGAACGAATGACTCACTCCATTGTGGTGCACCGACGTGTTCAAAAATAATAAAGTCGTCCTATACGACTTTCGACGATCAGAACAATTTAAAGAAATGTTACACTGTCCCATATCCTGCATGGGTTTTACATCTGTATGGGCAGATTTTTTTATTGTATATTTTTAAATCTTCCAAGCAACTGTTTTTATTATGGTACGATCTTTCCACGGAACGGAGTAGATACACGAATCCTGAACAGAAATTAAAAATCTATGTTTTTTTTTAAATAAAGAATAATTTGTAATCAAGTTACTACTCTGTTTTCGCTTTTTATCGCTTGTTTTTTAAATTCGATATTTTAGACGAAATCTAGTCACTATCCCCTTATTCATAAGCGCTGTTTAAAGTTAACTAGTGATTAGCGATTTTTAAAACATACATTTTTGACCTTTTTACGTCACTTAATTTTGATTTTCGTTTATGAATAAACACCACAATATTTAAGGGGTTTATTCATAAACAATTATTAAAGTTAAGTGACATGCATATGTCTAAAATGTATGGTTAAAGAATCGCTAATCACTAGTTAACTTTAAGCAGCGTTTATGAATAAGGGGGTATATCTATACTATACTCTATACCTAATCTAAAAACATTAGATGAAGTCAAAATCTTTTTAGATTAGATACAGTAGATTAGATAAGTATAATAACTAGATTTCCTCTAAAATATCAAATTTTAAAAAACATTGATATTTTTATGAAATTTAAAAGCGTTTAGTTTTAGACGGAAATTATGTTTTCACCAAAGAAAAAAGAAACCTGCAAAGAGAAGTAGCAAAAATATTTTCATACCCAACATTAAAAAAACAATTATGTTATAACATCACAGAGACCACAAAGTTACAATTGAACAAAATCATGCCGAATGGTCCGGAAAACAGTTGAAAACTGCAATAAATCCGTTCCCAAATTAGTTTCCAACGACAGAAGACTCATCCGCGGAATATTAATCGCTTTCCGATTACCAATAGTTTGTAAAGTTAACTTGTTGAGTTATGGCACTTGAAAACTCATAAAATTGTAAGAACCATAAGGCTAACAAGGATTGCTACAGAATAAGTTAAGTACCTCACAGCTTTCTTTAAATTTATATTTTTGAGGAAGGAATGTTTAAGTGAGGGATTTATATTCTTGGAACTTTCTTTAACGAGTGAAAATAAGCGTTATTAAATGTAAAGTATTCATACATTTTAGACTTGTTACCAAAAAGCTATCTTACAAGTGATTTTTTTGAACAATCTTTGTTGTTTCTAGTACCTCTCTTATTCCTAGATAACTCACATTACTAGTTTATACATGTTCACAATTCGAGGATACAAAATCCTCCATTCGAGAGAGAGTAAGCTATTTTCTACTACATAGGTCCAATATGAGTTGAAAGGTGTCACATTACTACAACTTATAAAAAGAAAATAATAACCATGGCACCAGTATAGAGCCATCCCACTATCCTTAAGTAACTTTCATAAGTTCCGTTCTTAGAACTTTTCTACATCCACTCGACCGCAAAAGCTTCAAAGTAACATCTCAGTAAGCTAAGCTTCTACTTCTTTACTTAAGGAAAAAAGGTCCTGCACAGACACAGAATATTAATTATAGCAATGACATCTTTTCTTTAACACTGTTTTTCACTTTCGTTTTGTTCAACAATGACGTTTTGTTGTTTTAGGGAGCTTTTGTATCTGTCTACGTTTATTTATATTCGACTGGTGTCAAATGAATTGAAATGATTTGGATATCAAGCGAACTTATTGTTATATTTTTTACAGGAATTTTCAATTTAAAAGCAAAAAAAAAAAAAACTAGGAACATTATACAGAAGTGAAGTAAGTTTAATTATGTAGTTTTAAGTTTTTTTTTTTATTAATTATAAACTAGCGCTTGACCGCAATCCCGCCTGATGGTAAGCAGTGATGCGATCGTTGATGGTAAAGCGCGCTAGTTTATTAAGTTTATTTCTTCACTCAGAAAACTGACCAAATAGGAAGGAAGACGGCAGTTGAGCGAGGTGATGCAATGTTAAACCCAACAACACGACCAACGATGCTGCGCCAAAGGGAAATTGATCTGAAGACCCTCCATGACCAAACTCCCAACACAACAACATTTGGCGCAACGTACCCGGCACACATCGCAACACAACTGCTCAGACCCGTCCTCCGTACGGCTTCACCAGACATCATGCCGGAACACGACAACTCGCTTGGCGGCAAGACTTTGTCTGGTGAGTGGTAACTTTTGCCGGCGGCAGTGTTTTAAGAATATTGATAGATAAATTAAAATGTCTTCCAAAGAAGTTATATTTATTTTTAATGAAATCTAATTGTATTGTTTTTCCTTCTTAATCTGGGGGTGATTACATATTTTAACGGACTTTGTTATTCTATCTAATCTCTTTCTCTATCTGTCATTACAAAACCTTTAATTTATATCCACATTTGACAAGTTGGACATCGCTGTGATGACTTTTAGTTTCAGTCTATAAGAATAACTGACAGAGTTGCTGGTATACAATTCCTAAGCGTCCATTAGCAGGTATCACTTTACTTGGAATTGCTACTTTGAACCGTTATGCTCACCTAATTCTCAAGAGTGGTAACATATCCCAGTTACCACTGGTCGCAATAGCCAATCTGGAATACCAAAGGATCGTCTAATTGGCTAACGTAGTCGGCCATCGGTATAGTTAACGTAAACAACTGAGTGAAGCTGAATAATACGTTTATTCGCCCATAAGGTAGCTGCGTGCGAATTCACTGTTAAACTTGCTAAGTCATTAAGATGAGCACCTGTAAAATAGTGCTTATTAAAACAGATTACACGTAGTAAAAGCGTAAGTAAAGCGTAATATAACCATTATTCATATTCAAAGAATACTTCAAAGGAAAAGCTGAAATTAGGCGAATATAACATTCCTGTATTCTCCAGACGCTGTTATTATATGTATATTATGACAGCTTTTTCACAGACGCGCAGTAGTAATAGTTATTCTGTCCACTTAGGCATTGTTAAGTGGAATTCTCACACCATTAGGCATTCCTAACAATCAGGACTAAAAGCGCAATTTGTTGTGAAATTTCCTTTTAGTCAAATGTTAAGATAAATTTAAAAATGTAAAGCGAACGTAGCTATATGTATATATATAGCTAAGTTTGCTTAGCTGTTTTCTCAACATGAGTTGCTGTAGTTTAAAAGTTTTAATTTACATAAATAATATGGTTTGTAAATATTATTAATTTTTATGCGTTTTTATCACGCAATGCCTCCGTGTGGTACAAGGCTTAGAATAGTACCAACCCATGTCCTCCCGTGGGTGTCGTAAGAGGTGCTCCTTCTGTGGAATATCAAATTACTGCGATCACCAACCCTTCTACCCGTCTGCCAAGCGTGGTGTTTAGGGCAGCCCCCCCCCCCCCTCAATGTAATGGAAAACCTTGGGGGAGGCCTTCCTCCAGCAGTGGACCTATAGGCTGACGAAAATATCATGCAAAATGTTGTTACACATTTGTCCGTCCACCTTCCATTTGTGTTTCTTCCTATAAAATGTAATACTTAATGTATATTACTGTTTGGTTTCTACAACAAGTAAAATATAAACCTTTCCTTTATACGTGTGATGTAGCTTTTAAATTATTATATAAACATTATTGATGTAATTTATTTAGAAAACTTGTAGACAAATCAAAAGAATTATATAAAAATGTACTTAATGCTTATCTAAAACAGGAAACTTCTTACTACTTTTTATTTACTACGATTTATTGGTGGGCCCCAAAATAATAATTATGTCTGATGTCTGACGTCTAATGCAGTATGGTGTACTTTGCTTAGGTTGAGCTAGCTTTTCTTTTAGATTGACGATGTCTTCAGCGAAAAATAGAATGAAGAAAAATATAGACAAAGACTGAAAAAAAAATCTGCAAAACATGCAAAACACCATGCAAATAGAAAGAGAGAGGACAGAAAATGAAAAGAAATGACAAAGAAAAAATTTTACAAGATCCAAACTTAAAAGCTTAAAATTAGACAAAGAACTAGAGATCGCGAAGAAAGACTTTTGATTTTTGTTTTTTAGTCAAAATACTCTCTCTGAAAGCAATAAGAAAAAATAGTACAGGGGCGCAGGGATATGCCAAATTTGTCCATGAGAAGAAGCAAATATTATTATTTTCCCAATAATATTAATGTAAATTAGCAGTAAACATGATTATTTCACTGCCATTGTTATTAAATTACCTTTACTGGTACAAATATTGTTTTAATTTCGTACTCGTAACACCCATTACATTCAACTGTAACACCCGTTACAGTTTTAAACTTCGATAAAAAATCATATTTGTATTTTTGTTTTAATCCAAGTGGACTATGAAGTAAAAAAATTATTTAGCTACGTGGTTCCAATTTTTGTAAAGAAATTCCCAGAGTTTTGCTTTCATTTCGGTTAAACCCGAAAGCTTAGACAAGATCGTGTAACGCCCGTTACACACATATCTTACCTTTCATTTCTTTACTGCTGTTTCTAACTGTCCAATTTATTACAGATACCGGTAAAATTATAATAATTTAATTGTTTTCTTATTGCATCATTAATTCATTGTCAAGTAGAAGTGTACAACCTGTAACACCTGTTACATGGAAAGACCCATATGTAAAGAATACTTGGATCTACGGCCTGTTTCTTTTTAAATTACCAACGTGGAAAATGCACGCAACAGAGAGTTGGCATCAACAAATTTGAAACTTTAGGTAAAACTATAGCCGATTATATACAACTTCCAAGTTCATAGCAGTATACTGGACATTGCTTAAGACGCGCTTCTGCGACCCTACTTATTAACGCCGGTGGGGATATCACTACGATAAAGCGCCACGGCGGATGGAAATCGACAGCCGTGGCAGAAGGCTATATAGAAAATAATAGAAATGAAATCAATATTAATGTATCAGTTGCACCTACACCAAGTGCGAGTGCGTCTAACGCCAACGCAACACAATTCCATATTCAGTTTCATAATTGTAATATACAAAATGTTAACACTTACAATAACCAATAAATAAACTGTATCAATCTCCATCTTTTATTTCATATATTCAATACAATGTATGAGATTAGATAATGTAGTGTATGAAACTGTACATAATTAGGTATAACACACTCGGGTGATAGATACTATTAAAAAAGTCGCTTCGCTCGTTTTTTAAACTCACGCTCGTGCATAATATCCCCCATTATGGAACAGTTTCATAAACTACTATTTCACAACCGTATACTATATAGAAATTAAACCATTTTTACATGTTTTTATTGTCTTATTGCATGTAATAAAAAGGACACAATAAGATTCCTTTACATCTTCTAAACATGTTTTTACGGTGCAGTATTTATTATTTCATCATACTATTTCATTCCATTGACAATTAAATAACACCGTATAAATCATACTTTAAAGATAACACATTCACATTACTTTCCTACACGTGGCTTGGTCATAAAGGACACCAAAATGTCATAGTGCAACAGTTATGTATACGGAACCACGTAGTTTGCACTAAAGGCGATTGAAACTGTGTAATCTTACTTGTTGTGTTACCTTCAATGTTTTTGTATAAGCTTTCCTCTTTCGTTTGAAAATAACATGCTATTTCGTTAAGTAAAGCATTTTTTAAGGAAAGTCATCAAATGTCCTCTCCCGCTCTTGGGGGAGCGGAAAGTACAATTATTAAGGCATACTAATTTGGGTGATATGAAACTAGATATTGTAGATTATTTAACAATAGTCCTAGTAACCGTACAGCGCAGGTGCATATAATTAATCTAGTAGATAAAATCTAGTACGTATCGAAGCAGACGACGTTCTGTAATTTTCCTTATCCTCATTTTAGAAGTAAGAACATGCTTCTTGATATTTTATCTGTATTCATACCATCTTTTGCCGTTCCTGGAATTCATTATATGCGTGGTAACGATAAGACTAGAAGGTTATAACTGCGACGGCTTTATTTTCAAAGGCTAAGTAAAAAAAAATATGCCTAGTCAGAGCTTCTTCCACAAATTAAATAAAAGAAATGGAAGTATGCCGTAACATAATTCCGTAACATAATTCTAACGCACGAATACGCCTGGCAGTTTTGAGAGCCGTACTACGACTCTCAATATATTGGCTCTGACAAACACAACTCCGCATTTTCCAAAGACCCACATCTTTCTCTAACAGACTAATAAATATTGCCAGTAGAAGAATTAGATATAATGGCGCGTGACTGGTTAATTTTGAATATTGTGATCAAAACAGATCATATCAGTATCAATTGACCGTAAATTACTGTACTATTTTTTTGAAGTCGATGAATTGGTCGGTATTCGGATAAATTATGATTTTTATTAAGAGCGGGTAACACCATGGCGCGAATGGTAACACCGACTGCAGTTGCGTTTTACATAGCGAGCGACCGTTTGCTCAGGTATCAGTCTTTGCTCAAGCTTAGATTGAGTGTGTGTTGGTCATACCTAAACCCAGTAACTCAACCCAGTCTGTTTTAATCCGAGATTCTCACTGTAATCCCTTAATATTAAAGTGATCTAAGTGTCTGTACACTGTGTTTAACACACTCGTCTCCACAGAGTAGGCAACTCGTTCATGGGTCAATACCTATATACTTTTACAACAAGCTTCCCATGGACATTCGAAACTTACCCATTAAACGATATAAAAACTATATACAGGCTAAACTTTGCAAAAAGGGCTATTATAGAATCTCAGATTATTTAGAAGACAAAAAAGCTTGGGACTGAGCTGCTCGCTCTGTTAAGCATTGTTATTAAGCAATATGCGTAATTATAATGTAAATTATTGTAAACATTCTCATTTTTAATATCTGAACATGTAAAAAGACGATGATCCCTGAGTTTGTTTCGGCTATTTCTTCATAAATTAGGAAATGCCGGATTCATCTAATTAAAAAAGACGTGTGGCACTCGGGGACTGCCGCGGTAAAACTATTGCATAGCATTTTGTATCAATTTATGCAATTATAATTATTTATTTATTTTATTTATGCAGTATTTCTTTTTCTTTGATATTAATTCAAGTTACACTTTTTGAGCGTGGTGACCGATAAGAAAACAAATTTTTCTTTTATTAAATAAATAAAAAGTTAATATTATTTAAAATATTTTTATTATTTTACAATACATGCGGGTTTTATTACCTTACAGTAGATGTTGGTTATTCAGGTATATTTATCATTGAAACTATAGGTTTATGATAACTGAAATAAGAAACATAAGTTTGCGACTTAATATCCTCTAAATACCTAGAAAATACCGCGTCAATGGTGGTCCCATATTTTGTTGTGGACTCTTGTGGATCATTATTCATTTTCAAATTCAATGTTTTTGATAGAAAAGTTGTCAACCGCTCTGATTTTTTATCAGCGAAGTTAATGTTGAAATCGCCAGCCAAGATAAGTGGAAATTTATTACCATTTGTACCAAGTATTTTCGAGCCTTCTTCAGTGTACTCCAGTAAAGTGCGATGAATAAAATGCTCTAACTCGTCCAATTTTGGATTCGGAGAAATGTAAATTGCTACCATCACTATTTGTAGGCCATTTCTAAGTTTGCATAAGCACGCACAAATATCTCCAACAACTGAGCGCCTAACATTAACATCGCTAACGTGTACAATATTTATTTCAATATTCGGAGTCATAATATTAGTAATATCATTTTTATTTTGGTAAATAGCTACCTCACCTTTTGAAACAGTATCTCGTTTGAACTGAACAATACAATTAAAATTAGGTATTTCAATTTGATTATCATGCGTCATGCAAGTTTCGGTAAGAAGTAACACATTTGTTTGTCTCGTAACTGAATCTTGTAAATCGTATTTATGACTATTTAGACTTTGGCAGTTGAAAGTCATTATTGAAATGCCATTTCTGTTACTAATGAAATCTAATACACTTTGAGCAATCGTCTGAACACTATTTAAAGACAGTCTTTTGAATTCTTGCAACAATTGAAAAAATGGCCGCATGAGCACTTTTTACTCCATAAAATCACGCGCTTTTATTTAGTAAACAACACTATAAATAATTTAAAAGTCCAATGAAAAATTAGCGTGACATTCATCTTAGCTTTTCCGTTAAAAAAAAGCTATTTTATAAAAACACTACTAAATTAATTTGAATAAAAGTACTTAATAATTAATTATATGAAAAGTTTTTAAGGTAGCCATGACAACGTCGGTGACGTCTATGACATATCTCTATAGAAGACCTATTTCAGAGAGAAAATTAATCGCAAGTTTAGCACATCGCGACTATCAGTAACATGGCAAGTGTGTAGAACTGAGTTCGCGCCCTGCAATATTCATGCTCTTTTTGAAAATCTATAAATTGTTATCAAAAGATGTAGTCGCACGCACACAAACATACCGTGCCGAAGACTGCCGAACTGAAACGACGTTAGACGACGGGGAGCGTGAGGTTTTTTCGTTACGGAATTTCTGGATTCGGTCCCCGCGCTCAAGGCCCGCGATAGAAGCTATGCAATAGGTTAAAAAAAAAAAACATATGACGTGTAAAATTGATCAGTGATCCTACTTGCTTAATAAACATTTTCATTTCATTTGTACAGTTAAAATAATAAGAATCGAACATCACACTATAGTTATTTTTCATTTTTTTTCTCGAAATACCGCCCACGATGGATGCTCAAGGAATGAGAAGACACCTCAAATATCCGGAACTTCAGCCCTGCCTTTCTGACGGTTTTCCCCGTCAGATACATATCTTTCAGTATAATTTAATAAGACATCAGAAATATGTGCTGCAAAGTTATAAGTATTTTATTTGATAGCTATCAAATACAATACAATATTTATATTCTTCGCAATATTCTTCGCTGGCATTGAGGTGAACAGTATACATAGATATACGCCATGTAGTAGTAAACTCATATAGTACTGACAGCAATTTTTTATGGGTGCGTCACATATAAATTAAGTTACTGGTTTTCATGATAGCTTTTTAAATGCACTATAGCCTTCATTTAGTAGCTTATGTACCTACAGTAAATTCCAAGTTCATTACTAATTTCCTATTTAAAAACTTTTTTTTCTAGAAATAGTCTGGATTAATTTCCTCGACACAAAATATTGTTTAAAGATCTTCATCATCATCAATTTTTTTTATTGTCTCACTGCTGGGCACAGGTCTCCTCTCACACAGAGAAGGATTGAGCGTAATCAACACACTTGCTCAATGCGGGTTGGCGATTTCAGACTTAAAGTCCAGGTTTCTTCAAGATGTTTTCCTTCATCTTGTAATCAGGCATTAGTGTCCAAGATATACATATAAAGTACAATAACTTAGAAAAGTTACACTGGACATTACACCACCACGACTTACAGACTGAAGATGGATTAGCTAAAATAAAAATTATCGCTAACTGCGGTGGAACTAGACTTCTCGATATATCCAATCCCTGGTTCGAGCCAAAAGTGACAGGTGGTTCTAACGGAGAGCTCGTATTCACTGAGTTTGGCTCGCTTTGAGGTTTCTATGTGTATGCACACAATAAATCATGATATTATGCCAACCACAGTGTGTTGTGCAAACCAATTTTTAAATGAAACTGTAGGTCAATTGTAGGTTACTAATATATTAATCAGCATTTATATCCAACGTGGCAAAGCTGCCAGCCTTTTGGGCACTTATCTCATTAATAGCGTTGCGGACGAATTTTTGATACCCAATGAACTTCTCCGTTATTTAAGATATTATCATACTGTAAATATCCTATCCTATCCTGTCCTATTGAAGAGAACCAAATTTTTTACTGTGGGTTAAATTCAAAATGTTCAACAAAATTATACTTACTAGACCAGCAATTTTGAAGTCAATTAATTGTAACAGAAAATACCTACATAAGACCGTTTTGCATTCTTTATTTTCAGAAAAATGTTTCCAAGTTAAATTTTATACCAATGTACTAAACAATAAAAAAGCATGTGACAGCGCAATATATTACGCCGTATTATTAAGTCCATATAAACAAAATAAGACATCAGCCTTTTCTAAGAAATTGGATTCTGAACGCAGCATTTGAGCTACCCATAAAGAGTCGTTCAGTATTGTCTCAAAGGGTATTGATGATAATTCCTGTTTATATCCAATAGAAGAAAGGGAACAGCTATATCGGGCTGATATACGCCATTCTCGCATTTAAACGACCTCTTCGTCGCTACCAGGAAAACTCACATTTTCCTAACGAGTTTACGAGCGATAAGAATTCATGAAAGCACTTTGGCGTGGCCGTGCCTTTAGAATTGGCGACCTTGATTATTATAATCGTCTCTTTTTAGATCAAATACACGTTGCCGAGAAGTATACTAAGCGTCTTTTTTCTTTTGAGCTGAAATTGAATATGACCAGGTGAACTTTTTAGATTCAGTAAATTCTTAAATGTTTTTTTAATATTTTTGATCATCGTCTTTAATCATATTATAATGAAAATTCACATAAAAAGTAATACTACCAAGTAATAAGACCATAATTAGAGGCTATAGTTTCATACCATCTTAACACTGGTATTAAAATTAAATACATGAGTGCAGTATAAATTAAAAAATTATCATTTACATTAAATTATTTTATTATTTAATTATTTTTTATTTTATTATTTTACATTTAATTATTTATTATATTATTTAAATTAAATTATTTTATTAATAAATTATCAGATACCGATGTGATGATGATGTCACCGATGATATCTGGTGAAGCCGTACGTGGCGTGTGCCGGGTACGATGCGCCAAATGTTGTTGTGTTGGGAGTTTGGTCGTGGAGATTCTTCAGATCAATCCTCCTTTGGCGTAGCATCGTTGGTCGTGTTGTTGGGTTTAACATTGCATCACCTCGCTCAACTGCCGTCTTCCTTCCTATTCGCTCAGTTTTTCTGAGTGAATAGGCTCTTGATAAACTAGTGCGCTTTACCATCAACAATCGCATCACAGCTTACCACCAGGCGGGATTGCGGTCAAGCGCTAGTTTATAATTATTTAAAAAAAAAACCTGCTTTAGTAGATTATGAAACTTTTCCTACAAAACGGACGAGAAAACATCGAGAATGCCAACTTAGTACGGCAGACGATATTCTCGTTCTCCGACGCCTAACTACCCCATTATGATCATCGATTGACACCGGCAATGCCTTTTTACCACTGCCAATGCCCCCAAATTCAATTCTGAAGAACACATTGGTACAAGAATATCTAGACCGATAAGAGATACCTACATAAAATTGCACTTGTTTATACTGTCTGTAGCGACTTATCCAGCATGATTTAGCTACTTTATTAAACTGTTGTGTTGAACTGTTATTAAAGTTGTCGATATGGCAAGCTGAAAGGACAATAGCCGGGCTATTGTCCTTTCAGTTTGCCATATCGACAACTTTACCCGTAGAACCAATAATCGTTGGGTTAGACGTATTCTTGAGTGGAAACTGTGAGTCGACAAACATAAGGTAGGCCCCCCTGAGGCTGATTGATTGAACGATTTTCGCAAGGTGCCTGGTAGCAGCTGGATGGGCGTTTTCGAGAATCGAGCATAAAATGCAATTAATAGTATGCAATTGTAAAGCTGTTGTAGGCTAATGATATATTACGTGAAGCAAAAGTATTTATTTTTATCAAAAGTAGTGAGTTTCTATGCAAGAAACTTAGTTTTGGTAAAATAAATACTTATATATTCACGGAACAAATATTTGTATGACTTACAAATAGTTGTTCCTGTTTGTGTATGTGAGTTGTAAATGTTTGTTAACGCACCTTAGACACAGAAGAAGTTAAGTTCCTGGTGTGGGATATAACGCTTTTTTATAAAATCTAAAATATCTATATGACACAATGTTTAATGCGAAATCAATTTTTAAAGATAATATGATATATACAAGAAGATAAATTTATTTTGTACTAGTTACGGAATGATGTACTTATAAAAATAGAAAATATTATCTCAAAATCATTTTGACAACGTATCAGAATTATGATAGATCCGTGTTTGGGTTTTTTCCAGTACAACGCTCTTTACAATAAGGAAACTTCTGGACAATATGTCCTTAAGCCTACCCTGTTGCTTCCGATAGAAGAATTCTAGTCCCACAAAAATTCTATAAGTTGGCAAGATAAGGAAACATCATATTATATTAAAAAAGAGCAATGAAAATGAAATAAACGCACGGTAAGTACTTACTTGAAACTGTGTAACATTACCTTCGGGGTTTAAATCTTCTGTTCAGCCTATAGAAGTCCACAGCTGGACAAAGGCCTCCCCCAAGGCTTCCAAAATGACTGGTGTTGTGCTACCCGCATTCATCGGTTTCCCGAGAGCTTCACCAGGTCATCGGTCCACCTTGTTGGGGGCCTCCCTACGTTGTGTGGTACCAGGGGATTAAATTATTATAAAGACACTTAAAATATTTACTTAGTTAAAGAAAATTCTTTCTTAATATCTATAGAGAATCTTGGTATTAAACTCATTCAAAAGACTAGAGACTTAATCGAACCAAAGTTAAACCATTTCAAATTTAAGTACACCAACCCAAAGTATACTACAACGGATACTACAACTAATATCGAATTTTCTAGATTATTGTTTTAATACTACTTTAAAAACAAATATTTGCTAAAAACTTGCAGACATTCTTAAAGTTTTTTTTTTTGTTAATTAATGGTATAGAGAAAGGAAGAAAAGAGCCAAATAACATACTCACTACACTTTTTTTTATATCATCTTTGTATGCATAATAGAAAAGAAGCACATATTTTAAAGTAGGTTTTTATTGTTTATTCTTCAAAATACTATTGAATAACAATCTCATTTAAAATGCCACAAGTGAATTTCTTTTTTTTTTTCCAAATAACACAGCCAGTTGTCGATTTATCAAAGGTCCAGATTCAAATGCCGTGGTCACGTTTAGAAAATAAATCGGTGTCTGTAGGAAAGCAGAGGGTTAAGTAATGACAAATCAGGAGGACCCAAAACAGTGTAAAAGGGAGTAATAGTTATAACAACGAAATGAGGGAAAGTACCCATTGACAATGACACATTGTTGATCGTCAGTTTGACTGCCAAGCGTAGGCGTGACAAAAATATTATCGCAAGTTACAAGTCTCTATATTTATCATTAAATGCCATGTTATGTTATATTTTATGACTAGATTTAGTTTTATAAATCTTTTTAACGCCTGATGCAGGAAGGATATTGTATAACGGAACATCTTCCCGTGCGACTATAATTTAATTTAGGTGTCTTCAAGTTTACAGTTAATAGGCTCATAATTAGAATAGAGTACTTGAACATCGGGGACTGCATCAAGCCAAATAATATAAAAAAATGGTTGCCTGTAAAGTCGGTTTTACGGGCGAAGATTTTACGTGACAACGTCTTTTTCTCGGTAGAATATTTATTGATATGAATATAATTAAATTGCACAATAGGAACAAGGAATTGAATGAAAATAAGAATTGCACAAATTTTAACTATAGAAATATATTTTTTAGTTCGGTGACTCATCGTAACGTTACCGAGCGTTACACTTTTTCATAAGTGACTCCCAGCCGCAACCTAATTTAAGACGTCGTCACGTCAAAAAAATGACGAACAGGGAATAAATGGCGCATTAAAATGTTAACCACAAGAAAATTGAGATGGACCGAGAATGCGAGTGCGTTCCGAATCATTTATCAGGTAATTGAACTTAAAAAAAAATCCCAAATGTTTATTTTTACTTTACAGACATACTGCAAGCTAAAAAATATTGAATAAGATTCTTTGATGTAACTTTTATAAAACATTTTTATACATACCTACATAAGTATATTATGTTGCTGTATGCAACTAGTGCCAGTCGCCAGTATCCTTTTAGAATTCCATTTTCGTAAAAGCTGCCAAAGAGTTCCAACATTCCGGCTTACAATTTATTTTGCGTTTGTGGAACCAATATTTAACCTTGTTTCGAAGTGTCACGTGAGGCGGACAGTGACAAAGTTGTCTTGGAGCTCCTAAAAACCTATTGCAGACAACTTCGTCTCATCGACGGACTTAGACAGGTATCTAGGTACGTAATTTATTTTTGTAAAGGTGCGGCTACATCACCAACTTCAATCGTTCACCTGGAGAATTCTGGATGATTAAATTATTGGTTAAATTAATGAAGTCATGAGATTTTTTTTTTTTTTTTATTCTTTATTTATTGCAAGGGGGTTTGATCACTTGCGATTATGTCACCCCCGAAATTACAAAAAAGAACTATATACATACTTACATTCTTCTATCCAAACACAACTTAACAATTTTATACAAATCCCTGGCTGTGTCAGAAAAGGGTGACGCCAATATGATGTTACACAATCCAACATCCCTTAAGTTTAACTTATTTTTTATACAAAAACAAAATCGCTCTGCTTCGTTACGAACACATTCCGCCATGATGTGATAGGCGTCTTCCACGACACCGCATTCTGTACAATTTGGTGAAGCCGTTTTCTTCATAAGAAATCCAAAATTATTTAGCGGAATGTGTCCGGCGCGAAGCCGTAGTGCTATACCCACTTCATTTCTATCCATATAACTATGATCGAACCAGGGAAAACGAGGCAAATGCGGCTGGATAGTACGGTACCATATACCTTTACTAAGCGACCTTACGTCAAAATGTTCCCTCCAACTAGTTCTGCATTGATTTCTTACCAAAGGAAGTAAATCCAGATAATAAGGTTTACAATTAAGAGGAACACCGTCTACTATTGCTTGTTTAGCGAGTTGATCCACTTCCTCATTTCCCCTGAATCCGACGTGAGAAGGAAGCCACTGTATGACCACAAATATATTTTTTAATTTAAGAGTGTGTAAATCTTTCAAGATTGAGTATGCTGCAGGTGCACCACGAATACCTTTTGTACACCGACTCAAGTGTTGAATGGCGCTCTTAGAATCAGTCAGAATAACATATTTGCCATTCTGAAAAGAGCCAATATATGAAATAGCCTCAGCTATTGCTATTAATTCTACGTTCATTATTGAAATGTGCGTGTCAATTTTAAACTTCATGAAATTATTAGTCTGTAAGTCCAGAAAAGCCGCCCCAGCTGCACCTTCAGTGTTTTTAGAACCGTCGGTACATACTTTGTAATGACTAGTAAAGTAAGTGGACACATATTCATAGCACAGTTGTTTCAAGTTGGTGGCATGGTACGACTTTTTTGCTTTGTTTACTCCCTCAATATGTGGTTTTACAGTGTCTTTCAAATCCACATTGCTAATCCATGTTTTTAAAGAAAATATTTCTAGTTCTTTACTGCTATAAACTGGTGTGTCTTTAAAATGATTATGAATTTTAATAAGTAGTGGTTTAGTTTTGTTACTCCAAAATGATGTCTGACAGAGTTCATTCAATGTATCTAAAATACCTATCAATTATTTCGTTTCCTTGCAATGATTTAACTTTAAGCCAAAATTTTCCAGCCAAGTAATATCTCCGAACGTGAAGAGGTTCAATGTATAACTCTGCCTCCATGACGTGTATAGGGGTACTTTTTACAAACCCACCGATGGCCCGCATGCATTGATTTTGGACTATTTCTAATTTCTTTAAAGACGTTTTGCAACTATTTCCATACAAAAAACTAGCATAATCCATACGACTACGAATGACTGCTATATAAAGACGGCGTAAATGGGTTTGGTGTACACCCCATCCCGGTCCAGTTAACACTTTAAGGATATTTGAAAATTTTTGAGATTTTACTTTTAATTCATTAATTTGTTTGGTCCACCTCAAAGATCGGTCCAACCACAAACCTAAATACTTTATATTATCTTTTATTTCTATTGACATTTTATTTATTTTAAGGTCTATATTAGTTCTAAAGAAGGTTCGTTCAAAAATACAGATTTTGCTTTTAGATGACGATATTTCTAATCCCATATTAAGAAGATGACTGTATAATGCGTCTAGGGAAAATTGTAATTTTTGCGATATTTCTGTTGGGTTTTTAGAGCTATAGTATAAAACGAAGTCGTCGGCATATTGAGAGATAAATACATTGTTGATAGATTTACATACGTTCATAGTAATAATATTAAATAATAATGGCGATAGCGGGTCGCCCTGAGCCAAACCACGACTTGTACACCTTGTGAGATAAGAATTTTTGACCCGGATTTTAAGGTTTCTCCTTTTTAGGAAATTGTATATATAAGAACATATTTTAGTACCTATACCAACGCGATCCATAGCTTGTACTAAACTGATTAAGTCAACGTTGTTATACGCGCTGTCTATGTCGATAAAACAGGCTACGGTTGTCATTCGCTGTGAAAAACCTGACTGAATTCTTGAGACCAGAGTCGTAAGGTTATCAAGTGTTGAGCGGCATTTTCTGAAACCTGTAGTATTAGTTGACAACAACTCATTTTTTTCTGTAAACCACTCTATTCTGTCGAGTAGAATGTTATGAAAAATTTTGCATATACAGGATATCATAGAGATGGGTCTGATTGAAGATAAAGTGTTCAGTTCACGCCCTGGTTTCGGGATAGGTATAATTCTAATATCTCGCCATTGCCTGGGAACGAAATTAGAGGAAAAAAAATGGTTATATAAGGACAGTAAAATTATTTTTCCATTTATAGGTAGATGGCTAATCATTGAATAAGAAATTTCATCACATCCTGGGGTAGTATCCTTTGAGCGTATACATTTATTTAGTTCGTGCATAGCAATAGGAGTTTCTAAAATTGGGTTATTTGAAAGAAAAATTGGGTTTCTATAGGGGACTGAATCTGGGGTGAGGCTATGTAATAGGTCATTAGCTTTTTCATCATCAATGTATTGATGATTTGATGTTTTGCCCTTGAACCATTTCATTTTTCTCCATAGTTCAGAAGATGTGACTTTGTGATTTAATGAAGTACAGAAGTCAGACCAACATTTATTTTTTTCTATCCGAATTAGTTTTTGGGCAATACTGACTTTAGATTGTAGTATATTTAGGTTATATGGGATGGGATTTCTACGGAATTTTCTTAGGGCCAGGCGACGCTCTGCTACTACTTTAGAAAGATTAGGTGTCCAATAAGGTTTAGGGGTAAAACAACTTTCAGGGTTTTCATTAATTTTTAAATAGGGGATATGTAAATTAGCTGCCAAATTAATATAATCGATAAATATGTCATACGCGTCCTGAAGATCTCTCGGTAAATTGATTTGAGAAAATAATGAGTCTAGCAAATCTGTATAACTACCCCAATCCGCCTTCTTGAAATTCCTTTTGACAGTTCTCATAAACGGACTGTTTATATTAAATGTAATTTTTATCATGATGTGGTCACTACCTAGACTCTCATTTAAGGGTATCCAGTCAGACCGCAGCGCAATATCTGAAGTCATTAAACTTATGTCAGGGGCCGATTGCTGTAGGTTTCCATTAACTAGCTTGAATCGCGTACATTGCCCATTATTTAACACAACAAAAGAGCTGTCTATTAATGCATCAAAAATTTGCAATCCCCTAGTGTTTGTCCTATTAGACCAGTTATATGATGGCCATTAAAATCGCCTAATATTAAAGATTTTGAATTGACAGTCGCAAAAATGTCTTCCCAGTCTCTTTGACATGTACGCCCCGTAGGAGGACAATACAATGAAATCACATTTTCAATTTTATCGCAATTAAACAATCTGACGCAAAGAATTTCTATATCCGGATTATTTACTTGTACAAAAAATGAGTTTGATTTGATAGATTTATGTGTAAATATCGCAACTCCCCCATAAGTATCCCCTCTGTCTTTACGATAAATGTTATAGTTGCTTATATTTAGATTACTATCGGGTTTTAACCAAGTTTCATTAACGGCAGCAATGTGGATTTTTTCTCTTTACAATATATTTTCAAATTCAGTTAATTTAGGTCTCAGACTTTGGGCATTCCATTGCATAATATTTAATTTAATTAATTTATTGTGCCCAGCCATTAAAACAATTAATGATATTTTTTAAAATGGGAGAATCAGTCACGTTATCTACTACTACTAAAATTAACCATTCGATACAACATTTTATGACACTCAGAATTTTTTCTTTCAAACTATAATTTTTAAAAAATACTATATCTTTCAACCTTGTAAACAATTCGTCAAAATTTACATCTTTCTTTCGTGCAGGTTCAGGTTCAGGTATGTTCTGCTCTTCAGATCCTCCTGCCAAGCTTTCGTTGGTCAAATCGTGTAGATTTTCCTGGTTATCCCAACTTTCTTTGACTATCGGCTTCGTTAGATTCGTTGTAGTGGTCGTATGTTTTTTATTTTTCTGAGGAACCTTTTTGGGGCTATTACTAAAAGATGATTGAGCTTTCTGCCGTGTGGTTCTTGCTGCAGTTATCATAGCAAATGTTTGAGCAGTGGGTATTTGAGAAGCGGGAGCATGGGTAGCGGATGCATGAGCAACGGATGCATGAGTAGCGGGTGAATGAGTAGCTAGTGGCGTGGAGGACAGTAGAAAATCAGGTTCTGGTGGAACATAAATAGTCAGAGCTTTACGGAACGTGCAGTTGAACTCAGTCATTAGCTCTCTGATGCGTTTTTCTTTGACATAGACAGGGCAATTTCTATCCAGGGCCATATGATTTCCCTTGCAATTTACGCATTTATATTCGTCTGTCTCGCAATTAGGGTGATTCTCACCACATTTTGGACATACTATTTTGGTAACTGGACATGTTTTAATCTTGTGTCCAAACTTCCAGCATCGTGAGCACTGCGAGACCAAGAATATGAACGGTTCGACTTTGATGCGCAAATTATCTACATACACATGCGGTGGTAAAAAAGAACCTTTGAAACAAAGACGAACAGTTTCACACGCAGACCATCCTTCTTTCTCGGTCGATCGTCGCTTAAGGCGCATGATTGACGTCAGCACTGCAGGGCTAGGACACGAAATTGATCTTAGTATATCTTCCTCAGACATATCTAGGTCTACGTCCCTAATTATTCCATAGGAGAAGCTCTTTTCCATGGCTTTTTGAATGCGCCAGCCCTTATCTAACAAATCTCGACAGGACTCTAATTTTGATGCATTCAATTCATCTGTGATATCAATGCGCACTCTATACGGATTTATATATTTTACCCTCTCAATATTCTTAATACCGTATTCTTTGAATAATTTAGCTAAAGGAAACTGTTTGGGCATTTTTTCTTTACAAGTAATATACATTTCTATTTTATCCTGTCCTTCTTTCATTTTTTTATCCTTATTCTGAATAACCTTCCACTCCCCTTCTGAATATTCTCTTTCTAACTCATCTCTGCCTCTTTTTTCGGCCCTTTCATAAATATTTTCTACAACTAAAAATTGTGTAAATTCTTCCTTTGATGTTACAGACTGACATTCATCCATCTCTAATATGTCGTTCTCGTGAGTCGAGTGATTACTCGCGGAATTCATAATATTATCTGTCATCTTACTCAATCCGTTGGCGTCGTTATCCATTAGCGTAGTTAAAAGTACCGTGCATCGTAGATTGCTTGAGTCGATGCGCAGTGGCCGGCCGGTTCGAACCGGATCGTGCGAACAATGTTATTCACTTGCGAAACGCGTAAACAACTATCATTAGCGAACCAAAGAACCGATCGCTCCGGACGAGCGTCACAACGCGAATGAGTCATGAGATCATGAAGCAATTTATTTAATTGTTTCTCTAGATATTGCCCCATATTTTTTTTTTTTATATTTACAAAATTATATTATTAGATATACTTATATTATAAAGCTGAACAGTTTGTTTGTTTCATCTCGGGAACTGCTGGTTCGAATTGAAAAATAATATAGTAAAATTTTCCTGGATCCATGGATAGTCCATTTACCGAACGCCCGAAGGCACGAGTTAAAATTATCTATTTATATAAGAAGTTGCATGAAATGAGCAATGGGAACATTAATTTATTTGTTCTATTGAATAAGTTTTCTTTTTTTTATATATACTTTTGCACAAAGCTACTCAACCAATTAAATTTGACCCATTTTGTGAAGACGTGTTTTATTTTATATTGCATTTTATAATAAGAAGATATTAACTCAAGACGAGGCCTATCATGGTCTAAGATACATTTGCCTGCTCAGTGTAATGCAAAGCACTGGCAAATTGAACAAACAACCAATTAAATTAAAAAAAATATATTTATAACTCACTAGTGAGTAAGGAACTTATACCTAAACTGGAATGTGCACTATTGATCAAAACGCGGTACGAGGGAGATAGCTTCACAGTAACCCTCTGTCCTTGTTATTTAAGGTGACTATTATAATGGAATTAATAAAGAATGTACGCAAATTTTTTTTTTTTTTACTTATATTACCTGAGTTTTTTTTTTGCGAACTTTTTAATTATTCTAAAAATGGATGAAAAAATTGCTGATGTACGGACGACAGCAGATCAATCTACCTGAAACTGTTAAATATTCCTAATCAATCTTGAACCTTTACAATTTAGAAATAAAATTGAAAATGTAATAAGGAAATCTGACAGATTGAAGTAGCTTGTTGTATGATAAAAAACACTTGCTCTCTGTTTAAACATGTTATTATATTTTATTTACTCTTGTATGATATTTATTAATTAGGTGTATATATTTAATTAAACTAGTATGATACATTTAACGTACATATTTATTGTATACTCTATGTAAATAGTACACCGTAGACTACCTACACTACTTCTTTCTCCTTCCCCTTAGTATTCCATCCAAAGATTGTCTGTAAAAGAATGCTCTTAGCGAAAAGACTGCCCATTGTGTCACCTTTTGTAAAATCTTTATATTTGTCTTCTGTAATCTATATGGTGTACATAGTAAAGAGTATTTTATTCTATATCTACAAAAAAAAAACAGAATTTAATGTCATTGTAAATACCTAATAAAAACCACTTACTTATTATGTAGGTACACAATGATTAAGTGCACATTTACCATTTATTCCGAAATTTATGGTCACCCTACATACAAACAAAATAACGCGTATATGATTACCGCAAAAAACTTACTTAAAAATGATATTCCGCATCTCACTATTGCAGACAGTAATGGCACCCCTTATCACCATCTTTTTCTAGTCGAAATTGTTGATTTCAAACAAAAATGCGAAAAATAAATAAGGGTAACACTTAGAAAGAGACAGAGGGCTACTGGGACGCTTTCTCCCTCGGACCGTTTTTTCTTCAAATATGATTTTATTTCCGATGTACCTTATTGCTCTTGCGATAAGGTGAATGGTCTTCATGTGAATAAGAGAATTATGCAAGTTCACATTCCAATTTAGCTATAATTTCCTTGCTAGTGAGTTATAGTTTTTTTTTTTTGTCATAGTTTGATTATGGGAGTCATTATGTGCCTAATTGCGGTGACCATAGAGCCACTTTATGAGAAAGTGTGTTGAAAAAAATCATTATCGACTTATAAATGTCAACGGCCCACTCCTGCGACGATTTTGTCTCCGTCTAACCTTAAAAAGGGACTCTAGTACCGAGAAATTAGGAAAATAGGTATTTGAAGAAACTATTGCCGTCGCGCTGCTTCCAACCTCTCCCGGTAAAGTGCGAAAAGGACAGTTGCAGCTCAGGCTGATTTTATCTACAAAAACGTTGACCAAAAAACGTTTCGTATTTCACTGTTTTCTTTTTCAAAACTCGACAGATCTCAATTATTTTTATACCAAAAGTTGGAGGAAAAGTATACCTATGCTCCTATAATTTTCTTTTTTGTCAAAATTTTATGACGTTTGTTTAATAGTCATCTGAACATCACGGTAAAAATGAGTTATTTTTCGCGATTTTGATGTATAGTAGGGGTACGTGTTATCATGGTGTAAATTTGTAGAAATAAAAAAAGACGTGTGGCACTCGGGGACTGCCGCGGTAAAGCTATTGCATAGCATTTTGTATCAATTTATGCAATTATAATTATTTATTTATTTTATTTATGCAGTATTTTTTTTCTTTGATATTAATTTAAGTTACACTTTTTGAGCGTGGTGACCGGTAAGAAAACAAATTTTTCTTTTATTAAATAAATAAAAAGTTAATATTATTTAAAATATTTTTGTTATTTTACAATACATGTGGGTTTTATTACCTTACAGTAGCTGTTGGTTATTCAGGAATATTTATCATTGAAACTATAGGTTTATGATAACTGAAATAAGAAACATAAGTTTGCGACTTAATATCCTCTAAATACCTAGAAAATACCGCGTCAATGGTGGTCCCATATTTTGTTGTGGACTTTTGTGGATCATTATTCATTTTCAAATTCAATGTTTTTGATAGAAAAGTTGTCCACCGCTCTGATTTTTTATCAGCGAAGTTAATGTTGAAATCGCCAGCCAAGATAAGTGGAAATTTATTACCATTTGTTTCAAGTATTTTCGAGCCACTCGAGTTACTCCAGTAAAGTGCGATGAATAAAATGCTCTACCTCGTCCAATTTTGGATTCGGAGAAATGTAAATTGCTACCTTAACTATTTGTAGGCCATTTCTAAGTTTGCATAAGCACGCACAAATATCTCCAACAACTGAGCGCCTAACATTAACATCGCTAACGTGTGCAATATTTATTTCAATATTCGGAGTCATAATATTAGTAATATCATTTTTATTTTGGTAAATAGCTACCCCACCTTTTGAAACAGTATCTCGTTTGAACTGAAAAATACAATTAAAATTAGGTATTTCAATTGGATTATCATGCGTCATGCAAGTTTCGGTAAGAAGTAACACATTTGTTTGTCTCGTAACTGAATCTTGTAAATCGTATTTATGACTATTTAGACTGGCAGTTGAAAGTCATTATTGAAATGCCATTTCTATTACTAATGAAATCTAATACACTTTGAGCAATCGTCTGAACACTATTTAAAGACAGTCTTTTGAATTCTTGCAACAATTGAAAAAACGGTCGCGTGAGCACTTTTTACTCTATAAAATCACGCGCTTTTATTTAGTAAACAACACTATAAATAATTTAAAAGTCCAATGAAAAATTAGCATGACATTCATCTTAGCTTTTCCGTTAAAAAAAAAGCTATTTTATAAAAACACTACTAAATTAATTTGAATAAAAGTACTTAATAATTAATTATATGAAAAGTTTTTAAGGTAGCCATGACAACGTCGATGACGTCTATGACATATCTCTATAGAAGACCTATTTCAGAGAGAAAATTAATCGCAAGTTTAGCACATCGCGACTATCAGTAACATGGCAAGTGTGTAGGACTGAGTTCGCGCCCTGCAATATGCATGCTCTTTTTGAAAATCTATAAATTGTTTTCAAAAGATGTAGTCGCACGCACACAAACATACCGTGCCGAAGACTGCCGAACTGAAACGATGTTAGACGATGGGGAGCGTGAGGTTTTTTCGTTACGGAATTTCTGGATTCGGTCCCCGCGCTCAAGGCCCGCGATAGAAGCTATGCAATAGCTTAAAAATATTGCTCTACAAGCATTATCCACGAAGAAAACAGCGGAATATGTTTTTATAGAGAAATCTCCACTATAGTTCCTTCTTAAGGCCTTTGTTATCTAAGGCTTACGTTTACCGAATCGCAGTCTCAAGTCAAAAACACGTTTTACGTAGTTACCAGCAATTATATGCTCCGACGATTCTGCCTTCAACAATTTGACAGAAGCAAATTTTCTAAATCAAATTGGTTCACTTAAATACCTCCAGCAACTGTTGCCAGGCAATATTTCCGGAAAAATCCCGTATAAGCATACCTTAAGAAACTTCGTATTAATGTCAGGCCAAGCAATTTATCTTGGCGTAATTCGCGTAAAACGCTTATTGGCTGTCGTAGCCCACGCGGAGATAACATGATTTATCTCCTTCTACTAATTATTTTATGCGACGCTGAACATCTTTTCTAGGTTACTGTTTGATAGTTATTATGGATTTGTTACGCTTTATTTGGGTAATAGTTTATGGTAAATAGACTCGTTATTTCTTAATGACTTTTAATTTTTTTTTTCAATTGCTTCCAAAATACACCACTGATTGCAGTACAGTATTTTTAGTTCAAGAACGACTCAGGCGTTGATTGCGGTTACCAAGTGTACAAACACGCTGTGTATGTGTGTGTAAGAGCAGCTCCCGATAATATCCGTAACAATGGTTAAGTTAAAAGTGTGTGCACAAAATAAAAATACTATACATGATCGCAGGGACACCGAAACGAAATTTCATTCAGTATTCAATGCTATATATTCAGTACATGATTCTGAACGCACTAGCGTAGAACTTATTCGTTGGCTATGAATAAAAATCTGCTACAAACACTCTGCTGCTAAAAATATAACCTACGCGAACAAAATGCATGGAACCAGATTTTTTAATAACTGTCGAGAAATTTCAACGCAGGTGACGTTTAAATTTTTATAGATAAAATATCCTGTATAATAACAGGTAGTGCATCGATGTCTTGATCAGCCTGTATACGACTTTACTAGATCATTATTTTATTTTTGTACCTTTGTTAATTACAAAGGTACAAAAATAATGACCAAGATACTGTCTGTACTTTAAAAGAGACCTCTGTAGAGGCTCAAGTCTTGAAACCTTGGGCGTTCCGCAAAGCGCACGCAGCTCCGGCTGCGCCGCACGCAGCTCCAGCAGCGCCACACGCCATTGATGTGATTCACCACGCAGCTCGTAGCGCGCTCCGCAAGCACACCTTGCGCGCTCCGCAAGCGCACCTTGCGCGCTCCGCAAGCGCACCTTTCGCGCTCCGCAAGCGCACTTGCATCAGCGAGCACTGTTGCGCGCCAAGCAACAGGCAGCACTGTCGCGCGCCAAGCAACAGCCAGCACTGTCGCGCGCCAAGCAACAGCCAGCACTGTCGCGCGCCAAGCAACAGCCAGCACTGTCACTACAGCGCCGCGCCCAGCAGCACTTGCACTAGACTAGACTAGTACTTTAAAAATATTGGCAGAAAGTGACTTATTCTGTTCCTTGATTTATAATGAGATTGTGAGCAGTGTAGTTCTTCATCCCACTTCTGATGTCGGAGACAGCGACGGCCGAGCGGTAGGGTCGACATCATCTTGGTGTGGTGGTACAGGTCCCATTTCGTAGGTGAGTTTTGAATTGAAGCACGACGTGTAGATATACCCTCCAATCTTCATAATAACAATTTGAATAGGCAAACCGACAGTTTCGGTTCGGAGGAGTGCCTTGGTCCGCGTCTCGATGCAAAGTGCCCGTTCGACGAACCTCACTTTCCAAAGCGACTCTGTCCATGTGACGCCATCACAAAATAACGTCACAAGCGTTCGCCCCTCTACTAGGTAAATCAAATCAGCAACTTCTATTAAAATTATATCGACGATCTCCGACATATATATGTAGTTTTTTCTCTTTAGACCCTTCATATTTGCTTTACTTTTATAACCCAATAAGATTTTAAAGTAAAAATTAATTAATTCGCTTATTACATACATAAAAAAGCACAAAGAAAACAAAACTGAGAAAAGTATCTTATCAGCTGATTTACTAGATTTTACATCAGGGATCAACGTCATACCTATAAATTCGCACGGCGGCACGCTTGCAACGTTCAACGGCCGATCCAACACTTTTTCTTAAACACTGTGAATTCTGTAACCGTTCATTGACGACATAAATGACTATCATAATTTTATTAGTGGCATGCGGTCTAGCCTTTTCGCAAAGTTTGCGTTACGATGTCAGATACACCCTGTATGTACATCTCCATTTTAATTTTCTACCTCCATTTCATAAATTGATGTTTTTTATTTACCTAACACATACAATGCTGCCTAAACTTTATACAAAAACATAGCTACCTACCCTTGAATAGAGTTTCAAGACTTAGCAAACACGAAACACAACACTAGGGGAACAACTCTTACCTACATTTCATTAAACAGAATAATTCAATGAAAGTACAAACACTGGCAGCGAATGACTCGTGTACTAATGGCCATGTTGGTGCTTTCTCCCCGTAAATATGCCCCTCGCAAGCCGCAATGCAGTTTATGTCACTTCGCAGTGTTTAGTGGCGCTGCTTTGCTCGTATACGATTTATGTACGGACAGATGCATTCATGGGTACCACTCACACATTAAAAGGCCTTAGAAATTGTATTTGCTACATTATATATGGTAGTGCGTTGGTGTTTAATTTAATTGGAGATACTCTGCAAGATATTGTGAAGCTCTGATCTCTTCTGTAAAAATGGGTAAAGTGAGTGGTGATTTAGTTGGAATGACAGCTCACGTCCAAGCCAAGCCAAGTTTTAATGGTTAGAAAATCGCACTGCCTACCTATTTTTATATATGCTATACACATTGAAATAAAATTATAATATATATAATAACAACAAAAATTGACAGCCTCCGTAGCGTAATGGTAGCGAATGCGGCCGCTGCGCAAGGAGACACGGATTCAATTCCCGCGCAGTGCAAATAAAAGTGCAGTCCAACAAAAAGGCGCTAAAGAAGGCTCGCTTTGACCGTATTACCCATATTGGCAACAAGTTATCTGCGCAGCCTTCCAGTAGCAGATCTTTTTGGTCCCTTGCCAAATCGGTCGAGGCGAACTTCTGTCGGCCCTCACTGCCTCCGCTGGTTAGGCCTGATGGAACACTGGCTCATACGGCGAGAGAGAAAGCAGGTCTCTTTGCATCTCTCTTTACCCATAATTCGCGTCTTGATACTGGCAGTGCTACTCCACCTATTTTACCCCACTGCGGTACTTCAATGCCTGAGGTTCGCATTCGGAACAAGGAGGTTCTGAGAGCACTGTGTCGTCTGGACGTGAATAAGGCTAGTGGTCCGGATGGTATACCAGCGATTGTTCTAAAAGCATGTGCGCCCGAGTTGTCTCCTGTATTGACACGCTTGTATCGCCTCTCATTTGGGACTGGTATAGTGCCCAAGTCCTGGAAGCTTGCCAACGTGCAGCCCGTGCCCAATAAGGGTAGTCGTGCCGATCCTAACAACTATCGGCCGATTTCGATCACCTCCATACTTTGCAAAATTATGGAGCGTGTATTGAACTCGCGCCTTTTGGCATACCTGGAAGGTAACGATCTCCTCAGTGACCGACAGTACGGGTTTCGCCGCAATCGGTCAACTGGGGACCTACTAGTGTATGCCACTCACTTGTGGGGCGAGGCACTCGAGAGGAATGGGGAAGCAATTGCTGTCTCCCTTGATGTCTCGAAGGCCTTCGACCGGGTATGGCACGCTGGCCTTTTGAGTAAGCTTCCAGCGTACGGCATTTCCCCTAGCCTGACTGGCTGGGTAAAAGACTTCCTGACTGAACGGTCCCTCCGAGTTGTTGTCGACGGATGCTCATCTGAGCCCATGTCGACTAATGCCGGTGTTCCTCAGGGTCTGTTCTCTCTGCAACTCTGTTTCTGCTGCATATTAACGATCTGCTGATGCCCGGTATCTATGGGTATGCAGATGACAGCACAGTTGTGGAGAGATACCTGCCGGATGCTCGGGCTAGTAGGGAATCAATCCGGTCCGAAAGAGAGGCCATGGTAGAGCGAACGAGTGTTGCACTTCAGGCAGTCTCCGAATGGGGAAATGCCAATCTTGTAGCATTCAATGCCGCCAAAACGCAGGCGTGTCTTTTCACCGCCAAAAGGAGCCCGTTCACCTTGGCTCCTACTTTTCGGAATGTATCCTTGGAGTGTACCGACCGCCTTCAGCTTTTGGGTATTGAGATTTCCTCGAACCTAAACTTTGGGCGGTTCATTGAGTCCAAGGCCAAGGTGGCTGCCAGAAAACTTGGTGTAATCGCAAAGGTCCGGCAGTACTTTACACCAGGGCAGCTTCTAATGTTGTACAAAGCACAGGTCCGTTCGTGTGTGGAGTACTGCAGCCACATTTGGGCTGGTGCTGCTAAGTGTCACCTGGCCACTTTGGATTCAGTGGAGAGGCGTGCGAAGAGGCTGATTGGTGACCCTGATTTAACTCGAGTTGGTCTCCAAAGCCTAGAGCACAGGCGTAGAGTAGCCAGCCTTTCGGTGTTCTATAGGATACATTCTGGGGAGTGTGCGAGGGAATTGCACGATTTAATTCCCCCATCTCCGTTCCACCATCGGTCGACCCGTCGTACGGCGAGTTTCCACCCTTATGTTGTTAACACCTCTACGATCCGGACGAAGCGTTTCGCCTCCTCCTTTATACCGCGTACATCGAGGGACTGGAACAATCTGCCGGCGGCGGTGTTTCCGTCGGACTACAATTTGAGTGTCTTCAAGGCTAGAGTGAATAGGTTCTTAATAAACTAGTGCGCTTTACCATCAACGATTGCGTCACTGCTTACCATCAGGCAGGATTGCAGTCAAGCGCTGGTTTATACTTTAATAAAAAAAAAAAAATATTTTTATGCATGAATATGAATATATGTATGTTCTGGTCGTGCCTCGGGAAGCACATTAAGCCGTTGGTCTGGTTGCCATACGATATTACATATAATATTACTATCGAAGCTAAGGCGAATATTGTGGCCCTATATGGGATTGGTCTCAATAAATCTGAAATATTAAATGAAAGTGTCGAGAGAAGTGGAACGTAGCGACAATATTTACCGTATTATATATATATTTACAATATTTAACTTGCTCAAAATTAGATAAAATTTTAAAATGTGACATCACCATTTTCGGCGGTAAAATCGTTTGATTCTTTATTGGATATTAATGCATAAATTTGCAAAAATGTACTATTTTTTGCGCAATAACGTTTTTTATCGCTATTAATCGAAACTTTTACCAGCCTAATAGGCGAACACATTTTTGTGAAATGATTGTGACTAGTTGGGATCGTTTGGACCGCAGTTGGTATAATTTTAGTGTAAAACAATGCTGGTTGAATGATTTATTGTAAAAAACAGATTACCTACTGGTAAAAGTACTTTCATTTCATATCGATAAATTACTAATAACAATATTATAACACAAGTACCTATTAGTAAACAGAAAGGAGTATGTCTTATGAATACTCTTTTAGTAAAGTATTATAAGTAATGTAAAGCATTTTAACGGTCAATATCATCGACATTCGTACAGAAACTGTAATTAAAACTTTGGAATGTTATTGAGTTTTGTGAAATATTGAATCCATGCGAGTTACGAGTAAATTTTATCGATATCGATCCGTCAATATTTTGAACACTTACACATCCCTACTCAAAGAATACCGCCACCTGTGTACCTATTATTTTTATGAAATAAAAATCATTTAACTTGGAATTATTATCAGTTTCGCGTAAATATTGCTTCCGTATAGACGTTTGGTGTATTGTGTGATTAATTCGTTTTTTAACGTAGGTAATTTAAAATGCTGATGTGTCTGGATGTGAGTGAAGCTCATAGAGATTATGAGTTCCTTTTTATACCTCGGTCCCGTGTGATTGTGCGTTGTAACGTCTGTACAATCGCGACTACGTAACGCGCAGTGTTATTGAAGCTCATGGTGTGGTCGCTGGTGCAGGGAAACCACGCATCCACGATCCGGATATTGAAGAACAGGTGCTCGAATTATTCAATGAGGACCTGTGACACGAGAGCTAGGCACTAACCATATGCAAGTGTGAAAGGTCATGCATGAGGTCAAATGAGTTCATGACCTATCGGCACCGCTACGGTTAAGCGCGTGACCGCGTGACCTGCCTCATCGCCCGCGCCGCCCTGTGTTGCCATGCTAGCTACCTGTTTTTGCGAAATAATATTTATTTTTTTAGGGGGTATTTTTTTTAGGTTTAGCCAGGTTGTGTATGCATTAGTAGAATCAGTTATCGATACCTATCAACACCTTCATGGGTCGGACAGGGTTTTCTTAACATACTGTATATTATTCACAATATTAAAGTTCATCAATACGAACCCATGGCGCCTATTATTAATTCATTCCACAATTTGTCACTAGATGTCGCTGCTTATATCGTTTACCAGTTTTTCTGATTTTTATACGTTACATATTGCCAGTATGATGGTTAGATAGATGTACGCGAACTTTTTGAAAGAGTGCAGAGTTTTTTTTAAATGACTTACCGCCCTATGGCTTTTCTAGCTACATTATTACCCTAGTGCGCTAATAATCGGTCACTTATAAGCCCCGTTTGGGGGTAATTAGGACCTACTTACCGAATTTGCGAGATGTAAAAAGCATTTGTTACTTTCCCACTGTTGACATCAAAAGGAACAAAACGATTGTGTCATGAATCACACTAAGATTACTTCTCAGAGTTGTCAGATAGGAAACGTCAAACTCGTCTAGTTTTTTTTTTTATACATTTTATAGATAATATGACGTGTCAAAGTGATTTCGATATCGTATTTAGACACAAGTTAATTACATTTTCATTTCTATTAAAAGTTGAACATAAAATTGAGTATTCTTAGAGATTTCCAATGGGTAAGAAAGAAACCTTAGTTATCAGTCGTAGTATTTATTAAAAAAAAAAAGTCGTATAATCTGACACCAGAAAATTTGAAGTATAACATAATTATCTCTCCAAATAAATGAGCGCGAATTAATTTAAAATGTTATCCTCATTGGGTTGATTTTCCAACAATGAGGATTGCAAAATGGCTGAGTATTTCTTAATTGCCTACTTAATCACTGTTATTTTATTCAGTTCTGAACTGTAATTTATTACATACAACTAAATGAGTAAGTGATTACTTCCTATTGTTCCACGCAGAACTTTCTGACACTAATCAAGTAGTTCCCAAGTAATATAAAAATGTATGTTGTCGTGTGTTCATTAATTAGGATGTATTTGCAATCTTCTTCTTTTACTCAGCCTATAGAAGTCCACTGTTGGAAAATAGCCTCCCCGAAGGCTTTCCACAATGACCTTCACCAAGTTATCGGTTCACCTTGTTGGGAGCCTCCCTACGCTGCGTCTTCCGGCACGTGGCCGCCACTCCAGAATATGACTGCCCCATCAGTCATCGGTTCTACAAGCAATGTGCCCCGCCCACTGCAATTAATTTAGCATCATTTTGTTGCCTTTTTTTTCGTCGGGAAAGCCTCACGGCTACCCTCCGTCTGGGAATAACGGCAGATTATGTCGGACTCCTACCGACTAAAACCCCACTAGTCCTTTGAATACCGTGAGTCGATGGGCCGGTCGATGGTCGATACTACATTCGCCACACCCCCGTCTGGTATCAGCCCGTCATCCCTAGCGGGCGCCATCGCCAAGTGTGGCCGACACCACGATCGCACAGCCTTCCACAAGCACATACTGCTTGTCTTTCTTATGGTGGCCGGAGATCAGTTAGCGCCCTTCGAGGCCCGGCTGCTCTTCTGATAAGAGTGGAGTGAGAAGCATGCTCTCTCCCTCTCCGAAGCCTCCTTTGCATACATCACCTCCTCGCAAAAACACAGCATTCCACGTTTCGCTCCCGACCACGAACTATACCAGGGCTGGAAGTGAGAGAATACACGCACCAAGTGTCGACGAGGGCGCAGCGCTATTGGGACCAGGCTGAGCACTCCTCCACCATATGTTGCGCCGTGTCCTCATGGCAATTAAATAAATAAATAAATAAAAATGTTTATTGATTCAAATTAATATACACAGACACATTTTAAAAACAGATGCTAAGACTAATACAATAAGCATAGAAAAAATAAAAACATAGCTTGTGTACAGAGGATTTAGGTCTACAAGAAGAAAGTCTATGCATACAAAAAATATGAGCCCTGTCTCTTAAACTAGGAGACCTGTATCTTAAGAGACAGTGATCAGCCAAAATATTAATTTATAAAAATGAGATCACAGGAGTGAAAGTGTGACGATCTTTGATTTCAAATGAAAATTTAATGTTAGCATTACGATGTGCATGAATGTGTGTATGTAAGGGAGAAGAAGATGTGTAATGTAAGAGTATGTGTGATGGAGGGTGTGTGTGTGTGTGTGTGTGTGTAAGTAAGTTTGTGTTTGTTTTGATTTGATGGGGTTAATTATGTCAAGCGATGTATGATGATAGTAAGGACTCTGTTTTAGAATAGTCCTGCTGTATAAGCCAGTCAGTAGTTTTTGATTTGACATTAAATTTATTAAGGTCTATTATGTCTAGTTCTTTCTGAATTCTTTTGAAAACATGAAGGCTCAAGACATAAAATTGGTGTCTTGCAAAAGTGGTCTTGTACTGTACACCTGGGGGAACATATGTGCGTTTACTTGGATCAGATGGAGGTAAGCGAGCATGTACCCTCAGGACCGATTGCAGAATAAAAAGCTGCCGCACCGTCAACACCCCGCAATCAGCATAGAGCTGCGCTGTAGGATATCTGTATGGTTTCCTCAGCATAACTTTAAGTACAGCCCTTTGAGACCTTTCTGCTCTCAAAAGATAGGTCTTTGCTGCTCCACCCCATGCCGTTATACAGTATCCAATGACCGATTGGCATAAAGTAAAGTACACCATTTTTAGAATGTCGATACTGGCGGCTTCTCGGAGAGATTTAAAGATGTGAATGAGACGAAGTGTTCGGGAAGTTATTACGTCAAGTTGTTTGTCCCATTTTAGTCCATCGTCTATATGCACACCCAAATATTTGACACTGTCTGCTCTAGCAATGGAAGTGCATGTACATGATATTAACTGATTCTGGCATGAATGAGCCGTTATTGTATAGGCACTTGTGGGTTTGGAGTTGGACCGGATCGCAAATGGTATGTAGTAGGTTTTTTTTAGGTTTAATGTCAGCAAATTTATGTCGAGCCAGTTCATTATTGTAGACATCGCTGATTCCGCCTTTCGTTTCACATCTTCCCAGGAGGGCCCATCAACCAAAACCGCTGTATCATCTGCATAAACATAGATCTTACAAGCTGGTATCGACATTCTACAAAGGTCATCAATGTAAATTTGAAAAAGGGTGGGGCCCAGAATGCTCCCCTGGGGGACACCGTACAAAACAACTTCTTCATCACTGCAGCTAGAGCCAATCTTTACCAGCTGGGTGCGATTCCTTAGGTAGTCTTTAAAGATTTCTAAGGCCATGCCACGTACACCTATAAACTCCAGCTTGGAAATCAGTTTGGGGACAGAAACTGTGTCGAAGGCTTTTGACAGGTCCAAAAATAAACCTAGGCACTTTATTCTACGGTCTAGAGTCTTAGCAATAGATTGAGTTAGATCTAGTACTGCATCTTCAGTGGAGACTCCAGGCCGGAAGCCGTACTGATTGTCCGCTATAATATTATATTTATCAAGAAAGCTTCTAAGATTTTTGTGAAGGATCTTTTCGAGAATTTTTGAGAGTGACGTCAGGACTGAAATAGGCCTATAGTTATCGACACAGCTTCTGTTCCCACTCTTAAAGATTGGGTGAACTATGGCTCTCTTCAGGGAATCCGGAAAAACTCCTGTCTCGATGCAGAGATTGCAGATGTATGTTATCGGCGGTACGAGGATATGACGACATAACTTAAGAAGCGAAGAAGATATCCCATCCCATCCCACAGCAGAGTCATGACGCATCTGCAGTATAATGGTATCTATGTCACATTCATCAACTTTTTGTATTGCAAGTGAGTTGGCAGGCGGAATCAGAGTCTTGCCACTTCTAACTCCAGTGCTCTCGCGGTTTAAAGGCGCTTTAAGAGGGTCGTTGGTTATTTTAGCAGCCATATTTTTGCCTATATTGCTGAAGAAAGAGCAGACATTGTTGAGGGAAGATTGAGGACTGTCGCATGTCTTGAGTAGTTCATCAGGACTAGAGAATATTTTTCCCGTATTGGTTATTTCCTTAATGGTTTTCCACAAAGCTTTAGGATTTTTCCTAGATTTTTCAAGCTCACTCTTCTCATAATTCCTCTTTAATTTACGCAGTAGCATGTTGCAGTAGTTTCTATAACGCGTATAGGTTACACGTAGTATTAAATTGTTCGGTGACTTCTTGGACTTTACGTGAAGCTTATCTCGGTGCTTGATGCATTTTAGGAGTCCTGGGGTTATCCAGGGCTTTGTCGTTCTTTGTTTTCTAGGTACATTGATGTGTTTTGTATGTTTAGTTATTGCTGTTGATATCTTCTTCAATTCGCGCAGTGATGACAAACGTGCGTCTGCTGCCGACCTATGCGATGCAGGTATTTGCCGAAACATCCGTGTCCAGTAAGAACCTGCGTCAGTTGGAATCTGAGGGCACCATGCTGCCTCTCCAGTCGTTCCTCCATACCAGGCCTTAATTAACCACTGTTGTGGCGAAGCCCCACCTAGGTATAGTTTTTCTGCCAAGCGAAGCACAGCAAAGCATTATACAAAGCACAGGTCCGTTCGTGTGTGTGTGGTGGCAATTTTGGTGGTGAAAATGCGTGTGGAGAGGGTAATTGGCGACACAGATTTGATTGAAAACCGTCTCCAAAGCCTGGAGCTCAGGCGAAGAGTAACCAGCCTGTCGGTGTTCTATACCATGCATTTTGGTGAGTGTCGAGAATCGAGAATCGCATGACTTAATTCCACTATGACGTTCCATCATCGGACAATCCATCGTGCGCCGAGCGTTTCGCCTCGTCTTTTACTGAAACAATTTGCCAGCGGCGGTATTTCCGACTGACTACAATGTAAGTGTCGTCAAGCTTAGAGTAAATCCCCTCCTCCTCAAGTCATTCCTGTTCGTGATGTCCCTGTGGAATTATCCTCGTCCGCACAATAGTTCGCCATTTGTTACGGTCCCTGGCCGCGAGTATAGCATCATGCAGGTCGGTGTCCAGAGATGAACGAATTTGGTCTGTCCACCTTATTGGACTGCGACCTCTGGAACGTCGTCCATCCACCTTCCCAGTAACCATCAGATGTTCGAGGTTATCTCCATCCTTTCTGGAAATATGGCCAAAATACTCCAAAATTCTTCGAAGGCAGACAGAGGAGAGTCTTAGTCTACACCCAGCTCTCGAAGGATTGATGCATTTGTGCGGAATGCTGTCCAAGGAATCTGAAGTATCTTCCTCTAGCACCACATCTCGAAAGCATCAATGCGGTCTCGATCGGCCTTCTTGATTGTCCAAGTTTCCGAACCATAGCTGAAGATAGAGAAGATGAGAGATCTAACGAGTTTTATCTTAGTTTTCCGTGAAATGTTGCGGTCACGCCACAGTTTGTGAAGCTGAGACATAGTATTTTTTTGCCATACCTATTCGTCTCCTTATTTCCAATTCACATGAACCATTGTTGCTTATACTAGACCCCAGATAGATGAAATTGTCGACTATTTCTAGATTCAGCGCTCCAGTGATCACCAGCTTATTTGCGCGATCGACAACCATTACCTTCGCCTTTGCATGGTTTGCTCTTAATAAACTAGCGCTCTTTATCATCGACGATTGCATCACTGCTTACCATCATGAGGGATTAGGTTCAAACACTAGTTTATAAATATAAAAAAAATCTTTTCTCATGTTTGTTGGGTTCGGCTTTCACTCTAACAGGATGCAACTGAATACCAGTTTTATATATTACCTGATCATGCCTAGATAATACCATATCACTTTTTGAGACTGGCTGTCAGAGTTTCGGGCTACTGGAGACCAGTATTGACTGTTAAGATCGATGAATCACAGACGGAACCAACATTTTTTCAGGGTACACAGGGATCTTGGGTTGTAAAGATGGTCATCGATCTACGGACCAGTCCCAGCAAGCGTAGCTTATTCTGATCGATCCATGAATCTGTTATTATTTAAACACAAGCATCATATGCAATGAAACAAAATATTTATTTAAGTATATGGATCTTTTAAGACACTTTAAATCGTCTATATTTTAAATGTATGGCACCGTGGTTTCATAATAGCTGCTCCCTGAGAAGAAATGGCAAAACAAACCAAGGTCATGGTCGCTTTTAATATTACCCAGAATATTACCCTTATTCCTAACTATTAAAAGGGCGTAAATCCTATAAATTACCTATCGGGATTACAAACCAAATGAAAGCTTACTTACTTATCTACCTGTATCTAATCTACAGGGTAATTACATAACATTATATCAGTAGCAATGAGCTTCATTTTGACAATAGAGATGTTTCCTTTGTAAAAAAAAAATATTCTATTTAGTCCGTTATTTAGTTATAGAAAAATATTGGATACGTATATTTTGTTTTACCAAATCAATAAAAATTTACAAATAAAAAAGGCATCAAAGATCAGGTGGATCAGTGGTGGCTGGTGACGTCACTGTTCTCTAAAAAGTGTCGTGTCTTAATTTTTTGTTTATATGAAAAAAGAGAAAATACGTGTCTAGTATTTTTTGGAAATCTGACTGACGGACTAATTAGTTTTTTTTAGTCAAATACCCTATTGAACAGCATTTATTGCGTTATTTTCATTACATAGAGCAATAGATTAGCAATATACTTCGAAATATTTCCAACTGATAGATAGTATGTTATGCAATTAGGGTGATAGTCTATGAAGGGATCACAGCAATATGGCCGTTCGCTGTATTGTATGTTGTGTAATGTTAAATCTATATGTTATGTATTTTATCATGTACAGACAGATATTAAGCTGCGTCAACACGCCTGCCTGCGACGTGGAGGCCCGGGTTCGATCCCCGGCCAGGTCATAATGGAAAACGGTCTTTTCCTGATTGGCCTGGGTCTTGGATGTTTATCTATATATGTATCTATTATAAAATATAGTATCGTTGAGTTAGTATCCCATAACACAAGTCTCGAACTTACTTTGGGGCTAGCTCAATCTGTGTGATTTGTCCATATATATTTATTTATTTATTTATTTAATATCTTTAACAGACTTTCAACTTTACCCCCAAGGTATTAAAGTTCAAGGTTAATTGGAAATTTGACAACTTCGGTTAGCTTGAACCGTTGCCGTCCTACAATAAAGTTTTAATAAGAGAGTTATATGTAATACATTTTGTTGTTTAATATATGAATAAATAAACACATTATTTACGTATGTTGCAGTAAGATTTAACGGAACTTTCAGTATTGTGTCAACTTCCTCATTAGGTTACTCTTATCAGTAGAAACAGAAGGGTAGTAGACTAACTTTATGTACGTAATTATGTTTAAAGGTATTAAATATTTCATTCGCATGAATTGTATGTGTGTTGTCGACTAGTTTTTTTTCTATTAACAACATAACAATTCAGTTCTCACTCAAAACGAAATATTAAAAGCAAACATTTCTCAATATATCGACATTTTCATGCGTCGGATTGTTCTGCGCTTAACAGGGCTGTCGCCTAAATGTTTATTTTATTGATGATATTTTCGCACAAAGGACTTTTTTCATTATAAAATAATGGGTATTAATATAATAGAGAGGTAGACTCTATAGATTTCTATGCATTTCGATGTACATATGTACGTTTTGCAAAGACGTTTTTTACATGTTTTAAAAAATATCTAAAAATAAAAAATAAAGAAAAGAATAGATAACATAGTGTAAGTACCGCTAGACTTCAGACTAAGACATTCTGTGTCGTGGAATCGTAGTGGGTAAAGTATGTTAAACTGTGCTATGAAATTTTGGGAAATCACGGTTTTAACGTGCTTTTTGAGGCACTAAGGAGTCTGGTATATGAATATAGTCCAGACATACCCATCCTGATACCAGCCATGGTCCAGAGTTACAGAGAGGGCAGTGTACCTACGCGTGTCAAAAAGTGCTATGTACTTAATAAAATACAAAATAGTCTACAAATTTCAGTCTTTTATAAGCATACGTTCTCACAATAATAAAAACGATATAAAAACCAAAATAAATTAATCAAATACAAAAACAGATTAAAACCATAATTACTAAATTACAACCTCTAACAAAGAATAGAATACTTACATATACACACAGACACAACTGTAAGTAGGTATTAGAATGTCAAATAACAAGAAGGAAGACTATGTTAAAGAAATATATTAAAAATAAGCATCACAATTTGGTAACAATGAATACACATTTGCAAATTTATACCGCTAACGAAAAACCGGGGAAACCACATGTGCAGAAGAAATTATTGCCGAACTTCTGTGTATTTTATCATGTAATATACTTTTTTTTTTTTTTTTTTTTGGGACAAACCCGCCACACTTTTCCCAACCACTGCAACTCCTGAAAGCCAGAATCAACAGTGGCGACCGCCAGAAAAACGCCGAGCAATGAAGCTCGACGAGTCCCGGAGAAACGATTCAACTGTCTTGGGTCCCGCAACGAAATTAATCAGAAAAGAATAGCGGAGGAGTAAGAAAAAAGATATTTTTTCCACTTCCCTCCATAACAAGCAGGAGACAGAACAGAACTAGGCCAAACGGCACAAAGGGACATTATTGCAACTGGGAGAAGCCCAGATTGCCAAACACCACGGAATAAAATTTGATTAAGTTAATGGGTCCTAAGTAGGTATTAGCTGTTACAATTGATTCCAATAATAGGTATGGCAAAAGCGCCTGAACGCACGGAAATTGGTTCTAGTTTCTACAAGGTCCGTATAATAAACGACTCCGGATGTAACTTGTACACTATCCAACATAATATTGCGTTCATTCTACCAAAGAACACACTCCCACAAGATGTGATGTGCGGACTGTTCAAATTCACAGTTCGATGTAGAACACTGACACAAAGGGGAAGGAACAAGTTTAAAAGAATACAGTTTACTTTTAAAGTTGCCATGACCTGTGAGAAATTGGGCAACGCAGTGGTCAACCACCAGCCATGTCTTAGCCAGCCGATCGCCAACGGATGGAAAGAACAGATGGAGGTGCCGGCCCTTGATGGAATTATACCACCTACTTTGCCATTCGGATAAGAGGTCCTCCCAGACTTCAGTCTGAGGTTTAAATAATCTAGAGATTTTATTAAAGTCGCGTTGTGTAACAAAATTAGTGTCCATGGCCTCCCCCCTCGCGGAGTAGTACATTGAAGCACGTCGCTGTACCTCAAGGTCGACTGGAAGTACACCTGCCAGTACCGGTAAGGCTTCAGTACTGACCGTTCTATACGCCTTGCATAAAAATATCAATGCCAAACGTTGGCTTTGAAGCAGTTTACGTCGTGCCGCTCCTATGCTGGCCCTATCGGCCCAAACAGGTGCACCGTAGCACATACATCCTAAGTAGGTAGCTCCATATATAGTTTTTAAAGTTAGGAATGATAGACCCCAAGTTGCTTTGGATATTCTAGTTAGGGCATAAAAGTTCTTTTTAGCTTTTTCACCAACTATTTTTATATGTTCGATAAATGAAAATTTCCTTTCTAAGATCATACCAAGGTAGCATACGGATTGCTGTTTTTTAATGGGAACGTTGTTAAATTTAATAGTAGGCAATGATTTAAGATTACCTTTTAGTAGAAGTTGATAGGTTTTATGTGGCGCAAATGCTAGGCGGTTACGATCACCCCACTGAGATATTAGATTTAGGCAAGTATTGGCCAAGTTCTCAAGTCCAGCTCGGGTACTTGACTGAATGAGCAGTAGGCCATCGTCCGCGTAACCAGTAAGTGAACAGCCGCAAGGAAGCGGGATCGCGAGGAAGTCATCAAAACCCAAATTCCATAAATAAGGACCGACAACTGAACCCTGAGGACATCCCATGGTTAGTGTTTTAGTACTAGAAAAATGACCGAGCTTAAGTACCGCGGAACCGTTTATAAAGTAAGAGTAAACGAGATTATATATGTTTCTATAGCAACCGCGGGTTTTTAATTTTAACAACAGCATAGGCCACCAGGCGTTATCAAAAGCCCCAGAAATATCCAGGAAGATCCCAATCACGTACTTGTTTTCAGATTGGTTAACGGTTCTTCTGACAGAAAGCGCCGCGTCGACTGTAGATTTACCTATGGTGAAGCCATATTGATTATTATGGAATTTTGGACCGTTCGGTAGTAAACGTGGAACGATGAGGCGCTCAAGAAGTTTACCCAAAGATGGTAGAAGTGTGATAGGACGATATGACTTCGGATCATCCGGTGGTTTGTCACCACACTTTGGTATTATTCGTAAGAAACCGCGTCGCCATTTACGAGGAAAAACGCCTTCAGCAATGCATCGGTTATATACAGTTAAGATGGCATCACCCGCTGTTTTACACGCTTCTTTAATCATCCTATTAGATATTTTATCTTCACCTGATGATTTGTTGACCGGTAGTTTCCTAACAATATTTATAAATTCGTCATTAGATGGTACGTCTGACATTGGTGATTCAGGTGGCACAGGAGCCCACGCTCTAATCTGTTGGTGGTAGTCGCTATCGTTAGCCGGTGAATCATCAGGGATAAGTATGTAATATACTTCTTGATATTTGATGTGATAATTTTCTCTACAGTTTTGAACTCTCCATCGCACCTTTTAACCAACACACAAAATAAAGATAAATAACCCAAGTATTGACATCAAACATATTTTTTAATATACGATAGAATATTTTCATGTGTACAAAAAATAAGGAATTTCAACATCAATTTACTCGTTTATTCATCAAAAAAAGAGTTAGTAATGTTAAAGCTAGCAAGACAGGTGTTTGACATGACACGGGGTCACAAAAACATGTTTTTAATGGTTTGCCAAACATTCCATGACCATGAATATTATACATAAATATTTATACAATAAACAATACTTCGAATCTTTCGAAAAGGCGTCCTTCACACGATACCAAAATATTATCCTCTGGAAAAACAGTAAATAGATTTATAGTGGGGCTATGTAAATTGAGCACAGCGGCGATTCTCGAAATTTGAAGAATATTAACAGTCTCAATCCGAAAGTGTCAAAAAACCTCTAATTTTCTCTACAGTTTTGATATTTTTTCTATATTGATTGACGCTTTGATAAGATTGCGACTAGATTTTGAACGTTTTTTAATACAATAAATGACCTTCTGGTGGTTTCTCGGTGGTAGGCCATAACATCGGCCGCCGGCAGAAGTTACCACCCACCAGACAAAGCCTTGCTGCCAAACGATTGGTCGTGTTCCGGCATGATGTCTGGTGAAGGCGTACGGAGTACGGGTCTGAGCAGTTGTGTTGCGATGTGTGCCGGGTACGTTGCGCCTAATGTTGTTGTGTTGGGAGTTTGATCGTGGAGGGTCTTCAGATCAATCTCCCTTTGGCGCAGCATCGTTGATGATGTTGTTGTGTTTAACATTGCATCACCTCGCTCAACTGCCGTCTTCCTTCCTATTCGCTCAGTTTTTCTGAGTGAATAGGCTCTTAATAAACTAGCGCGCTTTACCATCAACGATCTCATTACTGCTTACCTGATGGTAAGCAGTCCCGCCTGATCCCGCCTGATGGCGGGATTGCGGTCAAGCGCTTGTTTATAAATAATAATAATAAAAAAAACGTATGATTTAGAAATTATGTGATTCTTGAAGGTTATAAAATAAATAGCAACAATATGTATGTGTCATTCAACAATCCTGTCATATTTGCATGTCATTGCTTGAAAAACTAATCCGTATCTGTGTCTCAAAGAGCTGTGTCTTTTCTGAGAGAATCAAATCTGTTCACATCTTATATAACATATTCTTTTTATCCTACCAATAAAATCCATCAGTGACATAGCTATTTTGCGGTTTATAAGAAGATTTTGTCATAAAGATAATAGATATATGCTTAAGTGGTTTGGTGACGCTGGTAGAAGAATGAAAGGTGACTTACAAAAGATTAGATCAGCGTAGAAAAACCGAGAAGGACAAAGTGACCTTCTTAGTGACGCTTTTGCAACCGCCATGTATCTGTGCCCTGATGTATGAACATCATCATCATTAGCTTACAGCGATTGTTGATAATTTTCATCCAGTCGCTACCAGCTATCCTGTGAAGATCGTCACTTTACCGAGCCCAGTGGGTTCCACATAAAAACACGTCTACTTTTTTTTTATTAATTATAAACTAGCCCTTGACCGCAATCCTGCCTGATGGTAAGCAGTGATGCAATCGTTGATGGTAAAGCGCGCTAGTTTATTAAGAGTCTATTCACTCAGAAAAACTGAGCGAATAGGAAGGAAGACGGCAGTTGAGCGAGGTGATGCAATGTTAAACCCAACAACATGACCAACGATGCTGCGCCAAAGGGAGATTAATCTGAAGACCCTCCACGACCAAACTCCCGGCACAACAACATTTGGCGCATCGTACCCGGCACACATCGCAACACAACTGCTCAGACCCGTCCTCAGTACGTCTTCACCAGACATCATGCCGGAACACAACAAACCGCTTTAACTTTAACGGTTATCGGCTTTAGGCCTAATATGACCGGTTCATTGCCACTTCAGGTTGCTTATTCTATGAGCTATTTCAACAGCTTTGGTGTGAACGAGAACAAAGCGTTATACCTATGCACACAAAAATCAAAATCTAAAGTTAATTATTGAAACTAGGCATTAGCCTAGTTTCAATAATTAACTTTAGATTTTGATTAACTAACTAATTAAATAAATAAATTAATTTAAATAATAATTAAATTAATTTTAATTAACTTTTGATTATTAAATCAGCACAACAAAATGTCATAATTACATAAGATAGTCCCCCAACGCTTACCCTTTTTTAGTACTAGAGCTAATGCAAAAGCATGCAATTTTATTAACAAATATTCACGCTTTCTTCCTATGGGGGAAGGAGGCTTGAGTTATTGGGGTCTATATTAAGTATTAGTAATCTTTACAGTACTGTATACTGTATCTTTATATGAAATCAAAATAATGATATCTATTTAATAGATTATGTAGTCCGCTATTACTTAAGATTATATCAAGTGGGACTTATAGCGGTATTTAAAACGCCACATGCGAACAATGTGCCCTACTAACGTCATGCAAATCCTGAATCTCGTAACCAGAGTTTACCGCGCAACTAGCATACATACTAGTACAACTTCCCGACATCAACCGTCGGGCAAGAGCCCGTCAGACGCAAAACCGATTTTGTTAGAAGATCTTCCCTTTTCAATTGGAGGATGAGTAAACTTTATACCCCATTCGTCATACCTATAAAACATTATCCATGTTCATGTCAATGCCGAACATTACATGAAAGAACCTCTTTTGTTTTTTTATAGATAACTCCGTTTACCGTCAGTGACATTTGTAAATATTAATATGTCATATTTTGAGACAATGAGACAAAACAAGCATAGAAAATATTTTCCAACAAGACCGACCGACGACCTCCTGAAGGTCGTGGGAAACCGCTGGATACGTGAGGCGCAGGACCGGTCGTCGTGGAGACCCTTTGGAGAGGCCTATGTCCAGCAGTGGACGTCTTTCGGCATAAATGATGATGATGATATTTTGATTTTGAATATTAAAGGTTTATAATATATAGAGATGATATAGACTATATTATCTTCTTGCCCTTGATGTTATTTGGGGATGGTGCTTTTGATCTTTTTATGCTTCCTTGTTATCGTCCTTTTATCATTCACTTCCTGTCCTCTCATTTCATTCTTCACATAATATATCCATTTTTTTTTGTCTTCGGTGATATTTCCGCCTTGTCATTCAATAAGTTATTCGAGTTATGTTTGCTCTTTTTGGCATAATACGAATAGGTATCAACCCACTCTGTGTGTGGAGTTCATTTGTACCTTGAAAACTGTATCAGATTGAACCAGATGTTCTACGGTTTCACAGTCCGACTTTTAAGCACCTTGATGAGTAGAAATGTGTCGTCATCTATTTCGAAAACTATTTCAATTAAATTGTTGTTAACTAATATCAACTACTACTACAATTCCTATTGTATAAACTAATGCAATAATGGACGATAAAACTTGTCGTTTTGTGACGCGCAGGTGACGTATAACCTTAAGTTTATAAAGCAATTACGAGGTCAAATTTACTGAGCTTCAACGACAACAAAGATTTTTCTTCCTACATCACCCATCATATTTCAATATTGATTTTATCTTCAAGTGACTACCTAACATATTGACTGTCGCTTTGGTCTATTGTTAGCGAAATTTACCATTCACAAGAAAAACAAACAAAGCATAAATTTAGGTTGTCAGACAAATACTTTGTCTTCTTAAGTTTTCCATCTGGCACGAGCCCGAAATTTATATTTTTACCTGATTGTTGGTAATAGGGTCGTCCTTTATAACATGATACTTTATAAAAAAAACTGGCGAAAAGTAGGTGCCCGTCTGTCTAAGAACTCCAAAAGTGACAATATATTCACAAAAAACCAAATTCTATTAGATAAACTCAGTCAGAAACAGGAAACTAATAAACAATGCACAGATTATTCAAGCGGTAACCCTGAAAAGCCGCAGACAGGTATTGCGAGCTGAGCAATTAACTTTTCAGATGGATCTTTCCCGGCATGGAATGGAATAATAACCGGTAGAGCTAACAGTTTTGCTATTGGTCGAGGTTTTTGTACTTAAAATTGATAGAGAATAGCAGATAGATATGAATTTTGAGCTACACAGTAAATGTCTAGAAAAGTTGGGAGAATATGTTAACCAATTGGTGATACTAAATTGTGTATAATAGATGTCATACACCAATTTCTACGATTCTTAAATACTAAATTTGCTTCGATTATTTTCATACATTACCCTTTCTGTCGGAAATAATCAATTTGAATTGAGTTCGCTTGAAGGTACAAATGAAGGTGAAACAAAGCTTCCAGTAGGCCTAGTATGAGTTTTCATTACGAAACTCGTTCGCCGATATCGAGCGCGTTTGACTCAGCGATTGGCCCGCTTCAAGGTCGTAAGAACTCTCAACCAATGAGAGCGCCAAACGCGCTCGATACGATCGAACGAGTTTCGTATTGATAACTCATACTAGGCCTACAGGTATCGGGAGGAATTAATAATCTACGTATGTTCAAAATTGTTTGCTGATGGGGCAGTGAGGTTCTGGAGTGACGGCCACGCACCGGAAGATGCAGCGTAAAGAGGCTCCCAAGAAGGTGGACCGATGACCTGGTGAAGGTCGCTGGAAGCCGATGGATCCGGGCAGCACAAGACCGTTCATTGTGGAAAGCGTCGGGAAAGCCTTTGTGCAGCAGTGGACCTCTATTGGCCGAAGAAGAAAAAGAAGATGATCAATATTTATTCCTAGAAATCATTCCACGTATTTTAAATATATTTTACTAGCTTTCCGCTTGCGGCTTCGCGGAATTCGGTCATATCGCGCTTTTTACATTTCCCTCAGGAATATCAAATTTTTCCGGGATTAAAAGTACCCTATTATTTAATCTGAACTTCTAACTTTACGTTTGCAAAATCTCAAAGCAATCGATTCAGTAGTTTTTTTTTTATAATAATAAACTAGCGCTTGACCGGAATCCCGCCTGATGGTAAGCAGTGATGCGATCGTTGATGGTAAAGCGCGCTTGTTTATTAAGAGCCTATTCACTCAGAAAAACTGAGCGAAAAGGAAGGAAGGCGGCAGTTGAGCGAGGTGATGCAATGTTAAACCCAACAACACGACCAACGATGCTGCGCCAAAGGGAGATTGATCTGAAGACTCTCCACGACCAAACTCCCAACACAACAACATTAGGCGCATCGTATCCGGCACACATCGCAACACAACTGCTCAGACCCGTCCTCCGTACGGCTTCACCAGACATCATGCCGGAACACGACAAATCGCTTGGCGGCAAGGCTTTGTCTGGTGGGTGGTAACTTCTGCCGGCGGCCGATGTTATGGCCTACCACCGAGAAAAGTTACGGCGTGAAAGTGGAACAAACAAACAAACAAACTCACTTTCCCATTTATAATATTAGTAAGGATTTGTCTTCAGCTATATCTGACGCCTAATTATTTCAAATTGAAGGGATGCATTCATCCTATGCTGATGTCGATCAGGTACGTCAGTTACGCGTACTAATATATGTATAGTATGTTAAGAAAACCCTGTCCGACCCGTGAAGGTGTTGTTAGGTATCGATAACTGATTCTACTAATGGATAGAAAACCGGGCTAAACTTAAAAAAAAAATCCCCCTAAAAAATAAATATTATTTCGCAAAAAGATGTAACTTAATAGATATGCGTAAGCACCCTTCCGCGGGGAGCGGGCGGCAGGGCACGCGGCACGTGGTCGCATCGCTATTCGCTCATAATAATACCGGTGTTGTCACTTTTTTTAAAATTACCAAATTTCGGGGAAGTAGGAATTAATTCGCGGGAAAAAAAGATTATTTCAAAATTCATTTGTATTGGTACTATGATGATTACGTAAAATTTTATATTATATTTGGTCATGTGTTTACCTAACCTTTATTATCCTTATGGGTCGGACAGGGTTTTCTTAACATACTGTATATTGTGTTCTGGTCAGCATTCCGCTTTCATTCATGTCGGTCGCGTACGTCGGTCACGCGTACGAATTTACATTAAGTTTGATATAGATCAAACTTAATGTAAATTCGTACGCGTGACCGACGTCGCATGCTGCTATCAGCATGCGACGCTGTCGTTGATCTCGCTCATCAGCGTCGCGTTTGTCAGTCGACTGACAGCAATTGTGCCGTGCTATGAGCGAGCACCCGGTGCCATATATATAAAAAAAAATATTTCGGTAAACCGTTACTTTAGATATAACTTTACAAACGGATTGGTGAACTTAAACTAGCTGCATGGTTATCTCATGTTTTATTCCAATAAGTTTTAACTAACTCACGAAGGTTGCATTTGGGCATCAAGTAGGCTAACTATACATTTATGTACACATACATATGCCTATTTCTTATATTAATTTTCATTTATGTATGCATTGAAATCATACTACACAATAAGTACTACCAAAATTATTAATAACCATTAGAGTAACATCAAAATCAGTTAGATGTGGCCGTTAATTAATTAACACAACACCATACCACAAAATATCTAAGTACAGAAGGAATGTTCGTTATACCGAGTGAAAATACACGCGCCTACGTAAGCCGACTGCGAGTGAACTGAACGGCCGGCTTTCGTTTGACATAATCGCAGTTTGAACTTTACTCTAGATGACGTGGGTCCAGCTCATACATCGGCTCGTCGTCCAAGATAACACAGTGTCTCAAGACTAAAGTCTTTGACGATGTGATGACATACGGCACTGAAACGTGGTCACTCACAATGGAAATCAACGTCTATTATGTGGGTATAAATTTAATGTTTTTAAAAAATTTTGCTATAGCGGCAATAAAAATACAATTTTTGTGAACATTTCTCCTGTCTAATTATCGCGGTTGATGTGATACAACCGCAGTTTTGCTTCTATAGCCAAATAATTTAAAATTTTTGAACGTTCTTCTATAAAAAAAAAATAACTTTAATCCGTGGAATTACATTAATTTGTGTCATTTTATTCCACGAATAAAACTCATCTGTCAATGAAAAAATTGCCTTCTGTAACTGTTTATTTTATGTTCAAAATAACAGCGCACGTGTTATTTTAAAGAGCTGTTCTATATATTTTAACTAATGAAGAGATGTGCTTCAAACAGCTTCCTGATTAAATACAATACCATTATTGGAGGTACGTTTGTAATTTGAAATAATTACTGGTAAGTACGCACATCCTCATTATTGTAAGTATTTTGTGTCTTAATTATTAAGTGTAATATTTAATACGTGTGATTTGATATTCGACAGCCTCAATCTTCGCATTAAATTTCAAAGTAACTCGTACTCGTTTAAATAACGTGATATCACGTTTGTAATCCTTAACGGTTTAGGCCGTGTTATACTCTTGAGTAATCCATACATCACCAGTTCTTTTTTTCGGCCGTTTACCCTACATAATGTTTGCATAAATGGGTAGATATTTATTACTAGTTAACGGCACAAACCACAAATAAAAATAATTCGAATAAATTTAGCACTAAATTTGTTTATAAGCAGTATTGTCGTATAGGCTAATTTGATCCCGATGTTCCTAAGAGATCGAAACTTACGCGGAAAATTGCCGGCGTAAAGTACATTTGAACGTATTCCAAATTTATATATCACTTTAGTGAATGGCACCTGAGGTGTTACACGTACGGCACCAAACTCGCTCTTTGCTGTCTTAAAATTTTTAATTACATAAAAACATTTGTATAGCAAAATGACAACCAGGTATCTTTCATTAGTGCTTACTATTCAGTTATTGGTTTACCACGTACCTACTTTATGACATTAATTAGGTTAATTCCTCACAACTGTTTGCACAATCGTACTACTCATGTAGCGTGTCAATTCATATTTGCAATTACTCAACATTGTCATACACAGTACATGTGACATCATAGCACCTAGCATAGATAGTGTAGATACCTGTACATACGTAGGTAATTAACACACGTCTAACTTGTGGTTTCCAAGCGGGATTCCGGCCAAACCGTAACGCTGAAGGAGGTTGGTAACAGCGATAATGTTTTGTTCCGTGATATTTAGGATTTTACCACAAGCTTCTTAAATTAGAGTTAAATTCCTTAATGGTATATAATTTTACAGGATCATTATAAATTAGCTAGATGGTACCGAGACAAAAAATAATAATTCTCGCTTTTTTGACTGCTGTTTTATTGCTTGGAAAAATGTGTTGATATAAAATGTGTTGAGATAAATTTTTATCGTGTTTAGACATCACGTTTACAAACATTACATTAGAAATAAAACAAAGTTTTTAAACTGATTATTCAAGTTCAGTAACAGTGGTCGATGAACTTAAAACGACTTTGTAAACTTCTATAGAGGCTTTGTGCACTTTTTTAAGATAAGTAAATGTTGAACCCACATCAGGACAGGTGACCTGATCGAAAATTCGTAAGACGGAGGGAGAATAGACACTGGTGCGGCGTAGGTGAGAAAGTAGTATCGCCCTCTTTTTCTAACGCGTATCGAAAATGTATGCCCGCTACTGCTGCTTCGTTTAAGAAGCGAAGTACGTTTGCGCGAACGTAGGTGAGTGTTACCACACAAAGTTATCCGAGAGAAGTTACTACAGATGCCCTTAGTCATGCTCAGAAATTAAAATGGCAATAGGCAGGTCACGTAGCCAGAATGATAGACAAAAGGTGGACCATACGAATGAAAAAGAAGCAGAACACTATCAAGTTGGGTAGACGACATAACACATATAGCTGATGGAAACTGGGCAACTGTTACGAAAGACAGAAAAGTATGGCAATATCTGGAGTAGGCCTTCACCTCAGAAATGGTTCCTGCTCACTAACCTAGCAATTAGCATAGTAAATTTTATTTTGTTATTTAATTATAAATAATACAAATTTAACTTAAGCATCAATACAAATAATTAACTAAACATTTTTTGAAAACAAAAAGAAATGTAATAGACGTAAGACTTAAGATGTAGAAACTCCGTTTGTTTAAATTAGTATATAATTTAACCGAATTTGTAAAATTTGGCAGGAAATCAAAAGCATTTTATTTTATTATTTATTTATTGCTCCCGTTGTACTTTATAATGTTATAATGCCATTGCTCAAATAATACTATTTGATTCCTGTAAAAATCCCGTCTTTACATATATTACAATTCATCGAATTATCATAACATCTATACTTGTTTTACATTTCTTAAATGTAAAGATGTTCAGTATATTTGCAATTCTACTAAAACAAAAAGGCATGTATTCTGATACTTATATTAAAGTAACTGTAGAACTTAAAGTGCATTGTTGTGTACACTGTTCCTAACATAGCAACGTACAATCAAGAACAAAGTTTTGACACCGGTTAATTAAAACATTTTAGTGAAGAAAAGAAGGAACGATGTTGTTTTACTATAATATTTGCAGAGTTCGTCGTTCAGAATTGCGTTTACAATTATTTTTGTTGTCATATTTAATGTAGTTTTTTTTACCAATCTGGAACATAGAAACAGAAAAATGAAGAAAATATCATCGTTTCTACGTTAAAATAATGATCGTAATTATTCGATTTTCAATTAATTAGTATCCTTACCGCTTTATTGCAAATTAATAATAGTTGCCTTTTACGACGTAGGGTGGTGCTATACTTAGTGTAACAACACGCGGACCTGGAATAGGACAATTACAATAGAATATTTATTTGCGAGTATTGCAAAGTGCTATATTTCTCACCCTTTTAACGACATGTAAGACTAATTTAGAATTAAATTAAGTTCTTATATTTAATTTACGTTATTTACACTACATTACTGTTAAAACTTAAATATTATTTCAACTACTCTATTAATAAAACACATATTATGAGTTAACTTAAATAATTACTTCTGTCTGTATTTTGAGGCCAGATCAAGAAAAAATAAAATTGCGGGGAAATTTTCAAAAAAAACTCGTGTATTGAGTAAAAACATATCTAAAACTAACACTTCCGTAGCGCTAAACAAAAATTTTCTCTTTTTTATAACGCTTTGCCGAGCCACATACCCAAGGAGAAGAGGAGCCATATAGAAACAACTATTTCTATTACCCGATATAATCTTTTTACGTATAAATCAGACTTAAGTGAAATTCGAACCAAAAAAAAAAACAAAACTTATGCTGGTGAAACCCTACGTAAATACTTAGTAGCTATTTAAATCAATACTCGGGATATGTCATGGAAGTATACCCACATTTAGACAGATATCTAAAAAGGAATATTTTATTTTTCATTCATAAAATGTTGACCATTTTAAGAGCATCTCCCTGCTCAGGGAGCTTATTATTTACTAACTGAAATCTGTTATTGACTGTCTAGAAATGGGAATGAAATAAATCATGGCGACCTTTTAGTATTATACGGCTGGAACGACCCTGATAAATAATGATCTTCTGTATAGCAGATTGTTTTTCATGGCAATATCTGATTATTTATTTCGTAGGGGGCTTAGATAAGTCAAAAGGAATGCCATCGATGTCGGTACTTAAATAATTCAATGTTGGCTAATGCATACAGTAAACGGTTCAAAGCAAGTGAAATGTTATGAAAGCCGCTACAATGAATCGTTTTTTTTTTAAATTCCTTCTTAATGTGGCTTAGTGTATAGATAACTCGATATTGTATATAGGGGGTCTTTCACTATTTGTTTTTGTCTATTATACTGGAATTTCTTTTTTACCGGCTCGAAAATAACACGCTGTATTGTGTTAGTAGAACAAAAGCCATACACGAGAATATTTGCAAATATACCTACATATAAGGACCGAGCTACGAATTCATTGATAAATTCCGGTCCCAGTACTCAGAATGCGTATGATTCAAAATTTCTGCTTTTATTGTTCTGCTTGTTGTTGTTGATATATGAAAAATTTACGTCAAATATTTAGTAGGCATATATAGTGCTCTATATACATTTTTCCGTATGTTCTGAAAAAAATATAGGCTATATGTTTTAATTATTATAAAGTAGTGCTTGACTGCAATCCCGCCTGATGGTAAGCAGTGATGTAATCGTTGATGGTAAAGCACGCTAGTTTATTAAGCCTATTCACTTAAAAATCCTAGTGAATAGAAAGGAAGATGTCAGTTTAGCAAAATGATGCAATATTAAACCTAACAACACGACCAACGATGCTGCGCCAGAGAGAGATTGATTTGGAGACCCTCCACGACCAAACTACCGACACAACAACATTTGGTGCATCGTAACCGGCACACATTGCAAATCACAACTGCTCAGATCTGTCCTCCGCACGACTTCACCACACACCATGCCGGAACAAGACGAATTGCTTGGCGGCAAGATTTTGTCTGTTGGGTGGTAACTTCTGCCGGCAGCTGATGTTATGGCCTACCATTGAGTTATTTATCATCTATGCCATTCACTCCGCTTACATATATCCTACTTTTTTAAGACTGTAACAATATAATTATATATAAACGTTTGTCCGTAAGGATCTTCGTTTCTAACGAAAATCCCCCAACCACACATGAAACAAAAACTAAAATTAAATTAGGTGTACCATTACACTGTTAGAAATATTTTTGTATATATTCGGAACACGTAAATCAGCTAGATGGGAGTTGCTGAAAATAGAGTTGAATGTAATAGGAGAAGCCCAGCAATGGACTTCCTCAGGCTGATTAGCATTTTCAAAAATGTAAGTGAATAAAAAAACAAATGAAAAACAAATATTTTATTCCAATAATTTCTTTGGTTTTATAATTTATTAATAATAATATTATAATAATCATTTTTATTTCGAAAAGTACAAAAACGTTACAAGAATAATTCTTCTAATATCAACGCTGATTTTTTGAAAATGTAATACACATTGAAATGTTTACAAAACCAACATAGCCTAAAGTGTCAGCCCAAAGGTGCTCACCGAGACGAGACAGTACAAACAAAAACACCTAGACAATGTTTAACAATAAAAGTAACACAAACAAACAGGGTCGAAATCAAGGTAGTCCATTAGTTCGATCCGCATACAATGTCCAAACAACTAATGAACACAGAACACCTCGCTAGTCCCTATCCCCTCTTGTTTAACAAACTACTCTGATACTTGTCAGACAGAGGAAACCACCGACAAGAAATGTTCCAGTTAACAACTACAGACAGGCTAGTATTGCCAGCAACAGATTTTCTCGCCTGTCGTGTAATATTATTTGTTATTGGCCAATTATTTTGCTGATAACTCTTTTATTAATAAATAAATGGATTACGGAGAAAAAGACAATGTTCATACATCTATTGAATCCCGTACCATGCTGCATCAAAGTCAAATTTTATTTTTTACAGACTATAGGTATCATATGGGCTCCTACAAGAGTAACATTTGTAACATGAACAATTTACTATTTTTTGTTTATAAACAGACACTACTGACACAAGCAAAGGTTACCTTTGTGTGTGTTATAATCATAGTGTTTGTAATTCTATGGTGATCGTTCTGGTACGGTACTTTTGATAATTATTTCTCCAATATTCATGTTGCAAAATCTTTAGCACAAAATGGTCTTGCAATAGTTGGAACAATGAGAAAAAACAATACGTGTAAATCTCCAAATTTTCAACCCAAGAAAACCTGCGATATTGAGTCTAATGTATTTGGGTTTCATAAAAATATGACATTGATATCTTATGTACCAAAAAAGAATCGTGCTGTAATTTTTGTATCTACGACGTATCATGGCATGGAAGAGAACAAAAATAACAAATCTGAAAGAGAAAAAAAAATATGTGAATAAAAATAACAAATGTGAAATAAACTTGTACTACAACTCCACCAAGGGTGGTGTCGATACGCTGGACCAGATGGTTTATGAGTATACAGTTGCCAATTGCATTTTTTCAAAATAATATAGATGCTCGCTGCATCGCTTATTATATGGAAAAATATACATCCTGGTTGGAACTCATGTAAAAAAAAATACACTTAGAAAACTATTCTTACGTAAAATCACAACTGATTTGGTAACACCTCATACACGGAGACGAAGTACGAAAGGACTATCAAGTTATCTGCCATACAAGACGTGGCAGGTCGACAGCTTCCGATTCGAAACCCGCGCAGTGTAAATATGAATATGAATATTTGCACTGGTCTGGTATTGCCTCGGAAAGCACGTTAAGCCGTTGTTCCCGGTTGCCACATGAACATCTAATGGCAGTCGTTACGGGTTGTTGAAGCCCTCAAAATTCAACAATTGGTCTAGCTGCCTTGCTTCGATATCGCCTTCGGGTTTTGGAGGTCAGACGACAGTCGCTTCACAGAACATATCAAAGTTTAGCCAAAACAGCAGTTAGATTGGTAAAGCGGACCCCAGATTCCAAAGCTGAAAAAGCGTCGGATGTAAATGGGATTAACGCTGAGATGCTGATGACAAGACGTGGCAGGTTCAAACCAGGAAGCTACTCAAACATCTGAACCAGCTGCGAAAAGGAAGAAGCGTTGTTGTATTTGCTCTTCAAAATTATCAAGGGCTTCTAAACAGTGTTGTAATAAATGCCAGCGCAAAGTCTGCTTTGAACATCTTGTAAAAAAAGAAAGAAGGAAATAAGTGTAAAAAGAGTAAGTAAATAAGTGTAAAAATACATTACTTATCGAAATTCATTATACGGTCTTTTCCAATTAAAACAACTTTCTTTTCTTTCATCATACCTCACATTTATAAAACGAGTCTATTGGACTCTTTTGGTCAGTTACGTTACAAAAGCATTCTGGATAGTTAAGGGTTAAACCGGAATGTTATGTAAGGGAATAAAACTGTTCAAAAATTATATCCCTCACATGAGACTTTTTGGTACGACTGCCTATGGTCACTGTCTTTTATGAAGGGAGCATGTGATAAAGTGGGTTACTGATCAATCTTGTCGGGTTTGAAGGATTGTCGTGTAATCATATAGAGGTATGAGGAGCAGGGTATAATGTAAACTCATCCTCCATAGAAAATTGATTATCTTCCGATCAGACGAGTGTTGCGTCTGGTGGGCTCTTGCTCGACGGTTCATATCGGGAAGTTGTATGTATGCTAGTTGCACGGTGAAATTTGTTTGCGAGATCTTAGTATGGCACGTTGTATTCTTCAATCACATTCTCAGTCGTAATATTGGGTAAGTGGGTATTTGTACTATAAAAAAATCTTATCGTAAATCTTCACTATATACAATACCAGATGACTAGCATATCGACGCACAAACTTTAACAATGCATTCAGCATTTGACTTTCAATAAGAAGAATAAAAAAAAATTGCAATCGTGGGACTGGCCGACCGAGATATGAAAACTGAAATCATTAAAAAATACAGAATAAACAAAAAGTCAAAAAAAAAAAAAGATCCGTGTCGGTGTAGGTGTCAGCCACGCTCACGCGAATTCAATACTATTTCGCATGCAACAAAAGTGTTCAACGTCGCTAAAGAATATTTTAAAACAGCTGTTTTTTAGGGAAATAACTAAGTACTTCGTGACGGGGGCCACGAAGACCGATACCTGAATCAGGGTTACGGGTTGGTCCACAGGGAAACCATGGCCCTTGCGCACAGGCAATCAAAGGAACACGGGTAGGTTTTAGTCACTAAAAGTTTGACACGTTCTTCCACTCTACCCAGAGAGGGAGAGGTCATTTGATAATTTCCCATTCACAACAAAAAAGGGGAAATAACTATTATTAAATAATATCGACTAACATTTTTTGTCCTTAATATATACTCAATAATCTATTAAAAATAATCATAATAATATAGGAAGTTTTTGCAAGATGAAATCTCCAACCAAGCTTCCCCACCTGAAATGCACTTGGTTTATGCCCGTCATTTCAGTGTAAAACCAAAATTCTTAAAATTTCGACTAAGAATTATCTTGAGTATAATAATAATCATTTTTATTTTTCGAAAGTACAAAAACGTTACAAGAAAGAGTTTCATATATTTTGGTAAGGTAAAATGTACAGAAGCAAATAAATTTAAGACAATGACTCCCAAACTGAGACATGCTCGTATCTTGGGTAGTCGGCGGTCGGCCGATTTAAATTTCAATATATGTATACATATCACCGCCTTTTTGAATTTATTTATAGTTAACAATTTAAAAATAAAAATAACAGTTTTGCAAAATTCTCAATCTCAATCTTTTTCATTTTGCCATTTCAATAAGTTTCTCAGTTTCACCAATTATTTAATTTATCTTTGAGATTATACTTATTTAGTTTGTATAGTGAGATCGTTTGATTTGTTTTGATCGTTTGTGTTGGGCTGATTAGACTTATGTGTTTGATCAATTCAGACGGAATAACATAAATTCTCTGGGAAAGTTGATTGTTATGATGAACTCAATCATGTATTTAAGTAACCGGTACTAATGAGCAGCAGAACGATACACCTTGAAAACTTAGATGAAGAGAATGTAGATTGAGATATGCATACTAATGGCTATTGACAATATTGACATCTCACACAAGCTCCCTTTACCTAACTTCCCACTTTACAGAATCGATCGGCAGTCACCTATATATACAAACAGGCGTAGGTAAGCATGCTACCCACAAGTTGTCTTAACAGTTTATGTAAACAGCACTAATTTGAAAGACAATGAAGCACCTGATGGTCCTTACCCGTGTAAACAAGACTGCATTCGTTAGCTTTAATTTAATTAATCAAAGTGAAAACTACAGAGTCATAAAACTTCGGGCAAAGAGAGAAATGTCCGTTTAATGACCCAGAACCCGCCGAATCTAAGCGACAGCATCAAATCACGGACAGCTGCCGTCTCAAGGGACAATGTCGTGCATACCTTCACACCACACATAGAAAACTGTACGCTGCGATTTACCGAGACAAACCCACACACGCACGCACCTTGTACTAACGATGCCAGAAGTGAGAGAATAATAAATGAAACAAGACGTATAGGTAAATACAATATATTTTTTTTACAATTTGGGAAGTGGTTACTCTAGATATTTTGTCGTAATATAGGAGGTTGTTATATTTTTTCTTTTTTTTATAATTTTAAACTAATGCTTGATCGCAATCCGAATCAAAAAATCTGAGTGAATAGGAAAGAAGACGGCAGTAGAGTGAAGTGATGCAATGTTAAACCCAACAACACGGCTAACCATGCTGCGCCAGAGGGAGATCTGGAAACCCTCCACGAGCAAACATCCAACACAACAACATTTTGCGCAGGGTACCCGGCAGCACAACTGCTCAGACCCGTCCTCCATACGGCTTCACCAGACATCATGCCCGAACACGACGAATCGCTTGGCGGCAAGGCTTTGTCTAGTGGGTGGTAACTTCTACCGGCAGCCGATGTTATAGCCTACCACCGAGAAAATGTCAATCTCGATTGTTGAATAAATAGTTATTATAAACAATAAACTACTACTAGTTTATTACTTATTATGCGAATATTGCCTATACTGTCTCTATTCATGTTGGGAGCTATATATTCATAATAATATAGTAATGCTAAAGAAACAGTATAACGTTAGTTTTTATTATGTCATGCCCAATATTTCGAAGAAATTAGGAATCATGAAACGATTTCATGTGCTTCTACTTCGTTACTACCAATAACTGTTTTGTTATTCAGAGTAACAAAGTAGATAATGTATCTTTACAGTCGCTATCGAAGAATACAATTTCCTAAACGACTGTACTTTGATTCACGAAACAGTTTTATTCTTGACGAGTCATTCTGCTCCTGACATTGCCATAATGGGATCGAGTAGGTAGAATGTCATGATTGAAAAAAAAACTCAAACGTACCAGTTTAATAAGAAAAGGATTGGCAGGTAAATTCCGACAGCGGTTGGGAGTCCTAATTTAATTCTAAAAGCATTATAATTGTATGTAAGCTTCAATTATCATAAACTGAATGAATTTCAAAATCAGTTCATAGACTGTTGGACTCGCAAAGGCTTTCGCATATTTGTGTATAAGTACATTAAATACAAAGAGATAAACGCTTTTGAACCACAGTACCTATGTATATACCAAAGGAAGTGGGTTTGCGTGTAATATACTCCGAAAAATGGCACGGATTTGTTTTACGACTGAGATTCTTTCAGGCGATAGACGTTTTTCATGTCGCCCGGATAAAACTCCGAGGTACAAGTTAGCAAAACTGAATGTAATGGATGTGATGGGGATTTGACGGGAATGTGGAAAATAAAAACAGGAACGACTTAAACTTAAAAATTTGGAAGATGTCGTTTATGTTGATAATACCTGAAAATCTACAATTGCAATGCAACAGTATGTTTAAATTAAGCCCCATTTAAAATATCTATATCTATTCACAAAACAATAGTTAAGTTATAGCTAAATGCTAGTTGGGTGCCAATGAGGCATTCCGATAGCTAAGCTATCACCTGCCTAGCCTTATACTAACTATGTTGTGGTCAGCTTCCAGTCCAACCGAATGCAGCTAAATATGGTATTCAGCTATATTTTACATTAAGTGACAGCCTATCTGTACTGCATGACCCAGTGACTGGGTAATACCCCTTGGTAACACTGGTTGTCAAACTTTCGTGCTATTGACGACTCGTAATGACTGTCAAAGATTCACGGTGACAGCCAGGTCCAACGGCGTAACGAGCTTTCCGAGGTACGCAGGGGTCTTGAGGGTATGTAAAAATGGTCACCCAGCCATAGACCAGTACCTGTTGCTTAACCGCATCGATCGACTTGTGCTGCTATTATTACATAGCCACAATTGGATATGGAACACATTTTTTTTTAACCAGCACCCTAATTACATAACACAAATCACTCTCAGTTGGAATCATTTTAAAGCTTATTGCTATTCCATTGCTCCTTATGTTGAAAAATGTGTCTGCTCAACAACGTAAATAACGCAATGAATGTTGTTGAACTGTCAATATTAAACACATTGCTACTGATAATGTGTTACGCAAGTACCCTGCAGGCATAATAATAATAACGATTACTGCTTATCCCGATATTTCTATTTATCATAATAATCATCATTTTCAACCTTTTTTATCGTCCCACTGCTGGGCACAAGTCTCCTCTCATTCGGAGAAGGATTGAGCGTAATCACCACGCTTGCTCAATGCGGGTTGGCGATTTCAGACTTTAAGTCCAGGTTTCCTCAAGATGTTTTCCTTCACCTTCAGTCATTGGTGTCCAAGATATACTTAAAAGGAACATATACTCGTAACTTTAGAAACGTTACATTGGTAACACTGGTTGTCAAACTTTCGTGCTATTGACGACCCGTAATGACTGTCAAAGATTCACGGTGACAGCCAGGTCCAACGGCGTAACGAGCTTTCCGAGGTACGCAGGGGTCTTGAGGGTATGTAAAAATGGTCACCCAGCCATAGACCAGTACCTGTTGCTTAACCGCATCGATCGACTTGTGCTGCTATTATTACATAGCCACAATTGGATATGGAACACATTTTTTTTTAACCAGCACCCTAATTACATAACACAAATCACTCTCAGTTGGAATCATTTTAAAGCTTATTGCTATTCCATTGCTCCTTATGTTGAAAAATGTGTCTGCTCAACAACGTAAATAACGCAATGAATGTTGTTGAACTGTCAATATTAAACACATTGCTACTGATAATGTGTTACGCAAGTACCCTGCAGGCATAATAATAATAACGATTACTGCTTATCCCGATATTTCTATTTATCATAATAATCATCATTTTCAACCTTTTTTATCGTCCCACTGCTGGGCACAAGTCTCCTCTCATTCGGAGAAGGATTGAGCGTAATCACCACGCTTGCTCAATGCGGGTTGGCGATTTCAGACTTTAAGTCCAGGTTTCCTCAAGATGTTTTCCTTCACCTTCAGTCATTGGTGTCCAAGATATACTTAGAAAGTACATATAACTTTAGAAAAGTTACATTGGTACTTGCCTGACCTGACATCGAACCCGCGTACTCATACTTGAGAGGCTGATGTTTTAACCACTAGGCCACCACGACTTATATTTCTATTATCGAAACTTATTCGAGTGAAACTGCGGGGCACAGCTAGCTTTTACTAATGCAAGAAATCATCGTGGTAGCACAAAATATTTTGTTATTTTTTCTGTACACGAAATTTTAATAATATTTTTTTTTATAATTTTAAACTAGTGCTTGACTGCAATCCTGCCTGATGGTAAGCAGTGATGCAATCGATGATGGCGTGCTAGTTTAGTAAGCCTATTCACAAAAAAAAAAACTTAGTGAATACGAAGGAAGACGGCAGTTGAGCGAGGTGATACAATGTTAAACCCAACAGCACGACATGCTGCGCCAGTGGGACATTGATTTGGGGACCCTCCGCGACCAAACTCCCGACACAACAACGATGTGCCAAATGATGTTGTGTCGGGAGTTTGGTCGTGGAGGGTAGCGGGATCCGAAGCACGGTGCTCCGCTGGCCGACCGCAGGTAGTTGGGGGCCCAAGTAGTGTGCCAGCCACATACGAAAGGCTGCTCCGCCAACTGCGAAAAATCCCAGGGTAGCTCCATCGTACCGGTTGGCGACCGGACGAGAGGACCCGATGGCGGTCCTTGGGGGGTTCGGGCTTCCCCGAAGTCTCCAGATCAATCTCCTTCTGGCCCAGCATCGTTGGTCGCATTGTTAGGTTTAACATCGCATCACCTCACTCAATTGCCGCCTTCCTTCCTATTCACTCAATTTATAACCATAAAAAGTTCCAAAAAGAAAAGTAGTTGAGCACAGCGGGCGCACGCCCTCTCATTCAAAGTGAATCTCTCTAATATTCGAGGTCTGCACTCCAATCTCATTGCTGTACATCACCACCTTGAGACTGAGAAGCCCCATCTACTTTTCTTGACGGAGACCCAGATCAGATGTCCGTCTGATACGGCATACCTCAGCTACCCGGTATACGCATTGGAGCATCATTTCCTGCAGCGTGCCGGAGTCTGTGTGTATGTCCGCAATGACATCTGTTGCCGGCGTCGCCGTCACCTCGAAGACCCTCACTTCTCGTCCCTATGGCTGTTGGTTGACACTGGTGTGGACAAAATTGTTTACACTTGTGTCTACCGATCGCACAGCGGTGATCAGGAGACAACTCGATTATTTGACCACCTCAGTGAGGCTGCTGACAATACGCTGCACCGGCACCCTGACGCACAGTTTGTCGCTCTGAGGGACTTCAACGTCTGCCATCAGGACTGGCTTTTCCCGTACCAGAGGACCACGCTGGGAGAGAGGCGCGAAACTTCGCGCTTTCAATGAGCCTTTCCCAGCTGGTAGAGCAAGCGACTAGGGTGCCTGATGTAGTTGGTCATACTCCCAATTGACCGGACCTTCTACTGACCACTGATCCGGACAGATGTGTTATAAAAGTTTCCTCACCGTGGGGAACTTCAGAATACTGTCTGGTGTAGTCTGTATCGCCCTTCTCCCCACTAGATCACGACTCCCGTGGTGAACGGCGAATATGGCGATACAGGTTAGCAGTTTTTTTTTTTTTTTTTTTTTTTTTTTAATATAATTCACAAAAGTGGTGTACAATCATGCATACAAAAAATTAATCATAACATAATACATTTGATTGACACCTACATGCACAGGTAAAATAACTACTTAGGTGCTATTAATAAAAAACTTACAAATTGATAAAAATTTGAGAACAAAAATAAAATAAACAAAAATAAAATAAATAAAAAATAAAATAAGATCTCAGAAAGAAAACTAAATAATAACAACATTAAATATTTGAGTTTAGCTTTCATTGAGGCTATAGAACCAGCAAAGACATCCACATCACCACTAATAGAGTTGGCAAAAGAAAGCATGCGGCTTATGGGAGAAGAGTTGCCTATATTAGTTCGACTGTGAGGCAGGGCGAATGTTCTTCGGTTAATTAAGCGGTTACCACTACGAGGGACGCTAATTTTCACTTCTTCTAATATTTTGGCAGAATCTACTAAACCATTGAGCAATTTAAACAAGAACATAAAATCAAAGTATTTCCTACGTGCGCTTAAAGATGTAATTTTATAATATCTGCATCTGGAGTCGTACGAGCTTAGGCTACGACATCTGTTATCAGAGTAACATAAATGATACAGAAACCTTTTTTGGACTCGTTCGATTCTATCTGAATGTACCCGATAAAACGGGTTCCATACCGTACTGCAATATTCGAGAATACTGCGAATAACGCTATTATAAATGGAAATAGTCCTTCAATGACGTGCCCGTCAGTGGCTCGGCTCGCCCATGGTTCAATGTCGATTGTATCCAAGCTGAACAGCGTAAGAACACGGCTTTTCTCACCTGGGTTGACACTCGTGACCGCAGAGCTCCGGATCTAAGCTCAAAAAAGAGAGCCTTTAACCGTGCTACCAAGTCCTACAAAAAAGCGCTTAAAAAGGCTTGCTTCGACCGCTTCACTCATATTGGCAACAAGCTCTCTGCGCAACCATCTGGTAGCAGATCTTTCTGGCCCCTAGCCAAATCAGTCGAGGCGAACTTCTGTCCGCCCACACTGCGTCCGCTGGTTAGGCCTGATGGAGCACTGGCTCATACGGCGAGTGAGAAAGTCGGTCTCTTTGCATCTCTCCTTGCCCATAATTCGCGTCTTGATACTGGCAGTACTACTCCACCTAATTTACCTCATTGCGGAACTTCAATGCCGGTGGTTCGCATTAGGAACAAGGAGGATCTGAAAGTATTGTTCTTAAGGCATGTGCTTGTATCGCCTCTCTTTTAGGACTGGTATAGTGCCCAAGTCCTGGAAGCTTGCCAACGTGCAGCCCGTGCCCATAAAAGGTAGTTGTGCCTATCCTACCAACTATCGGCCGATTTCAATAACCTCTGTACTCTGCAAGATTATTGAGCGTGTGTTGAACTCACGCTTCTTGGCTACCTGGAAGGTTACGATCTCCTCAGTGACCGACAGTACGGGGTTCGCCGCAACTGGTCATCTGGGGACCTACTAGTGTATGCCACTCACTTGTGGTGCGAGGCCCTCGAGAAAAATGGGGAAGCGATGTCTCGAAGGCCTTCGACCGGGTATGACACGGTGGCCTTTTGAGTAAGCTTCCAGCGTACGGTATTTCCGCTGTCCTGACTGGGTAGGTAAAAGACTACCTCCGAGTTGTTGTCGACGGATGCCCATCGGAGCCCACGTCGACTAATGCCGGTGTTCCTCAGGGGTTTCTTTTCTCTGCAACTTTGTTCCTACTCCATATTAACGATCTGCTGATGCCTGGTATCTATGGGTATGCAGATGACAGCACAGTTGTGGAGAGATATCTGCCAGAATCTCGGGCTACTAAGGAATCAATCCAGTCCGAAAGAGAGGCTATGGTAGAACGTACGAGTGCTGCACTATAAGCAGTCTCTGAATGTAGCATTCACTGCCGCCAAAATACAGGCGTGTCTTTTCACCGCTAAAAGAAGCCCGTTCACCTTGGCTCCTACTTTTCGGAATGTATCCTTGAAGTGCACCGACCGCCGTCAGCTTTTGGAAGTTGAGATTTCCTCGAACCTAAACTATGGGCGATTCATTAAGTCCAAGGCCAGGGTGGCTGCCACAAAACTTGGCGTTATCGCAAAGGTCCGGCGGTACTTCACACCAAGGCAGCTTCTAATGTTGTACAAAGCACAGGTCCGCTCGTGTGTGGTTTACTGCAGTCACATTTGGGCTGGTGCTGCGAAATGTCACTTGGCAGCTTTGGATTGAGTGGAGAGGCGTGCGAAGGCTGATTGGCGACCCAGTTTTAATTCAAAACGGTCTCCAAAGCCTGAAGCACAGGCATAGAGTGGCCAGCCTTTCTGTGTTCTATAGGATGCATTTTGGTGAGTGTGCAAGGAAACTGCATGATTTAATTCCCTTAGCTCCGTTCCATCATCGCACGATCGGCATACGGCGAGATTCCACCCTTACATTGTTAACACCACTACGATTCGGGTGAAGCGTTTCGCTTCCTCTTTTATACCGCGTACATCAAGGGACTTAAACAATTTGCCAGCGGCGGTGTTTCCATCGGTCTACAATTAGAGCGTCATCAAGGCTAGAGTGAATAGGCTCTTAATAAACTAGCGCGCTTTACCATCAACGATTCCATCACTGCTTACCATCAGGCGGGATTGCGGTCAAACACTAGTTTATCATCATCATCATCATCAACCTTTTTATCGTCCCACTGATGGGCACAGGTCTCCTCTCATACAGAGAAGGATTGAGCGTAATCACCACGCTTGCTCAATGCGGGTTGGCGATTTCAGACTTAAAGTCCAGGTTTCCTCAAGATGTTTTCCTTCACCTTCAGTCATTGGTGTCCAAGATACACTTAAAAGGAACATATACTCGTAACTTTAGAAACGTTACATTGGTACTTGCCTGACCTGGAATCGAACCCGCGCACTCATACTTGAGAGGTTGGTGTTTTAACCACTAGGCCACCACGACAGCAGTAGTTTATAATTTATATTAAATAAATAGTATTTTATGATTATTATTTACACCGTAGTTTTATTGTTAGCCTGCCTTATTAATAGACGTGCTATGAGTACCTTCTTAGATGTCAATGGATACATTCTTTACTAAAGTTTAAAAGACTATTGTGTGCCATTTTAATTTTGTGATTAGTCAAATAGGTATATGATTTTAAAACTCTAATAGTCCACCTATGTTTTACGTTTTTTTTTTTTTTGTAATATTTCTGTTATTTTATGGTTCCTATGCTATTAACATAGTCTTAAGAATTACTTATCTGCTACGAGCAAACATTTGATTTGCGAGAAGTTTAAAAAAACTATGGTCTCTATTATTGCTTTCTGATTTTAATCGTGATAAGTTTTTATGATAATGATAATCTCTTTAAAATAATGAATATTGTTTACCTTGCAGTACTATCGGATTTAGCTTAATAATAGTTGTGATATTAGTACCTTCTTAGATATTTATGAAAAAGTAACATACCAAATTTTTAGTCTCATACATAAAAATTCTTTTTAAATTATTACCTCAATAAAGAGTTACATAAGCTTACTCGTTATATATTTTTAGAAATAATCATGCAAAAAGCACTTAAAATCAAAAACATTGAGGTTATGTGGTAGGCCATAACATCGGCTGCCGGCAGAAGTTACCACCCATCAGACAAGGCCTTGCCGCCAAGCGATTCGTCATATTCCGGCATGATGTCTGATGAAGCCATACGGAGGACGGGTCTGAGCAGTTGTGTTGCGATGTGTGCCGGGTACGATGCGTCAAATGCTGTTGTGTCGGGAGTTTGGTCGTGGAGAGTCTCCAGATCAATCTCCCTCTGGCGTAGCATCGTTGGTCGTGTTGGTCTTGGATTTAATATTGCGTCACCTCGCTCAACTGCCGCCATCCTTCCTATTCCTAAGTTTTTTAAGTGAATAGGCTTAATAAACTAGTGCGCTTTACCATCAACGATTGCATTACTGCTTACCATCAGGCGGGATTGCACTCAAGCACAAGTTTATAATTATTAAAAAAAAATATCTCAGACTGAAAAACAAGCATTAAAAGCGTATGTTAATATAAGTTCCAATTAATTTGTATATCTGAATAGCAAAAAAGACGTATATTCATTTATTGACACCCCCTATACAATAAATAATTAGTGATGGTTTATTTTTCATGTAGTGCAAAATTAGTAAATCTCGATATTAAAGAGCTCAATTAGACGCATCTTTTGATATACGATACAACAAGGAATCATTAATAGTTTTAGAAATATTACAAATACAAAATGTTTTTTCGCTCTCCTGAAAAGATGGTGTTTTCCACATACGCCTTTATTGTCAGGGGTATGCGACATGTCTCGTTGTTCAGCAGAAAGCGCCACATTGCTGTGTTAGCCGACAATGTCACCATAGCTTTACGTATACAAGGAAATATACAACAATCTAGAGAATTTGGTGATACTAGGCACCTAAGGACAACATACCTTTATATACAAAATACCTTACTTATACGTTTACAGAAATGCATATGTACCTAATATATAAAAGCTATTTTTTTTGTTTTTTTTTTTTTTTTTTTTAATAATTATAAACTAGCGCTTGACCGCAATCCCGCCACATGGTAAGCAGATGCGATCGTTGATGGTAAAACGCACTAGTTTATTAAGAGCCTATTCACTCAGAATAACTGAGCTAATAGCAAGGAAGACGGCAGTTGAGCGAGGTGAAGCTATGTTAAACCCAACAACACGACCAACGATGCTGCGCCAAAGGGAGATTGATCTGAAGACCCTCCAGGACCAAACTCCCGGCACAACAACATTTGGCGCATCGTACCCGGCACACATCGCAACACAACTGCTCAGACCCGTCTTCCATGCGGCTTCACTAGACATCATGCCGGAACACGACAAATCGTTGTGTATGATCGTGTATCTGCGTGAGAGAGAGAACGAAAGAGCGCAACTACGTGTGCGTGTGAGGGAGATAATATGTATGCGTGTATTAAATTATCAAGGTTTTTGATTTAGGTATTCTTGAATAGAGTAATAGCAGTTTTGTTAGTAAATAGGATTTTAATTTATTGTTAATTGAGACAATTCTAGTTTTGCGTTGATGATAAAGCGCTAGTTTATTAAAAGCTTATTCACTCTAGGAAACTCGAGGATTGCTAGACATTACTTTTAACAGTTTTCTTGGCAAAAATATCTATTACCACAACTTTTAAAAACTCATTAGCACGGTATTAGTCCAGTAGAAAGGAAACAGTCGAAAGATCGGTAAGTGGAAACTAAGCGACTGCGCGAGCCGGTGATGCAAAGCGACGGGTTGGGTCACAGGCAAATACTCTTTATAAGTATTCCACATCAGTTACAGTCATAAATATAGAAATTCATCAAAGGGTGACATAATTTCTGAAAATTCCGCTAAGAGTGATTTTATAAAGCCAACCTTTGGACGGATTAAAACGCGGAAGAAATGACAAATACTGGAAGCAAAAAAATAATGTTCAAACCACGTAATATAATGAGAGTTATTCCCAAATTAATGAATAAATAATTTTCCCAGTAACGGAGATACAGCATAATTAGCGTAAGTTTGTTTCCAGAATATAACAATACAAATCGAACATCCACAGCCTTGACCCATATTTTATCATCAAATGAAAGGAAAATAACTGATACTCAACTATCGCTTCTATTGACGTACCAATAGTGGATATAATTACGTTTTGATTGGCATAAGATCGATCTATGTTGAATGATTCTCGGCAATTGTACGTAATCACTTACAATTTGGTTTGAGTGTTCGATAATAATGAGAGTTATTGTCAAGGTCAATAATGAACGTTACTTATATTTATCGTTATGGAAACGTGTATACTATTACTAATACGCTAGCACATCCAGCTAACCGAAACATAAAATTTTGCCAATCAACCTTAAACGTTATGTTGTAGCGACATAAAGTCGAAAATCTATTAAAGAAATTTGACAGATTGTAGTAAGAGTTTTTCAAGGCCACTTTGGGTATGTGTGCCACTATAGATACAAACGTAGTAGTCTAAAACAGTTAGTATACATTTCTTCTGCTTCAGCTGTAACATGTCAAATGATTACAGTTGAATACTAGTTATTCAAATGTTTGAAATGTACTATACTATAATCTTCTTATTGAATTATTCGACCCATGAATTACCACACAAAGTAATCAATAATCCCTCTGGGTAACGTACATATGTATTTTATTTTATTTTATTCATAATGTGGCTCCACAACTGAAATGGAAAAAGTTCGAAATTTGAATAGATATGAGGAATTATTTTTAACAATTAAATTGTTCTGAAAGCGTATATCTCAAATATAAGTGTACGGAAAGCTTTAAATAAATATGAAATAACCAATACCAGTACTGTAAATCACTAGTCATGTTCCATTTACTTTTGTTGTTTGAAAATTCTGCTATTTACAGTATAAGAACTTTATTTAAACTAAATTTTAGTTATTTCCCAGCTTTGTGGAGAAACAATCGATTGAGCAACGGTGGCCCAGTGATATCGGCCGGTAGTGGTAGGTCGTAGGTTCGAACCCCGTCAGGCGCTTTACTTTGTATAAATTATCTCACCACTGCTCTCAAAACGGCGAACAAAACATCACGAGGAAACATAGCTTGTCCTTATCCCAAGCAAAAATTCGAAGATATGTGACATCTATTAACCCGCACTGACAGGCGTTACCCAAATTAGAAACAAAACCATAGGAGCACCAGGATCTTACACAGATGTTCTCAAAAGGCTAGGAGACCTGATGGGTTTCTGGAGGGAGGTGGGCTGGCTGGAATAACCGCCAAAGGCCGCCATGGCCCACGCACAATGGTCCACTGGAGGGACTGAGTGCGGAAACCATACCAGTAACATAGAACATAAAACCCGCACTGATCCCGCGTGGTAGAGTACGGCCCAATTCCTCTCACCAGAGGAGGCCTGTTTCCCAGGAGTGCGTAAATAATACGTTGATTATGTTTGTTATGTCATCGATTGCAGAAAAATTATAAAACATTTCACTCACATTAGATTCAGAACACAAGCATTAGTGACAGAGAAGACGCTTTACAATGAAAAATTCTTATTTTTTTACAGTATAGGTACATGTATACAATACAGGTGTCTTATAACTACTTGAATCTGCCCAACTTTTTACCAACTATTTTTGGGTCGGTTTCTAGTCTAACTTACATACTTGTTCATTCCAAGCTTATCAGATCTCCACAACCTAGGTTGTGGGTTGTGGTTTGTGACAATCGAACCGATTGTCAAAGATCTTCACGTCACAGCTGGAACAACGTCTTGATGTACGTAATGGGGGGTCAACTATCCACTGATCGATCGCGGCAAATGTAGTTAACCTTTGATCGTCTCGTGTCGCCTTTATTACTCCGTCTTTTTTAATAATACTACCCTACGTTCATCACTTTTAAGATATTTTATAAACTTTTTGTTTTTTTTTTCCTTAAATCTTTATTAAGAGGGCTTGAGGCTAAACATGACAATGTCGCTGTGTAAGGCCATAACTTCATACTAAATACAAAAACATCAAATACATACATGTTAAATATTTATTTTTGTAGTTGTATTACTTTAAATAGATCTAATTTTAATATAAATAATAATTATTAATTTATGTAACACAACTGTAGTCCATAGTTATAAAACTTATACAGTCAAATGACTAAATATAAATAAAATTTATGTAAGAACAGTTCTAGAGTTAATAGTGTAGAAACTTGTCTATGGGAATTTGTAAGCGCTTATTTGCAATTATTACTCTTATATATACAGACTGTAGACTTTCTGAAGAATAAATACAATAAATACCTAAATGTAAACATGCTATTCAAGTAACACGGAAAGTCCAATAATTTTATGATTGTTTGATTAGGGTTATTGAGAAACACCTTTTCTTCGTCAATTTATGAACCGACTTCCTTCCTACTTATTGATATTATCGGATTGATTGTAGGGCTACAAGTTTGAATTACCGTAATAAATATAGTTTTACTTTTCCTCCTTGTCATATCCCGAATAAGAATAATATGTTTGAAAATGTATATGACTGGTAGGTACTTACTGACAGAATAGCAAACATCAGCTTAATTTAAAAAAAAAAAACTAAAAAACATGTTTTTAAAGAATATCAAACTAAAAAGTTAAAAATAATTTTAAAATTCTTTATTTTTTTTTTTAAATGATATACGGATAACACGAACGCTTAAGTGGTGCTCATTTGTTTTTAACAAACTTTCTTTGATCTCCAAAAGACAGAATAGCAAGTGCAAAATTTGTAATGATGCGTTACCCAAGTAACTAAATCTAAACTAAAAAATACTTTGCCTGCACAAATTAATGTAAGGTAAGGTTGAAAAAAAAAATGAGTTAGAGACGGACAAACAAACAAGCAAACATACAACTGAAGCTAATAAAAAGCATGTAAAAATAATAATAATAAGATAATGTTTTATTAATTTGTAAGGACTTTCATATTATTCGCATAGAGTTCTCATTTGATCCATTTACTACCAAACCTGGCTTTGGCTGAAAGCAGACTTTCTAGAAGTGCATTATATATCTTATAAAAGTATTCTTTTCTGCCATGCTTGTTTTCTATCCTTACTAATATTATAAATGGGATAGTGAGTGTATTTGTTTGTTCCGCTTTCACGTCTACTACTACTACCACTACTGAATCGATTACTTTGAAATTTTGCAGACGTAAAGTTAGAAGTGCGGATTAAATAATAAGGTACTCTTTATCCCGGAAAAAATTGATATTCCCGGGCGAAATATATAAAGTGCGATTTGCTAAAGTGTTTGTTTGAACGCACTAATCTCAAGAACTACTGGTTCGATTTGAAAAAATATTTTTGCCTTGGAAAACCCATTAATCCAGGAAGGCTTTAAGTTATATAACATCACGCTGCGACCAATAGGTGCAGAGTATACAAAAAAGAAAAACATCGAAACCTACGCGGGTGAAAGCGCTGGGCGCAGCTTACTAATATATGTACGTATTTTCTGTTTTTGCCAGTGAAAACAGTGGTTTAAAGTGGTCTTAAGCCGTGAGTTGGCTTTAGTTTCATATAAAATTGGTATTCTCTTTTTCAAGCTGTAAGTACAAATAGAATTTATCTACAACATCCCAATGCAATGAGGAACGGGAAGGATTTAGGGAGGCTTATTATAAAGTTATACTAACCAAACGAAAAGGTCACGAAGGTGAATTCCACTCCATCCGCTAATATACGCATGATCCTTAGACACAAGAATTTGTTACCAAGTTGGGATAGATACCAAGAATACCATATAAATATACAACATACTTACAAGCTTTGTTATTTCTGTCTATATAGTGAGTATTAGGAAGTTTAACAAACATGTTCCAGCACCATGCCTTACGGATAATATTAAGGCTACCTTATACAGAAAGACTGTAACCAAAACTAAATACAGAGTGGTGCTGACAATACGACAATAAATTAAACATCGTGTACCTCAACACATTTTCAGTCTTCCCATAAAAAATCATTTAAGGTATATAGTAGCCTCAATGACCTTGTGCATGTGGGCGGAGCTAAACGCCGTACTCCCGCATTCGTAAAATGCGCGCGGTGGCGCGCTAAACTAAAACGACAATCAAAGAATATCCAGAGATGCAGACAAGCCGCGTGTGGGTCGCGATTTGTGCCTACGATTTCAGACGGGGGTATGGATGCAAGACCGATTAATGTATATTTTGTATTGATAAATGGTAATATCGTACTATAATATATTTGTAGTATTCTTGATCAATGTTTGAATAAAATCAAGGAGTGCTTGTTACACAGTTTAATGGCCGATCGCAGACTGACAGACATTTGTAAAACAAGTACCCACACATTATAATATATCAAAACATTAATATAAAAATTTATGGTAGATGGTAATATGTATCGATTCAACATGTTAGATTTTTTTTTCACTACTTTTCAGTATATGAGTATCTACTATCTACAGTATGTTAAGAAAACCCTGTCCGACCCATAAGGATAATAAAGGTTAGGTAAACACATGACCAAATATAATATAAAATTTTACGTAATCATCATAGTACCAATACAAATGAATTTTGAAATAATCTCTTTTTCCCGCGAATTAATTCCAACTTCCCCGAAATTTGGTAATTTTTAAAAAAGTGACAACACCGGTATTCTTAGGAGCAAATAGCAATGCGACCACGTGCCGCGTGCCCTGCCGCCCGCCGCCCGCGCAACGGTGCTTAACGCACATTTATTAAGTTACCTCTTTTTTTGCGAAATAATATTTATTTTTTTAGGGGGATTTTTTTTTAAGTTTAGCCCGGTTTTGTATCCATTAGTAGAATCAGTTATCGATACCTAACAACACCTTCACGGGTCGGACAGTGTTTTCTTAACATACTGTATAGTAAGACCGTAACGGCATCATGTCTTTGCAAGTGTCCTTGAATTAATTACTAGTGCGAATAACATAAACGAGTTCATCGCGTTAACGTAAAACAAACTCGCACTAGGCACTTTGTGATATTTTTATTTAAAAAAAAACGTGCCCCACACTAGGAATTACTCTTATCGTGGGTGCGTTTACAAACATATTAATTCACAGACACAAACAGCCAGACCCGGGACAACTACTTGTAGGACATGTTCTGAATATTCGCGGGAATCGAACCCGCGACACGCAGCGCAGCAGTCAATAGCTTAACCACTGCGCTAACCGTGCTTTATATAGATGCCATGAGATTACAAAGCGCGTAGTTTCGGCCGTTTTTCATGACGACATAGTACCTTATTTATACTATGTCAGTGATGTCGGATTGAATGTACTCCGTCGTAATGAGGTTTCAAATAAAACACGAGTTATTTTAAAATATGTAAATTTTAATTCTTCGATCCGATAAATTACATGCGAGATTATAGGCAATTCTAAAGCTGCAGAAAGTTCTTGCAGTTGAGAATGGCCACAGTCTATTTCTATTGTTCCTACAACTGCACAGCTGATATTGATTTCTGTAGAATATGCAAAATGTTTCCATACACATACGGCATTTAAAAATAAATAGGGAATGTAGTCCCACTTGTCGTTCTCCAACAATATCCATAGATTCTAAACCACAGTCTATAATTCTCCGTGCTTGGCAATTTTCTTTAGTTTTGAATAAAAGTAAGCAATATTAACTATGCGTCACCCTTCGATGAAACAGCTTGAGATTTGTTGAGGTTTTGGTGATATTTTGAGCTAAAAAAAGATATAACATACATTTTAATTAACCCTAGCAACATTGTTAGACATTTTTGTCAAGGAATTAATAGAAAGACTAGAGGTTGCGTACACTAGCGAGGAGGTATATATCTTTCCATCTGTAAGTCGAAAAATGTTATTACAATATTATTTGTGAAAAACAGAAAATAAATAAATATATACGGACAAATCACACAGATTGAGCTAGCCCCAAAGTAAGTTCGAGACTTGTGTTATGGGATACTAACTCAACGATACTATATTTATAATAGATACATATATAGATAAACATCCAAGACCCAGGCCAATCAGGAAAAGATCGTTTGCCATTATGACCTGGCCGGGAATCGAACCCGGGGCCTCCACATCGCAGGCAGGCGTGTTGACCGCTGCGCCATGGAGGACGTCCAAAAAATTTACTGATAACTGTGACATTCCAAGCCCGCCAACTCGCGTCCATCGGATTCGGCTACTTTAAACTATTACTTATAGAAATAAAATATTTACAGGAAGAATCATTTAAAACAATCGAAATAAGAGTTTTTATTACACATTTTTGCTTATATCTCGAAAACTAAAAGTCCTATCAACTCAAAACTTTTTGTAAAACTGTTTTTACACCAAAACCCTTAATTGAGCTCTAATTTTTGGTTTATATCACCATAAACAATAAATCACATTTTCAAGTTACGTAAATTTCTAATAAGATTTTTATTTTTAAATCTCCTTACAAATTACTTATGTGAACTTTTATGCAACTGTCAATATAAACTATCGAACTATTGGTTGCTATAACGTATATAGGCAATTATAAACCTATTAATTATAATCTAAGTGCGAGTGTTTACTTACCTGAATAGTCTTCTATATTATCAGCGGATGTAGTCGGATTATTGCCTTTCAGGTCTAATGATTTCTTTCTAGATTTCCTGGAACAATTCGTAATTATTTAACTTCAATTGTAATAGAAAAATAGAAAAGCTAATAGTAATCATAAAGAAAAATACAGTAATATATAGGTATAAATACAAGAGTATAGGTAGATAGATACTTACGCCACCAGACGCATCTACAATTCTCATTTGCGAGCTAATATATGAACGTACACTGACACGATTCGATCGTAAATATTTGCACTCACACAGGCAAACACGCGTAGTCGGCGATAGCTGGAGCAGAGCAGCGAACGACACAACCCTCCCGTCTGAATGCTAACGCACGACTGCCGCCCGCGCCCGCGCAGAGCACCTCTAAACCTGTATTTCAAAATAAGGATATTTTCTTGGCAAATTTTGATGGATTTAAATACGCTGTGGCATATCTGTAGTACCTCTAACCACGAATTTTCCAGTGTAAAAATATTTCCACACATCAATGCCGTTAAGAAGTAATAACGAATATTAGCCAAAAATAGCGTTTTAGTAAATATTTTTTTAAGGCAAAAGGCAAAGTCCTACGAAAAAATCATCTTTAGTAAATGTTGTACATGAATCAATAGACAAGATATATTTTTTTCAAATCTCAAAACCAAGCCGTTAAATAGAAATTAGCTTCCTAAAGTGACCATTTTTCGCTACTAATGAGAGTAAGGCCCTTAAATATGTCCATTAGTTTAGTCACAGGAAATTATTTTTCATTTTGCACATTTTCTACATGATGTACACGTTGATAAGGAAGCGCTTACAGGTTAATGACCGCCGCATCCTGCCGTACGAAACTTTAATAATAATCTCGCGAAAAAAGCAAGTTGATAAAGGATCGCTCTGTCGCCGATCGGAGGTCAGTGAACCAATATTTTTAAAGGATGTTCTATTCCGTTTGCAATGTTATGCGATTTAGTTTGTTTGAAATTTTTATATTTTTTTACTTTTTGATGCTAGGTTTTTTTCTATGGTTTAGGATTATTCCTATGAACCAGCATTGTTTGTGTTTTCATTTATTGTCGTATTTTCAGCACCATTCTGTATAAGTGTCGACCCTCGCCGTCGAACTGGGAGGTCCTTGTTGATACAAACAATCGTTGCAATATGGTATGTAGAGAACTAGAGACCCACAACGCCATTATGTCCACACTTTAATGAAAATAGAGATCCAGCAATAGTCTGGAAATTTCTCAAATCCATGGGTGTTGAAAAATGATGATGATTGAATCGGTCATGGTTCGGAGTTGGAAGGTTCAAAAGGTACCACAGTAACCTCCTTTATGATCCCATTACAGTGTCGCGAAGAGAAGAAGTGTTGATTCAGTGGATCAATAACTAAGGATATTTCTCTTTCGAACCTTCCAACTCTGGACCAGACCATGACCCATTAATTTTTAATTAATTCTCTGATTGTCATGTGGGCTACTTTCAATCACGTCTATCGCAAGCAGTAGTGATTGTGTATATCTGAAAATGATACTCCCTGTTCTCGATGAGATCATTCGTATCCTATGTTACATCCTTAACTACTCTCTATCCTATGGTGCCGTTTCATCGATGTGGAAAAGTTCCGATGCCAAAGTGATTCCATTAGCCAAATAGTCCGATCCTTCTTCATTTTCAGAATATTCTCTCATCTCCATCTTGCCCTTCCTCTTCAAGGTCCTAAAACGCCTTGTCCACCATCAGCTGAGTACTTCTGTAGTAAAAATAGTCTGTTGAATCCTTTCCAATCCGGTTTTCGTCCTAGTCACAGTACCACTACAGCCTTAGTTAATGTCATGATGACATACGTTTGGGCATGGAGCCGGAAAATGTGACGGTTCTTTGCTTACTGGATTTTAATAATGCATTCAACACTGTCAATTTCGATATCCTGCGTCACATGCTTCGTTCACTTTACATATCTTCAACGGCAATTGACTGATTTCGTAAATCCCTGTATGGCCGTCGGCAATGTATATGCATAGAAAGCTCTTCGCGGTGATTTATTTCCGCCGGTGTACCTCAGGGCGGCGCTTTTATCTCCTTTACTTTTCGCACTATTTATCGACTCCATCATCCGAAACCTTCTTTCCTCCTACAACATTTATGCAAATAATTTGAAAATTTACAAGATGGCTACTCAAATTCACCTGATGCTATTCTAATTATCAACAATGATTTGTTCTCAATCTGTGAGTAGAGTGAGGTGTATGGGTTGCAGGTTAATACATCGAAGACTCAGGTCACTGCTATTGACAGTTTTAGGTCACCAAGAGTGACTTGTCGCATCTTCCCCAGGTTCAATTTAACGGAACTGCTATTCCTTTCAGCGAAAAGGTTTAGAATCCTCGCATCCAAGCATCTTTCCTGAGATCCACAGCTATGGGATGTCAGTCGCAAACCTTTGGCATGTGGCCAGTATCTGGGATGGTTCCGCAACCAGTGCAGTTTTACTTGTTATCCTTGACTACGCAGATGTCAGTTATCCAGATCTTACTGAGGTACAAAACTTTTGCATAAGATTTATATTTGGCCTGCGCAAATATATTATGATCACATATCAGAATTTCTTACACAGCTTAAGTGGCTTCTCATACGTCTTCACCGGAAATCTCATATCTTATTTAAGCTCCACAGCATTTTATTTGGCATTAAAACCCCCTCTTATCTGAAAGAACGATTCAAGTTCCTGCACGACACGACGAGATGCTGATGCATTCCACTAATTTCAATGATAGATCTTTTTCTATACACTTTTACAACTATGATAAAAAGCACTTCCTCTCTCTTTAAATACATAATTATTTATTTGCTCTTGTTTTATGTTCATTAATTAGATATATATATTTATTTAAACTAGTATGACACAATTTATGTTCATATTTATTGTATATTCTACATAAATAGTACACTGTAGACTACCTTCATTATTTTTTTCTACTTCCCGTTAGTATTCCATAAAAAGGTTGTTTGTTAAAGACCACTATTAGCGATAAGACCGCTCATAGTGTCACTCTTTGTAAAATCTTCATATTTATGATCTGTAATTTATATGGTGTACATAATATTATGTTCTATTCTATTTATTTACTGATATAGTTATCTGCCTCTTTGGTCTAATAGTCTCACACTACTGCTAAGCATAAGGTCCTAGATTGGCCTCGCTCTCTCCGCAACCCTCGTTCACTGCCATCAGCGCGCAGCGATGTTGAGAATAGTAGTATTAACGGTCCCCAGATTGGGCTGAGTGTTATTAGGTTTTTCCATCAGGATTTCTCTTTAGTAACCCGGAGCCCGAATTTATACTGGTTTAATAGCAATAGGCTTTTCCCCTTTTACATGGAAATTAAACATATGTATATGTCGACAAATTGAAATGTTTTATACGAAAATATATTTAAACGACAGAGCTGTCACTACTTATGTTATTGTTTTTATAATGTTATAAATTAGTGCTTGACTGTGGATCGCCTGATGGTAAGCAGTGATGCAAATGGTAAAGCCTTGAAGGCACTTAGATTATAATCTGATTGAAAGACCGATGCGGGTAAAATATTTTAGTCCTTCGATGTACTCGGTATAAAAAATGTAGATCACGACGTAAATTGAACGTAGCTCCATTAAACAAAGGCGTATGTATAGATAGATGCGGATTCTATTTCAATAGCATTCTTATATCGTTTAGTTTCGCACTTGTAAAACGAGTAGTGGATTCGTCTACCTCTTTGCGGCCGTTTGCGTGTTTACCCTTTGTATATAAACGCCTATGTTTTATATCAAATATACGAGTATCACTGATAACTTGAGTTTCAATATCTATGTATCACAGCAAATCAACAAAATTGATGACACTTGTGACTGAACAAATTTAGGAATACACCTGTGTGTAGATGATATTTTGCCGTGGGCGTGTAAAATTCAAGTGACCTATGAATTTTTATTGAGACTTTAATTTTTGATTGATTTGATTAGAAATTACATTTTACTTTTAGATTAATGGTTGTAGCGCAAATCATTTTCTAAGCGATCCTACGATAGATTGCCCTCCAAAGGCGAATCAAAGCTTCCAGCGTATTCTAGAAACAGAAACAGACAAGGACAACGTGTATCATAAGCCTGACGTTTATCGACTGAACCGCAAAGCTGGAGGACTGCGGAAGCGTTTCGGTTGTGGTAAACAATTTATGAAGCTTATTCGTATCTACGCCCGAAACCGTATGACCTACCACCGAATGTGTGTAGGTAATGAGTACCTTCTGCCAGGGCTGCGGATCGTTCGGAAGACATACTATTGCCCTGGTATACAGGTAAGTGATGGAACCCGGGTGGGTTTTAGTCAGTAAAAGTATAACACGCCCTTCCACTCCGCCCAGAGTGAAAAAATAAGTACCTCTGTTTCTATAAGAACACATAGCACATTTTACTTATACGTAATAAATGTGTAACACATAAAAAAATATTAATTTCAATATTAATAGCAACTATTTTAGTTAAGGAAATTATACGTCATTTGAAACGTTATGATTTTATAATTTAAATCTGTTTGATGTATCGAAAAAGTTTGGTAAAATTAGCTGACAAAAATTATATTTGACGACGTCAGCGACGGCCGAGCGATAGGGTCGTCACCATCTGACAAACAAACAGTTTCGAACCGGAGAAGTACCCTAGTCCGCGTCTCAATCAAGAAATGATCGTTCAACAATCCCCACTTTTCAAAACGACACTGTCGACGTGCCGCCGTTACAAAATAATGTCACAGCGTTTGCCCCATACATGCCCATTGCCCATGCGTTTACTACATAAGTGTAGTAGTGCTTGGGCAAAAGTTGCTCAGTTGACTTATCAAATGAGCACCTTTTATTAAAATGATATCATTATCCAAAACATATTATGTATTTAATATTTTAATACATTTAAAATTAAGAGCAATGAGAGATTACAGACATGTGAAATTGAAAATTCAGACGCATCAAATATACAAAAAGAGAGGTACGTGATCTATGCAGATCTGAACACAAAAGCACACAAAAAAATACACATAAAAATCTCTCGAATATTATTATGATATACACAAATAAAACGAAAATTCGGTAAATAAAAAGTCAAGATGCCTTCTACGGAGAGATTCACACAATTTCGAGAAAGTAAATATAGATATTAAGCGGTGAATTTTTATTCAGGATATAAATAATCACTTCTAGTGGTATAAACTGGAAAGCCTGTTGTCCATGAAGCTGCTCGAAAGTGTCACGTATCACGTGTTCGATTCCCGTATTTAGTGTACTTCATTCATCATCATCATCATCTCAGCGTTTATCCCAGTCGCTAGCTTTTCAGCTTTGGAGTCTGGGGTCCGCTTTACCAGAGTAACTGCTGATTTTGGCTAAACTTCGATATTTTCCGTGAAGGGACTGCCTTCTGACCTCCACAACCCGAAAGCGATATCTAAGCATTGCAGTTAAACCAATTGTTAGACTTTTGAGGGCTCCAACAGCCCGTAACGACTGCCACTAGATGTTCGTATGGCAACCGGGACAAATGACTTAACGTGTTTTCCGAGGCACGACCAGACCAATGCAAATATTTATATTCATGCATACAAATATTTGCACTGTGCGGGGATCGAACCCGCGACTCCTTGCGCAGCGGCCGCGTTCGGTACTGCTACGCTACGGAGGCTTAGACTTAGTGTATCGCATTAAGTAGTTAATAATGGCAGGTTACGGACCACTACAATACTAGTGCCGTGACCATAGTAATATACAATTATAGACTAGGTATATAAATATTTTGACATTATGTATATCTACTCATTTATACGAATTCATAACACCTTAAACAGAGTGTCTAAATTCAAATATCTGGGTCACTGGGTCTCTGAGGATCTGAGTGATGACTGTGATTTGGAGAGGGAACGCAGGGCGCTGTCTGTGCGCTGTAACATGCTGGCCCGCAGGTTTGCACGGTGTAACGAGAAAGTCAAAGTGACTTTATTTAAGGCCATCTGCCAGTCCTTCTACACATGCAGCCTGTGGACTAAGTACACGCAGCGTACACGCACCGCTCTGCGAGTCCAATATAATAATGCGTTCAGAATACTCTTCGGACTACGGCGCTGCTGCAGCGCTTCAGCAATATTTGCTGAGAAAAGAGTGGATGGTTTCCATGCCATCATGCGAAAGTGCTGTGCATCTCTCATGAAGCGAATGCGGGCCAGCCCGAACAGCCTTCTGAGTGTTTTCGTGGACCGCTGGGACTAGCCGATGTCACCACATCGCCAGTCGTAGTCGCATTCAGTGCCACCGCACTGAATGCGACTACACACTACGGGTGGTCGCGTCCTGGGCTTGGCATAACTTGGCACTTCTGTGCCATGTTCTGTGTGTCCATTTGATTGTGTTGTATTTCTATTTTGTGTACTAACAATAGATTCATAAGGTTTTATTTGTATTTCAATTTTTGTATGACTAACATTATATGGACTACGTCTGAAATAAATAATTATTATTATACCTTTTTTGAGTTGCTGTTGTGGACAATGGAAATAAGGAGAATTTATAGCATGTTACCACAAAATTCGTCCTTTTTTTTTTGCTTGACCAGAATCCCGCCTGATAGTAAGCAGTGATGCAATATTTGATGGTTAAGAGCGCTAGTTTATTAAGAGCCTATTTAATTTAAGTATCTTCATGGCTAGAGGCCTTTGGGCCAGGGTTGCGGGTTTTTTTAAATAATAAACCGTAGCCCTGGTCGTTTCACAGGCAAGTCAAGGAAAACGCCTTTCCACTCTGCGCAGAGCGGAAGAGGTACTGTTGATGATTTCCCATACCACATTAAAAAAAGGCTAGAGGCCTTGAGGTTATTTAAATTGTAGTCAGGCGGAAACACCACCGCTGGCAAATCATTTCTGTTCCTCGATGAATGCGATACAAAAGACCAGGGTAACTGCTTCGTCTTGATCGTAGATGGGTCAACAATGTCTTCTCAAGAATAAATAAATAATTAATGTAATATTGTTTCAAAGTTTTTTTTTTCCTTTGGGATGTGGTGGATAAGGTATCAAAAAACTACTACTGCTTACTGAAGATTGCAATCGGAATGAAAACAGTTCCAAGAGAGCATCTTTTGATTTTATAGTTGGTCAAGTTTGTCATCCGAATTACATTTCTAAGTCCACGTTTTTGGGGCAAAAACAAAATAAGAATCACAGTCATCTTGAACAGAAATTTGGAAACGAAACGGAGAAGGAAATACTAAATAAATGCTTTTTCATCCGGCTATCCCTTTGTGTGTGGGTTAAAAGCAAGCCACGATATATGGGAACATTAGGGGAAACAATACCCCATTGTACTCTACGTGTTGTTGTATATCAAAAGTTTGAATAAAACAGATTGACTGCTATTTTCATTGGACTTTGTTTTCACTGTCTATCAGTGAGTGGAAGACAATGCAATATACCTGTTATTATCCTATCAGATACGTTTGTACAATTAAATAAACATGGTCGACTAACCAGATACCTACCTAATACCGAAAAGTACCGAATCTCAGTGAGCGTTATCTTTGTCATGGCAAAAGTTGTTGCCCAGTGAGAATTGGAAATTGGATTAGTTTTTCGACGTTAATTAAAGAAAAGCAAAGTTTTATTAAGTTACTTCTCTTTTGGAATACGGAATTAGTTGGTAGTTGTCGAAATTATTAACTAAGATAAACAGTATCATGATGTCTTTGGAAAATTTTAAGTTCAGATATATTCAAGGCGTAACACGGTTACCCTTTCCCAAAATTCCAACCCCTATTTAATGGGCTGGGGAAAATTTTCAAAAAAAGGATAAGGCAGGTATTTTTCGATGGAAATAGAGACTCTGTGTACGGAGTTTTAGCTTCTTACCTTGAATACTGCGAAAATATCATAACATATATTATATCATCACCCCCCTCTTTTGAGGAAAAGGGGTGGACTCTTAAAAAAAATGCCCAATTTTTTTGTAACGCATACCAATTTTTAGCTTTCTACATTGAAAATTATGGAATTCTCCATATAAACTTCCAGCCCCCATTTTAAGGATATCAGGGGTTAGAAAGAGACAAAAACTAGCCTCTGTCTCTCCTTCCCTTCAGCTATCGCTACATAAAAAATCATGATAATACATCAGTGCGTTTTGACGTGAAAGGTGGACAAACAAACTGACACACCCACTATGTATTACACATATTTATTATATTATTGCAATATGGATTTGGCCCGTGTGGTACCGGGCTTATAATAGTACCAACCCATATCCTTTTTTTTTTCCGGGTTGGAAATCCTCATAGGATGCCCGCCGCCCTGGGGTGGGCGACGGGGTATGTCAGACTTTTAATGACTAAAACCACCCCGGTGTCTCTTCTATCACGAGCAAACGCGTGGGGCCGCGGGAGTCTAAATTCTTCCAGGACCCCACACCCTCGTGCTGGCCCGGTCTGTCCGGGCCTCGTCTCCTGCACGGGGTAGTGGGGTGTAAACTACCCCGCGTATCACCTCAGAGGCACGCGCCGACACTCGCGCGCACCATCGCCTCGGGGTCCATCAATAGGGGGCGGGGACTTCCCCATGTCCCTCGCCCCTGGACCCATTCATGGGGGGCGGAAGAGGGCGTTATCCGCCCTGCCTCGGTGCCCGGTGCGTCTTTTGCGGCCCGGGAAGGGAGTTGAGATCTCCCTCTCCCGCATCACCGCGTCCCACGACTCTGCGCTACCGACCATCCTACTACCGGCTGCCGGCACTACTGCCGGCAGCGTCAGGTCACCTCCTACTTCATTTGTGAGGACACGGCGCTGCTCCTCCCAAGCTACACACTCGGAAAGCGTGTGCTGCGCCGTGTCCTCCTCGCATTGGACGAAGTGGTGGCACCGAGCGTCCGGCTCCCTGCCTAAGCGACGCAGGTACTTGCCGAAGCAGCCGTTCCCCGACAGTACCTGCGTCACCCTGAACGACAGGGAGCCGTGCTTCCTCCCGAGCCAGTCGTCGAGTACTGGCCGGATCGGCTCGACGGTAGCGAGGCCGGCGGTAGGGCGCATAAGCCTCTGCCGCCAGTCCTCCACCAGGATCTGACGGAGCTCCTCTCGGCGCAGCTCGATCTGTCGCTGCACCGGACAGGAGCTCCGAGTCCGCTCTTCCTCGTGCCATCGGTACAATTACGCGAGTAATTTCGCCTCTAGGTCCCAGGGCGGGGATCCGGCCAGGACGCAAAGCGCCTCGTAGGATATCGTGCGATGCCCGCGGACAACCCTGACGGCCATCGGCCTCTGCGGCTTGCGCAGAATGGCGAGTGTTCCGGCCGTCATATCCACCGCCCACACAGGGGCCCCATACAGGTCCATGGACCGCACGATTCCTACGTACAACCCCCTACAGGCGGCGCTCTGACCCCCCATATTGTGAAGCAACGTTGATAGCGCGCCTGCTGCACCCATCAGCTTCGGCGCCAGCCGCCGGAAGTGGGGTCCGAATTCCCACTGGCTGTCCAGCACCAATCGCAGGTACTTCATGGTGAACTCGACAGCTATCCGGGCCCCACTGACCACGATATGTGATCCCGGCGCCGGCGCACGCCGGGGGCCATGGAAAACCATGGCCTCCGACTTGTTAAGGACCACCTCCAGGCCCAGGCGCCGGATGCGGTTCACCACCTGTGACACCGCAGCCGTGGCTATCAACGTCGCTTCCCTGTACGAGCTCCCCCGGGCAGTGACAAGCGTGTCGTCCGCATAACACGTCAAGTCGGCGCCCGACGGGAGCTCGCCTCTCAGCACCCAGTCGTAGCCGATGTTCCACAGGAGCGATCTCAAGACCGATCCCTGTAGAACACAACATTTGGTGCCGGCCGGCACCGTCACGTCCCCGATAGATGACGCACCAACCCATATCCTCCCGTAAGTTTCGTAACTTTTTCTTTCGTAACGGTTTCTTTCAAATCAAATTACTGCGATCCCCAACCCGCCTGCCAAATGTGGGGTTTATGGCAAGCCCCTCGCAAGCAAAGTAATGAAAGCCTTGGGAGTGGCCTTTGTCCAGCAGTGGACCTCTATAGGCTGAAGAAGAAGAGAAGAAGTATAGATTTAAGTCGTGACTGTAAATAAGATTAGTTCAAATCTTTAATTGCTAGTCCGTGGCGTGAAAAAAATTAGGAATGGAGGCGTAATCATCAGTGCGGATGGCCAAGGCGATATTGAGAAACTAAAAGCTTCCGAAAAACTTGTTTTTTCAGGCCTTATGGTGGAAGAGCCTTCCAAACGTTGTCCTAGAATAGCAGTCATTGGCGTCCCTGTTACTCTTACGAAAAAATAAGTATTGGACTGTATATACGAACAAAATCTTTCAAAAAAGCTGGCCAATACCTCTCGTGTATCCTTTTTAGAACAGATAAAACTCAGCCACAAATCAGAGAAGAAAGATCGTCCTACCTGTAATTATATCCTGGGGGTACCTGCTAGCCTTAGGAAAATGCTGATAAATCAAGGCCGATTTTTTATAAATTGGACGTCATGCCCAGTTAGAGATTTCACGATTGTTACTGGATGTTTCAACTGCCAGCAGTTTGGACATGCAGCCAAGTTTTGCCGTGAAACCAGCCCAATATGCAATCACTGCGGGTAGATGGGTCACGCCTTTAAAGAATATACCAACAAAACGTCTCCTCCAAATTGTGCTACGTGCAAGCGAAGACAATTATATTAATTCAATAGATTATGAAGGTGCCTAAGAGCGCCATGTGTATAGTAATTAAGTAGCACAGGTTACAGTTTTTTTTTATTTCATTAATAATCTCTAATCTTATGACAGATGAATTTGGGGAGTGTGCGAGGGAATTGCACGATTTAATTCCCCCATCTCCGTTCCACCATCGGACGACCCGTCGTACGGCGAGTTTCCACCCTTATGTTGTTAACACCTCTACGATCCGGACGAAGCGTTTCGCCTCTTCCTTTATACCGCGTACATCGAGGGACTGTGTATACGCGCCCCAGCAAAGCGCGTACATCTACCGCGCATTTGTCACGGCTTATTCAACCACAAGGTCGGCCTACACCACAAGTAAATTAATCTCCGACCACACTCTGGTAAATCTACGGGACTTACCTTGGGATCCAGTGTGTTCCGTCGTGGAGTGAAGTCTCGGCGAGGTCGACGCGCGCGCCGACCTTACAATGACGTCCGAAGTCTTCAAATACACTGACTGTCCCATACCAGTCGACACACCAATTTCCCTTAATAGGGCACCAAAGCTCACCAACGTAAGAAGTTATTTAGCAGTGTCAATCACGCCCGACAAAGATCGCCAATGAAACCACGTTTCCGATTCAACTTCAACTCAATTTACAGACGTCACTGTTACGTTTTATAGTTCAAGTAAATACTTCAAAAACACGGGCAACAATCGCGACAAACTATACAAAACGCGGCCGGTGGATTTATTCCCGAAATTCACTCGTCCGAACGCGCCACGCACGCGAGCTTTTCGTCAAGATTTTAGCAACGGACCCTTTCGCGGCGAGGTCGCAAAACGTTGTCTTTTAATTTAAAGTTCAAGCAACGGACCCCGTACGCGACGGGGTCTCAAGACGTTGTGTGCATAATGGCGGCCGCGCGTCGCCATAGACAATACTAATTGCGCTAGCCCGTACCGATCGGGCATCTATCGACTCGACTAACTAACCATCGGACCCGATCGATAAACTAGCGTAAACATCCCCCCGCCCCGGACAGTAACAAACGGTCCGACAATTCAATCTAAGGGCAGGCGAGAGAGTGTGGCGATCGCGCGCTTCAAGACAGAGTCCCCCACCAGGACCTCGGCAAACCTGGGAACACCATCCGACCCCGGATACAATTTAACAATGCGTCCACGACGCCATCGGAGGGGTGGCAGGTTTGGGTCCTTTAACAAAACGAGGTCTCCGACTCTTGGTGGGTTCGTCTTGTCTGACCACTTAACGCGCTGTTGTAAAATGTGCAAATACTCCAGATGCCAACGGCGCCAAAAACTCTGCGTAAGCTGTTGAAGCAATTCAAATCGCGAGAGCCGTCCGGAGTTAATGTCCAAATAAGGATATTCAGGCAGGGCGTTAAGTGGTCTACCTATCAAGAAATGGCCCGGCGTGAGGGCCTCCAAATCATTCGCGTCGGATGACAAAGGGCATAACGGACGCGAGTTGAGGACCGCCTCAACCTTACAAAATACGGTCGCGAGTTCCTCAAAAGTTAGGATACTATCTCCAATAACGCGACGAAGGTGAGTTTTGGCGGCCTTTACAGTTGCTTCAAATATGCCTCCCCAGTGGGGGCAGGACGGCGGTGAATACTGCCATCGTACCCCTCTGCGGGAGAGTGTGGATCCGATCTCAACATTATGTTTATCTAAGAATTCACAAACTTCCTTCAAATAACGATCGGTACCCTTAAAGTTGGTCCCACAGTCGGATCGAATTAAGGGCGGCAGTCCGCGACGCGAAACAAATCTGCCAAGAGCAGCGACGAACGCCTCTGTCGTGAGAGCACTAACCACCTCGAGGTGGACCGCTTTAGTGGCCAAACACACAAAAACGCACAAGTACGCCTTCTCGGTCTTAGCGTTACGGAGACGCGAAGCTTTTACAATAAATGGTCCCGCAAAATCCGTACCAACTCCGGCAAAGGGCATCGATTCGGTGACTCGATCGGCAGGCAAATCCCCCATTTGGGGCTGCACGATGTCCGCTTTCAAGCGGTAGCACGGGAGACAACGGAAGATAACATATCGGATCACTCTCCGCGCAGACAAAATCCAAAATTCCCGTTGGAGGATCGCAGTAAGAGCGTTGCATCGTGCATTTTTCACATGGCGGTTTGCGATCAACAACTTCACCAAGGGGCCGTTCTTGGGGAGCAACAATGGATGACGAGCCCCATAGGGGAGCTTAGCATTTCTAAGCCGACCTCCGACACGCATCAAACCCTGATCATCCAAGAAGGGATTCAAGCGCCCCAAGGGTCCCTTCAGATTGGATGTGCGTTGACGGAGGGTTTTCAACTCCGATGCAAATTCTCTCTCTTGAACTATCCGCACCCAATACAGCAGAGCGTCATTGCACTCTTGCGGTGAGAGGACCGGAGACCGGACGGGTTACGACAGTTGTGGATGAAACGCCGTATCCAGGCGGTGACGCCGAGCAATTTATCCAAAGAGCTGTAGCGCTCAAGCAAAAACTCCGGATCTGGAGCCGCTACGGTCTCGGTGGCGTGAACCTGACCCCTGCGGGGGTATGGGGCCAAGAACCCTCCAGCTGTAACAACCATGGTGGACCCCACCACAGCTGGTGATTCACAAGTTCGGGCGCCTCGCAGCCGCGGGAAGCGCAGTCTGCGGGGTTCAATTCGCCAGGCACGTGGCGCCAAATCAACTGGGCTTTCGATGTCTGAATTTGAGACACCCGGTTGGCCTCCTCGAACACCTCGAGGGTATGGACTGAACTTTTCAACCAACAAAGGACGACTTGGCTGTCAGACCATGCAAAGATCGACCTAAAGTCGACACTAGCACCCAAGGTGTCGACGACGTGGTTAAGCAATCGGGCTAATAGAGTGGCGCCAGACAACTCCAACTTCGGTATGGCCCATCGGGTCCGAAGTGGGGCAACCTTACTCTTAGCCGTACCCAGATGAACAGCGACAACACCTCGTGCGTCCACCGTTCGAATGTACACGGCTGCCGCGTATCCGCTTTCGGACGCGTCACAAAAGCCGTGTAGGCTAGCGGAAAACCGTCCCTCAGGCAATATGTGCCTAGGGATACGAACACGGTTGACTTCCGGGAGGGATGAGACAAACCGCACCCAGTCTCGGAGCAAGCCGCCGGAGAGGGGCTCATCCCAGGTCACTTCCGCTGCCCATAGTTCCTGTAGGAAACACTTCATCGCGAACACTACAGGACTAAGCCAACCATTCGGATCAAAGGTGCGAGCTACAGTGGACAGCACTGTGCGTTTAGTCCAGACCTTTGGGCTCGGAAGCTCCAATCTGTAGGTAAACAAATCTTGGACTGGTTTGTACTGTACTCCGAAAACAGACAGCATGTCTGGAGTATCAGGGTTTTCAAAGAGATGAGGCTCCTGCTGGTGGTCCTTGGGTACATCTGCCAAGAGTTCGGGCGAGTTGGACACCCATTTCCTCAACTCGTAGCCACCAGCTCCTAGGAGAGCGATCAACTCATCTCGCAAGACCAGGGCCTCTCGTACACTCGAGGCGCCTGTATAAACGTCATCGACGTACAGATCCTCCTTTATGAGGACAGACGCGCGGGGGTAGCGCAGCCGTTCGCGCTCTGCGAGCTCCCACAACGAACGGATCGCCACAAAAGGACTCGATCGTAGTCCATAGGTGTTGGTGTTCAGCTCGTAGACCAGCATTGGATCTCTGGGATCCTCTCGCCAAAGCACAAGCTGGTATCTCCTGTCTTCCGGGTGAATAACAGTCTGCCGAAACATCATGCGAATGTCGGTCACAAAAACGACAGCATGTCGACGGAAGTTGGTCAAAACATCACTCACATCGTGATGCAACTTCGGTCCGGCGTGCAAACACTGGTTCAACGACACTCCGGTTGACGTGGGTGCTGAGCCATCAAAGACCACACGTATCTTCCCGTTGGAAGTCTTCAAAACCGCGTGGTGGGGAAGAAAATAATGTTCTTCATTTCGCCAATCCAGCTGCGAAAGCGACATGTGCCCCAGTTCCTCATACTCCACCTCCACCTCCCAAAAGCGTTGGAGGATGTCTGACAAGGCAGAACCAACAGCGAGGTCGCTGTCTGCCGAAGGGGGGTCTGGGCCGTCCCTAAACGATCCCATCACTACATGACCCAAAGAGGTGGACATGGCTATAAAACCGGCTGCCTGCAAAACTCGTTTACTTCCACGCAGCAAACGACCTAAAACATTCACACCGATCAATAAATGGATCGGGCCAGGTCGGTGTAAGTGAGGATCAGCCAGAGCCAATCCAGCCGACAATTTAACGGCGGCGTGTGGGGCTCGCACTTGCGGAAGCGGCCCGACCACCGTTTCAAAAACAATCGCCGAAGTATCGATTTTCGGCGTTGAGGAGGAGTGGGGGGAGAAGGAGAACGAAACCCGACCGATCGGATCCGAAATCCGCAGGTCTCCAACGCCCCGTACCGATTCCCTATGCGGCACAATATTTAAGCTCAACTGTCGGACGAGCCAAGTAGAAATTATGCAACCCTGGGCCCCTGAATCCAAGAGGGCACGCACTGTGACAAAATCACCTTTGGGGCCCCAAACACGCACGGAGGCTGTTGGCAACAGCACAAACTCCGGTGGGGGGGTTGCGCCCGACAGTGGCATTAATGTCGTCCTATAAAAACATCGACCAATTTCTGTCGTCATTAGATAAAACCTTACACGAACTCTCTTCCTTCGAACATGTTATAGTGATGGGAGATATTAATATTGATATTGATCCTCAAAAAATAAGTCAGAATGGAGAGCGTTATTTAACTTTAGCTGCTACACATGGCCTTTTGCCAGCTCATACTCTAATTACTCGTAGCAAAAGTCATACTTGTCTTGATCATGCACTGGTAAAAACCAACTGTCCTACCAGTATAATTGTGCCTCACACTACAATAACCGATCACTACCCTGTTTTATTAAACATGAATCTGAAAAAGAGAAGACAACATGCGTTCTCTAAAACAGTAAAAACTGATAAGATTGGTTTACAGCGAGATATAGCAAATATCGACTTCTCCCAAATTAATAGTTTCACAGATCCAAATTACTCATTAAACTATTTTGTACAATGTATACAACAGGCAATTGCTAGTAACACAAAAGTAACAACTATTCCTAAACGCCACAAGATAATAAAACCTTGGATGACACAAGGATTGCTGCGATGTGTGAGAAATCGAGATAAGTTACATAAAAAGTTAAAACTAGATCCAAATAATGATATTTTAAAAATTACGTACTGTCGATACAGAAACTTCTGCACTACCGTAATAAGGAGAGTAAAAAGAGCATATGAGAGAGACCAACTTCAAGCAGCAAAGAAGGATAGTAAAAAACTGTGGAAAGTAATTAAAGACATTACTAACACTTCCAAAAAACCAAATTCAACTGAAGAACTACTTACATTATCAGTTACTCCTGAACAATCACTCAATGAAGTTAACAGATATTTCATAAACGTAGGAAGCTCGTTAGCCGAAACAATACAACAAAGGAACACACAAACATTAGATTGCAATGCTCAAAATACATGTACTGATGAAATTCCAGAATATTCATTCGTATTAATGGATACCTCAGAGGATGAGGTAGAGCGCCTTGTCCTTGATTTAAAGTCAAACTGTGCATGTGGGTGGGATAACATAAATAGCGATTTTTTGAAAACCTACAAAGATATTCTAATTCCTCCTTTAACTAAAATATTTAACAACTGCCTGCAGTCAGGTGTGTTCCCGGAATCGCTAAAAAGGGCTGAGGTTTGCCCCATTCATGAGGGTGGCGACAGAAATCGTATCAATAATTACAGACCAATATCTATTCTACCGGCTTTGTCGAAGATACTAGAGAAAATAATAAACATCAGACTTATAGACTACTTGGAAAAAAAACAATTTCTGTCTACCAATCAATATGGCTTTCGGCAGGGTATGTCAACTGAGCTGGCTGTAAATAAACTAACCAATTATGTTAGCTCAAACTTAGATAGGAAAAAAAGATGTCTCATTATCTTTCTAGACCTAGCAAAGGCTTTTGATACTATTTCTGTCTCCATTCTACTGGATAAGCTGGAAAGACTGGGAATTAGAGGCACACAGCACAAGCTTTTCGAAAGTTATTTGTCCGGGCGTTCTCAATGTGTCCGCCTTGGTGCACACAAAAGTTGTAGCCTCCCAATCACTCATGGAGTTCCGCAGGGTAGCATCTTGAGGCCTACGTTATTTCTGGTCTATATAAACCAACTCACTAAGCTTAGGCTATCCCAGGGTGAAATAATCTCCTATCATCAGCAAGATGATACTGCCCTCTGTTTTTCGGCGGATGATTGGGACAAGACTTTCCGTGCTGCTCAACGTGGTTTTGATGCGGTCGGGAAGTGGTTGCGGGGTAATGTCCTTACTCTAAACATAGATAAGACGAAGTTTATCTGTTTTGGCATTAGAAATGTAAGTGGAGTCACTCAGGGTCAGAAAATCGTATCACACGAGTGTCAATCGAGATCTAGCTGCTCGTGCCGTTCACTGGAACAGGTGCAGACGATCAAATATTTAGGTGTAATAATTGACAGCGGTCTTAACTTTAAAGAACACATTAAATTATTATCTGCTAGAATCCGTAAGTTAATAGTTATCTTTAAAAACTTGCGGAACATCGCTGATCCCCAACTGCTAAGGCAGATCTATTTTGCTCTCTGTCAGTCGCTTCTATCTTACTGTATTTCCTCCTGGGGAGGGACTTTAAAGACCACCTTGAGGAGCCTTGAGATCGTCCAACGTGCAATACTCAAAATTTGTACTTTTAAACGCATCTTTTTCCCCACCGCTCAACTATACAAGAACTGTGAGGTTCTGACTGTAAGACAGCTATTCATACTTAAAGTCGTACTTCTACAACATACCTCACAGACTTATAATCCGCTAAACCTACAAAAACGAAGAACGGATAGAGTATGCGTTAGAAACGAAATTAGTACTACTAAATTTAGCTCAAGATTTACAAACTTCATTGGACCTTATATCTATAATAAAATAAACAAAGCAATCAATATCTACCCTTTAACCAAGACTCAATGTAAGGAAAAGGTAACAAAATACTTACAAAAACTTAATTACGAAGAGACTGAATTAATACTACATATACCACAGTGATCGACTATTTACCACATACACACACCCTCTTACATACATACACACATAATCATATCACACAAATAGAGGACACACATACTGTGCAGTGCTTATATATTCTTAATTACATTAAATTTTTAAGTTAATTTATTATTTCTGGTGAATTATCAAAGTATTAATTTTATTTGGTATAGTTGATGTTATTGTATTTTATTTTCTTAAAGTTAATTGATTTATTCTAATTATACATTTAATTGGTTTTGAATGTGTAAATTTAGAAAGTGTTGACTATACTCAATGGCTACCTACATATATCTAGTGCCCACTTTTTAAGGGATCGGGCGCTGATAACTGAAACACAGGCTTTTGCCTAGTTCGGTTACAGATGTCTAATCCGATTGTAACCATAAATTATAGCCTTTAATATATTATGTGTAACAATGTAAACAATTTATGAATAAACGTTATTATTATTATTATTCCCTTTATTTCTTTATATATACATATTATTCTACATTTTTAAATATTTATATAAAAACATACAAAAACATTTAAAAATATAAAAAATAGTGTTCCACCGATGGCGGGAGCGGGGTCCAAGCTACCGGTGGTTAGGGCTCCAGAGAGAGGAACCTCCTCACGATGCGGGCCGTATCGAGGAGTACTGCCTTTTGAATCAGGCCTTTGATCCAACTGCCTAACGAGAGCCTCAATAGATGTTGGTCGAGGCTCTTGGCTATCAAACCATTGGCCGATACGACAATCGGTACAATGACAGCCGAGTTCACATTCCACATGTCAACAACCTCGTGCGCCAAGTCGAGATATTTAATTTGCTTCTCTTTCTCAGCTTTCACGAGATTCCCGTCATGTGGAATGGTAACATCGACAATCATTGCGAGGCGCGCTAATCGATCTATCACTACTATATCAGGCTTATTTGCAACAATAGTCGTGTCAGTAATGATAGACCGATCCCAGTATAACGTGACATGGCCATTTTCAAGAACTGGGTCGGGCACATACTTATAATACGGTACCTCAGAATCCACAAGTTTATATTTCAAAGCAAGTTGCTGGTAGATAATCCTAGCTACTTGGTTATGCCTGTGCAAATACTCGCCATTAGCCAAACGAGAACAACCAGAGATAATATGTCTGATGGACTCACCCGGATGGTGACATGCCCGACACACGTCAATCGTCCCGTCCTTCATAATATATCTCCGGTAGTTATTCGTTAAGATAACTTCGTCCATAATTGCACAGACGAAACCTTCAGTTTCCCCGAAAAGGTCACTGAATCGTAGCCAGGATACGGAGGCTAAGAAGTCTACATCGGGCTCATGAAGAGCCCGATAAAATCGCCCGTGAAGTTCCTTGCTTTGCCATATCATCTTGCGGTCATCAGTAGTAAGTATTATAGGCTTGTGCCAGTTCTCTTTCGCCATGGATAGCGGGGTAAGCCCCTTGTCTACCGTGACCACATCATGATGCATACCCACTACGGTTTTTAAAAAATGTTCTCTGAGACTGCATACTTCTCGGTTGTGGAGGATCTTCGCATTTAAAAAGCCTCGACCCCCGCACTTCCGCGGAATATACAGTCTCATCACCGATGATCGTGGATGATGCATCCTGTATGCTGTCAGCAGTGTACGGACCCTTCTATCCAGGGCGTCGAGTTCGGTCTGAGTCCATTTAAGTATGCCGAAAGAGTACATCAAAACCGGTATGACCCACCCGTTGAAGGCGCGCACCTTATTTCCGCCCGAAAGAAGACTTTTTAATACCTTCTTCAGGCGACCAAAGAAGCGCTCCTTCAACGATTGCTTCATGTCAGCATCGTTGATACCTAACGCTTCCGACATACCCAAATATTTATAGCTCTCGAATGAGGAGAGGGATCTAAGGTGTATGGAATCTGGGAGTGTAATTCCCTCGGATTCCATAATCTCCCCCCCTTTACATGCATGACTGCACATTTGTCCACACCAAATTCCATTCTGATGCCACTACTAAAAGTTTCAGTTACATTCAGTAGCTTCATCAGATGCAATTTATTGGGGGCAAAGAGTTTCAAATCATCCATGTAGAGAAGGTGAGATATCATCTGACCGCCTCTCCTCAATCGATAACCCAGACCTGAATCCTCCAGCAGTGTGCTTAGAGGGTTCAGAGCTAAGCAGAACCATAGTGGACTCAGACTGTCGCCCTGGAATATTCCCCGCTTAATCCATACAGGTTCATCATTCCCCTGGATCTGTCGACTCCCTGGATAGCGAAGGACTGTCTTCCATTGCCCCATACACGACTTAAGGAAAGTGCGTAGAGTTGTATTTACCTTGTACAACTCCAGCACCCTCAAAAGCCATGTATGTGGTACCGAATCGTAGGCCTTCTTATAATCTATCCAGCAGGTTGAGAGATCCTTGTGGGATCGGCGAACCTGTTGGCTGATGGCCATGTCTATGAGGAGTAGCTCCTTAGTGCCACGGGACCCGCTCCTACATCCATTTTGAGAGACAGACATGATGGTGTTGCTGTCAAGATGTTTGTTTATTTTAGCTTTCAAAATGGATGTAAGAACTTTATAGACCGTTGGTAAACAAGTGATCGGTCTATAATTTTTGGGTTCCGCGGTGCTACCTGATTTATGGAGCAGGTGGGTAATTCCAGTTGTTAAGAACAGGGGTAGCGAACCAGAATCTAAGGATGACTGGAATTGAGATGCCAAACAAGTGTGTGAACTACTTAGCCATTTTAACCAAAAGTTATGCAGTCCGTCCGGTCCCGGTGATTTCCAGTTCGGTAACGAACGGACTGCTGTGGTTACGTCTGATGATGTTATGATAATATTATCCATTTCTGGTAAGTTTTCACACCCTTGTTTGATATCCTGTATCCAGTCACCCTCAGTGTGACAAACGGATACCGACCATATACCGCGCCAGAATGCACTTGTGGTGGCATCATCTGGGCGGTACACGTCAGCCTCGTTTTGTTCTGGTCGCTCCCAAGTTCTGTATACCCACCTCTCATCGCTCTGGAACATGCGATTCTGCGTATATCTATCCACTCGCCGCTTATACCGCCGAATACGGCTCGCCCATGCACAAACTTTCTGCTTCAGGAAGTCGATGCGCTCTGTGACATTATGTATGTATTCTCGAGGGCTGATACCAGTCCCCGAGAATGCCTGTCTCACAAAGCGCATCACTCGTGGTCTAGTATTACCCTCCCTGAAGCAGTATAGTTTGCCGATGAGTACCCTGGTCCCATCGATACGACGCTCGATTCTGCGTTGCCAGGCTGGTACGGCTGGTTTTGGTCGAGTAGCTTCGTCATAATTTGGAAACTTGACTTTGGCTACTCGACATGCCGCTACAGCCGCACAATACAGGATCGAGTGTGTATCAATGAGATCCTCGCTGCTCTCGAAAAAATTCTTGAGCTGCGAGTCCAAAGCACACACCAGCGCCCTATTTTTTTTGTGCATAGGTAGCCGTGGTAACCGGGGTCTAAGGTTGGTCGGAGTGGATCTATAGTCGCGGAACGCATCCTCCAGTGCGCTCCTCAGTCTATCGTTATACTGGCTACTTACTGTTTCAACCCTATCGTCCTCTTCTTCGACACGATTGGACCGCGGCGGAACAGCATCAATAATTGACGCCTGTGCCGCGGTCTGGGTCAGAGTCGGGGCGATTTGGTTGCTCAGTACCTCTGAGCGCAGCCTATCAAGTGCGATATCGTCCAACCTGTGATTGCGTTGGATGACCCGCACCTGATCCGACAGTCGTTGGGCCGAGACGTTGACAGTTGGTTCCAATGCCTGAAACAAAGACAGCATCCTTTCACGGTACGCAGTGAGGTTAGTTCCCCCCTCTGTAGCCCCGTAATATGCGCGCATGACGTTCTCATTCATTGTCTGAGTCCATCTCATGCGCTGCACACAACCACCGGCAGCGGGGACCCGGCTCGGGGCCGGATGGCCCCTAAGTCCCAAGCTCTTCGGTGGCCGGCCTCTCCCCTGCCGACGTACAGGTGTTGGCGACGTCGGCGGAGAGAAATACTCGTCGCTCGAGCTCGACGCAACTGCCGCGGCCGGTGTCGTCACAGCATTCACAGTGAGGCTGGAGACCGGCGGCGGCGAGGCGGAGCTGGGCGACGAGTCCGGGGGTGGTGAGCGTGCACGTCGAGCGGCAGATCTTGTCAACATTTCATACTTATTTTACTGTCTTATGTTGTTGTATTGTACATAATTATATAGGTATTTTCCGAGGTGACATGACAGATGTCACCTCCAACGATTCGGTAATTTTATCATTGTAGATATGTTTAAAAACACTTTTTATATAAATTTTAAACTGCTTTAAGTTTGGGTTTCGGTTTTTGTTGAATATTTCACAGAATCGTAATGAAAAACTGATTATTATTATTATTATTAAAATGAAAATCCGAGGGGGGTGATTGCCCCCCTGGACCCCGGTTGAACTGAGTCGACAAGATCGGAGGGGATCGCCGACAGTAGGCGAGAGGGTCCCACTCCACAACATCGAGACTCCTTCCAACACTACTCCGGGGTGTGGGCCAATAACCGTGGGCCGCGTACGGGGGAACATAACGCCCCAGTCGAGGGTATTCCATCAAGGGGGGTGAGCAGCGTACCGCCCGCCTCCCCGAGCCTCCGAAGGCCACCGCTACATCCTGCGAGGGGCCCCCGCCCGTGGGGCCCCCGCCCTTGGGGCCCCCGCCCGTGCGCGGGGAATCTGGGTCCCTTTCGGACCCGCCACCATTGCGGTTCAAGCACAGGAGAGCGTGATGTCTCCCGCCGCAATGTGGACAAGCCTTAGCCTGGGGACACCCTGACTGGAGGTGGTCCCCCAGGCACATGTAACACCAGGTGCGTTGCTTGGCTAGGGCTCTTCGTCCCGCAGTCCGGAGGCCCCCGAACTTCGCGCAAGCACGCACATCATGTCCGTCCCCCCGGCAATACCGGCACCGTTTACCTGGTGCGGGGGGGGAGTCCCTTCGGACAGCCGAGTATTGTTTGGTCGGACGGCGGGGTTGTGCCCTCGCCGCCACCGGACGACCTGTGCTCGTTCCCGGTGTGGGGTCGCTCAGCTGGTCCACCACTCTGCACTCGTCCTCCAAAAAACGAAGCAAGTCCGAGAAGGGGGGGAGATACGAGGCGCTATTGCCCCCGTACCGTTGCTCAAATCGCCCCTTTACCTCTGCGGGCAATTTCGTGAGGACGATAATAATAATAATAATAATAATTTATTGACATAAGGATACATACATTAGTATACACAGATTAACTAAATGCTAAACAATGGTACAAAAGTCTGTATACAGATATTGTGAGCCCTGCCTCTCAAACTAGGATGACCTGTATCTTAAGAGACAGTGTTCAGGACTACGGTTACTTACAAATTTATACCTTCAACTGTGGATTGCGCCACTTAATGCTCTTGTCAGCATTCAGATTTCAGTTTATAAAATAAATACAATAATATAATAAGCAAATAATAATAATAATGTATTAGGACTAGGTGTAAAGTTGTGAATGAGAGTAGTGAGTGTGAGGTGTTTATATAAAGCAAGAGCTGTGTGATGATGTGCAGAAGAAGAAAGGACCACTGGTCGACCGGCAAATCCAGCCGGCGCAACGAGTGGATAGCGGTCAAGAGCGGGTTGACCAAATCCTTCCGCAAGGAGGAAACCCGCATTGCCTTCGGTAAGGCCAAAATGGCTGCCACATGGGTGTCCGCTAGCAAGCGGACGTTTTGGTAGCGGTCCAGCAACAACTGCCGCGCGACCTGGTAGTTAGCATCGCTAACTATTAGGTGCTGGACCACTGCACTGGCTTCTCCGCGGAGGGCGGAGCGCAAATAAGCCAGTTATCTATGGGTATGCAGATGACAGCACAGTTGTGGAGAGATACCTGCCGGATGCTCGGGCTACTAGGGAATCAATCCGGTCCGAAAGAGAGGCCATGGTAGAGCGAACGAGTGTTGCACTTCAGGCAGTCTCTGAATGGGGCAATGCCAATCTTGTAGCATTCAATGCCGCCAAAACGCAGGCGTGTCTTTTCACCGCCAAAAGGAGCCCGTTCACCTTGGCTCCTACTTTTCGGAATGTATCCTTGGAGTGTACCGACCGCCTTCAACTTTTGGGTATTGAGATTTCCTCGAACCTAAACTTTGGGCGGTTCATTGAGTCCAAGGCCAAGGTGGCTGCCAGAAAACTTGGTGTAATCGCAAAGGTCCGGCAGTACTTCACACCAGGGCAGCTTCTAATGTTGTACAAAGCACAGGTCCGTTCGTGTGTGGAGTACTGCAGCCACATTTGGGCTGGTGCTGCTAAGTGTCACCTGGCACCTTTGGATTCAGTGGAGAGGCGTGCGAAGAGGCTGATTGGTGACCCTGATTTAACTAGAGTTGGTCTCCAAAGCCTAGAGCACAGGCGTAGAGTAGCCAGCCTTTCGGTGTTCTATAGGATACATTCTGGGGAGTGTGCGAGGGAATTGCACGATTTAATTCCCCCATCTCCGTTCCACCATCGGACGACCCGTCGTACGGCGAGTTTCCACCCTTATGTTGTTAACACCTCTACGATCCGGACGAAGCGTTTCGCCTCCTCCTTTATACCGCGTACATCGAGGGACTGGAACAATCTGCCGGCGGCGGTGTTTCCGTCGGACTACAATTTGAGTGTCTTCAAGGCTAGAGGGAATAGGCTCTTAATAAACTAGTGCGCTTTACCATCAACGATTGCGTCACTGCTTACCATCAGGCAGGATTGCGGTCAAGCGCTGGTTTATACTTTAATAAAAAAAAAAAAACTAGAACCAATTTCCGTGCGTTCAGACGCTTTTGCCATACCTATTATTGGAATCAATTGTAACAGCTTATACCTACTTAGGACCCATTAACTTAATCAAATTTTATTCCGTGGTGTTTGGCAATCTGGGCTTCTCCCAGTTGCAATAATGTCCCTTTGTGCCGATTGGCCTAGTTCTGTTCTGTCTCCTGCTTGATATGGAGGGAAGTGGAAAAAATATCTTTTTTCTTACTCCTCCGCTATTCTTTTCTGATTAATTTCCCAAGACAGTTGAATCGTTTCTCCGGGACTCGTCGAGCTTCATTGCTCGGCGTTTTTCTGGCGGTCTCCACTGTTGATTCTGGCTTTCAGGAGTTGCAGTGGTTGGGAAAAGTTTGGCGGGTTCTATTTCTCGGACCATATTTATATAATAAATGTAACAAACTGCTACAGATATACAGTGAAAGCTCAAATGTTGTGTTAAGCTAACTGAATATCTACACACCTTCAGTTACACAGATACGGAAAAAATGCTAGAGGTATTAAAATAAAATGAGTAGTTTAGTAAGTTATATACTTAATAAATAAGTAGAGGTAATGTATTATTTAAGATGTGGATTTTGTCTTGATGGTGGTAATAGGCTACCAATGAGATGACACACCTGTCCTTCAATTTTAAAAGTGGGCATTAAATTACCTACTCTAGTTTTTATTTATTTTGTGCCAAAAGAATTCATTTGAAAAAGACTATTATACCCACCTCTCATCGCTCTGGAACATGCGATTCTGCGTATATCTATCCACTCGCCGCTTATACCGCCGAATACGGCTCGCCCATGCACAAACTTTCTGCTTCAGGAAGTCGATGCGCTCTGTGACATTATGTATGTATTCTCGAGGGCTGATACCAGTCCCCGAGAATGCCTGTCTCACAAAGCGCATCACTCGTGGTCTAGTATTACCCTCCCTGAAGCAGTATAGTTTGCCGATGAGTACCCTGGTCCCATCGATACGACGCTCGATTCTGCGTTGCCAGGCTGGTACGGCTGGTTTTGGTCGAGTAGCTTCGTCATAATTTGGAAACTTGACTTTGGCTACTCGACATGCCGCTACAGCCGCACAATACAGGATCGAGTGTGTATCAATGAGATCCTCGCTGCTCTCGAAAAAATTCTTGAGCTGCGAGTCCAAAGCACACACCAGCGCCCTATTTTTTTTGTGCATAGGTAGCCGTGGTAACCGGGGTCTAAGGTTGGTCGGAGTGGATCTATAGTCGCGGAACGCATCCTCCAGTGCGCTCCTCAGTCTATCGTTATACTGGCTACTTACTGTTTCAACCCTATCGTCCTCTTCTTCGACACGATTGGACCGCGGCGGAACAGCATCAATAATTGACGCCTGTGCCGCGGTCTGGGTCAGAGTCGGGGCGATTTGGTTGCTCAGTACCTCTGAGCGCAGCCTATCAAGTGCGATATCGTCCAACCTGTGATTGCGTTGGATGACCCGCACCTGATCCGACAGTCGTTGGGCCGAGACGTTGACAGTTGGTTCCAATGCCTGAAACAAAGACAGCATCCTTTCACGGTACGCAGTGAGGTTAGTTCCCCCCTCTGTAGCCCCGTAATATGCGCGCATGACGTTCTCATTCATTGTCTGAGTCCATCTCATGCGCTGCACACAACCACCGGCAGCGGGGACCCGGCTCGGGGCCGGATGGCCCCTAAGTCCCAAGCTCTTCGGTGGCCGGCCTCTCCCCTGCCGACGTACAGGTGTTGGCGACGTCGGCGGAGAGAAATACTCGTCGCTCGAGCTCGACGCAACTGCCGCGGCCGGTGTCGTCACAGCGTTCACAGTGAGGCTGGAGACCGGCGGCGGCGAGGCGGAGCTGGGCGACGAGTCCGGGGGTGGTGAGCGTGCACGTCGAGCGGCAGATCTTGTCAACATTTCATACTTATTTTACTGTCTTATGTTGTTGTATTGTACATAATTATATAGGTATTTTCCGAGGTGACATGACAGATGTCACCTCCAACGATTCGGTAATTTTATCATTGTAGATATGTTTAAAAACACTTTTTATATAAATTTTAAACTGCTTTAAGTTTGGGTTTCGGTTTTTGTTGAATATTTCACAGAATCGTAATGAAAAACTGATTATTATTATTATTATTAAAATGAAAATCCGAGGGGGGTGATTGCCCCCCTGGACCCCGGTTGAACTGAGTCGACAAGATCGGAGGGGATCGCCGACAGTAGGCGAGAGGGTCCCACTCCACAACATCGAGACTCCTTCCAACACTACTCCGGGGTGTGGGCCAATAACCGTGGGCCGCGTACGGGGGAACATAACGCCCCAGTCGAGGGTATTCCATCAAGGGGGGTGAGCAGCGTACCGCCCGCCTCCCCGAGCCTCCGAAGGCCACCGCTACATCCTGCGAGGGGCCCCCGCCCGTGGGGCCCCCGCCCTTGGGGCCCCCGCCCGTGCGCGGGGGATCTGGGTCCCTTTCGGACCCGCCACCATTGCGGTTCAAGCACAGGAGAGCGTGATGTCTCCCGCCGCAATGTGGACAAGCCTTAGCCTGGGGACACCCTGACTGGAGGTGGTCCCCCAGGCACATGTAACACCAGGTGCGTTGCTTGGCTAGGGCTCTTCGTCCCGCAGTCCGGAGGCCCCCGAACTTCGCGCAAGCACGCACATCATGTCCGTCCCCCCGGCAATACCGGCACCGTTTACCTGGTGCGGGGGGGGAGTCCCTTCGGACAGCCGAGTATTGTTTGGTCGGACGGCGGGGTTGTGCCCTCGCCGCCACCGGACGACCTGTGCTCGTTCCCGGTGTGGGGTCGCTCAGCTGGTCCACCACTCTGCACTCGTCCTCCAAAAAACGAAGCAAGTCCGAGAAGGGGGGGAGATACGAGGCGCTATTGCCCCCGTACCGTTGCTCAAATCGCCCCTTTACCTCTGCGGGCAATTTCGTGAGGACGATAATAATAATAATAATAATAATTTATTGACATAAGGATACATACATTAGTATACACAGATTAACTAAATGCTAAACAATGGTACAAAAGTCTGTATACAGATATTGTGAGCCCTGCCTCTCAAACTAGGATGACCTGTATCTTAAGAGACAGTGTTCAGGACTACGGTTACTTACAAATTTATACCTTCAACTGTGGATTGCGCCACTTAATGCTCTTGTCAGCATTCAGATTTCAGTTTATAAAATAAATACAATAATATAATAAGCAAATAATAATAATAATGTATTAGGACTAGGTGTAAAGTTGTGAATGAGAGTAGTGAGTGTGAGGTGTTTATATAAAGCAAGAGCTGTGTGATGATGTGCAGAAGAAGAAAGGACCACTGGTCGACCGGCAAATCCAGCCGGCGCAACGAGTGGATAGCGGTCAAGAGCGGGTTGACCAAATCCTTCCGCAAGGAGGAAACCCGCATTGCCTTCGGTAAGGCCAAAATGGCTGCCACATGGGTGTCCGCTAGCAAGCGGACGTTTTGGTAGCGGTCCAGCAACAACTGCCGCGCGACCTGGTAGTTAGCATCGCTAACTATTAGGTGCTGGACCACTGCACTGGCTTCTCCGCGGAGGGCGGAGCGCAAATAAGCCAGTTATCTATGGGTATGCAGATGACAGCACAGTTGTGGAGAGATACCTGCCGGATGCTCGGGCTACTAGGGAATCAATCCGGTCCGAAAGAGAGGCCATGGTAGAGCGAACGAGTGTTGCACTTCAGGCAGTCTCTGAATGGGGCAATGCCAATCTTGTAGCATTCAATGCCGCCAAAACGCAGGCGTGTCTTTTCACCGCCAAAAGGAGCCCGTTCACCTTGGCTCCTACTTTTCGGAATGTATCCTTGGAGTGTACCGACCGCCTTCAACTTTTGGGTATTGAGATTTCCTCGAACCTAAACTTTGGGCGGTTCATTGAGTCCAAGGCCAAGGTGGCTGCCAGAAAACTTGGTGTAATCGCAAAGGTCCGGCAGTACTTCACACCAGGGCAGCTTCTAATGTTGTACAAAGCACAGGTCCGTTCGTGTGTGGAGTACTGCAGCCACATTTGGGCTGGTGCTGCTAAGTGTCACCTGGCACCTTTGGATTCAGTGGAGAGGCGTGCGAAGAGGCTGATTGGTGACCCTGATTTAACTAGAGTTGGTCTCCAAAGCCTAGAGCACAGGCGTAGAGTAGCCAGCCTTTCGGTGTTCTATAGGATACATTCTGGGGAGTGTGCGAGGGAATTGCACGATTTAATTCCCCCATCTCCGTTCCACCATCGGACGACCCGTCGTACGGCGAGTTTCCACCCTTATGTTGTTAACACCTCTACGATCCGGACGAAGCGTTTCGCCTCCTCCTTTATACCGCGTACATCGAGGGACTGGAACAATCTGCCGGCGGCGGTGTTTCCGTCGGACTACAATTTGAGTGTCTTCAAGGCTAGAGGGAATAGGCTCTTAATAAACTAGTGCGCTTTACCATCAACGATTGCGTCACTGCTTACCATCAGGCAGGATTGCGGTCAAGCGCTGGTTTATACTTTAATAAAAAAAAAAAAACTAGAACCAATTTCCGTGCGTTCAGACGCTTTTGCCATACCTATTATTGGGATCAATTGTAACAGCTTATACCTACTTAGGACCCATTAACTTAATCAAATTTTATTCCGTGGTGTTTGGCAATCTGGGCTTCTCCCAGTTGCAATAATGTCCCTTTGTGCCGATTGGCCTAGTTCTGTTCTGTCTCCTGCTTGATATGGAGGGAAGTGGAAAAAATATCTTTTTTCTTACTCCTCCGCTATTCTTTTCTGATTAATTTCCCAAGACAGTTGAATCGTTTCTCCGGGACTCGTCGAGCTTCATTGCTCGGCGTTTTTCTGGCGGTCTCCACTGTTGATTCTGGCTTTCAGGAGTTGCAGTGGTTGGGAAAAGTTTGGCGGGTTTTGTCCCAATAAAAAAAAAAAGATTTTATCTATTTCTCGGACCATATTTATATAATAAATGTAACAAACTGCTACAGATATACAGTGAAAGCTCAAATGTTGTGTTAAGCTAACTGAATATCTACACACCTTCAGTTACACAGATACGGAAAAAATGCTAGAGGTATTAAAATAAAATGAGTAGTTTAGTAAGTTATATACTTAATAAATAAGTAGAGGTAATGTATTATTTAAGATGTGGATTTTGTCTTGATGGTGGTAATAGGCTACCAATGAGATGACACACCTGTCCTTCAATTTTAAAAGTGGGCATTAAATTACCTACTCTAGTTTTTATTTATTTTGTGCCAAAAGAATTCATTTGAAAAAGACTATTATATTAACGTATATTCATTTAAAGAAATACCAGATAATAGATTTTGATTCAAAAATAAAAATAAAATAATAAATATTGGGGCTCCCCATATTTAGAACTGAAACTCAAAAAAATTTTTTCCTCAAACACATACGTGTGGGGTGGGGTATCTATGGATAGGTCTTTAAAAATGGTATCGAGTTTTCTAAAATATTTTTTTTTTTCTAAACCGAATAGTTTGCATGACAAGCGCTTCCAAAGTGGAAAAAGTTGGTCCGGCCCCCTCTAACTTCTAAAATAAGAAAATGATAAATCTAAAAAATACATATGATGTACATTACTATAAAAACTACCAACGAAAATTGTTTTCAACGAGATCTAGTAAGTAGTTTTTTTTTAATACCTCGTAAATCGTAAACCGCTTATTACCGCGTAATCTTTCATACAAATAACTTAAATCCTTTAATATCATAAATAAATGTGTGTGTGTCTTTGTGCGTGAGTCCGACACGCACTTAGCAGATATTTTTTTCAAAATAAAATTTAGCCTATGTTATCCAGTGATAATGTAGCTTTATAATGAAAAAAGAATTATTAAAATCGGTCCAGTACTTTTTGAGTTTATTCGTTACATACAAAAATACAAATCTTTCCTCTTTATAATATTAGTGTAGATAGTGTAGATTAAACTACAATAAGTTAGCTTTTACGATTGTTATTATTAAGACTTTTATTAATATAGAAACAGGCTTTTAGTACATTCATTTCATTTAAATTTCATTTCATTTTAAATTTCATTTCACGTGTGTACCTCACAAACACTATTTTGAGGCACTGAAACGTACAATTTTCGCGTCACTCAATTCGAAAACCTCGTGATTTTATTTCGACCGTAACTCAGGCGCTTTTATCAACTGGATAAGTAGTGGTCCCAGCTTTTAGTACAAACTATATTCAACACCACTCTCTTTTACGGCTTTGACTGAATTAATGTACGTGTCAGCATGTTTCCGGCTTTTGTTTCAACAATCATAATCTTAAAAAATAGACCCTGTTTTGTTAAGATATTTAAATTGAATTACATTTTATTGTGTACTTACCATCTTTATATACCTATATTTTCATTGAACTGTCTATATTTACAGTTACATATTTAGATTTCGGTTGCATTCCAGTTGCAGCCAGGTCAACGAAGTTCATTGGACCCTGAATTCTGTCCAATAGGCTAGCTATCGATTGTAACTTGGCATTATGGACTGAACCATTATCGTTTGGCTTTAATGGTTTTGTCATAACGATCTTTTCTTTTCCCATTAATGAACGATTTATCTATTTTAACGTTTATGTTCATCGACGCTATTTTGTTTTGTTTGTGGTTATGACAACCGAAAATGTACACAGTTAAAGGCCGATTCCCTTTCTCACGAACTAAATTTAATTTAATTTCAGTGCATTTTTTCTTTCAATTTTATTAGGAAAAAAGACAGCACATAAAGTGTTCGTTTAGACCTGTTAAATTAGTCCGCTCCTGATCTATGACCTTATTCTGAAATTTAGATATTTGGCTGGAATACAAGATTAAGTGATCGGGAAGCAATGACACATTTATTGTACTTGCAATATAGGCAAACGAACCGTCGGATGCTGCTCTTACATAATGTGTTTGGTATAGTATATGAGCTTCGCAAAATATGAACCTCATATAAGTCCACCCGCAATAGGGTTGGAAAACGTTATAATAAGGTCTACTGAAATATAAAAACATATATATTAAAGAATAATAAAAAAATCGCCCAATCTTTTTGGTTGTTATTTTACTACCTGCCTACTATGATCAAACGTTAGTATGACCTAACGAAATGAAGTGAGATAAAATCGTTTATTAAGCAAGTATAACTGATCACTTTTGCACGTCATTTTTTTTCTTTTTTTTTTTTTTCAACTCGTTGGAGCCGGCATTTCCTAACTGACTACCTCTGAGAAGAAATAGCCGAAACGAAATCAGGGATTCAGGGGTCTTCTTTCAAGTCCAGACATTAAAAATGAAAACGTTTACAATCATTTGCGTGACTTAAAAAAACGGTATTTCATTCATTCATCATCATTATCAACCTTTTATCGTCCCACTGCTGGGTACAGGTCTCCTCTCATACAGAGAAGGATTGAGCGTAATCACCACGCTTGCTCAATGCGGGTTGGCGATTTCAGACTTAAAGTCCAGGTTTCCTTAAGATGTTTTCATTCACCTTCAGTCATTGGTGTCCAAGATATACTTAGAAAGTACATATAACTTTAGAAAAGTTACATTGGTACTTGCCTAACCTGGAATCGAACCCGCGCACTCATACTTGAGAGGCTGGTGTTTTAACCACTAGGCCACCACGACTACAAACGACAAAAAAACAGTGTTTAATATGTCATAATTAGGTACGCATATTGCTTAGTAACAATGCTTAGCAGAGCAAGCAGCTCAGTCCCAAGCTTTATTGTCTTCTAAATAATCAGTGATTTTATAATACCCCTTTTTGCAAAGTTTGGCCTTTATATAGCTTTTAAATCGTTTAATGGGGAAGTTTTGAATGTCCATGGGAAGCTTGTTGTAAAAGTGTATACATTGACCCATGAACGAGTTACCTACTCTATGAAGACGAGTGTGTGTGAGTATGAGTGTTCCTGGTATTTATATTATGAACATCGAATACTTTCCTAAAATTCGATATATTTTTATGTACATACATAAGATTTTCAAATATATATTGTAAAGCTACAGTCAGAATGTTCACCTCTTTGAATTTTTTTCTAAGAGAATCTCACGCGCAAGTCTATAATTCTACCTCGGTGTAGCAGGGGGTAATCGTAGATGTTAGGTCATAAAAAATCCTTTAGAAGTCATTTCCGGTAACATTCCAGTATAGATTTTATATTAACGGCACTTCACCGTGAACCCAAATAGCAGACTGGAAGTACTGGGAATTAATCGTAGACGTTCCTTGTAATAGTAAAAAATCTTCAGGACATTATTAGCGATAAAAATCTACTAAATATATTTTTATTCTGGCTGGACTTTCATTTTTAGGTACGAAATCAATGATGTAAGTAAGTGGCCACTTCGCAGAACTAAATAAAAATTTACCAGAAATAACTACGAACACTTTCAATATATTATTTATATATTGAAGGAACAAACACTAAACAAAATCTTATTAGCGGTTATTTAGTAAGAAGAAATGAAAAGCCGAGCGCTAGTGAGTTCCAGTACTTTTTTCCTTAAGTACTTTCTAGACTAAATTTGTTTAAATATGTAGTAATAACAAAATATAATCGCAGTATAATCACAAAGTATACTTACATACAACAATGGGAATAAGTAATACATTGAAATAACTTTTTTATAATCTATTTAATTGCAGAAATTTTATAAAATATGTTTCGGAAACTTATGATGACAAAATCATATTTACTTGTGAAAAGTGTATTAATTCGGATTATTTCTTATTGTCACATTACATTCACACACAGAACAAGACACCATAGCTGAGGTTTAATTTTTTATTTTTACTTTAATTTAGGGATAAAAATAAAATAAATGCTCAAAATACACCACGTTTCAAAATACACTGGGATGCTATGGGCTCTTACTTGCAAAAACAATGGCCTAACCGTCATTATTCGCTGTCTCTTTCTCTCTCATCTGAAATGTACTGGGTTAGGATCTCTCGCTCACACGCTTTGTGTATCTTTTGCGTAGCAATGAAATCCTAAATCTATGGCTCCTGACGTAAATTGACGTATTTTTGGTCGCCATGTTGTTGTTGAAGTATCTTAATTTGACGGGATTAAACTAAAATGTTATCTTCTATCTTTTTCTAATTGAAATAGAAAGACAAATATGCTCTTAACTTAAAATTAGTTTTGTTTGTGAACAAGAGAGTCAGCGCCAATGTTAATGTACTTAATTTATTTAATCGTTTTTCTCTCTCACTTGACTAATCTCTTTTAATACTAGTAGCGTTAGAACAGAAACACTCGGGTTACTAAGATGTTTGCAGTAGTTCTTTCTAAATAGACCTAATATGCTTCTGCAGGAAAATGGGCTAGTTGAAAAGACCAGAGAGCCCCACAACGGGTCACGTACAATTGCCCACTAGAAGGGCGAAGTACAGAAAGCAGTTACAAAGTCATTGGTACTAGTAGTTATTGGTCCTAACCCTGTATGGATGGAAAACGTACCTACTGTTGACCAAATAAAGAAACTACTTACTTTGTGAGTCTTTTGAAATGCTTACAAAAATAATTTTACTAACATACGTTGTCGAGCAAAATAACTTTAATACTATATAGCAGTGGCGAAGGGTGAAATTTTGACAAAGGGAAGCCGGTCCAAAAAAATAAACACTTAAACACTTACCTACTGCAGGATATCTTGGAGGAGGTCTTCAGATAAGAATAATATGAAAAGCCCCACCTTCACCTTACAAAAAAGGACTGATGATTTGATAACAATGTCTTTCAAGTATGATAAAAGCGGCTTTGTGAAAAGCCTTTTTCGACGTGCATCTCTATACCACACATGCATGCTTGTTAGTAAGTACTAAGTTAAGTACCTATTGTTAGGGAATAAGAGTCAAGAAAAAATAAAATAAAAAATTATAAAAATAATAAAGTGTTAAAAACCGAACCACACAGACACCGATCCAAAACCAACAAAAATATTAAGCAAAAATAAAGCAAATTATACACAATCACAACGTTATTTATATTCTAATGCAATGCGTCTGTTTTTTTTTTAACAAAATGAGCTAAAATGTTATTATAAAAATTCGGATTACTTTTAATTTTATTAAGCAAATTTTTTTCAATTGACATGATAGCCAAATCGGACAATCTCTGCTCTTTTTGGCAGTTTCGCACATACGTGTGAATGCGTTTTAAAGCAGAAAATGACCGCTCAGCTGAAGCTACTGAAATGGGGAGGGTCAGAATTAAACTGCAAAGAGTCGAAACTTGAGAAAATGCGTCTTTCAAAGACGAATTAACAGTAACAGCACTCTATATGAATTAAAGCCATAATAACAAACAAAATTAACAGTATTTAACCAAATCTGCGATTAAATTACCTTACAGAATCCGTCACAGTTTAAATAACACAAATATTAAAAACAAACGAAAAACTCACGCACCATAGGTATGAACGCTATCTCGTAGTAGCGTGGTTTCTGTCTCTTTCTAATAGAGGAGAGGAGAGAAATACAAGCCGCTCGCGGGCGGCTTATATTTATCAAGTTTTACCGCGACGGTTAGCGAGAATTAGAAAGAGATGGTCTGACACTGTCTGGTCTGTCTCTCTCTTTTCGCGGCATAGTAAACCGTTGACATAGGTAAGCTGAAATTCGACGGCTTCCTTCAAGAGAACTACGAAAAGAATTACGAAAAATTGAAGCGCTGATTAATTTACGACTATAAAATGAAATGTGATACTTAGGGTATTGCTAAAAATTGCGATTGCTATTGTAAATCGCGCCGGCATTTGATTAATAATACTTTGTTAATGAAATAGAATGTAAATACTTTTGTATGAATATGGAACTGATTTTTGAAAGGTAACCCGGTGGGAATCGGCTTGTATGGACTCTTCGCCACTGCTATATAGTAAAAGTCTGTTTCCAATACAACTTCAAACATTTTCAAAACGTTTTAAATAATGCTTGTCAGTCTAGAATCGTCTTAAAAATAACTGAATTAAAGTTGATATTTGTCTAACGTGAACATAAATATTCAATTCAATTCTATTTTTAAGAATTTTGCATTCCGTATCTAGTTATGTTAACACAATAACACCAATACTATAAATAATTATAGTATATAAACAGTTTTATTTCACCCGCAAATATACGTATAAAATAAAATGAAGGCTACTAAAAATATTGTTTGTACGCTCGGATATACGCAATAAAAATATCAGATGGTGGCAATAAAAATACGAGCTATTTTTGGGGAAGTTGGCGGCAAGGATGGAAGCACGACGGGGCTTGTCGATATCCATGAGCTTCGAATTCTCCGACAGGTGTCCAATAGATGCAATCACCGGTCTTATTACTGTAGAAAATAAAGTATAAATTCCTAAATTAAACCAGGGCTTTCATTTTTTATTTTTCCCACTATTGAAAAGGAACTAGCATTAGCTTTGTAATGTTTTGAATAACTGAGAGGTTTCTTGAACCCTGCACCGGTTGCTATTATTCGTAATGTTTTAAATAGGTATACACATTCCGTGAATTGATGACCACACTATCAGTAGCAGTGGGTATCTATTGACAATTCTACCGTATTCATTGCGTAACATTTAAGTTGTTGAGCGGATAGTTCTTTTGAACATATGGAGCAATGAAACAGCAATATTCTTCAAAATGATTCAAATTAATAGTAAGTATTAAGTGTTGTTTTTTCTTTTTATCTACTACTGTTATGATAATTGCCACGATTTAATTCAGTTTAAAATATTGACTGTGATTTGTGATCGTCTTATAACCAACTGTACCGTAGGAATACAAACGTGGTTTCAGATGATACCTAAAAATTCAAATCAGATTTTCTAATACTGAGTGTATCAGAAAATTATGATTTCATTTTTTTATGTGTCACATGTACTTTTAATGTATCACACGTTCGTCCCATTATACTTCATTAACGAAATGCTACAGTATCCTTATACACAGCACCTGCCTTTACTGAAATATACGACATGCTAATCCAACTTACACGGAATTTTCTTGAACCACAAATTAATTTTAAGGAAATTTTCAAGGAAACTTTGCCTCAAAAGAGATAGCGAGTCGGCAACGACATGACGCAGGCAAAGTGTTAGTTAAAATCACGAGTGCCACTAACTTTCGCAAGATACTGCTAATTTTGTGCGCTGAGTTAGATATTGAGCAGAATACTACCGCGAAACTTTATTGTTCACGATTTCATAATACATGGAGCGTCTATTTTATTTTACATATTGGAAAATACATACCACAATTGAGACAGTTTGCATGATAGCAGCACCTTAATTGTGTAAACCCATTACTTTCAACGGGAATCATTTTGAAGCGTAATGCTAATCCATTGCTCCATATGTCCGAAAAATGTGTCTGATCAACAACATAAATAACGCAATGAACGTTGTTGAAGTGTCTAAATGAATCACATTGCTAACTACTGATAGTGTGTTAGTACCAATGTAACTTTTCTAAAGTTATACGTACTTTCTAAGTATATCTTGGACACCAATGACTGAAGGTGAAGGAAAACATCTTGAGGAAACCTGGACTTTATAAGTCTGAAATCGCCAACCCGCATTGAGCAAGCGTGGTGATTACGCTCAATCCTTCTCTGTATGAGAGGAGACCTGTGCCCAGCAGTGGGACGATAAAAAAGTTGTTGATGATAGTGTGTTACGCAGTTACCTTGCTGGACTCCTTGAGGGTAGGCAAAGTTGGAAACAGTGGCCTGGCGCACAGGTAAGTGAAGAAACAAAGGTGGGTTTTAGTCAGTAAAAGTCTGACACGAACTTCGGCTCCGCCCCGAGCGGGAGAGGTCATTTGATGATTTCCCGTTCAGAATAAAAAAGGGTAGGCAGAGTGACTATGCTGCATCCATATTTCATTAATCGTGCGGCGAGTATCCACCTTTACGTTGTTGAGACTACTACGATCCGAGCGAAGCCTTGCGCCTCGTCTTTTATACCGCGTACGTTGAGGGACCTTTTGAGGTGTGGAGGTCTTTTATGCCAACGGCTGTGTTCCCACCTGACTAGAATTTAAGTGTCTTCAAGGTTAGAGTAAATCGGCTCTTAATAAATTAGAGCGCTTTCCCGCCTGATGGTAAGCAGTGATGCAATCGTTGATGGTAAAGCGCACTAGTTTATTAAGAGCCTATTCACTCTAGCCTTGAAGACACTCAAATTGTAGTCCGACGGAAACACCGCCGCTGGCAAATCGTTCCAGTCCCACGATGTACGTGGTATAAAAGAGGAGGCGAATCGCTTCGTCTGGATCATAGTGGTGTTAATAACATAAGGGTGGTAACTCGCCGGGAATTAAATCATGCAATTCCCTCGCACAGTCCCCAAAATGCATCCTATAGAACACCGAAAGGTTGGCTACTCTACGCCTGTACTCTAGGCTTTGGAGACCGTCTCGAGTTAAATCAGGGTCACCAATCAGCCTCTTCGCACGCCTTTCCACTATATCCAAAGTGGCCAGGTGACACTTAGCAGCATCAGCCCAAATGTGGCTGCAGTACTCCACACACGAACGGACCTGTGCTTTGTACAACATTAGAAGCTGCCCTGGTCTGAAGTACTGCCGGACCTTTGCAATAACGCCAAGTTTCCTGGCAGCCACCTTACCCTTGGACTCAATGAACCGCCCAAAGTTTAGGTTCGAGGAAATCTCAACTCCCAAAAGCCGAAGGCGGTTGGTACACTCCAAGGATATATTTCGAAAAATAGGAGCCAAGGTGAACAGGCTCCTTTTGGCGGTGAAAAGATACGCCTGTGTTTTGGAATACCACAGAAAACACCAAACAAAGTGTATGAAAAACAATGAATGTATATTCTTCCTTTGTTTGTACAGATATATTTAGAACCAGCTCAACTTACTGAAACAAACATAATATTTATTTTTAATGAAAAACCAGGTCCCGCTTTATTATGCTGGAATATTACTTTTCTTGTAAAGGTTTTACATCCGTATTGTTGTAATAGCAACAAAAGAGGACCTAGAAAAGCAGTAATTCTTTCAAAGCATTTCGTATTTCTACAAAGACTTTGAAAGACGAAATTTACATAAAACTGCCAAAAAGCATATCGCTCGCCAATCCAATCCATTTATGACATTTCCATCATTGTTATCACACATACACTACTTTCAGAGCTATTTCATATATATCACTCTTAAAATCTATTCAAATATTTTTTTTTTTTGTAATATATTATAAACTAATGCTTCACCGCAATTTCGGCTGATAGTAAGCAGTGATGCAATCGTTGATGGTAAAGTGCGCTAGTTTATTAAGACCCTATTTACTCTAGCCTTGAAGACACTCAAATCATAGCCCGACGGGAACACCGCCGCTGACAAATTGTTCCAGTCCCTCGATGTACGCGGTATAAAAGAGGAAGCGAAACGCTTCGTTCGGATCGTAGTGGTGTTAACAGCGTAAGGGTGGAATCTCATCGTACGACGGGTCTTCCGATGGTGGAACGGAGATGGCGGAATTTAAATATCAAAATAACACAGTGATCTTTATTCACTAACAGCCACATAGGTTGATTGTTCAGGTTAGGCTATGCTTGCCGCGGTTGGCCTTTGGATGAATATCTTTATACACCGAGACCCCTCCGTACACCGAGACCCCTCCTTACATCGGAAAGCACGCTCAACCGTTGGTCCTGGCTGTCATTAGTAGATCTTTAACATTAGTGACAGGGTGAAAGTCTGCCAAACCTGAAAGTCAGACAATCGATATTACTAAGAGTCATACCGTATTATTCAGTAACAGTAGTTGTGGAGGTCAGATAGGCTGTAGCTCTATGTAAAATACTGATATTCAATAGAATTCAATTAGAATGGGAACCGGCCCCAACATAGATATGTAGTTGGGAAATGACTTGGCAGATGAGACACCCATATGATTGTTAAATCTTAATTTGGGTAACACAGTTCAAAATACGTTAGTTTTATTTTAATCTGCAATATTATCTACTAGTGGTATTGTATACCTTGTGCTCAATAAATTATTATTATATAACATGTAAATTAATATCGCACTTCCTGAAAACGGTTTGTTCAGAATAGTTTACAGAATCGGTTTATATAAGTTTTAATATAGGTAATTTTTTATCCCAAAAGTAATTAAAACTACGCAAATTATTGTCATATTAACCTTGTTGTAAAGGCTTTTAAAATCGCAGTTTTACATGTTGTCATACAAATTTAATAATTCTATACAAAATAAAGAAAAATAAACTTTATTAGAAGAACGTTAAAGTATTCGTTCTCCAAGAATTGGTATGACTAATTTACTAAATAACATTAAATACATACATTTTAAATTAAAAATTAAGTGTATGCATTATGTACAGTACATTACATGTTGTATATTAAGATATTTATTCACGTTGCTGTTGTCAGAGGCTGTAGAATAACTTTTTTTTTTAATATTTATAAACTAGCGCTTGACTGCAATCCCGCCTGATGGTAAGCAGACACAACAACACTTGGCGCATCGTACCCGGCACATTTCACAACACAACTGCTCAGACCCGTCGTCTGTACGGCTTCACCAGACATCGTCATCGCCGGAACACGACGAATCGTTTGGCGGCAAGACTTTGTCTGGTGGATGGTAACTTCTGCCGGCGGCCGATGTTATGGCCTACCACCGAGAAAGTACTGTTGAATGTCGAATGTATGTATGAATGTTTGATTCAGTATTTAAAAGATAAATTATTACTTTTATAGGAGTTTTCCCTCCGACAAACGTTCTAGACGATTTTTATGTCCAGTACATCTATACAAATAAATAAAATTGGAGTGTCTGTTTGTAATATTAAAATAACTGCTTCCTACTACATGCATATGAATGTATATACGGTACACATACTAAAATATATTTTTTTACAATTTTTGTCTGTCTGTCTGTCTGTCTGTTTGTTCCGGCTAATCTCTGGAACGCCTGGACCGATTTGGACGGGACTTCCACTGGCAGATAGCTTATGTAATAAGGAGTAACTTAGGCTACTTTTATTTTAGAAAAAAATCTTTTATTTTAGAAAAATAAAGCTACTACCTCTATTTGTACATTTCGCAAAGAGTTCTTAAATTTTTCAATAGATGGCGCTGTGCGCTGACGTCACGTTTCTGAATCACGGTGTCAAGATTCTCCGTGAGCGAATGACCCTCCAGATTTGTAATACATACATACATCTATACAAATTAATAAAATTGGAGTGTCTGTTTGTATTATTAAAATAACTGCTTCCTACTAGAAGTGGGTCGGTACGTGTTTTTGCAATACCGAAACTATGTATTGGTTTGACACCCGATAACGGGTATTGAAACTATTTATTTTAGTAACTATTTATTGCCGATACCGAGGTCGGTGGCGGTGTACCGGTACCTTTGGCGGGTATTGACATTACTCGTTTCGTGGATAACTAGAGTAACTAAGTTTTCAGTGGTTTTCGGTAGGTATTAGTTTTGAATGGATTTTAGAAATTATAAAACAATATTTGTGAAAATATTTAGTTATTATAACATATAACTACATATTCATAAGTATAATTTACGTGTGTCTATTTTTACACACCTAAGTTATACTATAAAAGCAATAAGAAAAAGAAATAATAATAAAAGAAATAACACAAAGAACAAAAAAGTATCGCACGCGCGTAGAAAGTTTTGCATTAGAACGTGAACACCAAACATACACAACTATAATAAAATAAAAATAGATAGGTACAATTTGCAATTTACTTTTCACCCAAACAAGTGCCCCTTTCTGTGAACCTGAAGGTCAACTTTCAACCGTGACCTAAATACATTTTTTCGATAATTGCATCTATTGCATACGGATTACAAGTCAAATCCCTTCTTCCTTTTTTTCCTAGGACTCGCTCATCGTAAATCGTAATCGCCATTCGTCGTGCGCCGTCGGAATATTTCGGTTCGGTATCGGGTACGCCCACAATCTACATCGAGGAGACGAGACTCGCAGTAGGTGCGACGAGTAAAGCGTATATCGTGTATTCGCAAAATAAATAGTTTTTCCCGATAAATAGTTATTAGGTGGTATTAGGTATTACAGAACCGAGTAACCGAGTAAGAATATACTTAGTACTGACGGACGCGACTCGCAGTGTTGGTGCGGCGAGTAAAACGTTTTCGCCAATAAATAGTTTTTCTAAATAAATAGTTATTGTAGAATCGAATACCGTATTTTAGGTATTGAACCAATACATAGTTATTGAAACTATTTATGGTTTGAAACGACCACCTTTACTTCCTACTACATCATACATGCATATGAATGTATATACGGTACACATACTAAAATATATTTTTTTACAATTTTTGTCTGTCTGTCTGTTTGTTCCGGCTAATCTCTGGAACGCCTGGACCGATTTGGACGGGACTTCCACTGGCAGATAGCTTATGTAATAAGGAGTAACTTAGGCTACTTTTATTTTAGAAAAAAATCTTTTATTTTAGAAAATCTCTGGAACGCCTGGACTGATTTGGACGGGACTTCCACTGGCAGATAGCTTATGTAATAAGGAGTAACTTAGGCTACTTTTAATTTAGAAAAAATCTTTTATTTTAGAAAAATAAAGTTATGTTGAAATGTTCAAGTACTGTCCAGTTCCGCGCGCAGCTCACGCGCATGCCACCATTCAGTATAAGTACTTGCAACGACATCTTGTGACTAAAAATGAACTAATGTTGATAGTTGAAATCCAAATCCGATAGATGGCGTTGTGCAAATGGCCTCATTTTCGAATGGCGATGGTAAGATTTTTCGCGCGAGAATCTCGGCCGTGTTTACATGACAAATTGCGTTTCGTTAGGTGTCTTAAAAGTTCTTGAGTGTGTCGTAAAATGTTCAAAATTTTTCGAAAAAGAAGTTTGCTTTTTGGTTTCGTTTGGTCATTGGTTTGAAGTACAAAGTAAAGATGCTCCTTGATATTTGAAACAAGTAGTATTTACTATTTACTTCTGAGTTTGAATAGTTGCAAATCGTTTTACAATTAGTGTTGGCAATTCGTTGAGTCGCGACCACGAGCACACGATTCGTTGTCATACGAGACTGTTCGACGCATCGTTCTTTTAAGTTTGCAAGCTATTCGGTTACAAGTGGTGTAGGTTTTGTTTATTGCTTTGGTTATTTTCCTTGAACATGCCTCAAAGAAAAAAAAAAAAAAAAACAAACCTTTCCCTACGTAGCCGTAGACGTTGTTTTGTTTTCGACAACCACGCGAACGAAGTCGCGGGCACAGCTAGTCTTTAATAAAACTCGTCAGTCTGACATGCCTTTCGCACTCCCTCATCTCATGGAACCAAAATATAAAATGTTTCATAAACAATTTATGTTTGAAAAAACTGTTTTTATTTATAAAATACTACTGAAACGGCAACAACAAAAATAGAATGAGAACGGTATTGTTGTCCGAACTTGAAATATGGGCTTGGTTACAGAATAAAACTTCGAAAACTATACAAGTTGCTTGCAGATTTTTGTTCGTAATCCGTCAATTGTGGACGACAATGTATATTTTCGTTATTTCCATTTTCGTAGTCCTTCAACAATGGACAATGTAAAGATTTATAACAGTTATGTAAAAAAATGAGAATAAGGTTTTCGTCTGGTGTTTGTTAGAATTAAAATAATTTTGTGCAGATAAGACCCAGAGACCTTAATATGCAGGAATCAGCTTACCAACGTGAATTTTAAAGACTTAATAATTAGTATTTTTGTTCCAGGACAATCGTAGAACTTTCCATATTCATGACAATTTAAAGGGTGTATCTGACATCGACGTACAAACGAGTTTCCTGGATCCAGTACATGATTCTGAAACCCCAGTGGTGGAATTTGTCTTCGGCTTTTTCATGATTAAAAAAAAAAATATATGCAGTTATTTTCACTTTAGACCGTTCATAATTGCTATATTTTTATAACCCAATAAGATTTTAATGTAAAAATTTACAAATTCGCTGATTACACAAAAAAGCGCAATGAAAACAAAACTCGAAAACCTATCTTATCAGCTGATTTAATAGAGTTCACATCAGGGATCAACGTCATACCTACAAACGCGCACGGCGGCACGCTTGCAACGGTCAAAGACCGAGCCGACACTTTTTTTTTAAACATTGTTATTTCTGTAAACGTTCATTAACGACATAAATGACTATCATAATTTTATTAGTGGCATGCGGTCTAGCCTTTTCGCGAAGTTTGCGTTACAATGTCAGATACAGCCTGTATATATTAAGTTTTTTTAAATATTTATAATAACCACTTTACTGTATATTCTGATAACCTAATCGTCACTCTGTGTAATAATCGACCCGTAGAGTTACTCTAGCTTCTCTAACCGCGCTGAGGCGTGAGCCTATAAGTGAATTAATTCAACTAATCACCAATTAGGAGATTTAATTGCTTGTGGCCGGATCAAAGCGTTCGATTACAATTGGAGGAGTAACTAATTTACCACCTACATCATCCATAATTACTAATTAGACATCGAAGTCATACATGCATAATATATTTTTTGTCTATTTATTCCCTTTATTTCTTTCTACATATGTACAGTAAGGGATCAAAAGTGCATTACCGCTTTTGAACTTTATTGCAATAACAATAAGTGTCAAAAGTGGTACTCCACTTTTGACCCATACTGTAAATATAAATGTTTTTTTTAAATATTTAAAAATATGGAAATTAGTAGCCCACCGTTGTCGGGAACAGCCCAACAAGAGTTTCCTGAGTTGTTGGTCAAGGCTCTTAGCTATTAAGCCCTTGGCCCCGATTCCCTACACAAACTAAATTAAATTTCAGTGCTTCTTTTTCTTTATATTTCATTAAGTATTTCATTAGTATAATAATTGTCAAATTACTCCGCTCCTGGTTGGCGTATTTTAGTCGCCATCTTTATAATCGCGTCTAAACTGTCTATGGAGTATCTTAATTTGACAGGATTAAACTAAAATGTTATGTTCTATGAACAAGAGAATCGGCGCCATTGTGTATTTATTATCGTTAGTAAGTACCTACAGTATATTAATAAGTACATAATTACATATATACTGTCGATTTATTATTAATAGGGATACATATACATTGGATATTTATTATTAATAATTAAAGACTATTGATGCTGTAATGTAATATCACACTTATTTGCATTTATTCCTGCAGGTCAAAATAAGCATTACATTGTAATGTTATGTAAATATATTACAATGCCGTATACTATATTGTTCAGCCCAGAAGAACACTCAATCCCATGGCAATGATCTCCAACTTTTTGAGTAGTTGAGAGCTTTTTAACTCATGTAAAAAGTGCTGAAATAATGACTTTATTTTATTCGGTTCACCAATATTTGATTACACAGATAAAAACTCATATTTTTAAGTAAATAGTAGTGCATCAGTTACATAAAGGTAAACATCACACATGCGTTAAGTTTTGAATTTTTTGTATCGTATGTTTTAAATAAAATAGTTTGTCTTTCTACTGCCTTTGCTATACAAATGTACGTATCTCTGATATACTTAAAAAACGCGGAAACGTTTTATCCCAAATTTGAGCATTATTCTCAAGAATTCTGCGTTTCCTTTACAGGATTACCAATGGTCGGCACCGCAAACCGCCAAGCGATAACAATAGAGGTGTCCCCAGAAAAGTTAAGCTGTCTTCAAGCCGGCAAGTGAAAATGAAAAATGGGAAGCTTAGGCAAAGAATCCGCGAAAAGAATGAGAACTGTAGCGTTGGCATAAAGAGTGTGGATGCTCACTACACTTTTTTCTACTAAGTATATTCTAAGAAGATTATCTTTTCGCCCACTTTCGTGTCTATTCTTCGTGGATTATCTTTTTGTGAGTGCAAATTAGATTTGAATCTGGAACGGTTTCCACGTTGCTTTGAATTAACACTACTAAAAACTAAATTATATAATAGTATTTAGTGTCGAATATTTGAAATGAAATTTTTTATTACATTTTCACACATTTCCTGCTGGTGACTGTCAGTGACTATGTCTCGAAGGTTAATCAAAGGTTCAGTCTCTTTCTTTAGATAGCCTTATAGAAAAAAGTCACGACTTGATAAATCCCGGGATCGTTTCTCCAAATTAATCGACTCGGAAACGTTATTTTCAATGTCTCGATTGTGGCTCGTGCCAGGGCCACTTGTCATAATATCTGGAACCATATGTTTCCTAAGTCCAACGGATATTTTTTTCTCTAGCTATCTCCAACGTTGTTGGAGGCTTTTTCATAACTATATCCTTTCATACCAGTGCCCGCTATTATTCCTCTCGCACTTTTATTCCGCATACTACTTATCTTTCTGTCATTCATCGTCTTTTAGTCTAATGGGTGGGACTCCCATTTTACTATCGAACTTTCTACTTATTTATCGTTTGGGAAAATAATTATGAACTACAATATTTATTTATTACTTAATTACCTCTAATTTATTAAACGCACTACAACACACTATTATTACTACATAACATAATTTTAATTTCTTAACTATTTATTACTTATAATTAGTTATTTGTAGTCTATTTTCCTATGCTTAAAATAAATATACACAATATCTACTAAGCATAGTATCATTATACATATTTATTTCTATTAATTACGGTCGCCTATTTTTACACAATAGTTTAAGAACAAGTCCAGCTGATTCATTTGATGTGAGAAAACTGATTTATCTATTACAATACAATGCTGCTCAAGTGTATTATCTAAGCGAGTTATTGTTAGCGGCGAAGGTAAATGTCTACCAAAAATTGGCCGTATTTTTTCTTAGTCTTTTCCGTTTATGACTGGGTTAAGTATAATGTTTTAATAATTAAAACATATTGTTCTGTCGCTAAACGTTCCATAAGAAATTTTACGTATCTACACAAAATAATTTTCATGAAACAACTCTCATATTTCCCGTCAAAATAAAATGGCGGCAGTAAACGGTAAAAAAGGTTGTATACCTGCAAATTCGTAGCTGTACCTCAAAAGAACCCAGCTGTCGCATTCGAAATGTGAACGAAAGTGTAAAATTTTCCTTCACATGCGACATCAACAAGATTTCAATTTTCTGAAATTTACAACTCACAGTGTTACTTGGTGTTAAATTTCAAAGGTTCGGCACCCAGCTACTATTTATTAGTATACAGCGACGAACAACCAACGGGTATGAAGTATATAATCAAGTTGTAACTTTGCTTCAAAATTTATGCGTTGCTTCACAGTATTTAATAGGTGCCAAATCATCTAGTTATATAATGGTTATAAGGTGTCACAATTTCATTAAAATTATAGCAAAGTTATTAAAAATATTTTATCATATTGTGAGTTTTGTAGGAAGTGGTGTACAGTATTTCGTGTATCGAATGAAGAAAACTTGAGCTTGTCGTATGTATTTATTAAGAGAATAGTTTTTGTTAGAGATATATTTACTATTAGTTTTTGTTTACTTGATTAGTAGTAAGTTGTAATGATCCATGCTAGTAGTACTTAGCCGTTGATCCTGGCTATCATTCATGTATTTTAGACAGCTGTTATGGGTAGACGACAGACGCACGAAATAGGGTATTTGACTAAAAAAGCTATTTAGCCCGTCAGTCCGATTTCCAAAAAATACTAGACACATATTTTTTCATTTTTCATAAAAACAAAAAATGAAGACGACACAGTGCGTTGAAAACTCGTGTGACGTCACTGGACGCTACACTTTTTAACGAGCAGTGACGTCACCAGCCACCACTCCTGATCTTTGATGCCTTTTATATTTGTCAATCTTTATTGATTTGATAAAACAAAATATACGATTCCAATATTTTTCTATAATCTGAATGACGACTAATTAGTTTATTTTTTAGTCAAATACCCCGGGTTGTGGGGGTTGGATTCACAGTAGAACCATGTAAGTTACTGGTTTTCAACTGCATCCGGGTAGGTCACTGGTTTTTTCAAGCACTTTGGAATCGGCTTCCAATGTTTTCGGAAAAGTTAGTTGATGAACTTGTATACAGAACTTGAATTTATTTATAATTACTACTTTTTAATTGTGTTTCTTTTTTCTTACTTTATTTTAGTATTCTTTTTTATTATCATCATCATCATAAACCTTTTAATCTTGCCACTGCTGGGCACAGGTCTCCTCTCATACAGAGAAGGATTGAGCGTAATCACCACGCTTGCACAATGAGGGTTGGAGATTTCAGACTTAAAGTCCAGGTTTCCTCACTATATTTTCCTTCACCTTTTAATTAGTCATTGGTGTCCAAGATATATCTACTTAGAAAATACATATATCTTATAAAAGTTACATTGATACTGAGAGGATCTGTTTTAACAATTATTTTTTATTATATTTAAAAATTAATCCTCCAACATATACAAAACTGCCCTCGCCGTAGGTAGCCATCACTCAACATTCCATTTTATTCGGTCCTCTGTCACTACCTACAAATAAAATCCCGGCCTTGTCCCCTCAAGATGTATGGTATCCTCTTGTTTTACAGTATATGGTTACTATTTGCCTGAATTGCTACTTATGGTCACTTGTTACGTAACATAGACAAACGTTTATTGCCTTTTTATTGTTGCTAAACTAGCATTGTCGAGAAAATTGCTGTGATTCTTTTTTCCGTTGCTGGTGACGATTTTATTCGAACAAAATGGTTCTTTCAGCTTAACGTGGCATATAATTCCATGGGTAATTTATTGTATGCTAAATTGCTTCAAGTTCCTATCTAAGAACTGGAAAACTACCTAACTTACTGTTTACTACTAACTTACTGTTTTGAAAAGCATTTGTTTCTCAATTAAAACGACTGCACGAATTAAGAGTTGTAGTTTAGGTTTAAAGCTAAACAGACGCTTTATTTTGTGTCAATTGTTTCATCACAACTGCTCTCAAAATAGTGTAGGAAAATATCGTGAAGAAACCTGTATGTCTTAACGCCAAAAATTCAATGATATTACACCTTCCAACCCTCACTGGACCCGCATTTTTTGTGGGACAAAACCCGCCACACATTTTCCCACCCACTGCAACTCCTGAAAGCCAGAATCAACAGTGGAGACCGCCAGAAAAACGCCGAGCAACGAAGCTCGACGAGTCCCGGAAAAACGATTCAACTGTCTTGGGTCCCGCAACGAAATTAATCAGAAAAGAATAGCGGAGGAGTAAGAAAATAGATATTTTTCTTTACTTCCCTCCATAACAAGCAGGAGACAGAACAGAACTAGGCCAATCGGCACAAAGGGACATTATTGCAACTGGGAGAAGCCCAGATTGCCAAGCACCACGGAATAAAATTTGATTAAGTTAATAGGTCCTAAGTAGGTATGTGCTGTTACAATTGATTCCAATAATAGGTATGGCAAAAGCGCCTGAACGCACGGAAATTGGTTCTAGTTTCTACAAGTTCCGTATAATAAACGACTCTGGATGTAACTTGTACACTATCCAACATAATATTGCGTTCATTCAGCCAAAGAATACACTCCCACAAGATGTGATGTGCGGACTGTTCAAATTTACAGGACATTTTTTTTTAAATTTAAATTGACACAAAGGCGAAGGGACAAGTTTAAAAGAATACAGTTTACTTTTAAAGTTGCCATGACCTGTGAGAAATTGGGCAACGCAGTGGTCATCCTCCAGCCAAGTCTTAGCCAGCCGATCGCCAACGAATGAATAGATGGAGGTGCCGGCCCTTGACGGAATTATCCCACCTACTTTGCCATTCGCATAAGAGGTCCTCCCAGACTTCAGTCTGAGGTTTAAATAATCTAGAATCAATCCGTATTGTAAGATTAAGGCCTCACTAGCTTTGAGCTAGATGAAACATTTTACCAGTTGTCGGAACAATAGAGGCTGATTATAAAACCAGTTTTCACTTAGTTATCCTCACTGTTTAGCTTCCACTCGTACTGGATGCAGCTGAACACTCGTAACTTAAAAAAAAAACTAAACAAAATACCCATAAAATGCCACAACTTAACAAGTTCTAGGTCGTAGATTTGAACCCCATCAGTCGCTTTACTTTATCTAAATGATTTCTTTACCACAGCTCTCAAAACGCCGAAGGAAAGCATCTATAGGAAACCGGGATGTCGTAGGGTCAAAAAATAAACTTTAAAGACATCTGTCATCTATCAACACGCACCGGGCCTGTGTGGTAGCGGCCCACTCCCTCTCATCGAGAGGAGGCCTGTGTCCCAATAATGGGAACATTTTAAGCTGATTATGTATCATTACTATACAATGAATAATGAACAAACTGGCGCAAACAGTTCAGTCTGCAACAATATAGATGTTTGCTATTGAAACAATTGTTACGGAAGATTAAAGTGATACAGCCTATTGTGTATTGCATTCAAAAGGACTTTGAGTGTACACACTACTAAAAGTATTTAATACTTGATGTTTCTGGTAGTGTGTAGTGGCAGTGAGAAGTTGGTAGTGTGTATAGAAAGATAAAGTATAAATATATTATTCGCTACCATAATAAAGAATTGAACATTCTTAATTATGGTAGCGAATATTTATTAGGGTAGTTAACTAATTAATACTAGTAAAATCAAGACCTGTCATTGAAAACAATTTCATTATTAATAACAAAACGCTCGTATGTGAAACATTCAACATTTTGCTTAATTAAATTATATTAAAGTGAAGCAAAAAAAAATGAAACATTTTTAAAACAATATTAACATTCTGGATAAATGGAAGGAAGGAAGTCAGGTAAATTTTTACGAAATAAAATGAGTAAAAAGTTTCCAATGTTTGTTCATCCTTTTTCAAACACGAGCTGATGAAAGTCCCAAAAGGTGAGGTTCCGAAGTCAACCATCGGAAAAATAAATGTTGTATCCTTTAGATCTATAGATGGGTCATGGGAAATTACTTTTACATGCTCAACATTATCAAAATGGCCGATGCTTCAAGCAATAGTAAATAAAGTACCCTTCATCCCTTGTTTGCTTAGCGTTCTCTCCAGACAATTGTTTTAATCAGAGGCTGCCTACGCCTGATATAATTTGTAATTTATGTTTCATATACTTATGATTGTATTCATTTTTAGTTTCAGAAATCACAATGTAGACATTTCTATTTATAATATGAGATAAAAATAAATAGGCTTATGATGTGTAATTATAATTAATCACATACTTGCTCGCTATGAATGACATTGCTAATCCATTACTGGACATATTCGAAAAAAAATCTTTCATCAATGTAAATAAGGCAAATAAAGCTATTCAATCGTCAAAGTGTAAACCATTGTAGTGATCGTGTGTTACGCCATTTCCTAATGGAGCAGAACACTTTAAGATAAAAGAAAAGAAGTACATTTTTTTAACACAGGTTTAAAGACACAATGTACCAGATATATACCACACAAAGATTCACAATGGATATACTTATGTTATGGGCTAAATCAATCAGGCATTGCCAATCCATTTATCATATTGCCCGAGCATTCTGAATAATGTCCAGTACCTATTGGACAGAGTAATCTAAAGCATGTTTGTTACTTTCAAATGAATACTTACATAGTTAGATAGACCGAGCATTACAAGTATTCATATGGTAAGCGCGCTTCCAAGCTGCAGCGAGGAATGTGAATATATAATACTTCTCGGAGTAAGTAAGTTAAATTATAAAACTAACAGTCTAAATGGATCTAAATGAAAATCACATCTACGATTATTCAACTTAAAATTTACTATAAAGTTAAAAGACTTAGTAATCAGTCTCATAGGTAATAGTTATTGTTAAAAATAGACTATTTATCCAATAAAAGCGCTCAATATTTGGACTTAATGAACAAAAAATATCGTTGAAAACAAAAAAGAACAACCCATGTGTAATTCAGTACCTAACAGATTTCAGCCAGAGAGAAATCAGTCTCTCAGCCAATCAGTACCTGAATAAAAAAAAATACTCGCTAGTTTTCAGCAGGTATTTCAAACTTAACGATCAAGTAAACTTAAAAAGTAAAGTTTAAACCACACACGAATTGATCTTTGATCATGAAACTTAAAATCAATTCTCAAGTTTAAAGTACAAAAAGCTTTTTACGCTAAGTTAAAAAGCTTCGTCACGCGCTGGCCCGTTTCGGTCTCTGATTGGTTAGTGCGCGTCAGGTATTTGTTTCCGGCTCCGCACTGCAGCGCACCTCGTAAAACTTACCTATTTATCACATTGTCCGATCATCATGTAGCCATTTGTAAAAATCACTTAGCCCAATACGGCTGGGCATTATTCATACTGCCCGGGTATTATGCATTCTACCCGCATTAATCACCTGACCCATAACATAATTATAATATTATATCAGAGAGCAACAAATAAAAATCTAATAGAAAGTGTGAAGTATTTTTCTGATAATCATTATATCAAAATATGATACGAAAAAAGAATTCTAGTTGTGCGTAGAAAATAATAGAAGTCCTTATTGACAACTTACTTAACTATAAGGCCTTTCTCTGTAAACTATATAAACCTATATAGTCGTTTAATCTTCATTTAGAATCGAGCGTCAGTAATTTTAGTCGTCTGAATAGTCATACAGTACCGCCAGCTAAGTTGCTTTTGTGATCATTATTGTTCCTCTAGATGTGTGCAGCGAGTCTGTATTATTGCCTACGTGTGTTGTCTCTTTAGTGGTTCATTTAGTGCCACTATTAGGTTGAGCTGAACATTGTTTCAAACCCGAATAAAACTGTACGGATAAAGTGTCAGCTAGGAAAGGGGAGCAAGAAATTAAAATGTGTAATTTCCTGTTCACCTTCTTTCACCTGAATCGTGAATTTTTATGCTTCAGGGCGTTTAAATAATTTGATCAAATCCCTTTGATGAAATTATTTAAACGTCTTTTGTGATAAAATAATGCAAAAAATTCAGGTCGACGACATTTTTAAATAAATGATGTGCCAAAGGATAATTTTGCAATTTATTTGGGTGCGAGTGAAAGGTACCTTTATAGAAAACAGAAAACAGTTGTGATTGGAAATCGCGGGAGTATGTTATTGAATTCCGGGATTTTACGATCGCTCCTGGAGATAACTTTAAAACAGTCCTGCGAGTTGTAACCGACTATACGAAAATTGCTGACGAAGAAAGTTCGTTTCAAAATTAAAGATGCGGTACTAATATTTCACCTGTTGATTTTCAAAGATAAAAAACTACTACAAAAATAAAATAAAAAAAGTTTACGACATAAATGTAGAAAGAGAGACATAAATCTAACTGAAATTATCTTCCCAGCTCGAAATTCAGCACTGCCACTAAAACCCAAATAAAACTAAATTGTAACTATTTCTGTATAAAACACCTAGAGACGTTTTTCGACTTTTCTCACTCAATCCCGGCTTACCTTGTTACAAAGATAAGCGGGAACATACATAGAAATGTATTTCTTTACAAAAGCTCTTTCTTTTTTCAGGAAAATGATCTGTAGTTAATTACATAAGAGGTAGATGTGAAGAGCGAGTAAAGGGAACGGAGCGTGACCTGACAAAATGTACTGAAGTTTACGCGGCCCTTACATTATGCTAAGTACACTCATTTTTAGGTTAGTGGTGGTAAGCTCTTAAGATTGCCCACAGGATTTAGAGCAGTTTATTACTTAGACCGTAGGTATAGTTTTATGAATCATTATCACCTACGCACCTACTTGGGGCTTGCCGGCGGCGAGCGATGGCCAGCTCGCCGCCCGGTAAGAACGAAGAAGTGACATTGTCCACGAGAACCGATACCTCCTGAGCCATGGTTGCGGGTTGGTTAAAAAAGAAAGTGTGGCCCTGGCCGTCGCACAGGCAAGTGAAGGACACATACCTCTCTTTTGTGAGAGGAAGTCGGCTGTATTCCAACACGCGAGCCTGTTAAGGATAATAATAATAATGTTTTATTACCAGTAAAAATGTTACATACGTTACAAGTACAGTAGTATGGTACAACAAAAGGTGCATTGGTTATATTTCCTGGCTCCCAAACTAGGTTTATAGCCTGTGACTTGGGAACCAGTGAACCCATAAGGGTAGACATAAATGTAGATGATGAAATGTCATACAAAGTCTTTTTTCACCAGTAACAGTGATCATAACAAAACAATCATTAATTATATGTATTAAACAGGAAAAGTTTTAATTCAGTTTGGTAGATGTGTCTTAGAATTTCTGTTTCTAGATGTTTTTCTTCACCGTTTTGAGAAAAAGCGCTTCGCCGGGTCAGTATCTACGACTTACAATGCGTAAGTTGTGTCTGTTACCATTCCGCATCTACTGCTCTCAATTCTTAATAAACTTTCATTTTCATCAATTTTCATTTTTTACAACAATTCTTCGAGTTACTTACACTGAGTGTTTTGATTCTAGGATAATGGAAAGAAAAATTGTTCTTGGAAAATCCCAAATTTTGGCATAGTATTCTTTAGTAATTTGGGTGAAATTGATCTAAGAATTAGCCAGAGTACTTGAGGCTGTAACTAAAAGGGTAGTAAAAGAATATCTAAATAAGTAACTGATATCTTAAATTAATAATAAATAAATTATCTTTCAAACTTCCAACACAACCTACTCTTTTTTTAACATTTCATAAAGTATTGCTTGACCGCAATCCCGCCTGATGGTAAACAGTGATGCAATCGTTGATGGTAAAGCGCGCAAGTTTATTAAGAACCTATTTGCTATAGCTTTGAAGACACTTAAGTCACTATTTTGAGACGAAAACACCGCCGCCGGCAAATTTTTCCAGTCCCTCAATGTACACACCATACGTCGGGTAGTTCGAAAATGGAATTGAGATGGGGGATTAAAGTTGTGCAATTCCCGCGCACACTTTTAAAAATGCATTTCATAGAATACCGACAGGCTGGCCACTCTTCGCCTGTGCTCCAGGGTTGGAGACTGTTTTGATCCAATATTATATATTTGTTTATAACGTACTAGCTTACCGCCCGCAGCTTCGCCCGCGTAGGATTCAGTATTTTTGTTTTCCTTCGGGAATATCAAATTCATCATCATCATCATCATCATCAACCTTTTTATCGTCCCACTGCTGGGCTCAGGTCTCCTCTCATACAGAGAAGGATTGAGCGTAATTACCACGCTTGCTCAATACGGGTTGGCGATTTCAAACTTAATGTCCAGGTTTCCTCAAGATGTTTGCCTTCACCTTCAGTCATTGGTGTCCAAGATATACTTAGAAAGTCCATATAACTTTAGAAAAGTTACATTGGTACTTGCCTGACCTGGAATCGAACCCGCGCACTCATACTTGAAAGGCTGGTATTTTAACCACTAGGCCACCACGACATTTTAATATCAAATAGTTCCTGGATAAAAGTACCTTATTATTTAATCCGGCCTTCTAACTTTACGTTTGCAAAATTTCAAAGCAATCGGTTCAGTAGTTACGGCGTGAAAGCGTAATAAACTAACAAACAAACTCACTTTCGGATTTATAGTGTTAGGAAGACGCGTCGACGCCGTCGACGGCGCGTGTGATTCAAAAAAAATTGCCAACCTTTTTAAAGAACGGTTTTTTGTAAAATCGCCACTAGGACCGTCACGTATGGTGTTGGATGCTCAACCCGGAGTGGAAATACAGGTTAAATTTCATGCTACCGACATAGCTAAAATTATAAAATCTATGACGCGAGGTAAGTCTCCTGGCCACGATGGGTTGAGCATTGAGCACCTGCAATATGCGGGTCCACATCTGCCGAGGGTCCTTGCTATGTTGTATAGCTTTTGTGTAAATCATAGTTACATGCCAGATGACATGACGCGTACAGTTGTTGTTCCCGTTGTTAAAAACAAAACTGGGGACCTCGCAGACAGTGGAAATTATAGACCGATTTCACTTGCCACGGTGATATCAAAGGTGTTTGACAGTGTGCTTAATGCTCAGTTGAACTCTGTCATCAGCCTTAACGATAATCAGTTCGGGTTTCGTTCTGGGCTGTCAACGGAGGCTGCAGTGCTGAGTCTTAAGCATACGGTCACGTATTATACACAGAGAGGGACGCCCGTGTACGCCTGCTTTTTGGACCTTTCCAGGGCATTTGATCTGGTTTCGTACAATAAGTTATGGCAAAAATTGGAAAACACTAATCTGCCAAAAGAACTCATTAACATCTTTAAATATTGGTATGGAGGCCAGGTCAACAATGTGCGATGGAATGGTGAGCTGTCTGAACCGTATAGGTTGGAGTGCGGGGTGAGGCAGGGGGGGTTAAGTTCGCCCACGCTTTTTAACCTTTATGTGAATGAGCTGATTGAGGAGCTTGGCAGCACCAGAGTCGGTTGCCATGTAGATGGTGTCTGTCTCAATAATATTAGTTACGCAGACGATATGGTGCTGTTAAGTGCGTCGGTCTGTGGGTTGAGAAAACTTGTGGCCCGTTGCGAAAGATACGCTGAACAGCATGGCCTGGCGTATAATTCCAAAAAGTCGGAAATCATGGTTTTTGAGGTTGGGGGAAAAAACTCTGGTGCTATACCACCAGTTGCACTCAATGGAATGACATTAAAGAGAGTGTATAAGTTTAAATATCTGGGTCACTTATTGACCCCCGACCTCCAGGACAATGACGACATTGAACGGGAGCGGAGAGCGTTGTCGATTCGAGCGAACATGCTGGCCCGTAGGTTTGCACGTTGTTCCCTTCAGGTGAAGATCACACTCTTCCGAGCTTACTGCACCTCTTTCTACACGTGTAGCCTGTGGGCTAGATATACTCAAAAGTCGTACAGCGCTCTCCGCGTTCAATATAATAATGCGTTTAGGATACTGGTGGGGCTGCCTCGCTTCTGTAGCGCGTCGGGGATGTTTGCTGACGCCCACGTAGATTGCTTTTATGCGACTATGCGGAAGAGGTGTGCCTCTCTGGTGCGCAGGGTGCGGGCCAGCTCCAACAGTGTCCTGAGTATGATTGCTGGGCGTCTGGACTGCTCATACGTGAACCATTGTTGTGCCATATCTCATGGGGTGAAGCAGCGGTAACTCGTGTGAGTTGTTTGTTTCTATAGTAGTGTAATTTAAATTATGAAATGTTACTAACATAGTTTTAAGTATTACTAACATTATTGAGTCATTGTTACTTGATTAAAGAATTTATTATTATTATTATTATTATTATATTATACATACAAACCAAAACCCGAAAACGAAAACGACCAAAACCCTCTAAAGATTGCTAAAAATACTTCAGATATACATAGCTGCTTTTAATGCAAGATCACTACGAAATGGAATATAATAGGAATAAGTGAAATGAGAAGGGATGGAGAAGGGATAGAAGACTACGGAAACTATATTTCACAATACGAAGTTGAGACAGCGGGACTGTATGGAGTAGGATTCTTGATCAAAAAGAGACTTGTACACAATATAGAAGAAATCAATGGGATTTTGGAAAAAATAACTATCTTGAATATTACGCCACCCATAAAGAATGCCGAAAAAATATCTATCATCCAAGCATATTCACGTCAGAGAAAAGTGAAGACGTAGCAAAAATTGAAAAATTCTACGAAGACCTACATATAAGAATTCAAAATGACAACAAAAATAAAATAGTTATGGGCGATTTTAATAGACAAATAGGACTGAGGAACAACAATGGAGAAGAATACACAGTAGGAGAATATGGATATGGTAAAAGAAAATGAAGAAATGGGGCCAGGTTAATCAACTTTGCTTTAGAAAATAAACTAAGGACCCTCAATTGTTTCTACAGGAAAAAAAAAAAAACACAAAAGTGGACATGGATTTTCCCAAACGAACTCAATAAAAACGAAATAGATGTATCTGTAATCCAGAACCTTAATTTTCACTCGGACCACACAATGATTCGGGCCAAATTATCAGGTACGACTATAAAAAGAAGGAGTAGATTACAAGATAGCGATCAACCTGCAATAAACTTACAAGTATTATTAAAAAATAAAACGTTAAATCTCTGCCAACTCAAACAAAATATGCGAAACTTATAAACTTATTAAAGACAGAAACAAAGAAAATAAATAGCCGTAATAATAGCGCGAGTTTACGATTATAATTTCAAGTGAAACACAAAAGCTGTTGCAAGAAAGGAAAGAACTAATACAAGGCAAAGAAAAGAAAATTAACCGTCTCAAAATATCAGATATCAGTAAAATGATAAATGAGAATATTAGAAAGGGTAACAAAATTAAAAGGCAAAATACATTGAAAAAACATATTGAGAGAACCGGCGGAAACAAAAAAGGCTATAATGAAACTGAACACTAAAAAAGATTGGATAATAAATGCGAAGACTAAAAATGGAAACAATACAAACAAAAGACCAGAAATCCTTAATGTAGTTACGGATTACTATCAAAACCTTTAACAAAGTAAATACCCGCGTGTAGTATCTAGATGCAGAAACGAAGCACATACTGAACCAATACCAAACATATTAATTGAAGAAACAATAAGAGCCATAAAATCTCAAAAGATAGACTCCCGGAAAAGACCAAATAACCAATGAACTACTAAAATCTACTATCAAGGCGACTGCCCCTATTTTAATAGACATGTTTAATGAAATCATAGAAACTGAAAATATACCTAAACATTGGACAAAATCAACGATAGTATTACTGCATAAAAAAGGAGACCGTGGGGATATAGAGAACTACCGAACAATAAGTTTAATGTGAAACTTGTAGAAAGTGTTTTCTAAAATAATTTTATTTGGAGGGACATCTTTACTCGACGTAAACTTTTCTACCATAGATCACGTACTAAGACAAGTAATACAGAAATATAAAGAATACAACAAGACTTACTATTTAGGTTTTGTTGACTATAACAAAGCCTTTGACTCATAGGAAAACGAAAACATCCGGGAAGCACTACATGCTCAGGGAATACAAGGAAAGTACATAAGAATACTGAAGAACTTCTACTCAAAAAGCACAATCAGACTAGAAAGAACGGAAGAGGAGTTTTTATAGAGAGAGGCGTTCGCCAAGGTGATCCCATTTCACCCAAGTTGTTTTCAGCGACAAAGCCGAAGATAGTATTGAGGAATCTGGAATGGCATAAAAATGGCCTTAATATAAACGCCGAAAAATTAAACCACCTACGTTTTGCAGATGATCTAATTCTACTTTCGGAGTGACCAAAAAAATTAAAGCAAATACTACAACAATTATCAGATCAAAGCAAGAAAGCAGGGCTTTCAATGAACACGACGAAAACTAAAATTATAATTACTAATGCTTCGCAAACGTATAATATAACAGTGGATATGGAGAAAATAGAATATGTGGAAGAATATGTATACCCAGGACAACTAATAGCCGCAAATGATACAATGCCTAAGGAAATTCACAGGAGGATATCCAATACTTGGAAGAGATTTTGGTCTCTTAGCGAAGTGATGAAAAACAAAGACATGCCAATCAAAGTTAAACGAAAAGTGTTCAATATGTGCATTCTGCCTTGCTTAACACATGGTTGCCAGACATGGGCATTGACAGAACAGTTGATGAATAAAATATGTATATGCCAAAACAAAATAGAAAGAAGTATTATAGGAGTGGGAAGGAAAGATATCATATCAAAATAAGATTGGAAGAAATAAAAAACGAAACAAAATTTAATGAAAAAAGTCTGTAAAGCACTAAAATGGCAATAAAGGACGACAAACGAAACGCTAGGAAGACGATATTAGAAGAGTGGCTGGTCCAGAGTGGATTAGGATAGCTAGAGTCAGAGAGAGATGGAAATCTTTAAGGAGGCCTTTGTCGAAGGACAAGCTGTTTCAAATAGATTAAACGATCGTCAAAAAGTTATATTGTAAAAAATTAGAGAAATAAATAATAACGGTATTAGTCATAAGATTCGTTTGTAACTTTAAACAGTAATAAAGGCTTATTTTATTTTATTTATATTATACATATTTTATATCTTTTCCTAATTATGTTAGTGTCAGCTTCCTGTCTAACAGATTCATTTGAAAATCAGTATTTTATTAGGAGCGACTGCCTGTCTGACCTCCACAACCCACCTTTTTTACAAAAAAAAAAAAAAACAACCGACTTCCAAAAACCACTACAAAGTGAAAAATCACTCTTTTTGAAGTCGGTTAATAAATACCCCCTTTGTAATAGTGGTTGTCAGATTTTCGGGCTTCAGAAGACCCACAACGACTAGCAAAGATCCATGAATGGCAGCCGGGACTTACGTATTTTCCAAGACATCATCATCATCATCTCAGCGTTAAACCCAGTCGCATCCGAAGCTTTTTTAGCTTTGGAGTCTTGGGACCGCTTTACCAGTCTAACTACTGATTTTGGCTAAACTTCGATATTTTCCGTGAAGCAACTGCCGTCTGACCTCCACAACCCGAAGGCAATATCGAAGCATTGCAGTTAGACCAATTGTTGGACTTTTGAGGGCTCCAAATTTCCGTACCTAAACGCACTTTCCAAGGCATGGAGGGGTTAATACGAGAATATGGTCACCCATTCATGGACCAACCGCGGTAAGCGTGGCTTAATTTGATCGAACAGCCTGTGCTGATACTGGATACTTTAAAAATAACTGGTGGTCTCGCTGGTAGGCCACAACATCGGCTGCCGGCAGAAGTTACCACCCACCAGACAAAGTCTTGTCGCCAAGCGATTCGTCGTGTTCCGGCATAATGTCTGATGAAGCCGCTCGGAGGACGTTTCTGAGCAGGTGTGTTGCGATGTTTGCCGGGTACGATGCGCCAAAATAATGTTGTTGCGTCGGGAGTTTGGTCGTGGAGGGTCTCCAGATCAATCTAAGTCTGGCGCAGCATGGTTTGTCGTGTTGTTGGGTGTAACATTGCATCACCTCGCTCAACTGTTGTCTTCCTTCCTATTCACTCAGTTTTTTTGAGTCAATAGGCTCATAATAAACTAGCTCACTTTACCATTAACGATTGTGGTCAAGGACTAGTTCATAATTATTAAAAAAAAAACTTATTAAAGAAAACTTGAAATGAAATTTGAAAATTAAGCACCCTTTTTTCGGTCGTGGCTAAAAATAAAGATAAATTATTCGAAATTAAAGTATATCTTATATTTAAAACATTTTTACTAAAATTCTTGATGGATAGCTTCAAGAATCAAGGGAAAAAAGAAAACATTTTAATTTCAGCAAAAAATTATGCTTGTAGAAGGAATTTCCGTTTGCTTTACTTATTTAAATAGCGTCGCGGCCGTTGCTTCAATGTCGCATACATTTAATCTAAGTCCATGTACACTGATTCGTTCGTACGAGACCGATACGTTATGCCACATAATATACCCGCAGTGTATGATACCGTAACACAATGCTTGAGAACTGTGAAGGATTAGGCCAAGGTTTGCTATCGTACATTCCCAGTTTACCTAAGAAGATTATAGAGTTATGGGTGCTTATTTTGCTATTACTTGTACCTTTATAGCTAGGTATGGAGAAACACCAAGATAAGTTAACAGTTTTTTGTCTCCAATCATATCATTGTATAGTATAACAACGTCAAAAACATACAAAGTTAAAAATACGAAAACAGTTTACCTATATAAATTAGGTTTTAATTCTATGAACGTAAATTGACAGAAACTTAATAATCACGTGCTTAAAATAATCGTAAACAATAAACGAAAGACATAATGTCACAGCATAAGACGTTACAACACTCATTATACAAACCGAAAGGATTTCACCAGAAGACTTCTAATGTTACCAGTTATTGCTAGTTCAAGTTGTACGCAGTGTGTGGCACTCGCGGCCCAAAGTGACGTATACGTCAGTGCGCTCCCGTCTGCTCCTTATTCAGTACCACGCAGCCTCTTGCCGAGGTAACATCGTTCCGCGGTAGATATACACCCCCATAATAATTCGCCTCGTTCGACCGAACATTGTCGTGTGGAGTGCAGTGAATAAACGTGGTAGTGTTCTTCTAACGTTATGGTCGCCTGGTACCGGATTGGACTTATGTTTTTAAATGAAAAATGTGAGTACTGTTTTTTTTTTTTTTAATTTCAGGAATTGACTTAAATGAAGTGGTTATTTTAATTACGATAATTACCCACATAAAAAGTAATAAAGAAGCAATCGGTTTATTTACGTTAACTTTAATTAAGAATTGCGTCAAGAAAAGATCTTACTTTATAGATTATTTGTCATAACTCTTCAAACAAATTAATTACACAGCCAGTTGTAAAAATATTATAAAGGAATTTTAATTAAAAATAATAATACCTATAACATTTTGAATTTATATTTAAGTTGAATTATCATCTTTATTCACCCTGAAAAGACAGTGAAATAAGCTTCAATAAAACTATATATAGTAGAAAGAAAAAGCTGATTTCATCCGATAGGTAAAAAAAACCTCGAAGTCTTATGATATGAACCGTAAATACGAGTATCATAATGGCTTTCCATCACAGCCAAAACAGTTTTCCCTTTTTATTATAAAAAAATTCAAGCGTAAAAACTCCTGATGGCTATCAAGAGGCAAGGCAATAAGAAATCGAAGATGGTAACTTTTTAATTCATTAAGGGATATGATTTTGATATTAATGAAAGCAGTGCCATTTACCTTGGATTTCAAAAGACAGACGCATAAAAGGCACCTACAAGTAACATATTTTGTAATAATTTAACACTAATGCACAAATTACGATATAGACTACAATAAAGTCTAATTCTACTAAATCTGTTTTTCTTTTTATCCTACTAAAAGTATAGGAAAATGATGGTTTCGTGTTTTATGTTGTGGGTATCTTTTCTGACTTTTTTATATCAAAGCTATCATGATTTTGTGATTAAATATCGAGCTTGTCATTAAGGTGTCGATGTTGTCATGTCTTCCGAGCTTCTATTCGCCGCTGGATTATTATTGTTCATTATATCTACTCTATATACAATGCGTCGTTATGAAGAGCCTTATCGTGAGAGACTGACATTATGTTCTTAGATGTTGGAGAATTATCCTCCAAAAATATTATATTTCTTTCGGGGTCCTGTTTGCTACTAAGGCAATAATTATTTTATGGCGTGTCAATACGAATTTGTAGCCTACATATTTATCAATCTATTATTAAACAAACATTCCTATTCCTATCATATTTGACCTTGTAAATACATGGCCGGAACTGGAGGAACTCAGAATGTAATGCATTCACAACTATAATAATGCCATCGTTACATAAAGGGCCATCAACTATCTATCATTAATCTTTCTGACGTTGTGTCTTCATGACAATAAGTATTAATTACATTATGATTATTTATTTGTTAACTGCGTGATGTTGAGACGTCTTGAAATTGTTTGGCCGATGACACTCAATAATTAAGACTAAAAACCGTAAAGCACTAAAATACTTTTTGAAAATAATTTATTATTTAAATGGTGTGTATTAATAATTAATTTAAATGGTGTACAAAAGTATACCATTTTAATTACAGAACATAAATATGAACATTTTACAAAGGGTGACACAATGAGCGGTCTTATCGCTAAAACCGAGTTTTTTGATCCGTAGTTAATGTCAACTACACTTAGTTGTCATTAACTAAGGATCAAAAAACTGGCAACTAGTTGTAAATTTTTTTCTAAATGTATTTGTTGCTGAATTTAATGTTTACTTTTATCAATTGGTCGAGTTAACTACGGATAAAGAAAATCGGCCTTTAGTGTGGACTCCAAAAGTTAGGTAACAGTTTTCTACGTTATGCCACATTATGATTTAGAAAAAAAAATCAACCGTCTTTGGAGTACGAAGGATTAAATTTTATGATAAAGGAAAGGTAGTTCAATAAATCTATACATGCGAACGCATTTCAAATATTACTATTACTAGAATTTTAAGTCTTAATGTGCTGTCATATTTGTATTAAACTTCAATCGATAAGACCGGAAACTGACCCAAGATAGTTGTGAAAAAACTAAGCTGATGATGAATGTGGTGTTTGGAGGTGTTCGGAGGCCACTATACTTACTTGTTATTGTATTTGTAGTAGAATATATCGCACGTTTAGAACAATAGAGACCTAATTCAAAATTTGAAGATTTCAATGTCGACTCATAAAATTACCTTGCAAGACCATCTTCATCGACTGTTAATAAAACATAACATTGTTACAACAAGTTCAACATAATCAATATTGAAATCTTTAAATTTCGAATTAGGTTTCTATTGTTCTAAAGGTGCGATATGTAGTTTGATCCTCTTGCCACCGAACAAAGAAACCAATATTTGTTTGTAAAACTTTTTACCCAAAAAAAAAAAAAACAGTAAGTTGGTATCAATAAAAATCGCTGATGCTACCCATACCCTTATAATCCCAAGGTCGAAACGTATTACGATTCTTATTGTCAGAATTTTTTTCTTCAATCCAGGGATTAAATTGTAATATAGTAAGATACGCGCTGATTCGATTCTTCATAACTGAATCCAAATTTAAATTCAGTACAACCTTTTCTTTCTATTCATTAAGAAAAGAACAGAAGATAAATAATAGTTTAGTATTGTAAAATTAAGATAGACAAGTTTCGACGTGATTAAAAACATGGTGACTAAAATACGACAGTTAATTTCTCGTATTTTAGTCGCCATCAGGCGCTAATTTGATAGGACCAAACAAATATTTCTAAGGTTAAGGTTATCGGTGGTAGGCCATAACATCGGCCGCATCGTGTTCCGGCATCATGTCTGGTGAAGCCGTACAGAGGACGGGTCTGAGCAGTTGTGTTGCGATGTGTGCCGGGTATGGTGCGCCAAATGTTGTTGTATTGGAATTTTGGTTGTGGAGGGTCTTCAGATCAATCTCCCTTTGGCGCAGCATCGTTGGTCGTGTTATTAGGTTTAACGTTGCATCGCCTCGCTCAACTGCCGTCTTCCTTCTAGGGACGACGACGACGACGACGTTCCTTATAGGCTCTTAATAAACTAGCGCGCTTTACCATCAACGATCGCATCACTGCCTACCATCAGACGGGATTGCGGTCAAGCGCTAGTTTGTAATTACTAAGAAAACAAAAAAAAAAAATCTGCTAACCTTTTCCTGATGAAATAGAAAGGAAAAGATGCACTAACGTTTAATTTAGTTTAGTTTTTAAACAAGTGAATCGACGCCAATATTTCGAACTGGTAGGTAGACGTTAGGACCGTTGCTTGGTGTCTTAAAAATAAATTAGAAACAAAAAAGAAAACGCGCCGAGAAGCTGCAGAGAAGGTGGACTAATATAAATGAAACTTAACGGGGCCAACACGACTAAATTATGATTATGTTAGCATTCCGATGGCCAATTGTCCTAAGTTTATGAACGGTCATTGTCTGACCTCAATATCAATTTGTCAATTCAAGTTTTTGACTTCAATTATTTTTATTACAAAATTGCGACCAGATTTTGAACGATTTTAAGGGCGGGAATTGTCCTTGACAACTGCAATCAAGACGGGTGTTAATATAGTATTATAACACAGAAATGACACCACTGACTCTCACAAGCATCCTAATTTATATTTGATATTGTAGTAATATTATTAAATAAGAAAAACCTGAGGTTAAGAAAGAACCTACGGTTCTGTTACTAGATTCAGTACTTCAGCTGTATTGTGGTAGTGAAAAGTCTCCGGTAACAGTAATTGAATACAGGCATTGCGGGCTTAAAAGGTGGCTCCAAATACTTAATCTCTTATCAACCGAAGCATAAATAAAACTTAAAACTGATAACTTTTAAGCAATCAGGAGCTCAGCACATCTAAACCGCTTGGTTAAAAGGCCGTGCGTATAGCGTTCAGTTTAATTTTTATGATCACCTTATGTGGCTAAGATGCTTATTTAGCTTTTTGCTTATTTGCTTTTATAGTCGTTCTTGTTCGTATTTGCATAGTCGTTCGTTTTATTTCCGTTCCACCATCGGACGACCCGTCGTACGGCAAGTTTCCACCCTTATGTTGTTAACACCACTACGATCCGGACGAAGCGTTTCGCCTCCTCCTTTATACCGCGTACATCGAGGGACTGGAACAGTTTGCGAGCGGCGGTGATTCCGTCGGACTACAATTTGAGTGTGTTCAACGCTAGAGTGAATAGGCTCTTAATAAACTAGTGCGCTTTACCATCAACGACTGCGTCACTGCTTACCATCAGGCGGGATTGCGGTCAAGCGGTAGTTTATAATTTAATAAAAAAAAAGTCGAACAAATTATTTTTACCAAATAAAAACGGTAAATAAGCTTATGCGCCTTCAGAAAAATACACAAATATTTTTATGCCGTGTTGTTAGAGAGGCTTTACCGTCACGATCCGCTTTTAGTATGGCACAGAGGCTTGTCTTCTGTGGATTTAAACTTTGTTACAAAAATTGTTGCCCTTCCAGCTTATTGTAACCTGTGATGTACGTTTATTTTATAAAGTAACATTTACAAACAAGTCTGACATTTATAGGTTTACGTATTTTAAAACATTTGCTATAAAATAGTTATATAGTTCGGCGTTATGTGAATGATGGCGTTTTAAGGTCGCATAATTTTCTAACCTTAATATATTAATATAGTCGTGGTGGCCTAGTGGTTAAAACACCAGCCTCTCAAGTATGAGAGCGCGGGTTCGATTCCAGGCCAGGCAAGTACCAATGTAACTTTTCTAAAGTTATGTGTACTTTCTAAGTATATCTTGGACACCAATGACCGAAGGTGAAGGAAAACATCTTGAGAAAACCTGGACTTTATAAGTCTCAAATCGCCAACCCGCATTGAGCAAGCGTGATGATTACGCTCAATCCTTCTCTGTATGAGAGGAGACCTGTGCCCAGCAGTGGGACGATAAAAAGGTTGATGATGAATACATTAATATATTCATTATAATTATGTTCTATTCCATTTTTGGGGAGATGTCCCGTTTGTTGCATTAGTGTATGACATTCTTTATTGCCATCTAAGTGCAGTAGCAAGTAACTATATTGTAAGATAATAGATGGAGACGACATTACGAGGTTAAATTAAACTATGTGTAGGTACTTATTGTATCCTGTCTGCACACAAAAAATAAATAAAATATGTTCTCAAATAAGGGCAAGCCCCACAGTCGATCAATCACTAGTATTTAGTTTATTTAATATAATCAAGGTGTGTGGAAAACGGTTGTCATGGCATGTGTCACGGAAAGTAAGGGACAATGTGGTAGGAAGAGTTGTGACAATGAATGTCGAAGCCTACAATAGTAGAGGAAGACCAAATATACGATGAATGGAATTTCTGAATCATGATAAGTTTAGAAAGGAGGTGACTACCCTAATGATGTCTAATAGAGAAATATAGAAGAAAAAGACATGTTGTGACGGCTCCAAATAATTTGGAATAAAGACAGGAGAATGATGATCATGATTTATTTGATGTTGCTTGTCCACACACAAAAATACATTCAATTAATATCTACTAATTTAGTCACTATGATTAGTCACAGAAGGGCAGAATCCATAGCCTAATTATGTAGTATTCAGTTAATTTGATATAAACCCTTTCGTTATTTCGATCTTAAGATTAATTTGAAAGTTCTAAAATAGTTCTGTGTAGTTGTGTTGCCTGTCTTAATTTTTTTTTTAATAATTATAAACTAGTGACCGCAATCCCGCCTGATGGTAAGCAGTGATGCAATCGTTGATGATAAAGCGTGCCAGTTTATTAAGTCTATTCACTCAAAAAAGCTAAGTAAATAGGAAGGAAGACAGCAGTTGAGCGAGAGAGAGATTGATCTGGAGACCCTGCATGACCGAACTCCCGACACAACAACATTTGGCGCATCGTAGCCGGCACACATCGCAACACAACTGCTCCCGTCCCCCGTACGGCTTCACCAGATATCATTTATTGTTATGTTGTTGTCTGCACATTGTATACAGGAAGTTATAATAAAACTATACATAACTTACACCGTCGATACTCACCATCAGTCTAGCTTTTCCCAACTATGTCGCGATCGACTTCCGAATCTAACCGGATTCAGCGAAATATCAGTATTTCACATTGATTGCCTATTTGGGGTTTCACTGCGTGATGAAATCAGAAATGAGGAGATCCGCAGAAGAACGAGAGTAACCGACATAGCCCGAAGAATTGCAACACTTAAGTGATAATGGGCCTAGCACATTGCCCGTAGGATCGATGCCCGAAGGGGCCGACGGGTTCTCGAGTGGCGACTACGCACCGGAAGATGCAGCTAGGGTAGGCCTTCGACAAGCTGGACCGACCACCTGGTGAAGGTCGCTGGTATCCGCTGGATGCGTGATACACAGGACCGGTCGTCGTGGAGATTCTTGGGGGCCTATGTCCAGCAGTGGACGTATTTCGGCCGAAATGATGATGATGATTGTCTATTTGATCTCTGCAATCCAGTTACTGGGTTACGATACCCCTTTGCAAGACTGGTGGTTAGTCTTTTAGACTTCAAATGTCGAAGATCTAGAAATGACAGCCAGAAACAACGACTTAACTTGATTTCCTGTGTGAAAACATGGTCACCGATCCATTAACCAACCGCGTCAGGTGTAGCTTAACCAGATCCATCGACCTGAGCATCTGTTATTATTTAGCCACGAGCAGGTACACTACAAAATGACATTAAAACTTCACTTTAACCAAACTCCCGTAAAATAGTTCCGAAATTCTATATTCTCGAACTAGTTGTGTAAGTGATCCCTTTTAATCAATACCTAATTCCACACTACAACTTATAACTTATGCGGTAGACCCAATATAGCTGCTTCGTTGGTACTTTTCAAACCCGATATTTTCGTTAATCTAGTATTCTCTTGGTACTAATCGAGCTGTCAGTGTGTTCAGTTTAAAATCATTATAATGGCCACTTATGTATGAAATATGTCAGATTTACGAGGTCTGTAATAACTTCGCTCTAGATTTCGATCGTAGTTTTCTTAGTAGTGTATCGATTTATTCGGCTATCAGCAGTAGCAGTTTTAAATTCGTATAGAAAGTAAAATTGAATTGTTGATGTAAATTCATTGTATTAATTTCCGCTTATATTTAAATTAAAATAAGGAATATGTAATACCTACTAGTTGCTACCCGTGATTTCACTTGCGTAAGTCTAGATCCTGTGGAAATATCGAGATAAAAAGTATCCTATGTATTATTTCTGGTTGTATGCCATATGTCTGCTAAATTTCATCAAAATCTGTTCTGTAGTTTAGGCGTGAAAGTGGAACAAATGAACTCTCAGGCAACATAATATTAGTAAAAATTTATAGTTCTATATAACAAATAGATTTATGTTAATATTTAAAATATTTTTTTCCTTAACTCTAATTTTTTTTGTCTCTGTATCATCTAAAGGATAAAAAAGGTAGAAAATCCCCCTGACCAACTTGTTGTCGGTCACCGTGGTATCGCTGTAGCAGTCCATGATGAGTCCACTTCTGTACATTTGTGTACTAGAAGCATTTTTCTTGAGCCTATAGATGTCCACTGCTGGACAAAGGCTTCCTCCAAGGCTTTCCACGATGACCGATCTTGTGCTGCCCACATCCATCGGCTTCCCGCGACCTTCACCAGGTCATCGGTCCACCTTGTTGGGGGCCTCCCTACTCTGCGTCTTCCTGTGGCCGCCACTCCAGAACCTTACTGCCCCATCGGCCATCGATTCTACGACCAATGTGCCCTGCCCACTGCCACTAAGTTTAGCGACTCGAAGAAGCATTAAATAAATAAAATATGATTTCCTTTACAGCTTTCTGCTCTTCTGGTTTAAGCCATCTATATTGAAGTGCTTCTGATATTTTAGTAGAAATAAAAATTATTTTAATTCCACTAATCGTGGACTGGTATAAAAGTAATCAAAGAACTATCCATCAAAAACTAATAACATTTCTTAAGCACGTATCTTAGGATTCAATACTAATGGATTATTCAACATAGTTTTAGTCGCATGTAATTTGACGACGAATCTATATTTTCCGAAGAGGATTTTAACTCGTAAAGAGAACTTGGTAATAGTATTTAACGAAGCCTAAAGTAGCGCACAGATTGTATCAAATAAGACTTAACCCCACTATACCAAAAGATTTTCTCCCGCAAGGCCAGATATTGTCTTCACATTGCCAGCATTCCATTTCTACGAACAAAACAATTTGCCTTATCATTCGAGAATTGCTCACTAGGGGGATTGGTTGCGGCTTCTATCAGCTAGCTAGACATGTTTTAAAGAAAAGTACAAAAGCATATTTGGGGTAATCATTATTATCTGAACGTAATGTTTCTAATAGTATTTTAGAGCAACTAGCTTTTACACGAAACTATACATCCGTGTGATTATTGAGAGTATGCGAGGGAATTGCATGATTTAAATCCCCCATCTCCATTCCTCGGACAACCCGTCATATGGCGAGTTTCCATCCTTACGTTATTGACACCACAAGGATCCGAACGAAGCATTTCACCTCGTCTTTTATATTGCGTACATCGAGGGACTGGAACAATTTGCCAGCGGCGGTATTTCTGTCGGACTACAATTTGTGTGTCTTCAAGGCTAAAGGGAATAGGCTCTTAATAAACTAGTGCGCTTTACCTTCAACGAGTGCGTTACTGCTTACCATCAGGCGGGGTGGCAGTTAAGCACTAGTTTATAATTTATTTATTTATTTATTTATTAACATATACAGTATTAATTTTCTTCGAAACCCTAAGTCACATCGCATATATCGCCTGTTCGTGCTATCAGTTCGGTCTTGGACGGTGTTCAACGTTAATCAAAATCGAAAAATCATTTATTCAAATTTGGCTGAAAATCAGCACTTTTTGAACGTCAATTTGACATAAGACAGTCCCCCCAAATCGCAATCACTTCCTAGTGCTTTTGTTGGGATAAGAAGTGACGGAACAAACTCTCCAACAGCTCAGCTGTCTGTTCATTAAAAAAAACATATTAATTTATACAATACTATATGGGTTCAGTAATGAATACAAGAAAACACAATAATTCGAGAGAATAGCGGGTACACATACATACAAACTGTTCAACTCTTTAGCTTGTTGCATAGCCAAACAATAACAGCTGCACAGATCGATAGACCTGGTTAACCAACGCTTGCCGCGGTTGGTCTGTGGATGAGTAACTATCTTTACGTCCTGAGCCCCTCCGTGACTCATAAAGCACATTAAGCTGTTGATACCGTGATTTTCATACGAATATCTTTTTCTATTTTATTTTTAATTTAACCTTTCTTTAAGCTAGGAACTTTTCCTGTATCGGATGTGCGTTAACAAACATCTATAAATTCACATACACCAACAGCCAGGCCCGGAACAACTACTTGTATATCATACAAATATTTATTCTGTGTGGGAATCCACCTCAAGACTCACACAGTCAATTGCTTAACCACTGCACCAACCAAAAATTCAATAATTCTAGATAATTGCAAATTTTCCATAGGCTGTTTTTGATAACTTCTTTAAGGAAAACTAAAGTAAATTCTTCCCCTTAAGTAAGCCCTTCACACCTGGGGCTTTTATTTAGGTAATAAGTTTTTACTTATTTACATTTCTTTTTTTTTTTGCTTTGCTGGTATTTTGGCTTGGCTAACTGGCATATGGTTAATAATTTCATCGTTGTTTTCTTTTCTTGTGTTCATTACTGTATCTACATAGTATTGTATAAAGTCATGTGTTTTTTTTTTAAGAATATATAGCTGTGCTGCTTGGGAGTTTGTTCCGTCACTTCTTCTTCCCAAGAAAAGCACTAGGAAGTGCCGGAGGGCACGGAGGGTACGTTCAAAAAGTGCTGATTCTCAGCCTAATTTGAATAAATGACGTGATTTTGATTTATGAGTTATGAATAATGGCGAAGCCTCCACCTAGTTATTAAACGCCACATTATATGTCGAGTTGATAAATTATCAGATAATTATCAATAACAAAATATCAGACAATTTCGTGATAAAAAAATACACAAAAAGTGCCTTAACTAACCTTGAACTTTTAAAGTACATATTTATTTAATTAAATATTCAAATACAAATAGTGATATATAATTATACAGTTAGAACACACTTAAGCAATGTCTTTTTTTCACTTTCTTTTGTTTTTCAGTCAATTTATGAGGAAATAATTATATATTAAAAGATGAATGGTAAAACTACGCTTACCAAGGTCTGCCCGTTGATGGGGGACCGTCTAGTACACATCAAGATCACTCCGTGACTTGGAAAGCACGTTGAGCTGTAAAATATGTGTAATCAGAAAGTGTAACAACCAATTCTTCCAAGGGACATAGTGTTACCAAATTAAATGCTGGTATTCGGGTAAAACAAACAAAAAAAAAACTCCGTGACATTTTCGTAAAATATATACAAATTTGCCGGACAGTAACCCTTTTGGCTAAAATACCTATGGGTCACCATTCCAATCTATTTTTGTATGAATTGTGATTAATACACTTTTATTTTATTTTTTTTAGTCCAGGTTTCTAGCTCTTGCTCAATCTAATCGAAATAATTACCACTGAAAACTAGCAGTAGAGTCTGTGGTAGTTTCGATACATAATTGTATTTGTTTCAATAATATAGGCTAATTTAGGGTTTGTAAATGTTCACTAGGAAACGTAGCGTACTCATTAAATAGTTGGAGCAAACGATTGTACCGTAGTTAATTGTTATATTAACCATGCTTCATCAAATGGTTGTTGTACACAGTGTTGTTAATAGCAACTAGACTCCGAGTTTTATTTATTTATTCACTATATTGTGTCCACATCTGAACAAAGGCCTCTTGCCCTTTTCCAGATGTAGGACTTTCTTCTTATAAGTCTCCCTGTCTTTTACAATATCTCGCCAGATGGATCCTGCTCCTTGTCAAATTCTCCCACACACACATATGCAAACACAAATATTATTATGTGTTATACTTGAAATTTTTGCTTTTAAATAATCATTAACTTTACTTTTAGTAATACATAAAATATTTAGATTATATTATAGAGATTTAGTGTGAAACGGCTGAATTACATTGATATATAGAATACATGATTTATTTAGTTTTCCGTTAACGTAATAAAGCTTCCGTTTACGAAATAAAGATATAAAGGTGAAAAAATATATAATGAAATGCATTTTGCAGTATAGCAAATGTCTTGCCATGGCGCCTCCGCCGGGCTGGAACAAGCCAGGTAGACCAAAGAAGTGCTGGCTTGACGTTGTAAGAGATGACATTCGAGCCAACAATCTCACACCACGGGATGCCAAAGATCGTGCGAAACGGAGGAGTAATTGTAGGAAAGCGGACCCCGGGCTCCAAAGTAAAACCAAAAGCCGCGGATGCAACCGGTATTATACGCTGAGATGATGATGATGATTTTGCAGTATAAACACATTTAACTGAACTTGAGCTCACTCTCTCGGGTATCAATGTGTTTTAATTCTATTATAAACAGAATGTTTTTAATTTGTTAACGCGTCGGCCTCATAAATGTAACGAAGAAGCCCGACCCAGTATTTTCTATACACTTTTTGCCAAGACTGGTGGCAGATAACCTTGCTTATTACGTAGCTCTAAGTAGATGTGCTTTTTGTGAACTAGTTCCTGACCCACTTCAGCTTCTGTGACGTAAAACCAAAATTAAATTTTATTCACGAAGCTGGGATGTTATGAAATTATATTACAAACACTTATTTGATAGGCTGACGTTTATTGAGAACGTTTTCGCTTAAATACTGAACAAAAAAGCTTCTGGTTTAACATACGTCGTCTTATATTGTACGAGATTATTTTGCTTGTACATTTTTAAGTAGTTATAAAAAATAAAATTTGACTTCACAAAAGTATATAATAAATTCAATTCATTTAGTTTCAGATTAAATTAAGTTAAATTGATAATTTCTATTCATAGGCTAGCGTTATCATTTTTACACCTCATATTAAAGTACAAAAAAATAAGCTATAAGGATTTGATAATTCAAAACTACCACTGAAAAAATGAGGAAACAAACACAAGGGACAAATTCACTTTTAAGTCTTGATATAATCTTGATCAGATAATGTGAACGAAATGTAATGTACAAAATTGGACGAACTTCACGACAAGGTTCGTGCAGTAGCTGAGAAATCGACTGCAGCGCTGTGTGTCGCGGGAAACAAATATTTTATTGGCCCACAAACAGTTGTTTCGTGTCTGACTGTTTGTGTATGTAAGTTTAAATGGTTGTTCGCGCACCCACAATAATTCCTAGTAAGGGAAATGGTTTTCCAAAAAAAATGAAACCTACTGAATGAAGTGAAGCTGTGAAGTGAGCAGTCATTTCATATGTCGTTCGAATCTTTATAAAACTTACTGCGAGAAAGTCAATTCCGTGAATTGACCTGCCATTTGAATGGATTCACATGATTGACAACTAACTTTACCTAAGTTACAACGGTAAGTTTTGAATAGCATTGATCGGCAGTCCATCTATTCATCTATATATCCATCTGTTTTCCGAGGCCATATTTGGGAATACGACAGATGATGAGTCAACAATGCAAATAGTGTTTATTTTCATTTGAATTACCAGGAAACTGTATATCTGGTATGAAACAATAGCAATAAACATTAAATATGTAGACCAAACAGTGGCAGTGTTCCAAAAATTACATACCTATTTGAGAGGATAGTCATTATTTTCAGCAAATAATAAACTGTTACGATTCATGCATACTGCAGGAATTACGACAATAGCTTCAGTGGTTATAATAAAATAGAATGCTTTCAGAGTACTACCAATATTCTATGAAAACATATACGCGATATCATTTTTACCGTCTCGAAAAATAATACAGCGTATTGTGAAAATGAAACAAAAGGTATACAAGAAAATATTAACAAGTATATTATAATCATGCTACGAATTCATTAATACATTTCGTGTATAGTATTTTTTCGTGAATAGATTTGGATTTCGATATTGTTTTGCTAATTTTATCATCATCTGCCGAGCTCTACCCAAGTATGTGGGGTTCGGCTTCGGGTCTAAGTGCATTCAGCTGAATACATTCAGCTTATAAAAGTCATTCTATCTAAAATACTGATTTTTGTCGTCCTCCGTGGCGCAGCGGTCAACGCGCCTGCCTGCGACGTGGAGGCCCCGGGTTCGATCCCCGGCCAGGTCATGATGGAAAACAATCTTTTCCTGATTGGCCTGGGTCTTGGATGTTTATCTATTTATGTATCTATTATAAATATAGTATCGTTGAGTTAGTATGCCATAACACAAGTCTCGAGCTTACTTTGGGGCTAGCTCAACCTGTGTGATTTGTCCGTATATATTTATTTATTTATTTATTATTTATTTCCATTAATAGGTCAGATTTTCTGACTTTTGGAGACCATTAACGGCAGTCAATTTTTAAACAATTTATTCATATTTATATAAAAAAGAAATTTGCTTTTATTATTCTGATATGACAAGTTTATTTCAAGAATCTAGAATTTACTTCCAAATTATTATTTTGTTTATGCTATAGAACATAAAAGGTTCTACTCTTTACTCCTAATACATACCGCATTCTTTCAAGAGGATAAAAATGTAATCTAGTATAATCAGCCTAAAATGCTTCCACAGCCGGGAAACAGGCCTACTCTTTCTGTGATAGGGAAAGAACCATAATCCATCACGCGGCCCAGTACGGGATGATGGATGTCACATGTCTTCGATTTTTTGGTTCTAGAAGATGCCGCTTTACTCATAGTATCATTTTTCAATTTCATTTACCGTTTTGAAAGCAATGGTGATAAATTAATTTACAGTAAAGTGCTTACTAGGTTTCAGCGCCACAAAGACCATTGTTCACAATTAAGGAACTTGCCATACCCACGTTCAAGAAAAAGCCAACAAGTTGGTTATTGGATAATGGCTTTTATAGCGTTCATGAATTAATGGAATATTATAAAAATTTATGATGACATGTACTTAATTTTCACATTTATTTTATAGTAAATACTAAATAATTTTATATATATATATATATATATATTTTTTAATACGTATCTGGTAATACAGAAACGTATGTTACTACCTATTAGAGGTACCCAGCAATCTACACAACAAAAAAAAAAAAAAACCTATTGTTTAAATGTGTTTTTCTTTTTTGGTTTGTGGTAAGAAATTAACGCTTATTATTATTAGTATTTTTGTGTAAATTATAAATTTTAAGGTTTAATTGAATTAGATAACTAATGCATCATCATCATCATCTCAGCGTTAATCCCGGTCGCATCCGTAGCTTTTCAGCTTTGGAGTCTAGGGTCCGCTTTTACTAATTTACATGCTGAATTTGGCTAAACTTCGATATTTTCCGTGAAGCGACTGCCGTCTGACCTCCACAACCCGTAGGCGATATCTAAAGCATTGTAATTAGACCAATTGTTAGACTTTTGAGGGCTCCAACTACCGGTAACGACTGTCACTAGATGTTCGTATGGCAACCGGGACCAACGGCTTAACGTGCTTTTTGAGGCACGACCAGACCACTGCAAATATTCATGTTCATGCATACAAATATTTGCACTGTGCGGGGATCGAACCCGCGCCTCCTTGCGCAACGGCCGCGTTCGCTACCGCTACACCACAGAGGCGGTCAATTAGATAACTAATGGAATTAAATAAAAATCGAATTTCAATATTTGTATACCATTATTTTGTTTTAGAATGTGTAAAGCTTAAAAGTGTTTCGAATTTTCGTTTCGACATTCATACATATATAAATTTTTATTCTAATTGAATAACATACCGTTCAGTAAATAACCCATGAATAATCCATCCAATGTTAGCCTGAATATTTTTGGGCCAGCTTTTTATGAAACAAACTAAATCAACAGCTAGAATACTATGCAAACAAATCTAAATTCATTGCAATACCTTTTGCGAGTTCAACAATATTATGATAGTAACAATACTGAGTGAACATTTTTTTTTAAACCTATTAAACATTCCTAATGGTTAAAACACCAGCTTCTCAAGTATGAGTGCGCTGGTTCGCTTCCAGGTCAGGTAAGTACCAATATAACTTTTCTAAAGTTGTATGTACTTTCTAAGTATATCTTGGGCACCGATGACTGAAGGTGAAGGAAAATATCGTGAGGAAACCTGGACTTTATAAGTCTGAAATCGCCAACCCGCATTGAGCAAGCGTGGTGATTACGCTCAATCCTTCTCTGTATGAGAGGAGACCTGTGCCCAGCAGTGGGATGATAAAAAAAAGTTGAAGATAAACATTCCTACTTTATGTTATAAATAACATAGTTTTTATAGATGGATGAATGCATGTTTGTAGATATTTCTAGAATAAAGTACTGAAGGGATTTGCATGATATTCGGTACACTGATAGTACCAAGATAGGTAGGAAGTAGGCACCAGGATTACACATAATATACTTTTTATGTTGATATTCCCATGGATCGATTCCATGGGAATCTCATCAACATGTGCTGATGTAATCGCGGGGCGCAGTTGCTGAGTCATAAATTACCTTAAAAGCTTCGCATTATGATTGAAAGTACGTTTGTAACGCAATTAGGGTTCAGGACCCTAATTGCGTAAAACACTATTGCTATCAGTTGGAATCCTTTCGCAGCATATTGCTAATCCATTGCTCCATATGTTCGAAAATTTGTCTACTCCACAACGTAAATAACGCAATGAATGTTGTTGAACTGTCAAAATGAAACCCATTGCTATTGCTATTTTGTGTGTTACGCAATTACCCTACAGATTCGAATAGACAATTTATCGTTAATTTAAATTAGTTTCTTGTTCGAATATAATATCATTTCCTTCAAATCAAATCCAATCAAACCAAAGCATTCATTTCAGATAAACCAACCAGTTATAGGCACTTTTGAATTGTCAGAAGGTCGGTCAGTCACTAAGGTGAAGCTAGTCGCCCATTCCAAAGAGTAGGTACCTATGGAGAAGAACGGTTAAGAAACTCCATGGACACACTATTCAATTATCAAGCTATTGATACAAATACTTGATTACATCATTTAATGTTGAAATCAACCGTGTGAGAACGATGCAGAAATATATTGTACGCTAAGAGCGTCCATTATGGAAAACACAAAAAATATAATAAAAAATAAAACAACAATTCAGAAATTAAAATAAGCCGTGGCAGCTAAGAGATAACCAGTCCCCTCTGACGGCGTCCGTTCACGAACATGACGTATGGATCAGCATCATTCAGCGTAACCATATTGAAGGGAACCTAATGACCCAACACACACGCCACCACCAGCGAAAAATGACATACTCTCAACAGCCAGATCACAATCAAGTTAATAAAAAGACTAACCCAACAAATAGATGCTTTACAGCAAGTGCATTGTGCTCACACGTGTAAGAAAGAAAGAAATTGAATCTATACAATGCAAAGATAGTTTTGTCCAAGGTTCAGCAGCTCCAGCTTGTTTTATTATGTCTGGATTATTACGAACAGATGTACTTATTGTGTGCAAGCTGTTCATTGAAAGAGCATTTACTTGTATTCGTAGTATTGTTATTCGAGCGTAAAAGCAAAAAAAAAAAAATATTTTGTAGTTGAATGATTGCGGTAAAAAGCAAGATTAAAGTAAAAGTACTTGAAATTTCTGACTTTAATTTCGATTTTACAGTTAAAAATATAAGCTTTAATATAAATATAAAAATATAAAATTAATTTTATACGTACTTATTTTTAAAAAAATAAGTTGGTAGTGTGTTCAACCGCGTCGTTCATTTCAAATAAGCAACGGAGTTTGATACGGTTTTCATCTTCATTATGTGGAAAAAAAACCGAAATGTTTGTGTGTATATAAATATCGTTAATAATCATGAATATTATAAAGAAATCTCGACGTTATGTAGACGATGCGAAGCAGGGTATTGTAAATCGAGCATGTCGCCAACTTCTCTTAAGGTATGTTTTTTACAAACAAAAACAACGTCCGTATGAACAAATCTAAAATACCTCGAATTTCCCTCTTGGGGGTCATTAGTTTCAAGCGAGTAAGTACTTTCGTACCCCACAGAAAATGTATTAGGAAAACAAATTAGGATTAAAGTACCGGTTTTTAATCCCTATCTGTTTTTTCCTGATGAATTACGTATTTATCAGTGCCACGTTTTTTCGTAAAGCTACGAGTACGAATGTTGTAGCAGGTTGCTACGAAAAATCATAGCACATATTTTCATTGATCTTTGAACTTTATGTACATTGGAATGAATTGAAATGGAACTCCTTCTGTTCTGTTTGGTATGCCTATATGAAAAAGTTTAGTTCAGTACGCTTTTAGTTAGAAGGTATAAGATTGCATGGGACGCCTTCTTGATTAACGGTGAGGGGAGAATTCCTGGCTTCAAGCGACCTTCAACCATTTAGCGAAAGAAGATTAATCATCTACCCACGTATTTATACATACAGAAAGAAATAGTCAAGTTACTTCAACAAAAACATTCTAGAAAGAACAATAAGAATTTTCGGCGTAATATCTAAACACTGGTCATGTATCCCAAGCACCTTTACGAAAAGCTATAAAAAGAAACTTCATTACTCCGCTGTCGTAAACCTTAAAGAACATAATACTTGCTTACAAACTGTTAACGTCCCACATTACAGGCTGTTACAGAATCCTTTAGATCAAATGTGCCGGGGACGCCTTCGAAGATGGGCCTATAAAAATGATAAATTATTCTTAATATAATATTTGAGGGAGTTCTAAAGTCACACGGAAGTATAAGGCGATACACACAAATGTTATCTACATCTGTAACACGGACACTGGACCCGTGGATTATTTTGCTCATGCCAGGCGGTAAGTTCTAAATTTGTTACATTTCCATCATTTTCGTTGCATTGCACCTTTTATTAGCATGCAATGCTTAAGCAAACCTTAGTTGAAAAACTGTAATATAATTATTATTTCTCTATTCAAATATCACATATAAAATCTTTCGATTTATTTATATAATTATATTTAAAATAAACAAAACTGCGTGGGAAAACAAACGAAACGGGAGGGCTTATTTCGAGCAATTTATGAGTTTTACGAACATTTTTATTTTAAAAAATAAATGTTTCTTTAACAAAATTTATCCTGGATTGATATAAAAATAGAGAGTGTTTGTTTCTTTTATTAAATTTTTGTTTGTTTTTCCCTTTTTAATAAAGGAACGACTCCTTTGAGTATAATGAATTTGCTAATTTGAGGTATTAAGGTAGCTTCCCTCCAGGATCCGTCTTATTTAACCACACTATGTAATAATTGTATGTGTATTTTAGTATATGAGGTCACTTTTTCATATTTTTCTCTTCGTGTTCCCACACACTGGTCCACTGACAGAAATTTATTAGAAAATAAGCAGTACCTTTTTACTCAAATTATGGTTTAGTAGTTTCCCTATGCTTTTACGGTGTGCACATAGATAATTATATATATAAGTTGTCTTATATGTACAGCCTGTGGATCACGTATGCCCAGCGGGCATACAGTGATCTGCGCGTACAATTCTATAACACGTTCAGGGTGCTCTTGATGTTGCCCTGGTGCTGTAGCGCGTGAGGGATGTTCGCGGAGGCGAAGGTCGATAGGATCGCCGCGATCATGCGGGAACGTTGCACTTCTATGAGGGAACGCTAGCGCTCTCCTCCAATGGCAGCCTAAATGTGTTTTCAGACCTTTGGGATTCTCGATTCTCCAGACCCACTTCAGTTAATGTAATACTAACTTTAGGCTAAACTATACTTTTACGAACATTATATGGACAATTTGTCTGAAACAAAATTTTTGAATTTGAATAAATAATTGTTTGTTGCGTTTGCTCATTTTATGGAATGAGCGCATCTGTTTTCGCTGTCACTTGTCATTTATATCTCTGTTAAAGTACTATAAAGTTGCTTAACTATTTCTCTTCAACATTCAGGGCCCGTTCACGAGCTTGAGCGACAACGTGGCTTTCGATTCGAGTTATGTTGAGAAACGTACGCGCGCGTCACACGTCGCCGCCTGTCACTTCGCAAATCTCATCGCGGTGACACGAGGCATGCTCTAAGCAACTTATTTATTGATTCCCCGCTGTTACCATCGGAAGACGTCTGTAGTAAAAGTCGCGCTCACGGTCACGAATATTTCGTTCTCATCTCTAATGGTTTGGCTCTACTTCAGTTTACCACTACTATGTATTTTTATTTTAAATTAATGAATAAAACAACTCATACAACATAAATTGTTTAATAAATAATAAATTGTTTGTCAGCTTTGAACATCATTTTTATAATAATTTTCCTTAATTCTAAATAACACTGTTGTATAATTTGCCTGAACTAGGTAGAACCTGAGAACCTGTGCTTCGGGCGTAAAAGTGCAAGTACATAGGTAATAGTGTAGTTATAGTTAAAAAAGATACAATTATTACTTACTAATAAAAAAAAAAACGAGCGTAAGTTCGCAAAAAAAAAAAAACCAGCCGCTGTGAATTGTAAAGTAGATAGTAACAAGTATTCCCCGTTTTGCATAACTTTCCATGGGAATTTATTATATATATTTATTATTACATACATACGCTTCCCATTCAGTATGCTAATGCGATAGTGTACAGTTAATTTACAAATTACATTTCACATATAACGCTACTTTTGCGTACTCTGAATAAGTTATATTTCTGTATTTTAACTGCCTAAAAGTATATTTTATTAATTGAATCATTTTTACTTAAACTTTTCTTTCATTTTTACTCTGTGCTTCTAACACAACTCTCTAGAGCGTCGACACCCATTGAAAGGAAAAAGAGCGGTCATTTTTTTTGCTACGGACCACATTTTCTGTTAAATAAGCACATGGCCCCTAAGAGCAGGAAGACATTATATAAGGCCCATAAAAATGATATAGTATTCTTAATCTGAAGAAAACGTTAGTGCCTTCTAAGCAGAAGTAAAGTAACAGGCAGGTAGCTGGACTGTATCATTTTTGTAGAGAAACAATGTTTCCAGAATACCTATGAATATTTCACAATACAAAGGTCTTAGTTGAAGAAGTATATGGGCTTTTATTAAAGTTACCGGAATGGTGATATATTTTTTTTAATGCTTGCTAATAAAATTGGGCTTTTTGTTTTTTTCATTTTGTTGTGGATGTGAAATCATCAAATGACCTATCCAGCTGTGGGTGGAGCGGAATGGCGTGTCAGACTTTTACTGACTAAAACCCACCCATGTTCCTTCACTTGCCTTTGCGCCAGGGCCACTGTTTCACTTTCAACTGGAACCAGGCATCGGCCTGGTCCTTACCGGGCTGCGACCTGCCCACTGATCCCCACCCGCAAGTCCGCTCGGTTGCCAGGAGTTTGATGTTGTCTCCGGACTAGGGCGTCTAACATTGGCCTTGTATTCAAATCAATCAGTCGGGAAACTCACGCGGGAATTCTTTAGATAAATTATAAACTTTTCCGTACTTTGTTTGCCGTTGAATGTTTGGATTGCTGTTAAAGTTAGATTTATTTCTTTAATTATATTCCTTTTGAGAAAATTGATGTTCTTAAATAAAAAAATATAAAGACAAAGACTATATTCATAGAAATGTGTACTATGAATATAGTTAGGTGGTTTAAACCAGCGTATAAATCACTACTAACCACTCGTTTCACCTTATCAAGTAGGTAGCCAAATGAACTTGGCAGACTTAATAAATAGACAACACATTTATACTAAAACGTAACGTTTACTTAATGTTCTAAGATATGATTTAACCTGAAATTCATCAAAATTTCTAACATCGTCTCTATTCCTATCTAATATTCCCTTTATGTCTTTTAGGGTTTTTTCCTTCAGGCTTTAATTATTTTGAATTTGATTTTTATTAATATTTATTTGCTTGAGTATAGTTTTTATTCATTCGAATGCTAGCATGGTTCGCTGACATGTTCTGTGTCTCGTAATATTAACTACTTCGCATAGCTATTATCGCTCACAATGGGCCTCATACGATGGCTCAGAGTCACACAAAGGGCAATGGAAAGAGCTATGCTCGAAGTTTCTCTGCGTGATCGAATCAGAAATAAGGAGATCCGCAGAAGAACCAAAGCCACCGACATAGCTCTTCGAGTCGCTAAAATTGAGTGGCAGTGGGCTAGGCCCATTGCTCGTCAAACCGATGGCCGATGGGGCAGTAAGGAGTTCTGAAGTGGCGGCCACGTACTGGAAGACGCAGCGTAGAGAGGCCCCCAACAAGGTGGACCGATGACCTGGTTAAGGCCGCGGGAAGCCGATGGATGCGGGTAACACAAGACCAGTCATTAGGCCTTCGTCTAGCAGTGGACATCTATAGGCTGAAGAGGAAGAAGAAGAAGATAGCTATTATATGCATACCTGTTAAGATCAGCGGTGGCCTAGTGGTAAAGGCCGCAGCTTACAAATGGTAGGTCGTAAGTTCGAAATCCATCAGGGGCTTTATTTTGTGTAAATTATTTCATCACCACTGCTCTCAAAACAGTAACGGCTCTTTATTTCCGCGAATTAATTCGAACTTCTCCAAAATTTGGTATTTTTTTTTATAAATTTTAATCTGGCGCTTGACCGCAATCCCGCCTGATGGTAAGCAGTGACGCAATCGTTGATGGTAAAGCGGACTAAATTATTAAAATTCTATTCACTCTAGCCTTGAAGACAACGATGTACGAGGGAATAAAGGAGGAGGCGAAACGCTTCGTCCGAATCGTAGTGGTGTTAACAGCGTAAGAGTGAAAACTCGCCGTACGACGGGTCGTCCGATGGTGGAACGGAGATGAGGGAATTAAATCATGCAATACCCTCGCACACTTCCTAAAATGCATCCTATAGAACACCCAAAGAAAATTGAAAAGATTTTTTTTTTAAATGTGACAGCAACATTTTTGACGGTATTATTGTGACCGAATAGTGATGCGACCGCGTGCCGCGTGCCCTGCTCCCCTTCTTCCGTGCATGTATTAAATTACCTCTTTTCGCCTCTTAAATCATATTCATTTTTTTGAGGGCCTTTTTTTAAGTTTCGCCCGGCTAATCAGTTCAAAAAAACAATCCTGTCCGATCCGTGAAGGAATTATTAGGCATCGATAATAATTCCTTCACGGATCGGACAGGATTTTCTTCACATTATGAATAATTGTATACCTGATGGTGTTCCGCCGGCAAAGATCAATGAGAATTGAATGACTTGAAGATGAAATAGAAAAAAAAATTAAAAGAGGGATTCCGCCTCAGTGCTTAGTTTTCTATATAAGAAAGTCTTGTGTAAAATTTCATGCTATTGTTACGAATGCACCTTATGTCGAGGGCATAAGGTTCAATATCGCGTGACATGCAGTGCGTAACTTTTAAGCCCTTTAACTCTAGATTTAGACATCGTATAGGTGCAATATAAAAACGCATTTCTAGATTTAAGGTGGCCTATCGAATGGTACAGGTTTCATCAATTTTGTCAACTAAGTGACGACATCGAAATTTCTAGAAGCCCGTTTCCGGGAATTACCGTAGGTACTTACCGAATGTACTCGAAGTTATGCGCTATTATTATTACGTCTAGACGACTCTGGAATGTTCGATCAGCTGGACTATATATAGCGCCGTGACGCCGGCGCCCAGTCAGTCTGCATTCGACTACCGATACGAAAACAGCGACAATTAAGAAGCGATCTTTGAGAATACCTACTGCGACAACTGTAACGAGAACATTGAGTACTACGTGAAGAAACATTTGTAGTGTTATTGTGTGTTTATAACACGGACTTCGTGGACGTAAGTGAAGACTTCGGTGCAACGTCAGCAACATTCTACTTGGCATTGCCTACAATCGACTGTACCTTCGTTGCCAATAAACTTCGTAACCCTTAACCGGTATTTTAGTACCCCTAGCCCGTAACAATTGGTGTCAGAAGCGGAATGCCGGTCACGCCAAGGGAAGACGAAAGAGTTCGCACGCGACGACAAGCAGCGATGGATTTGGCGCGTCAAGAGGAAGAATCGCTTAGTGTCCCTGCACCCATAGACGATGCGGCCGTCGTAACACCGACGAATGTGAGTGCGCCTAGTACCACCACTATTGCCGGAACCAGCGGATGCGATTTATCGGCATTACTGGCTCACTTGACGGCGCAAATAAGGCTGAGCATAGCAGAATCCCAGGCAGAAACCCAGGCGCAAATAAAAGGTATGGCAGAATCCCAGGCAAAATCCCAGACAGAAATCCAGGCACAAATCAAAAATGTAGCAGAATCCCAGGCAAAATCCCAGGCAGAGATCCAGGCAAAAATAGATAAATCCCAACAACTGGTATTAGAACTAAATGAAAAGTGGAATAAAACCAAAGAAGAGGTCAACGAGCTTAAAATAAAAACAGAACAACAAGATGCGCGTATGGACCAGCAAGATACGCGCATAGACCAGCAAGATGCTCGTATAGACAATCATGATGCGCGTTTCGAGAAACTGGACAATACCATCATGGAGTTTGGGAAAGAAATAGAAAGAGTACAAAAAGGAGGTATTAAAGGAGTGATGCCTGTACCCAGTGCTTTTCCGACGTTCCAAGTACCTCATTTTGACGGAACAACGTCATGGGTGGCCTTCCGTCTACAGTTTGAGAAGGTCGCCAAAGGCAACAATTGGGACGACGATCAAGCACTAACGGCCCTTATGCTTGCTTTGCGTGGTGATGCCGTACGAATTCTCGAGAATATTTCCGGCGATTGCAATACTCTAGCGTGTCTGTTAGAAGCGTTGGAGACTAGATATGGAGAGAAACATCTCGAACATGTCTACAGGGCCCAACTCCGCGACCGCACACAGAAGAGCAATGAGGGTCTGCAACAGTGGGCAACGGAAATAGAACGTATGGTTCGCAAGGCGTATGCACCAACACCGGGACTGATTGACGCTACTACTCTGCGATTCTTTACTGATGGGATTCGAGATGCAGAAGTCAGAGCTGCAGTACGTCTGGGTCACCATCAGACCGTGAAGGCAGCCTTGACACATGCTCTGGAGGTGGAAGCTGTACGTCAAGATGGCCGACAACACGACCGTATTCGAAAAGTGACCGCACAAATAAAAGCCCGACGAGGACCAACTTGTTATGAGTGCGGTGATAAGGGGCACATTCGAATCGATTGTCCCAGGAAGGCTAAGGGAAGAAGTACTTCTTGGGCACGTAAAGACGCAGAGGTGTTGCTGTGGCGCAAGCGCGACGCCAAAGTCGAGCCCGAGCACCCGAGCGAGCGCGTCGATTGGCGCGAGCGGAGCGATCGGAGTGGGCGCCGCGAGCGACCCGCTGAACGAGAGCGGGTACGTGTCAAGGACCGGGAACGCGAACGTTCCGGCAAGCGAGAACAAGAGCGCGAGCGGTCGCGCGGAAAGTCGTGGAGTGCGGCGGAAGCAAGGCGGGACAAGGAAGTCGAGGACCAGGCGCGTAAGAAGAAGCGCCTCGAGAAAAAGGCAAAACGAAAGGTCCGCCGCCGCCAGATTAGTTCAGGTAGTACGGACCGAGGTGAAGAACGCAAACAGGAAAAGAAAGAGAACGTAAGGATTATCCAGGTGAACGCTTTGGATGAAGACTGGGATAATCGATCATTGGAAGAGGCACAAAGGGAAGATAGTGACTTGAAGACAGTAATCGAATGGAAGAAACGTGGCCAGAGGCCCGCTTGGAGTGAAATATCAGCGCTTAGCCCAACAGCAAAAAGTTACTGGGCTCAATGGGACAGCCTGATAATTGATAATGGAGTTCTGAAGAGGAAATGGGAATCACCTAGTGGACAGGAGGTCGCCTTACAGATAGTTGTCCCCTGTCATAAGGTCGCGTCGGTGCTAAGGCAGGTGCACGACGGAGTATCCGGAGGACATCTAGGAGTGAAGAAAACCCTGGAAAAGGTGAGAAAAAGATTCTATTGGATGCATTGCCGCGAAGACGTAGAGGACTGGTGTAGAAAATGTGTAGCCTGCTCCTCAGTAAAGGGACCGCAAACGAGGGCCAGAGGTCGGCTGAAAGTGTACAATGTTGGTGCACCATGGGAAAGAGTTGCTGTCGATATAGCTGGGCCATTCCCTATTACTGAAGAAGGGAATAGGTATATCATCGTCATGCAAGACTATTTCAGCAAATGGCCAGAAGCTTTTGCAGTACCCAACCAAGAAGCTCATACTGTCGCCAAAAAGCTAGTTCACGAGGTGTTCTGTCGATTTGGCGTCCCCTTGGAGTTACACTCTGATCAGGGTAGAAATTTCGAGTCTTCACTGTTCCGAGAGGTTTGCCAACTACTCGGGATACATAAGACTCGTACAACACCATATCACCCTCAGTCAGATGGAATGGTCGAAAGATTCAACCAGACGCTAGAGAATCATTTGGCCAAAGTAGTGGAAGAACACCAGAGGGATTGGGACCAATACATCCCACTCTTCTTAATGTCATACCGCTCTGCAACACATGATAGCACAAATTGTACACCGGCGAAAGTCAACTTCGGCCGAGAAATTAGACTACCCATAGATGCACTAACCGGAACACCACCCGATACCCCTATCCTAGCCGTCGACTATGTGGCCGACCTACGACGTAAACTAGATGGAATACATGAGCTAGTGAGAGAGAATGGTCTGAAAACCAGCGAGAAAATGAAGATCCGATACGACCGCAAAGCTAACGTGCCCGGACTTGAAGAGGGAACTTTGGTATGGTTACATAATCCCATAAGGAGAAAAGGAAAGAGTCCGAAATTCCAAGCCAAATGGGAGGGTCCGTACACGATAGTTACGAGGATAAACGATGTCACCTACCGGATAAAGAAAGGACCTAGAGGGAAGCTGAAGATCGTACACGTAGACCGCCTAGCTCGCTATTATGGATCAAATCATGCTCGGGACGAGCACGACTAAGAAGGGGGCAATGTTACGAATGCACCTTATGTCGAGGGCATAAGGTTCAATATCGCGTGACATGCAGTGCGTAACTTTTAAGCCCTTTAACTCTAGATTTAGACATCGTATAGGTGCAATATAAAAACGCATTTCTAGATTTAAGGTGGCCTATCGAATGGTACAGGTTTCATCAATTTTGTCAACTAAGTGACGACATCGAAATTTCTAGAAGCCCGTTTCCGGGAATTACCGTAGGTACTTACCGAATGTACTCGAAGTTATGCGCTATTATTATTACGTCTAGACGACTCTGGAATGTTCGATCAGCTGGACTATATATAGCGCCGTGACGCCGGCGCCCAGTCAGTCTGCATTCGACTACCGATACGAAAACAGCGACAATTAAGAAGCGATCTTTGAGAATACCTACTGCGACAACTGTAACGAGAACATTGAGTACTACGTGAAGAAACATTTGTAGTGTTATTGTGTGTTTATAACACGGACTTCGTGGACGTAAGTGAAGACTTCGGTGCAACGTCAGCAACATTCTACTTGGCATTGCCTACAATCGACTGTACCTTCGTTGCCAATAAACTTCGTAACCCTTAACCGGTATTTTAGTACCCCTAGCCCGTAACACTATTAAATCTAATTTAGACGTTGTGTTGTCTACCAGCCAACTTGGGGTGTTTATAAAGCAGAAGATATTATTAAGGTTCTGAGTCGTTTTAAGGCCTACCATATCAAATCTAATCAAATCAAAAGTCATTTATTAAAATTAGGCTGAGAATCAGCACTTTTTGAACGTCAATATTACATAAGACAGTTCTCCAAAACGCCCACCCATCGACACTTCCTAGTGCTTTCGCTGAGAAGAAGAAGTGGCGGAAGAAACTCCCCAGCAGTACAGCTGTCTGTTAATTTAAAAAAAACACATGACTTTATTCAATACCATGTATAGTGATGAACACAAGAAAATAAAACTACAATGAAATTATTGAAAATATGCCAGCTACCACGCCAAAATGCCAGCAAAGCAAAACAATATATATATATATATATATATATATATATATATATAAATTATTAACCCTCAGGCATAAAGGGCGTAACAACTTACATATTTATGTATTGTAAAAAAAGTGAATTATATGAACTCATATAACGTGTCAGTAAGCTAATTCCGGACAAAGAACACAAACATTGTCCTGAGTTAATCAGAGTGACCAGCTATTCTTATCATTTAAATAATCATTTACGGTGTAGCGGTGTAACGCGTCATACTGACGTCACGCGAATCCTGCATCTCGCAATCAGAGTTTTCTGTGCAACTAACACGCATACAAGTTCACCACATAAACCGATGGGCAAAGTGGCCCACCAGACAACTAGTCTGGTTGGAGGATCCTCCCTTTTCTATGGAGGATGAGTGAACTTTACTCCCTGTTCCTCATTCCTCCACAACGGAATAATATGCCGTTGAACAAAGCTTGGATTTGATTTGTGCTTTAAACTCATTGTAAGACAAGTCTAGCAAAGCAGAGGGTATCTTGTTATAAAAAGTCATAAGGTGAACTGATGACCTAGTAATAGCCGGAGGAGTCTAATAGGTGCGAAAAGTAAAAAGGAGTCGAAATGGTGGTGCTACTGCCTCCCCAAATACCGCTGCTTCGACTGATCGGCTGTTTACAAGACTCCACCTAAGTCCAGCAGTGGACATGTTTTGGCTTAAAACATGATAATGATGATAACAGTTCTACTATCAATTTCGATTACTAAATCCTGGTAATACTTGTAACGGTACCTACAAACGCCACAGGCGACCAACGCGTCATACTGACGTCACAAAGATTGTACATTTCACATACAGAGTTTACCGTGCAACTAGGATATAACGTATCACACCATTAAGAGTTGGGCAAGTGCCCACCAGACACATGGTCGGAAAATCCTCCCTTTTCTATGAATAATGAGTGAACTTTACACCCTGTTCCTCGTGACTCTAAATACTTAAGTTTAAGCTACAATACTTACGACTGGGTCCGTCTTGTGCCTATCATTGCGTTTCATCTATTGAAACTCAATTACGTCCCAAATTCTTTATCCCTTATTCAGCCATAGATTTTATTGAATACAGACAGATTTCGTTTCAAAATATATTGAATACCCACAGGAATTTGCAAGTATCTCCATTGAATAATATCTGTGTAGGTATAAATCATTTTTTCGAAGACAACAATAGGAAAATGGGACGAAGACTAGTATTCCGATATAATTTATTTTTGTGGTCACCAGAATTTTTCAATGATATCAGGTTTTCAATTATGTTCATTGAAAGTATGTTTAGTGAGCAGGATCTCAGTTATAATATCACATCAATGATAGCCGGAAACTATGGTTTAACGTAATTTTCGAGACACATAAGGGTCTCGGTCACCCATCCATGCATCAACTGCAGCAAACGTAGCTTAACCTGATTGATGGACTTATGCTTCTATTATTATTTACCCATAAACCATATCGGTCAAAATTGTAATCTTATAATTTTGGCCGATATAGCTTATCAATTATATACCTATCAATTAGGAAGTAAGGAAGATTCCTTACATCCTCTTATATCTCCAGATGGGTATATTATTAATATGAATTATTATCTATCAATTGTTAGTTAATTATTGATGACGTCAATTTGCCGCTCTCTCGCCAAGAGGAAGCCTGTTTCCCAGCAGTGGGAACATTGTAGGCTCATTATGTATGTCCATTTGCCTATTCTACATAATTAAATAAAAATTCTGCTGTCATTGTTTAAAAAAAAACTGTTGGTATTAGAATCATCATTTGACCAATCTTCGCACTTAAATGTGTATCTATCAAATTAAAAGGCGAAAAAACGTCGATCCGATTTGAATAAATACATGTTTTATTTCTGTAATTTTGTGCTAAAAGGACGCTAAATGTTTTTTTTTTTACCGGAAAAAAGAAAAAGTAACCACTTCTCGAGCTAATTAAAATGACCGGCTTCAAAAATTAGTCATTTTCAATGAGCTGAGTGGAATGACAAAAACCTGTTGTCTTTTGTTTTAATGTTAATTTATTTAAGTATGCTTTTAACCTAGTTTTTTTAAATGTGTAGTAATTTTGTACTAAAATAATATAAAATGGCGTAAGATGAAAGGAATTTTAAAGCTAAAAAGATTCTTATCTTGTTTTGATTCGTTCGTAAGAACTAGAGTATCAAATAACCTACTAAATACATTGAGTTTATTGATATCTATCCATAATTTCATATCCATAGAGAATAATAATATAGATAATGACAATCGAAATGCGCAAGTTTTGCACAAGTAAACCAATAAATCAGCAATCTCCTTACCAAATTTTATGGAATGGATTCGATAAAATTTGGTAAGGAGTGATACTATCTTTGGGAAAGACGTACCCAAGCTACTTTTTGTCTCGATAGCAAATTCCCGAGGGATCTAGTAAGATACATAATTAAAACAGTTAGTTACTGCTTCATTCATGTTTCTTAAAGACCAAACAGTAATAATAAGGTTTACTAAGTACATCTACGGTTCAATCGTTTCTGGCTTGTTATCCAGAGACTTGTGCCAAGGTGTCACTTAGTAAGATCTACACTACATGTCATTGGAATTACGCGGTTCTGCCAGAAATTGGTTGGAGTAAATAGGGTAAACTGGCACTAGTGAGCTTTGGATTAAGAATTTGACACTTTAAAGTGTCGCAGTATTTAAATTTATGCCTTTTCGCCCTGGTCAAGCATAAAGGATTTTTATGAGCGGCATGTAAAGTAATTAAATTACTGATTTAATGACTTTACATGCATGCAATACTAATAAAAACATTTTAGGTGGAACTTTAAAAAATCCTTTTTATTTCTTCTTTTTAATTTTAGTAACTATCTTACGTCTTGCAGTAACATTGTAAAAAAAATGTGTGTTGCTAAGGGCAGTTTTTTTCACGTTGGCTTGATGCATACGTTGAAAATGGCGCTAGCTATTGACAAAACCAAAAAATGGTTGTTTTGAATTACAATGAGAAAATAATCGGTTTTAATTATCATAAGTACGTTATGTACGTTACGCAAAACATCAAAATGGCCGAACAGATTTGGACACAATATTGATGTTTCCTGGGTAAAAAAATGATTTTATTTAGTCCGTCATTCAGATTATAGAAAAATATTGGATACGTATATTTTGTTTTATCAAATTAATAAAAATTGACAAATATAAAAGGCATCAAAGATCAGGAGTGGTGGCTGGTGACGTCACTGCTTGCTAAAAAGTGTAGCTTGCAGTGACGTCACACAAGTTTTCAACGCACTGTGTCGTCTTCATTTTTTGTTTATATGAAAAAAGAAAAAAATATGTGTCTAGTATTTTTTGGAAATCTGACTGACGGACTAATTAGTTTTTTTAGTCAACTACCCTATTAGGTACATGGACTCTGGAGGAGGTACCTGTAATAAACAGGAAAGATTCTTTTTATCCCTGGAATATGTTCCCTTAGGACAAATTCCAACCTCCTCATATAAAAGCTAGAAATAAAAATAAACAAATGAAATGTTATTATTAAAAAAGTATATGTTTATTTCTAAAACCATGTATAATTTACACACATAACACAAGTAATTTTTAATAATCTATTTAAAGCCATAACCTCAGTGCCCTTTACTTTACGTAAGTACAAAAAGTTTACATCGATTGAGCGATAAATTCATTCAAAAAGTTTTAGTACAAGTTTCGCAGATTTCACAACTTTGCCCTGTCATTTGTTATTAGAAAGATTATTTGATCCATTCATCAATCTCCTTCAGACATCGGGGTCCACAACTCTCGCCTCCAAGACGTTGAAGAAATAATGATGCTGTAATTATTGCAAGAAACCTGAATATTTTAAATAGTATATTTTCTTTGTGGCATCTCATTGTAGTTATAAAAAGCAGCTTGTCGTGAGGTTGTCAACTGTTTTTTTTTAATTATAACAAGTGAAAATCTTTTCTATCCGACAATATTAAAGCCAAAAGGAAGGGTTGCGATTTCAGCAATATAATTGTATTTTTTTAACATTATAAACGTGTGTTTGGCCTCGTTCCCGCCTGACGGTAAGCAGTGATACAATCGTTGATGGTAAAACGCGCTAGTTTATTAAGAAAATATTTATTCACTCTTACTTTAAAGACACTTCAATTGTAGTCAGACGGGTAGTCATATGTTCCATCATAATAACACCTACATTATATAACCCTTTTTTTAAGTAAATTGACAAACAGCTGACCTTAAATGACACGCTCTGATATAAACATTAAAACACACATACTACTACGCTGTAAAACAGATTCATCATCAACTTTTTTTATTATCCCACTGCTGGGCACAGGTCTCGTCTCATACAGAGAAGGATTGAGCGTAATCACCACGCTTGCTCATTGCGGGTTGGCGATTAATACAGAATACATATAAATATATAAGGATAGAATAGAATACTCTTTATTATGTACACCATATAGATTACAGAACATATAAAAATATTTTACAAAGGGTGACACAATGGCCGCTCGCTCGCAAGATCGCTCTTAGTTATAAGACCCCCCGTCTTATAGCTAAGAGCGATCTTTTACAGACAACCTTTGGATGGAATTCTAAGGGGAAGGATAAAGAAATAATGTAGGTAGTCTACAATGTACTATTTACATAGATTATACAATAAATCTATACGTTAAGTGTATCATACTAGTTTAAATAAATTTATATATCTAATTAATAAATATCATACAAGAGCACATAAAATATAATAATAAGTTTAAAGAGAGAGGAAGTGCTTTTTTATCATAGTTTTAAAAATAAACAGTGTTTGAGTACGTCTTACGGACACGGACAAGTCATTCCATAACCGAACTGCTTGCACAGTAAAGGATTTATCATTGAAACTAGTGGAATGCATTGGCATCTCTAATACCAGGTTTTCCGATGACCTCAGATAGAGATATTTCGTTTTTAGTTCTGATAATGCACAAGTAAATAGAATTGACTTTACTTGTTAGTATACATTATGTTAAGAAAACCCTGTCCGACCCATAAGGATAATAAAGGTTAGGTGAACACATGACCAAATATAATATAAATTTTTACGTAATCATCATAGTACCAAAACAAATGAATTTTGAAATAATCTTTTTTTCCCGCGAATTAATTCCAACTTCCCCGAAATTTGGTAAATTTAAAAAAAGTGACAACACCGGTATTATTATGAGCGAATAGCGATGCGACCACGTGGCGCGTGCCGTGCCGCCCGCCGCCCGCGGAAGGGTGCTTATAATATTTATTTTTTTACGAAATATTATTTATTTTTTAGGGGGATTTTTTTAAGTTTAGCCCGGTTTTGTATCCATTATTAGAATCAGTTATCGATACCTAACAACACCTTCACGGGTCGGACAGGGTTTTCTTAACATACTGTATAGGTAATAAAAATAATAAAACCAATAATGCTTGAGCATTATCGGGTAGATTTTGTTTATTAAATAATATCAAGTTACTATCATCCAATAATACTTATCATTTTACAAGAAAGTAAACGTACTTGATATTATCATTTGGTTATGCTAAATTCATTTAATGGAAGGACATTTAGGAGTTACAAGTCAAGTAGACATAATACGGTATTGAGTTATACGATGAATTATTTTACAAGGGACGATTTATTTATTCAAAAGAGTGTAATTACTTTTTCATTCATGCTCACAGAGTTTAGAATAAAAAAACCAATCGTGGGACTGACCGACAGGAGTGAAAAAGAGAAATCTGAATTTCACTTCAAAAAGAACAAAAACTTATACCCTTGACGCAATCTAAACCATTGTATACGCTATACAAACACACTATACATATGTATATCTCACTGTAGCGATCACGCTCACGCAAATTTAATGCTTTTTCCCCATCCAATAAAAATGCTCAACGTCGCTAAGAAGTTTAATAATTACAACTAAAGGATGGTGTCAAAAAGATACATTTGCTTCGACAGCAAATTTGTCTCTCATATCAAGTCTACGGGTATGAATGAAACTGCTGTTACATTTCGATAGAGACTGCACCTTTATGGGCTTAATGCGAGAGGAAATAAGTTGCCAAAACAAACGTTGTTCGTGGAAGCCCTCACAAATTATCCCACTTAATATTATAAATGCGAAAGTTTGTGAGGATGGATGTATGTTACTGTTTCACGTAAAAACTACTTGAAAGATTCAGGTAGAATTTGGCATACAAATGGTTTATAACCAGGAATAACACATACACATACTTTTGTCCCGATAACCCCGCGGGAGTGAAACTTACGCGAGTGGAACCACAGGGCGAAGCTAATTTACAACATAAATATGATAAGAAAAGTCAATCTGTTTATATTATTTCTACGAAGTCGCCAGGTAACAGTTCTGAGACGAGAGGGGCCCTCTTATTCCCTCTTTGCCGTAGCTTCTTGTCGTACTAACGCGGATCAAAGAGCGCAGCTTCGTAGATTAGTAGAGAACATTCATTTTATTCATGTAAAATATATCTACATTAATAAATTGAGTGTTATCTGCTAATCTAAGGCAATCTTATTTTAAGCTATTGCATAGCTTCTATCGCGGGCCTTGAGCGCGGGGACCGAATCCAGAAATTCCGTAACAAAAAAACCTCACGCTCCCCACTCCGACGGGCACGGAGGTGTGGCTTGAAGGCCGTAGATCGTCTAACGTCGTTTCAGTTCGGCAGTCTTCGGCACGGTATGTTTGTGTGCGTGCGACTACATCTTTTGAAAACAATTTATAGATTTTCAAAAAGAGCATGCATATTGCAGGGCGCGAACTCAGTTCTACACACTTGCCATGTTACTGATAGTCGCGATGTGCTAAACTTGCGATTAATTTTCTCTCTGAAATAGGTCTTCTATAGAGATATGTCATAGACGTCATCGACGTTGTCATGGCTACCTTAAAAACTTTTCATATAATTAATTATTAAGTACTTTTATTCAAATTAATTTAGTAGTGTTTTTATAAAATAGCTTTTTTTTTTAACGGAAAAGCTAAGATGAATGTCACGCGAATTTTTCATTGGACTTTTAAATTATTTATAATGTTGTTTACTAAATAAAAGCGCGTGATTTTATAGAGTAAAAAGTGCTCACGCGGCCGTTTTTCAACTGTGATTGCCGATATCCGCCATTATTGTGAAAGATTTTTTTAAAGAATTTCTATAATTTGTTACACGTGTTATTGGCAAAATTGTGGTATCTATCCACAGGGACCAGATCAAGAGTAGAAGTTGAAGTTTTTATTAAATAAAATATTACAGAAAGATGTCGGTGAACAATGTTAATACGAGTACATTTAAGTGTACGAGTTGTAATACTGTTATCTCCGAAACGAAACAACGAAAGTTTAATAAAAATATGCTCGTCGGCTTTTTCTGAGGAAGACATTGATGAGGCAAAAAAGTTATTGTTTGTTTCTACGAAGACAAGACAAAAACATGTATTGAGGCGTAAGAACAACAAGCAGAAAGACCTAAAATATACGATTACGGTGTTTAAAATCACGGATCCCGAACAATCCCAGTTTTTGTGGCATATGACCTTCACAAATTGCCACCAGTTTGCTTTAACTACGTAGAACGTACGTAAAGAAGTTGATGAAGGATTTATTAATTCTACGGTCAGATGTTAACGCAATCAGAAGTGATTATGTTACTAAAGATCAGCTCGAAAATATTAAATTGATAACAAATAATTCGACACCGACGCCGTTCATCATCAACAACCTTTTTATCGTCCCACTGCTGGGCACAGATCTCCTCTCATACAGAGAAGGATTGAGCGTAATCACCACGCTTGCTCAATGCGGGTTGGCGATTTCAGACTTATAAAGCCCAGGTTTCCTCAAGATGTTTTCCTTCGCCTTCAGTCATTGGTGTCCAAGATATATACTTAGAAAGTACATATAACTTTAGAAAAGTTACATTGGTACTTGCCTGACCTGGAATCGAACCCGCGCACTCATACTTGAGAGGCTGGTGTTTTAACCACTAGGCCACCACGACAAAACAGTGGGGTATATTGAAAAAGAACCTCGGAGTCTTTGAGTATATTTCGTGGTGCTCCCTGTGCGCCGTTTCCGAGTCAACGAAATACCAGTTGGTGGAGTCATAAGGATACTATAGCTGTCTTGCCTGCCCCTCAGTGCCCGGCCGGTCTTGCGATTGCACCGAAACAGCACACAATGACAGAGATTATAAGTAATAGCATAGACAGACCTTACGGAGGAATTGCCCTATTGTAGAGGAAGTCCGCTTTCTCAAAGGTATCAGTGTTGTTGTGTAATAGTGATCGTTTAGTTCTCACACGGATCGTTCTATGTTAGTTTTCTCATTTAACATGCTTACTGACTCGAGTGATAACTGTACTTGTAAAATTTGTTTCTAAAGTGTTTTGAATATGAATGAATAAATTGCATTTATAGTTATTTATTTAATAAAAGAAAAAATTGTTTTCTTATCGGTCACCACGCTCAAAAAGTGTAACTTGAATTAATATCAAAGAAAAAGAAATACTGCATAAATAAAATAAATTATTAATTATAATTGCATAAATTGATACAAAATGCTATGCAATAGCTTTACCGCGGCAGTCCCCGAGTGCCACACGTCTTTTTTTTTATCTTATTTTTAAGGAAATTATGTGTCTCAAAGAGATGCTCTGTAAATAAAACTTATGTAGATTAGGTCTAAGATTAAGTTTACTTTTGTGTGCAAGTTGTTTAAGATTGTTGTTGGAAAGATAATCTTTCCCACAACAATTTTAAAACATAATTAACCTGCGGAAACGTAGTGGTTTGTGCATTTGTTTAAAGTACTTGATACCTTTTTTTTCCCGGGTGGAAATCCTCAATGGATGTCCGCCGCCCTGGGGTGGGCGACGGGGTCTGTCAGACTTTTACTGACTAAAACCACGCCGGTGTCTCTTCTATCACGAGAGCGCGTGGGGATGCGGGAGTATAAATTATTCCACGGCCCCACATCCTTGTGCTGACCCGGTCTGTCCGGGTCTCGTCTCCTGCACGGGGTAATAGAGTGTTAAACTACCCCGTGCATCGCCTCTGAGGCGCGCGCCTCCGCCTCAGACAACCTCCATCAAATAGGGGCAGGGACTTCCCCAAGTCCTGCGCCCCTGAACCCATTCATGGGGGCCGGAAGAGGACGTTGTCCGCCCTTCCTCGACGCCCAGTGCATCTTCTGCAGCCCGGGAAGGGAGTTGAGATCTCCCTATTCCGTTCCGCAGCTTCCTTCTGCGACATCACGTCCTCGCAGAAAGACACCACCGCGTCCCATGACTCTGCGCTACCGACCATCCTCCGCACTACTGCCGGCAGTGTCAGGTCACCTCCTACTTCAGTTGTAAGGACACGGCGCTGCTCCTCCTAAGCTACACACTCGGAGAGCGTGTGCTGCGCCGTATTCTCCCCGCACTGGACACAGTGGTGGCACTGAGCGTCCTGCTCCCTGACTATGCAATGCAGGTACTTGCCGAAGCAGCCGTGCCCATCCATGCCATGCCATCTGCATCATCCTCGACAGGGAGCCGTTCCTTCTCCCGAGCCAGTCGTCGAGTACTGGCCGGATCGCCTCGACGGTAGTGAGACCACCGGTAGGGCGCATAAGCCTCTGCCGCCAGTCCGCCCACAGGACCTGACGGAGCTCTTTTCGGTGCAGCTCGATCTGCCGCTGCACCGCACTGGATCCCCGTGTCCGCTCTTCCTCGCGCCATCACAAAGACGCGAGTACTTTCGCCTCTAGGTCCCAGGGCGGGGATCCGGCCAGGACGCAAGCCGCCTCGTAGGAAATCGTGCGATACCCACGGGCGACCCTGACGGCCATCGCCCTCTGCGGCTTGCGCAGAATGGCGAGTGTTCCGGCCGTCAGGCCCATCGCCCACACAGGGGCCCCATACAGGGCCAAGAACCGCACGATTCCCTTGGTAAAAAGAAAAAAAAAAAAGGTAAATAAATAAATTTACCTTTTATTGTACAACTGTTTGTTTTCCCCAATAAAATAAAATAAAATAATTCATCTGGACCTTTTTATAGATATGCATATTTTGTAATGTTGTTGTAATAATTAATATTCAACGAAGTAAATCAATGTGTTGCTTTACAATGTTCACCACTTTATAAAGGCCGGAATTGAATGGAAACATTCTATTCAATTTGATCGTGATATTTCCTTAAAGCTTTGTTTTTCGAAAAATTCGCTTTCCGATTGCTGACAGGTATTCAAATACACCAATTGACAGGCGTTTGACCTTTTCACAGAAATTTCTTAAATATCATTACAATATAAAAATTGATACATAGAATTGAAATTGCGAGCCCGAAAAACGACCGTGAATATTTGTATTCTAAGAATGTCATCAATACACAGAACACGTAGAAAGGCCTAACATTAAGGGCAGACATTAAGAAAACCAACGACACTTTTTTTATAATTATAGACTAGTGCTTGACCGCACTGTTGGCAAACAGTGATGCAGTCGTTGATGGTAAAGCGCGCTAGTTTATTAAGAGCCTATTCACTCCAGAAAATTGAATGAAAATAGGAAAGAAGCTAGGAAAGAAGACGACAGTTAAGCGAGGTGATACAATGTTATACCCAACAACCCGACCAACGATGCTGCGCCAGATGGGGATTAACTTGGAGACCCTCCACGAGCAAACTCCCGACACAACAACATTTAGCGAATCGTACCCGGCACACATCGCAACACAACTGCTCAGACCCGTCCTCCGAAAGGCATCACCAGACATCATGCCGGAACACGATGAATCGCTTGGCGGCAAGACTTTGTCTGGTGGGTGGTAACTTCTGCCGGCAGCCGATGTTATGGCCTACCTCCGTGTGTCGAGTAGGATCGAGCGGACAATTTTTTGTTTGCACCCACTTTGGGTGGAGCTAAAGCGCGTGTAAGACTTTTACTGACTAAATCTCACCCGGGTTCTTTCACTTACTTGTGCGTCAAGGGGCACGGTATCTCATACGAATAATCCGTGGCCCTGGTAGGTATCGGTCTTTGTAGAATCCATCCTGAAGTGGTGATATCTCTTTGAGGCGAGCGTGAATCACAACGCGACGTCGACCCGGACCTGTTCCTTACAGGGCGGCGAGCTGTCCACTGCTCGTGGCCCGCAAGCCGGCACCTACGGTGGCTGGGAGGCCGATGTTGTCTGCCAACTAGGGTAACGGACAATTGCTTCATTACCATCATCATCATCAACAACCTTTTTATTGTCCTACTGCTGGGCGCAGTTCACCTCTCATACAGAGAAGGATTGAGCTTAATTAGCACGCTTGCTCAATGTGTGTTGGCGATTTCAGACTTGAAGTTCAGGTTTCCTCAAGATGTTTTCCTTCACCTTTTAATCAGTCATTGGTGTCCAAGATATACTTAGAAAGTACATATAACTTGCTTAGTACTATAACTTACTTTTACTTATACTTGAGAGACTGGTGTTTTAACCACTAGGCCACCACGACTTACCTATTGACGATTGCTTAGCTTCTCAAAAATAAATGTTCAGTAAAAGTTGTTATCTTTTTATAATCTCTATGTTTTCTAGTTTAGTCCAATTTTTTACTATTTATGAACACTCGTACCAATTCCAGTGTGATATCAATGAAACATTTTATATTTTGTTGGCCTGACTAGAGTGTGCCGATTTTTCGTAAACATTTTAGAAGTGAAAACTTCTCGTCAGAATATGTGACCTTCTCAAAATTTCGTAAGAGTTGACCGTCGGAGGTGTAGGAGGCGAAGTAATATCTCTCCCTCTCTTTCTACCGCACGGCGAAAATATATGCCTGCTCCTGCTGTTTATGTAATATAAATTGTCATGTTTGTGTACGAAAGCGCAAAAAATGAATATTGTATTTTACCACATATTTTTTTTTTCATTAATAATTATAAACTAGCGCTTGACCGCAATCCCGCCTGATGGTAAGCAGTGATGTGATCGTTGATGGTAAAGCGCGCCAGTTTATTAAGAGCCTATTAACCCTTAACTGGTATGGTGGGGGCCGCGCGGCCCCCACGCCTTAGAATTTCTTTGTTTTCTGCCAAACTAAGCATCGCCTGCAGCCGCCATTTTAAGTATTCTCATTACGTCGTCGGTCGCGGCGGGTGCCTGACGTACGGCGCTGCATCACTTAACGGAACACAGGTATGCACAAGTTGGGGTCCGCGCGGCCCCCACAATACCAGTTACGGTAGTTTTTTGCCTAGGCAAGTTCATTTATTTTGTTATTTTTTTACAGTTATTTTATCAACATGGCGAGGATTCTAAGTGACAAAACATTAGAAGAGATATTGAACGAAGATTTCGATGGCGAATCACTGATTGGTGACATGCCACTAGAACAATGTAGCAACAGTGAAATTATAAATGGTTGTGAAGATGCAGACAATAATGAGGACATAGATTCTGACATTCAAGCGTCTTCCACAGAGAGTGAAGATGAAAATATTGCAGGCCTTAGTCAATCCAGCTATTATGGTAAAAATAAATATAAATGGTCCAAAAATCCACCAGCATCTTCAGGAACTCGTCAACATAATATTGTAAGGCAAAGATGTGGTTTGATTGGCCCAGCTGCATCTAAAAGTGATTACTACCCAAGAATCGTTTGAATTTCTTGTTGATGATGACGTTATCCAAATTATAAACAACTACACAAATGAGAAGATTACCGAGAATTCGGAAAAGACTTCCACGGATGCATTTTCGACAAACTATGTATCTGTAACAGAGATGAAAGCTTTTATTGGTCTTTTGCTGTTGACAGAAGTATTCAAATCGGGACATGAAGACGTAGAATCTTTGTGGGCTACATACGGAACAGGTCGCACAGCACAAAAACACTATGTGATAATTGTCAAGACTGAATAAAGTTTCGTGACTGTGTCCGCGAGTCCTAAATTCAAGCGAGCTTGGTCCATGTTGATTTTTGTGAAATTTTAGAGATTTTTAGAGACTATAAAATGTTTTTTTTTAAAGTTCCTTTAACATAGATTAAGATAAACATTATTAGTTTTTATTATAACTTGCCAAAAGAAATTTTCATACTTTTTTTTGTAACGTAAAAAAAAACAATACTAAAAACTTGTTACTATTATGATATCTTTTATTGTATCTAAGTAAGAAAATTTATATAATTAAAAACAAATTGATAACATTAAATAAGCCTATTATTTATCATTTAAAAGCATTTATTTAAGTAAACAGTTAAAACTTGCTTGCTAGAAGCAATCATTCTATGGGGGCTGCGCGGCCCCCACGTTACCAGTTATGTATGTCAAATTTACGATACCAGTTAAGGGTTAACTCAGAAAAACTGAGCAAATAGGAAGGAAGACGGCAGTTGAGCGAGGTGATGCAATGTTAAACCCAACAACACGACCAACGATGCTGCGCCAAAGGGAGATTGATCTGAAGACCCTCCACGACCAAACTCCCAACACAACATTTGGCGCATCGTGCCGGGCACACATCGCAACACAACTGCTCAGACCCGTCCTCCGTACGGCTTCACCAGACATCATGCCGGAACACGACAAATCGCTTGGCGGTAAGACTTTGTCTGGTGGGTGGTAACTTTTGCCGGCGGTCGATGTTATGGCCTACCACCGCGATAAATAAATACCATATAAAACTAATTTTATTCTGATAAATTATTTCCGATCGCTAATGTTCAAGTTTTCACTTCTGCTGGCACTCCCAGAATACAAAACGTTGTATTAATATATTGCTGTTTTTTTTTTTAACGAATCCACAAAAATATATTTTAATGGTTTTGTTTTCACCTACATAAACAACCAAACCCGGAGAGACTACCTATAGACGACACAAATATTTGTTCCGTGTAGGAATCGAACCCACGACGCGCAGCGTAGCAATCGATTGGTCAGCCACTGCGGCAACCGTGTGAATTTATCTTATGTACATTATTTGTTCCTACTAGATTAGGAAAAAAATAATTAAAGCAAGCAAACCAGAAGGTATATTGCTGGGTATGGCAATATAAAACATATTTACGCCATTTATTTCTAAAAGAGGGTATTTTAAAATAAACACGTGTTATGTTGAAGTACACAAAAAAAAAGTTTCGTACCTTATATTGTCGTGTTTTATACGAAATTATGTTGATTTATTCCTTTCATCTAAAATAAACGGCGTATTCTTCAAAGACTTTGAAGCGAATTACGGAATTAAAATTTAACGTCAAAAACATCAAGAGCTATTGTTTACATTGTTTTTGTTTAATATTATTTCCGAAGTCTAAACAGATTATATTATATCTAAATTACTATGGATGTGCCATAGTAATTTCAATCATAATTTACAATCGCACTATAGTACCTATACACGTGCCTCGGAAAGCACATTAAGCCGTTTGTTTCTTCTATCATTCGTAAGATCTTTAACATTCGCTTCGGTCCGAAAGGTCGAAAAGTCCGAAAGTCTGACAACAAATCATACCAAGTGGTATTGTATTACTTAATAAGTAGATTGTTGAGGTCTGATAGACAGTCGCTCCATGTTATAATATTGGTTTTCATCCTCATCTGGTTAGATTGGAAGCTGACCATAATATAGTAGAAAAAGGTTAGGTAAGACGATGGTGATAAAACCGACCATCCTGAACATTACCGAAAACCATTGATCAAAAGCTGAAGAAAGTCAGTGAAATTAATTAAAAGTCATTTTAATTTATTTCACTGACTTTTTTTATAATAAATACCAGATTTGTAACACGATGTATCATTGTTAACGTGTTTTTTGTAGAAAACTTTTCGATATTCCATCATGGTTCGCATATTCAAACAATGCTATAACATAATGAATTTGTTTAAAACTTTGTACACGAGTAAAGGATTTACGTATTAAATAGGCGAGAGTCGCTGTTCCCGCATATGAGGCATCTTTTCGAAAGCACTAGGAAGTGCCGACTAGGGGGGACTATCTTATGTAATATAGACGTTCAAAAAGTACTAATTGTCAGCTTAATTTGAATAAATGACTTTTGATTTTGATTTTTTGGTATTTCAGGAATGTATGTTATACTTAAACACATATATAGGCTCACGCTTTTTCCCTTATATACCTACTCCTTTCGGTTTATGTTCTTACATCAGAAGGCCAATACTTTTAATTTTAAACTTTCAAAATTTTGTCGCAGTCTCATTTCGGCGATATATATGTCAAAAATTTGTAAAAAATTTAAGAAAATTAAAAGCATTTTTTGACAGGTTGACACTGTGAATGTTCTTAAAATTACGAGAATTACTCTCATCTGTATGGAAGACAGGCTTCCCAGGCCTGGCAGGTCAGGCTACCCGAAACTGTCTAATATTCCCATTCAACCTTAAGCCTAAATGCTTTAGAGATATTGTTGAAAATATAATGAAGAATCTGACAAATTGTATTAGCTCGATATAGTGTCGTCTGTACACGTTGCTAGTTTTACTAAACATTTAATCTTTTTAAAGAACATTACTAATAAGGTTAGGTTAAACATATATCCATATCCTCCTAGAACCTCTTTTCCATTTCAAATGCCAAGAATAACATAGTATATTCTATAGTAAATTCTAAATCTATAGTAAATTCTGACCATTAGTTTTAACAATCAGTAATAATTACTAATAATATGTAACTAACGTCGCTTAGATATATTATTATTTGTAAAAATGACAAAATAATGCTATTTTCTATTCTAAAGGTCCTTTGTATCAAACTAGCCATATAGAAGTTTACTGGAGCGAAGAAAACTTACCCATAATAGAATAGTTGACTAAAAAAATCTAATTAGTCCGTCAGTCAGATTTTCCAAAAATACTAGACACGTATTTTTCCTTTTTTCATATAAACAAAAAAAAAATGAAGACGACACAGTGCTTTGAAAACTCGTGTGACGTCACTGGACGCTACACTTTTTAGCGAGCAGTGACGTCACCAGCCACCACTTCAGATCTTTGATTCCGTTTATACTTGTAATTTTTTATTGATTTGATAAAACAAAATATACGTATCGAATATTTTTCTATAATCTGAATGACGGACTAAATAGAATCAGTTTTTTTTTACCCAGGAAACATTTCTATTCATAAAGTATACCCTATATATGAATTACCCTATAAATTCAATAATGAAGTTTGGTGGTGTTTACTAAAGAGTTCATAAATGTATTATGTGGTTAACATTTTAGTAATGTTACCTACAGATATCAACATGTTATTTGATTAAGCTTCTTTCTATTTTTATTTGTCGCCATTTACTCCCCATGGTGTGAATATGTAGGTAGACAATTCATTTTTATCACATAAACAATATTTTAGTCGCAAAAGGAATAATAAATAACTTTATACATAAATTATTCCTTTTTACTTGTTTAAGAAATCAGACCTCGTTGCTCAAAGGCTTCCTTTAGCAGGCTTCTACTCTACTAAGCAACAATATATTTATGAGCATTCCTTTAATTATTTATTTATTCTAAGTTTCTGTAAAGCTCGCAAAATTATGACAACGTCAAGGCTTATCCACTGAGGCGTAGCTTGTTAGACGGAACTTTCATAAACATTTTACAACATGAATTGTGCGAAAGAATTGAACTGCTCACTCGAAACTAAACGCATTTATTTATATCTTGGCTCTTTTGAGGCATTTTTTTTTGGGTTTGTTTTTTTTTAATGGGAACTCATCAAATGACGTCTCCTCCTCTGAGCGGAGCGTAAAGGCGTGTCAGAGATGTACTGACTAAACCCACTAGTGTTACTTGACTTGCCGTTGCGACAGGGCCACAGAATCTCTTTCGAAGAACTCACGGCCCTGGCAGACATCGGTCCTTGTGGACCCCGTCACTGTCATCTCTCTGAAGCGCGCGTGGAACACAGCGTGCTTATAAAAACATTAAAAGACCACTCTTAGCAATCAGATAGCCTCTTTATAAAATGTATGTATTTATCTGTAATTTAAAGAGTAAATATTAAAGAGTAGATATTTATTTTTTACAAATTATTTCCCCCGTCCTTAAGGTTGCCTTTATATTTAAAGATCGACCTGTTACGAAGTACCTACAAAATAACTTGTATTCACTAAAATTTGCTTCAATAAAGGGCGAATAGTGAGACCTATTAAGTTTTTACATAATAGACATAAAGAGCATGTTTTGGGCGTTTTTACAAAAAGAAATTCTACATTGACCGTCACCGTCAAATAAAATCAAATTACACATTCACGGAGAGGCCATACTGTGTCCAATGCCGCCATCATACCCTTGTTCCCGTTTGTCTTCTGTCACCCACGTCAATTTATAAGTGACTATGGATATGGAATATTACTGCTTGGATATAATCATAACGATCTAAAAAACATGTTTTTTTTTTTTAATGTAACTTCGCTTGGCTTCTGTAACCAAGGTGCCACTCGGCTGGCAGTTAGGTGGAAGAACGATATGACTACCACGAGGGGAACAAGGATGTTGGACATAGAGATTAGCATAACGCTAGCATAGAAATAAATGTCCTAGAGCTAAAACTTCGGAGACATGTGACATTTACCAATTCCTACTGGGCCAGCGTGGTACGCCCCACTCCCTCTCATCTGCAAAGCCTGTGTCCCAGGAATGGGAGTATTATAGGTTGATTTTGTATATATAAAGAGGCTGATTGGTTACGCTGATTTAACTCGAGTTGGTCTCCAAAGCCTAGAGCACAGGCGTAGAGTAGCCAGCCTTTCGGTGTTCTATAGGATACATTTTGGGGAGTGTGCGAGGGAATTGCATGATTTAATTCCCCCATCTCCGTTCCACCATCGGACGACCCGTCGTACGGCGAGTTTCCACCCTTATGTTGTTAACACCTCTACGATCCAGACGAAGCGTTTCGCCTCCTCCTTTATACCGCGTACATCGAGGGACTGGAACAATCTGCCGGCGGCGGTGTTTCCGTCGGACTACAATTTGAGTGTCTTCAAGGCTAGAGTGAATAGGCTCTTAATAAACTAGTGCGCTTTACCATCAACGATTGCGTCACTGCTTACCATCAGGCGGGATTGCGGTCAAGCGCTGGTTTATATTTTAATAAAAAAAAAAAAAAAAAAAAAAACAAGTATTCTATTATATATATGCAGATATCTGTTAAGATACATATCGAATGAGATCCTGGGTTTTCTAGGGAATTTCTCAGTCTGTCCAGTCCATGGCAATTGTCGAGCTCCCTAATATACAACATTATTTTTTGTTTATGCATTATTTTTTTCTAAAGTTATATGTACTTTCTAAGTATATCTTGGACACCAATGACTGAAGGTGAAGGAAAAGATCTTGAGGAAACCTGGACTTTAAGTCTGAAATCGCCAACCCGCATTGAGCAAGCATGGTGATTACGCTCAATCCTTCTCTGCATGAGAGGAGACCTGTGCCCAGCAGTAGGTCGGTAAAAAGGTTGATGATGATGATGATGCGAAACTCGAAACACGTGTGCAGTAATTATAAGTAAAGAATCTATGTACAAAATTTCAAAAAAATATCATGAACAACCACAAAGTTATGAGGATGCTATTCTACTTAGGACAACTCCCAACAAAAATATTGTCAAAGCACCGCACGGGCGGACGAGCGCGGTGCGCCAACATCTGGCGTCAGCTGTAGTACGCGGTGCAAGTACTATAATCTACCGTAACCACTCGGTAACCACTCTGCAACAAAAAATATAACATGGTGTAAAAATGGTTGGAATCGATTCAATTGCTTATTCTGAACAAACTATATTCAGGTTTCGCATTAAACAAAAAAAAAAAACGTTGTATAGGACTTAATATAACTGGTGATATATGCGAAGTACTCATACTACATAGATCTACTTTTGTATATCACGGGTAAAAATGGCGTGATTTTAGTTATGTTTGTGTCGCAGCAAACTAGGCAAATTAGCCGTTGAGTTAACCACCTGTCATTTTGACTAAACAGGGGACTAACGGCTTGAATGATATTCAATAAGTTATAATTTATATTATATAAATATTCATAATTAAATAATAGAAAATGTTCAAGCTATTTATATATTTTACTAAACCAATATTTACATCAGTGCGAGATATGAAATAACATAAAACCTTTTAAAGTATATTCCTCTCCGTCTCTCCGTCAGCGATTCTTGGTATTTTATTACGATTTTCCTGAATAAATAAAGGTATTAAAGTTACCTTGTGGGCTTCAAGCACCGGCAAAGGGCAGGTTAATATGTATTACTATACGGCATTATAATGCGTAGTTACCGGGATTAGTCGCTGTTTTACTTTCCATGCGGACCTTTCATCTCTATAATATAGATTATCCACCTTTGATAAATGATTTCATTTTTGTAAGTAGTTTTGTACAAATACTTCTACATTTCAATCATACTTAAGAAGAAACTAAATGAGGTCGGCGTTTCCTATCTGACGAATCTGAGAAGAAGGCTGATACAAACTCAAAAGTAAATTCTAGACATGATCGATCGATGTTGATGATGAGATATTCTTTATCTAGTTCAGACATACATGCCAGGAAAAATTAAGATAATTTGAATTTGTCCTATATATCTGTTCGAATATAATATATGTTCTGTGTCAAATAAATTATATTATTATTATATCTGAGATGGTCTTTTGTTATCGATGACGATGCTAACCTCAACGCTGGTACCCAGGGTTCAGCATTCACTCAGTTGAGCAGCTCCACAGGAGCTCATAAACTAATTAGCATAAAGAATCATTGTTAGAGCTGCTCACCAATGGAAGAAACTATATTATTCTAGATTCAATTCTCTTAGAGAAAAATTCAGAGAGGTGGACATTCAGACTGTAGCTTCAAAGTATATATTTGAAAATCTTATGTTTGTACATAAAAATATATAGGATTTTAATAAAATAAGCGATATTCATAATATAAATACCAGGAACAAACACAATCTTGCTGTACAACACACTCGTCTCCACAGAGTAGGCAACTCGTTCATGGGTCAATGAACACTTTTACAACAAGCTTCCCATGGACATTCGGAACTTACCCATTAAACAATATAAAAACTATATAAAGGCCAAATTTTGCAAAAAGGGGTATTATAAAATCACAGATTATTTAGAAGACATAAAAGCTTGGGACTGAGCTGCTCGCTCTGTTAAGCATTGTTATTAAGCAATATGCGTAATTATAAGGTAAATTATTGTAAACATTTTCATTTTTAATGTTTGGACTTGAAAAAAGATTATAATCCCTGTGTTTGTTTCGGCTATTTCTTCTCAGAGGTAGTCAGTTAGGAAATACCGGCGTCATCTAGATTAAAAAAAAAAAAAAAAAAAATATGACGTGTAAAAGTGATCGGTGATCCTTCCTACTTGCTTAATAAACGATTTCATTTCATTTCATTTCTTACATAACATAGTCAGCCCATAATATTGAAAACTTTTGGGACACAGGCCTTCTCTCTGTAAGAGGGAGTGAGCCGTAATCTACCACGCTGGCCCAATGCGGGTTGGTAGATGTAACATGTCTTCAAAGTTTTTAGCTCTAGAACATGTTTCCTGAAGATGTTTTCCTTCGCCGTTTTGAAAGCAGTGGTGATGAAATATTTACACAAGGTAAAGCGCCTGACAGGGTTCGAACCTACGAGCTACAGCTTGTAAGTTACCGAGCCGACACTATAGGGCCACCGTTGCTATCAATTTCTTCTTCTTCTTTTTCCTGTGCCTCTTCAATCCTGAAGGTTGGCCGTCAGCTTCTTGTACTCAGTCTTGTCAACCGCGAGTCGGAACAGTTTTTCGACGGAAGTAATGCCGGTTCACTCCCTGATGTTACGCAGCCACGACTTTCTCTTTCGTCCAGTGCGCCTTTTCCCTTCTACCTTGCCCATCATAATGAGTTGGAGTAGCGCATATCTACCGTGTCGGAGCACGTGGCCGAGATAATCTATTTTGCGTTTCTTTATGGTGGGCAACAACTTTCAAGGCATTCGAACGCGCTGAAGGACGGTGTCATTTCTGACCTTTTGGGTCCAATTTCTTATTATTGTATAATTAAATCAATTTCATATTATTCTACAATTGGGTTGTATCCTAAAAATAATTTAATATCCACCATTATAAAAAAATATTGAACACGTATTTTTTATTTTTTCTTTCATTCAAATACTTAGGAAGATATATTGATTTGAAATGTCGCAATCGCATGACATCACGCCGTGGTGCAAAATATACCACGGCGTGACATAATTAGCCCTTTCGACTTTAATACGCTATATCTCAGTAGTTTTTGGTAATTTCGACAAAATAAAAAATACGGGTCTTATTTTTTTTTTTTTTATTATCTTTAAGACGGAATAATTAATTTTTTGATTTTCATACCTTGGATACACCCCTATTTCATAGGTGTGCTGTACAATAATATTGTGAGTTCGATGTACTTGATGTTAAGCTACCATTTACTGCGTTTCTCATTGAATATAATATACTCTGGCTGCTCACTCTAATGTCTCGCTGGTTGCGGCACGTGTGTTAAATCATTATGCTCCTTTTAAAATGATTGAGCCAACTGGGGCTGATCCATACGTCATGTCAGTGAATGAGCACCTTTATTGAGGACTGGTCATGACATACTTGCCATTGTTTAATGTTTATTTAAATTCCTCAATTGTTTTTGTGTTTTCTATAACGAACGCTTTTAACGTGCACGTATTTCTGCATCGTTTCCACCTGGATAAATTCATCAATGAAGTAATCAAATATTTTGTAATAATGTTATGATTAAAAAGAGTGAAGGTTATTGTCCCTTCTTCACCATTAGTATCTAAGCTTTGGCATCTTCAAGCATAAGTATCTAATTTTTCTGACTGACCGACATTTTGACATTTCAGAAGTGCCCATAAAATTGGATTATTTCAAATATATAGATACCTGTTCCTTTCTTTTTTGGGATGGAAAATCATTGAATTTGAATTTTGATTTGAGAAAAGAATCACATAATTATTTTCAATACATGTAGTTCTTTTGTGGCGGTGCAAATGGTTGCGTATCTGTAAAATTGGAAGCAGCATCCAAGCCTTTTTGTTTTCGATACAATCTTTAACGATAAAAAGGCTGTCTGGCACAATTTAAGTTTAATGAATAATTTGAATTAATTGGCCTGCGATTTTGTTATAAAAACATTGGCAAAATATTTGCATCTGAAAGAGTCACCGTCGAAAAAACCGAAAGAGTCTCGAACCATGTTGTAGGTGCAAGAAATTCCCAGTACTTTTATAAATATTATAGATATCACTGTATGTATTAAACAACTTCATGTTATAAGAATAGTATTTTGTGCAAATTTACTTATGCATAAGAATCTCTCAATGATATAGGAGAAAAGGAAAAAATTATAGGAAAGCCTACGTATAAGGGATCTTAATGACTTCATGATCAAAGAATCAATTCAGTATGCGTTGTTTGATCAGCAGATTTTTGCATGCCCTGTTCCTATTTGTTCACACCTGTGTTAACGAAAATACTTTCTTTATTTGCATTCAAGCTTTGAATAAAGGAAAAATCCAGCAAAGTTTCGTGAGAAACATAGAATCCTATCTTTGTGGTAAATCTTATAATTTCAGAAAAATCTCTCTATTTCGTCTACATCTCACGTTCTGGCAAAGAAAAATGACAATGTACATATCTTATGAACTGCTCGCATATAATGTTCGCTACATTATTCCTGAGGTATTCTTCAAATAGTACTTCTATTGCCCCAAAAAGTTTTTCAAGTAATATTTTATTAGTATCCACCTAAATGTTTCAGATTGCGAGAATGTATACCTATAGGAATTTTATTTTATTCTTTTTAACAAGGCGCATGAATTATTTCCAATATTCGTAAAGAAAAGTCCAGTTGATTTTTTTTTTTTTTTAAATTATAAACTAGCGCTTGACCGCAATCCCGCCTGATGGTAAGCAGTGACGCAGTCGTTGATGGTAAAGCGTACTAGTTTATTAATTAAGAGCCTATTCACTCATTCTCTTTTTATGAGGCAAGTTTCAGTTGTTAACGTAATCCTTTGCATTCTGCAAATAAATAATGATCTTTTTATAAAACAATGACTACGTTTTATAAAAAATATCATAATTTATTTTCTAAACAGAAAATAATTATTCAGATACTCTCATCCGTTAAGCAAGTTTATTATGTTCGGTATGATAGAAACGAAATTATGTTTCATTAGTGACAATTAACCTCGGAACCACACAGCTTTTTCTCCGAAGGATTTATCAAGCATTAGAATTATTATTTAGCTTTTTTTTTTTGTTTGTAATGGGAAATCATTAAATGATTCTTCCGCTCTGGGCGGAGCGGAAGGGCAACTTTTACTGACTAAAACCCACCCATATTTCTTCACTTGCCTATGCGCCAGGGCCACGGTTTCTTTTTGAACCAACCCGCAACTCTGACCCAGGAAGCATCTTTCATCCTGGACCCCATCACGATGTGCTGACATCTCTTTAAGGCGTGCGTGAAGCAAAACGCGCTTTCGAGTCGGGTCTGGTCCTTACCGGGCGGCGAGCTGCCCACTGCTCACCGCCCGCAGGCCCGATTATTTAGCTTCAATATATATTATTTTCTTTTACAATATTTTATACCTATCTTGGAAGGTGGGTAGGCATCACCTATCTTGGTGTTGAATACAACTTGCACGATCCCGTCATCCCGTCTACCATGCTGGGCTTACTGCGCTATTGTTGCTGCTATGCCTCTAGCGGCGTAAATATAATAACCATATTGATAAATTATATATTAAAGCCGCTTGTGGTTGAAAACATCGGGTCGTAGGGCCTGAGTGCTAATTGTCATTTTAAGTTAATTATAAAACGTCTGGTTGACTCTGTAATGAAAATAACTCTTACTCATTTGAATTTTTTCCTATAAATCAAAATAAGCAGATTTTTTATGTTAATAACGTTTGCGATGTACATTTCATTACTACTCTTCTCATGTCCCAAAGGCTGTCTTCTGCATTGGCCAGAGGCTAAGAGGCTATGCGACGTGGCAATTCCGACACTCTAATGGTTACATTATCAGCCGTTAGTTAAGATAATATTTTGTTATTTTAGTGTTGTATATTTTTGTGGGTCTCTTTTATGACAACAACTCTCTCTCAAACGACAAAACTCTTAAAATTCACATTGAACACACAAACAGATTGTCATTGTATTTGTCAATTTGTCATTTGTAAAAGCATGTGTTTTTATTTTCCTTTCGATTTTGTGATTCAATGCCACATTGTTTGTATGATTAGTGGGAATTAGTTCACAATCCCCAGTTTTATTGGATACCTACTAAAATTACATATGGCTTGTTATTTTTCTAAAAGTCAATAAATCAACTCGCCTGCCGCTAATTTATTCAACTTTTACAGACAGACTAAATTGTTATTGTATTGTAATATGTTATTTAAGTATATATACTTGTCAAAGAAGATAGAAAAAACATATACTGAAATAATTAAATCGGCTGGTACGATTGATTTATTACTCAAATTTATTCAGCAAGTCAAATAAGATCAAATAATAACTTACATTTTTAAAACAACATTAAGAAACAGAATATGAAATAAGATATAAAGTATAACCTCGTTCTTTTCGAAGTAATTCGCTCAAAGAAAGTCTTCATGTTAGGTTATCTATCTTAAAGTAAGACTTTGAACTTTTGTGCCAACTTCGCAAACTGATTGCTTTGCTGAATTCTTTAAGAATTGTAAATGAGATAATGTGTACTTCCTTTATCTGGATTGTATGAGTTGTGTCATGCATGCTTTATTCTTTGTCATTTGTAAAAGCATGTGTTTTTATTTTCCTTTCGATTTTGTGATTCAATGCCACATTGTTTGTATGATTAGTGGGAATTAGTTCACAATCCCCAGTTTTATTGGATACCTACTAAAATTACATATGGCTTGTTATTTTTCTAAAAGTCAATAAATCAACTCGCCTGCCACTGTCAACGAAAGACATGGGCCTCTGGACCTTTACTGTTCGCGTTCATTTAGTACCACCCGCCTTTGATTATCCTGCCCTATGTCAAAAAAACATTTTCATTTGGTTTATTATTTCCCTTTTTGTCATATCTATAGTCATGATCATTATCACCAATAGGAAGTACTTTATTCCCTTATTGGAACTTGGTTTCAGTCCTCTTAAACCAATAAGAGCAGGAGACAGTTAAAAAAATATCGTTAAAAAGGAGTCTAGATAGAAGCATTAGGAATTATTTCTTAAACGTTATTTAACAATCCCTAAAATAGATCCTACTAGTAATAATAGAGAATAATAACTTTCGAATTTATTAATAGTAAGATAGGAAATTAGTGAGCAAAAACTACTGAAGACATTTGGATGAAATTTTGCACATAGAAGCTTTATAATCAGGAATACATAGGATACTTTCCACGAAATCTAAACCTACGCGGGTGACAGCGCGGGGCACAGCTAGTGAAAGAAACGTGGAAATTTGTGTCTGTTACTCTTTCACGCAATAACTACTCAACCGATTTGAATAAAATTTTGCATACATGTGGTTTATAATCAGTAATATCATATGGGATAGTTTTTTTTTCTGGATATTCGTACAGGATCAAAATTCATGCAGGTGGCATGGTTTCCATGGCTATAAGCAGTACTAAATACGTTTTAATAGTTACAATCAACTATATATATTGGAATAAATTGTAACAGCAAATACCTACTTAGGACCCATTAACTTAATCAAATTTTATTCCGTGGTGCTTGGCAATCTGGGCTTCTCCCAGTTACAATAATGTCCCTTTGTGCCGATTGGCCTAGTTCTGTTCTGTCTCCTGCTTGTTATGGAGGGAAGTGGAAAAAATATCTTTTTTCTTACTCCTCCGCTATTCTTTTCTGATTAATTTCGTTGCGGGACCCAAGACAGTTGAATCGTTTCTCCGGGACTCGTCGAGCTTCACTGCTCGGCGTTTTTCTGGCGGTCTCCACTGTTGATTCTGGCTTTCAGGAGTTGCAGTGGGTGGAAAATGTGAAGCGGGTTTTGTCCCAATAAAAAAAAAAGTAACAATCAACGTTATAGCTTTGCTAATATCAACTCAAGGTATTAGAAACCAAAGAAACCGTGGGCCTGGCTCATAGGCAAGTGAAGAAACATGGGTGGGTTTTAGTCAGAAACACGGGCAGGTCAGTAAAAGTCTGACACGACCTTCCGCTCCGCTCAGAGCAGGAGAGGTCATTTAATGATTTCTTATCACAAATAAAAAAAAGTATTAGAAACCACCTAATAAAGTGTTTGATATAAACATTACAGTCAGGTATTGATTTAGGTACTTCATGATAAGTAGGTACTTGTGTAAATGTTTCCGATATAAGTACATATCATTCCATTACTTGTAACCACTATGTTCTAAATATTCCATCGCCTCATGATCAAAACAAGGCCTGTTATAGGTTATTCAGAACACGTTTACGTCACAACTAGCCACCAAACTCCATTATCCCTTATATCGACGCAAGTGCTCCAGACCTCGCGATACCAACACTATCTAAACACAAACCGCTAGTTGTGGCTTTACCTCCTCCGGCTAACAGAGTGCCTACTTAATATCTCATACACCTCACAGAATACCTTGTGATATAAAATTAAAATTGCCCTGGTACAATTTTATAAGCCGGCTACCACGTTAGCCGCAGCCCTGAAACTTTGGCAGGAACCGACGGAAGCATTTCTTATTCAGAAACACGCACAAACCAATTACGTTCATTTAAATAATTAAGTAACATATCTGAGGCAATCTAAGTTTGTTAACTATTTTGCGAGATCTGTTTATTTATGGATCGGCTTGATAATCTTGAGTCTTAGCACTTAAAGGTGCTTACAGATTCGTTCAATTTTGTGACGTGTAAAAGAAAATCGAGCTTCAATTAATTATACGTGTACATGGTATTTTTTATAATTTTTTCAGTCTTATTTTTCATAAATCACCACTTTGATATAATTCTTTGAATCGATAATTTAAGAAGTAAAAAAATCGAAACAGGCACAGAATCTAAGAAATAATAATAATAATCAAATAATAATAACTCGGCAGTCATTGTACCGATTGTCGTATCGGCCAATGGTTTGATAGCCAAGAGCCTCGACCAACATCTATTGAGGCTCTCGTTAGGCAGTTGGATCAAAGGCCAGATTCAAAAGGCAGTACTCCTCGATACGGCCCGCATCGTGAGGAGGTTTCTGTCTCTGGAGCTTTAACCACCGGTAGCTTGGACCCCGCTCCCGCCATCGGTGGAACACTATTTTTTATATTTTTAAATGTTCTTATGTTTTTTATAAATATTTAAAAATGTAAATGAATATGTATATATATAAAAATAAACGAAATAATAATAAAAACTTATGCAGGTGAAACCGTGGCTATCGCCAGTACTAAATACGTTTTAATAGTAACAATCAACGTTATAGCTTAATTAAGTTACTAATAATTCGTTTCTAATACTTTTTTTTTCTGATAGGATATCATTGAATGACCTCTCCCGCTCTGGGCGGAGCGGAAGGTCGTGTCAGACTTTTACTGACCTGCCCGTGTTTCTTCACTTGATTATACGCTAGGCCCAAGGTTTCTTTGGTTTCTAATACCTTTCGTCGATATTAGCAAAGCTATTGAAAATGGCCATGTCACGTTATACTGGGATCGGTCTATCATTACTGACAGGACTATTGTTGCCAATAAGCCTGATATAGTGGTGATAGATCGATTAGCGTGCCTCGCAATGATTGTCGATGTTACCATTCCACATGACGGGAATCTCGTGAAAGCTGAGAAAGAGAAACAAATTAAATATCTCGACTTGGCGCACGAGATTGTTGACATGTGGAATGTGAACTCGGCAGTCATTGTATCAATTGTCGTATCGGCCAATGGTTTGATAGCCAAGAGCCTCTACCAACATCTATTGAGGCTCTCGTTAGGCAGTTAGATCAAAGGCCAGATTCAAAAGGCAGTACTCCTCGATACGGCCCGCATCGTGAGAAGGTTCCTGTGTCTGGAGCTTTAACCACCGGTAGCTTGGACCCCGCTCCCGCCATCGGTGGAACACTATTTTTTATATTTTTAAATGTTTTTATGTTTTTTTATAAATATTTAAAAATGTAAATGAATATGTATATGTATAAAAATAATAATAATAATCTAAGCTAATTTAATTCTTCTCTGCATTCAACAGCTCTGCAAAGAGCTCACAGATCTTATTAATGGTCAGTGCAGAGCATTTCGAGCGACAGTTAATATTTCCATGGGACTCAGCTACCCTCTCTGTAATAGGGAGTATGTCGTAATCTACCTCACCGGCCCAGTGGTGGTAGATGTTACATATCTCTGATATATTGGTTCTTTGCCTTCAGCGTTTTCAGAGCATTGATGGTGAAATAAATTACACAAAATAGAGGGCCTATCTAAGTACGGACCTATTTTTTCACAAAAATACGTTATTAAAACGTCATTCATTCAATTCATTTAAAAATAAGCTGTGTAAATAGCTAAATGAAGAAAATTAATATGACATTGAGGATTTCTTTGATATTAGTATAAACTTATATCAAAATACTCGTAATTATAAACTTCTTCTAAGCCTATAGAGGCCCACTGTTGAACAAAGGTCTCCCACAAGGCTATTTCCATAATGACCGGTCTTTTGCTGCCCGCATCCGCTCTTTACCAGGTCATCGGTCTACCTTGTTGGATTCTTCCCTACGCCACGTCTTCGGGTACGTGGCCGCCACTCCAGAACTTTACTGCCCATCGGCCACCGGTTCTACGAGCAATATGCCCCGCTCACTGCCACTTAAGTTTAGTGACTCGAAAAGAATTTGGTTCTTCTGCGGAACTCCTCATTTATGATTCGATTGCGCAGAGAAACTTTAAGTACTACTTAGTAAGACTTAATATGTCATACTTAGACATACATACATTAATTATGAAATCCTAATTAAATAAATAGTTCAAATCAATATATAAAATTATATTATGATATATATCTATTAATTTGAATTATTTCATTACTACTTACACCAATTTTGAAATTATTGTATTTAAATAAGACTGTAACATAATTATACCATCATCATCATCATCATCATTTCAGCCGAAAGACGTCCACTGCTGGACATAGGCCTCCCCCAAGGTTCTCCACGACGACCGGTCCTGCGCCTCCCACATCCAGCGGTTTCCCGCGACCTTCACCAGGTCGTCGGTCCACCTTGTCGGGGGCCTACCCACGCTACGTCTTCCGGTGCGTGGTCGCCACTCGAGAACCCGTCGGCCCCATCGGGCATCGGTCCTACGGGCAATGTGTCCAGCCCATTGCCACTTCAGTGTTGCAATTCTTCGGGCTATGTCGGTTACTCTCGTTCTTCTGCGGATCTCCTCATTCCTGATTCGATCGCGCAGTGAAACCCCAAGCATAGCCCTCTCCATTGCCCTTTGAGCGACTTTGAGCCTTCTTATAAGGCCCATTGTTAGCGACCACGTCTCAATTCCATAAGTCATCACTGGCAACACACACTGGTCGAAGACTTTTGTCTTGAGACACTGCGGTATTTCGGACGAGAAGATTCTACGTAGCTTCCCGAAAGCAGCCCAGCCGAGTTGGATTCGATGATTGACCTCTTTCTCGAAGTTGGACCTTCCTAACTGGATAGTTTGTCCCAGGTACACGTAGCTGTCAACAACTTCGAGAACAGAGTCTCCAATCTTTATAGGAGTCGGTACAACATGGGCATTAGACATGACTTTCGTCTTTCCCATGTTCATTTTAAGACCGACTCGCTTGGAGGCCCTACTGAGGTCTTCGAGCATTGTACTCAGGTCCTCCGCGGTCTCAGCCATGACTACGATATCATCAGCAAACCGAAGGTGTGTCATGTACTCGCCATTGATGTTGATGCCCAGTCCTTTCCAGTCCAGAACCTTGAAGACATCCTCCAATGCAGCGGTGAACAGTTTCGGAGAGATAACATCTCCCTGTCTGACACCACGCTGCAGAGGTATTGGTTTCGAGGTCTGGTCCTGTATTCGGACTGACATGGTGGCGTTTTCGTACAAACCCTTCAGCGCTTCAATATATCGATAGTCTACTTGGCACCGCTGGAGAGACTGCAGTACAGCCCAGGTCTCGATCGAATCAAAGGCTTTTTCGTAGTCCACAAACGCCAAGCAAAGGGGTAGGTTATACTCCTCGGCCTTCTGTATAACCTGCCGCAGCGTATGTATGTGGTCTACTGTGCTGTAGCCTTTTCGGAAACCGGCTTGTTCGGGCGGCTGGAAGTCGTCAAACCTGCAGGCGAGACGATTTGTGAGGTAAATGATGTTTAAGGTAAATAAACAGTTATAATAGTCTTATCTTATCTTATTAAAAAAGATAATTAATTCGGATAATAAAGAAAAGTAACAAACAAATACTTGTTCATATAATCAGAAGCACAACACAGAAATAGTGACAGCACAGAATTCATGAGTCGGGGTTTAATATCCTCAAGTTATGAATTCTATGTTGTCGTTTATTTCTAAGTAAGCACAGCTCCCAACTACAGTGTATAATGCGAATATAATATTAAGGTTACCCCTTTATTGGAATGTTCAAATTCGAAAACCGTTTGACACTAACGATCCCCGATACAACTAACACCGTCTCGAAGCCATTTTCAACCATGTCTACAGTCTCAATAAGCAATAGCGTGAAATTTATCCAATAAATTGTGGCGAACTCAATAATCTTTGCACTTTTGGATAAGTTAGGTATTAAGATTCTGTATGTGTCTTCGAAAAGTTCATTTAGATTATATGCAAAAGTTGGAATATAAAGTAGGAACTTGGAACTAAGGAGATGAACCAGCTTGATACACTTGACACATTTAACATAATTTACATGATACAAAATCTTGTCGCGAGATTTAAAATAGGTACGCATTATTACCCAACTAGCAATACAGTCTCAGGACTCGTACCTTTTAAGAGCGGTAGGCTTAAAGCGCTCTATTATATATGTTTTAGAACATACCATCGATCCTATATTACTCTTAGATAAGCCAGTATAGCCTCAAGAACGCTCAGTCTCATAACCAGGTCTCATATATGTATAAAAGAACATTTAATAAGACTAGTTGCACTTGAGAAAAACTTACCCTTATATTGGTATTCTCTAAGCTCATATGATTTTATATTAGACTTGCTAAATGCTATTGTAAGAGACCAGACTAATATCAGCATAGTATAAGAGTACTGTGAGAACGTGCATTTCTGATTTTATTTGAAACTAATAAAAGATCATTAGCACTGGGTGAGTATGATATTAAAGTGATTTTGGATCAACATATTTACAATACAAAATACAAGACCCATATAAGAGCGTTTGATCTTAGATTGATTTTAGGCATATCTCCACTTAATAGTTTTAAGAGTAATTTAACTGGCTATATTTTCTTTAAAATTTTTAAATTTAATAGTTATAATGGATTACAAAAACTGGAAAAGATTCGAGAATACTTGTGGCTCCAGGAAGAAAATTGCTAAGAAGTACAACGAAATGTTAAAAAGAAAACCTGCCTTTTTTTCTCTCTTTTTCTCTCTGATTTAAGGTTTTAGGTAACATTGCGAGGAACCCTAATTTATTCCAATATGGAATTATCTTTGTATTTTTTTCCAAATGCTAAAATAAGAGTACACAATCTTATTTTACTCTAATAGTGCGCTTGTAAAATGCAGCTATACTAATGGCGACACTATCAAATTAACAAATAAAAAATTTAAACGAGATCATGAAACACCATATTTAAAAAGGCGCATTAATTTTGAAGTGGAAAACCAGGTCTAATTAATAGTAAATAATAAATTCCAATACGATCACTGACCTTAAAACTACTTTTATATAAACAACATAGCATAAATATTATAACTTCATGCAATTTGTTTTCATTTCAAACCAAACAAACACTCACAAACTTTGGATACGACATAAAATTCTCAAAAAATTCTAACCTTAGACCAATATAAGTCTATGTAGGCTTATCAGATACTTACGTAAAAGAAATATTAGCGTAAGTCGGCTTAAATTCGTTTTGGCTACATTTCACTGTAATTAGACTGATATTAGAAAGATATAAAACTAGATATGATTATATTATAATATTGCCCAAACGTAGGCTTATATCATTACATAGGAGTGATTTAAAAGTAAAAAAATAGTCTTGAGATTGTTGTAAGAGTAATTTTTTTAGTTGGGTATACACTTAGCTTGATAAATGTAACACACAATTAATTTTGATACATTATTCACATTAAACATGGTGTCCAACATGGTCGCAATTCTAAATCCTACATGGAGGAACACCCAAGATGGCGGATAATGGACATGGCGTTACATAGACCTTTATCGGTAATACCGGTATTCGGATAATAAGTCGTGGTGGTAGTGGTTAAAACACCAGCCTCTCAAGTATGAGTGCGCGGGTTTGATTCCAGGTCAGGCAAGTACCAATGTAACTTTTCTAAAGTTATATGTACTTTCTAAGTATATCTTGGACACCAATGACTGAAGGTGAAGGAAAACATCTTGAATGCTAGCGAATGCTAACATCTACTGGAGTTGCGTTTGACATGGCGAGTGTTCGTTGGCGCGGGCATTTTCAAGTCTGTGCTCAAGCTTCGATCGAGTGTATTGGATACCAAGTGGCTCTTATATGTTTTAATCTGAGACTATCATTGAAATCCCTTGTAATCATTGTAATATTAAAGTGATTTAAGTGTCTGTATAGCTAAAATAATAAGAATAGAAGATCACACTATAGTTATTGTTCAACGTTTTCTTGAAATACCGCCCACAATGGATGCTCATCCGGCTGAGAAGACAACTGAACTATCCGGAACCTTTGGCCCCGCCTTCCTTACATTTTCCCCATTATATACTTATAAATGTTATTATTTCTTTCAGGTAATCGGCGAGCGTAATGCGTCCACGCCTGTGATGTCTCTAATATGCAGTGGGACGGCCTCTACTTCGTGTTTCTAGCATTATGCTGCATTCATACTGCATCTGGTAAGACACTCAGATAAAATACAGATTTAACTTAATGATATATTGGTCTATCTAGATAGCACTATGCTTATCACTTTTATAAATAATAAAATAACTTAAAGATATATAAATAAATAATCAATACACTTAGCATCATAGCTGCAATGGATAGCATGACGTGTTCCAAACAAGCCTTTGAAACAGCACAATCATTAAGAAAAATAGACTAAGTATTGCTTTAATTAATAATGTAAAGGAATATTCTCAGCACTTAGTATCATAAAACATTTAGCTCAAATAAAGAACGAAACAAACAAAAATTCTAGAATACATGCTAGCATGCAATAGCATATACAAAACACAAAAACAAACAATAAAAAAACCGAATAAACCTTTTTCAAATTAACTAATAGCGAATTTATATAAAAATTTAAACAAAAGCCAATCGCAGAACGGAATGGCAATCACGTAACCGAACTCGACCGCTAGTGCATGGATACTTTGTTTATATGACGGTCGGCATAACCAATAACCAGTCCAGTATCGAATTTTGAATTTTTAAAATATTTGACGGGTACTTCATCGGTGGTCTACGTAGATTGTGGTGAATAAAGCGAACTAAATTTATGAAGGATTTTTAAAAGCTGAATGTACCGTTTGTTATTTTTTAAACGAGTCATTGAAACATTATGAAACTGTAGTCCAGTTATAAGTCTTAATACTAACAATCATGCCTACTTACAATAGAACATTGCTTATATTATTATTTATATCAAAATTCAAACTGATTCTTTTAATGTAGTACATAATTAATTCCAATACCACTTCATTTCAGTGACTTACACACACTATTATGGTTTTTGAAAGGCATATTTAAATAAACCATAAGAAATCGTTTGGCCTCATTACAATTAAGACAGAATTAATTATTTTGGATAATGAATAGCTAATTAATTTTAAGGTAACATTTCTCTTTATAAATATTTCTGTTTTAGTAATGTAATCAATCTTTGTACACATTGGGTATCAGAACTTTATAATAAATTTAGCCAAACTTCCTAATTAAACACACAGGTATTCAAAACTAAGATCAACAAAGTCTGAACCGTAAAAGTTTTTAATGTGCTATTTATATAAATTATAGTAAGTTACTGCTGGTGGATCGATCAGAGCGGCGTGCAATGATTGCTGACATAACCATCCCACATGATGAGAACCTTGTGAAAGCTGAAAAAGATAAACAGATCAAGTATCTTGACTTGGCTCACGAGGTTGTCGACATGTGGGAGGTGGATTCAGCAATCATTGTACCGATAGTCGTGACAGCCAATGACTTAATAGCCAAGAGCCACGACCAACTCCTCAGGAGGCTCTCGTTAGGCAGCTGGATCAAGGGCTTGATTCAGAAAGCGGTACTGCTGGACACGGCTCGCATAGTCAGGAAGTTCCACTCTTTGGAGCCCTGACCGCCGGTAGCTTGGACCCTGTTCCCGATACCGGTGGGCTACTATTTTTTATATTTTTAAATGTTTTTTTATGTATTTATAAAAATAAAAATGTAAATTATATGTATGTAAAATAAATAAACGAAATAATAATAAAAATATATCTATCATTATTTTAAATTGGCTAGTTTAATAAACTTTCCCATTGATATATAAACACAATAATATAAAGAATACCTATAAAGATTAGATGTCTTTTTTGAGACGTCAACGACTGCTCTTAATATTGTTATTTGTAGTATCATTTCCAAATAACTGGTTTCGTATGTTTTCTCGTGTTTTTATACTGATGCCTGCCTCGGCTAATAATTATAAACTAGTGCTTGACTGCAATTCCGCCTTATGGTAAGCAGTGATGCAATCGTTGGTGGTAAAACGCACTAGTTTATTAAGCCTATTCACTTAAAAAAACTTAGAAATAGGAAGCATGACGGCAGTTGACCGAGGTGATGCAATGTTAAACCCAAGGCCAACACGACCAACGATACTGCGCCATAGGGAGATTGATCTGGAGACTCTCCACGACCAAACTCCCGACATAACAACAATTGGCGTATCGTTCCCGGCACACATCGCAACACAACTGCTCAGACATCATGCCGGAACACGACGAATCGCTTGCTTATTATCACTAATACAAATGTTAACATTGTTATCTATAAAATATACTAAATTATACTATCCCTAAAGTTGAAATTATGATTTTCTATTAGTATAATATTATATTGGGCTAGATTTTGAACAACTTACCAAGAATTGTTTGAATTTTCTCTAAAGAATACTTAGCAAAACGTCCACGATTCAACTTAAGAGACGGGCGAAAACTCTTTCAAGTGTACCGTTTTTATTAAAAATAATTTTGGATATTCATCGTTTGTACGAAGTTGTCCATGAAATCTCTTGATAAAGGAAGTTGTACGTCGTGACTACAAATTCAAAAACACAAGATTAAAATTTTTGACGTCGATCCAACGTTGCCATTAAATAATAATAAAAAAATGTTTTTTTATGCATTGGTGGGTAATGAGAAGCAATTAATTCTATTTACATAATTCAATCGGATTCCTAGCATGATTAGTTAATGTGTGGGTCATCAATTTCAATTCCGCAGTTATCTTGCTCTTCTTTGCTCTGCTGTAATAAAAGTTACAGTATCACAGAGCTGAAGAACCAAACACGATAAATTATTGGATATAACAAAAAAAAGCCTTTTAAAAAGCAAGATATTGATCTGTGCAGAACCGTTGCGCTTTCCTGAAGATTATCGAACAAATGTCGTTCGGAGACGGCGAAGCGATGAAAAGGACAGTCTCGCCCTGTCCAGAGAGATTTTCAAAAACATCACCAAGCAACTACGCGAAAATATCAAGCGTGAAGGAGCGACTGACAGGAACGATCATTTGTTACAGAGTAAGTATCGATTTTCGCGTCCGCAGTAAGGGTAATTTCACACTGAGACGTGACGCGACGCTGCGAGATGCTTAGTTACTTGAAGAAACCAGTTGAAAGTGCGCAGCGTAAGGTGACTATTCCAAGAAGCGCATTTTAGTGACTTTAGACGCCTTGAAGATACACATGTTCAGTCATGTTGGGAGCTGAGTTGTTGCGACACGCTTTTGCGCTTCCACCTGTCGAAATGTCTAATATGTTTATTAGTGGCTTTAATAAATTCCGTGATATTAACGACAGCGCTATCTTATGAAGTCGCGTCACGCCGCGTCTTGTGTCTGTGTGAACTGGCCTTAAGTCTTGGGCGCTCGTGGTATTATATCTTTATGAAATATGAATCTGCTTCCTTTATTCAAGACATTGAAGACGTAAAAATATAAGATTTTAAACATTTCTTCTTTTACGACGCTAACAACGACCTTATCAGAATTGAAATGCAAATAGCGATACTTCCTGATTTAAAGGAGATTGAGAAAATTACTTTTCGCAAACTTAATTTCGTTTCGTTTAAATTAAATTGTGAAATATTTCGCTTAACTTAAGTTTTTTTTTATATAAAGTAGATAAGACTGTATATTTATGTATTACCTACATACCTACATATTTTCTGTAAAATATTAGTTCTCTGATTACGTAATAATACGATAATTATTATTAATACTAATGTCTTTGATTGAAAAATAAATAAATAAAATCATTCGTTATGAATTATATAATGTGAAAGTTTATCCAATAATCTACCGCAACCCTTGTCGCAATTATTTATGTACATTCCCTTAGCTTTAAATGACCTCGAGCGCAGCAATAAAACAATTTATTCCAAAAGTTGAAACAGATAACACTTTACTATCAACTCTTTGAAAAAGGTCGTTTAGTTTAGCATAATATTTTTGACCAACAAAATTCTACCAACGTTGTGCACGGGCTTGTACTAAATAAAACTAAACTAGTGTAGTTTTATTTAAATAATATTTATAATTTTCACTTGTGTACCTACCTGTATGTTTAGTTATTGACTTATTTTCATTAATAATTAAATATTTAAGCGCACCGTTTTTTGCTCATTCACGCACATTTCCAATTCATTAGTATTATAATCATACCCTAAATAAATATGACATGCGTTCATTTATTTTATCTTCGTATGTCACATTCAAGAAACTTGATTGGTGAGCAGACCTTGCCAATATGTATGTGATAGTCATGTTAATATACGGACAAAACGTAACATTAAAGATGTGAATTTTATTTATAGACAATTAAAGTTAATAGTCGACGTATTTGCTCACCAATAAAGTTCATTTTAGAATCAATCTTATCATTGAAGGTATACTTTATTATTCAACAGATAAGGTAGAAGAGCCTCGTCCGTATGTGCCGTTTCAAAGCTATGCTCATGATCATCATCATGAGCACCATTGGGGTCCATACTTTGAGGAGGAGAAGTATACCCAAGTGACGGCCCATGTAGGCGCGGAAGCCTTGCTGAGCTGTAGGGTCGTCATGCTCAAGGACAAAACGGTAACATTTAAATTTAATTACCAATATTAGTTAGCATAAGCATGTATGGTACAAAATTTTGGTTCGAACTGGGGTGAGAATACTAACAACTTTTCATTGTACGAAAAACGGCAAGGTAAGCTGAAACTAGAGAAATAATAGAGACTAATAAAGTTTTATTGACATAAAAAGGAGTTACACTTAATTTGCAGCTGTAAAAGATCGCTCTTAGCGACAAGACCGCCCATTGTGTCACCCTTTGTAAAATATTTATATTTATGTTTGTATTTATGTATAGATTACAATCTATATGGTGTACCTACATAATAAAGAGTGCTCTATTCTACCTGTGTTACAGGAGTCAGTGTCTTCTTCCGTTTTTTGGATAATACTTTTTATGCTATAGTACATATTAGGATAATATTAAATTAATTGCATGCTTATGAGTGGTGTATGGTGGGTAGTGTGTGAATAGAAATTGTAATGGCTTAAAGAGTTACGTGTAACACTGTGAGTTAGCACAATACTCAAAACAACGCAACGCGGGCCCAGTGCGGTTTGGTAGATGTCACATACATAGGTATATCTAATAGAACATGCCTGATGTTTTTCTTCACTACGATATTATGTACTTTTGGTAAATAGTGTGATCAAAAAAAACGAGTGTGCTTATGACCACACGACTGAAGTGAAACTTCTTTCGCTCCATCTGTATGTATATATATATATATATATATATATGTGTGTACAATATATACATGTATACACATATACATATATTAATTTTCTATAAATATTTAAATTTATTTCATGGTTTCATCGGTAAAGTAATATTTTTGCATAGATCTTCTATTTTTATTGAAAAAAAAAGAAAACTCGTTGTAGACCTTGTAGTACCAAGCTCGCGCCACGGGCGCCTTTGTGCTTATATCCCCCACTTAACTTCCGTTCGCCTTGTCCGATCACTTTTCGTAACGCTTACGTCACGCGTTCGCCAGCTTACTCCCCAAGTCAAGCGTGCGTAAAGAAGTTTCACTTCAAAAATAAATAAGAATTAGCATTGTAGTAGCACTAGTGCTGCGGTGTGTTTTTAAACTAAATTTAATTTTAGATACACAAATATCAATATACCTCAATAGTAAAATGCATTCATTTTATTCATCATCATTATCATACTATATCGGTCCACTAATGGAAATAGGCCTCTCCTATTTCGCGGCTATCAACTCGATTTTCGGATTTATTATAAATTGGAAAGTGAGTTTGTTTGTTTGTTCCGCTTTCACGCCGTAACTACTGAACCGATTGCTTTGAAATTTTGCAGACGTAAAGTTAGAAGTCAGAATTAAATAATAGAGTACTTTTTTCCCGGAAAAATGATATTCTCGAGGGAAATCTAAAGAGCGCGATATAACCGAAATACACTCGGGCGAAGCTGCGGGCGGAAAGCTAGTTAAAGAATTTTTTTAAAGGGTGCTGTGTTTCTATTATAATATAATTTATACTTACGAGTTCTTTTTAAATATTGAGAAATAAAATTAGCATCAATTTTTTTTCGGGTCTTCCTAGAGCTTCAAAATGTAGTTGTAAAGCTAACACTTATTTATACATGAGAACTATGTACGTACTTTGTGTCTATGTGTGTCAAGTGAGCAATAAAAGATAAATGTCCATTTTATTTATCATTAATTTCAATATTTTCAAGAATTTCTTTCTGTGAATTTCCGCATTGTTTAAAAATGCTATGAGCTCTTTTATTCTAAATATTGCTTTCATTTCATTACGAACCGAGAATAATTTTGTTCTTTTAGTCATTAAAATTATTTCAGCTTCCAAATTAGCTTCTTTGAAAGAAATATAAGTCAAAGGCTGAGTAATGAAGTAGTCAAAGAAATCAACTATGGTGATGAATCAAAATGAAAGTTAAGTAGGTAAAGGTGATAAAATACAAACAATTCTAATATTTACAAAAGAAGCTATTTTTTTCACTCAATGACTTTTTCTCTTTCGTGTCACTGACACTGTTGGCTTATTAGCTGCTTCGCACGAATTTACAACAAGACGGGCGGATCGTAAGTTAAAAAAAAAGTTAAAGTAATTTACGCGAAGTTTGTGAGGACACCAGCGCATAAAAATGTTAAGAGTTAAATATTATATAATATGTATGTAGTTCTTCATTCCCTTCAGTACATAATATTCGAAATATGCCAATTGCCTAATACATGTTTCTGGAATTGTCGACTCGCTCACAAATAAATTAATCGTTGAGTCACTTTTGGAATACAAAATATTTTAAAGCGACGTTTCACCCGTTTCGTGCGAATCGACTTAAGAGCCACTGATAACCTCAGTGGTCATGTACGAGTATGTAATGTGATCGGTCATTATACGAACTATAACTTTGTTACGTTACTTTTAATAATGTAATCAACATTTCATTTGTTTTGATGTAAACCCCCTTTATACAGGTAATGTGGTTGAGAAACACCACGGAGTCAGCACAACTCCTCACCGTGGGTCCAGCTTTATACGCAGGCGATAATAGGATAGCAGTGAAATTCCAATACCCTAACAACTGGAGACTTAGTATGAATCCAGTGAAGTTAACCGACGCTGGTCACTATATGTGCCAAATATCCACACATCCCCCAAGAACGATATTCACTAATCTCACCGTTTTACGTAAGTACAAAGACAAATCAATATAAATGGTTCACACAAAATTCCTTTTTAATCTTCTGTTGAAACGTTTCATTAATCTCTGTCCATTAGGTAAACCGTTTTTTGACAGATTAGTGATTGCAGCAACGCATAATATATTGATACATGAAAAGGCCATAAATTAGGCAATTAAATAATAATATAAGGTAGTTTAAAAAAGCCTCAGTTTTGCACTAACGTCTAATTTCGGGACGTCTAATTTGACAGCCTCCGTGGCGTAGCGGTAGCGAACGCGGCCGTTGCGCAAGGAGGCGCGGGTTCGATCTCCGCACAGTGCCAATATTTGTATGCATGAATATGAATATTTGCACTGGTCCGGTCGTGCCCCGGAAAGCACGTTAAGCCGTTGGTCCCGGTTGCCATACGAACATCTAGTGGCAGTCGTTACGGTTTGTTAGAGCCCTCAAAAATCTAACAATTGGTCTAACTACAATGCTTAGATATCGCCTTCGGGTTGTGGAGGTCAGACGGTAGTTGCTTCACGGAAAATATCGAAGTTTAGCCAAAATCAGCAGTTAGACTGGTAAAAGCGGACGCCAGACTCCAAAGCTAAAAAGCTATGGATGCGACTGGGATTAACGCTGAGATGATGATGATGATGATGTCTAATTTCGGGAGGCTGTTATGAAAGGATCAATCTTTATAATACGTCATACATATCTTTTTTAGTGTGACAGTATTTCTGAATAAATCACTTTCAAAGAACATACATCATCGTGTCATACATCTATGTCACTCGGCTCAAGTGTTCACGACATACGGGTCCCACACATTCTAATTTCAAAAAATTATAAAAAAATTGCTTATACTACTGATTCTTTCTTATGCTACTGAGCCTCGACACAAGTCGATTTTAAATATAGATTCGTGTCGAGAATCAAAAGCATAGTTATTTTAGCTAACTTTTACGTAATCTGAAAGATGTAGGTTCTAAAACAGCTGTTAAAATACGTTTAACCTAATGGGCAGGTTAAGCTATGCCATTGTGTGTATTATTTGTTAGGTGAATAGCTCTTCGGTGTGTATTTTGGCACGCCATTTCATTTCGTCTTAATAGCTTTTGATATTACCGTTTAAGGTAACCTATTTTCTGGGAAAATATCCTTAATCTCCATTTGCATGTAACAGCACTTAATAACGACGTTTCATAGTATTTATGTGATTTAGACAAATTAAAATATTTACTTCGATTTATTAGCATAGCTTTCTCTGTGTCTATTTCTGACTTTTTTGTTTACCTTTTGTTATTGACAGAGGAAAGGAAAGGTCTTAAAAAGTAGTAAAGTTTTTATTAGGCTCTTGAAGACCTGTTGGTGCTTTTCCTGGGAAAATAACTGAAACGTAATTATGTTTTGCATCTCCTTGAATAAAATAATTTCAATTTTGTCGAGACCGTAATGAACCTAGAAATTATGAAAGGGAGAAAATATGAAATTAGTTATTTTCTTTGGGCCATAATCCAAAATTGTTGTATCTTATACAGTATGTTAAGAAAACCCTGTCCGACCCGTGAAGGTGTTGTTAGGTATCGATAACTGATTCTACTAATGGATACAAAACCGGGCTAAACTTAAAAAAAACCCCTAAAAAATAAATATTATTTCGCAAAAAGAGGTAACTTAATAAATGTGCGACAAGCACCCTTTCGCGGGTGGCGGGCGGCAGGGCACGCGGCACGTGGTCGTATCGCTATTCGCTCATAATAATACCGGTGTTGTCACTTTTTTTTAAATTACCAAATTTCGGGGAAGTTGGAATTAATTTGCGGGAAAAAAAGATTATTTCAAAATTCATATGTATTGGTACTATGATGATTACGTAAAATTTTATATTATATTTGGTCATGTGTTTACCTAACCTTTATTATCCTTATGAGTCGGACAGGGTTTTCTTAACATACTCTATAGTGAAGAGTTTATATTTTACACAAATTAAAAACAGATTTTTCTTTCAGCACCAGTTATTACCATAAACGGTGACGACACACATGATGTAAAAGACCGATTTTATAAAGCGGGTAGCGCGATTAAATTATCCTGTATCATATCAGAACAATATGTGTCATCTATAGCCACAAAGGCGCCCGTGACGACGCCTCTACCCACGACCACACCTTTACCCACAACTACAACTACAGAATTAACAACTAAAATGAGTACATTGTTCAATAGAATAGATATAATGATGAATAAAAGTTGGAGTGTCGAGACGACTACGATCACTTCGACTGTTAGTTTTAGTACTACTACTAAGAAAGCACCAGAGAAGACCACGACTGAACTGACCACAATCAAACCAACGAAACCTCCAGTAGAAAATAATATTTATGGAATTGTTTGGAGGAAACAAGGGAAGGAGTTTACCGAAAATGTCACTTGGCGTAATATGAGGTATGTACTCAAATGTCCTTCTTTATTGCCATCTTTATCCCTCTTCTATCGTTCGTAAGTCCATGTGTCATACTTCCACTTTGAGCGAAACCAAGGCAAATTTTAGCTAATTTTGTCCACATCATACGACAAACATAGGACAAGTCTAACCCCACTAACTCGTCTGTCTTACCTGTTTTAACTGACAAATAACTTTAAATATAAAATATCTTGTGAGTGATACTGAAAATTCCCCGTGTGGTACCGGGCTTAGAATAGTACCATTCCATATCCTCCCGTGGGTGTCGTAAGTGGCGACTAAGGGAACTCTAACCAGGGAAGAGGGCAGCAGCGCTTTTCTGGCTGGGGATTATGGCAAACCCTCCCAATTTAATGAAGCCTTGGGGGAGGCCGTTGTCCAGCAGTGGTTATAGAAAACATACTAATGTTTTTTTTTTTTCAGCGCTACTATCAGTGTTGCATCAGCTTCACAAAATGACAGTGGAATGTACTCCTGTCACTTACAGAACCATTCTCAAGTAACTATTAATGTTCACGTTTTGATTGGTAAGTAGCTCCATTTTGAATTATTTATTTTGTCTTTGCCATTTACAATTATTATTCCGTCTCGTGTTAGTGAAACTGCGAAAACTCAAAGTAGATTGAAGCTTTAATTTTACACTTTGTTATTATCCAGACATTTATTTATTTACCTACAATTTTCGTAAAGGTGACATGAAACAGACTAAGAGCTACCTATATTTCTGAGTAATATTTATTCTTAGAAAGGTTACTATGATCTTTCGCAATTAAAATTTAAAGACTTTCCATTTCGGTAACTTGCAATTCAGCTTTTCAGTGTTCCATTACCAAAACTTCTAAGTCTTTTCTGGCTTAGGGTGGCAGACATAAAACTAGTTTACAGCGAAGAAGAAATAAATTTAAAATTGAAGTTAAACTTTCTCGTTGATAGTTTTGTGTCATATAATAAAATAACTGAAACGTATTGAAAAGTTTATAGAAACTGAAAACTTTAATAATTTCTTTCTCTTTATCAGGCGAAAACCAAGCTGCAGTGCAACATAACACTGGAAACAAAGGAACTCTGTTCTGGCAAACGCAAGTTTTAGCATTATTTCGTTTCGCTATACTTCTATTGTTTTATCCATGATGATATGAAAACTTCTAAATTATGATATTAAAATACTTCATGCAAACGAAACTTTTCGTTCATGCTAAAATGAATAAACGTTAGATCAAGATCGATAGGGGGTCAAACGTGAAGTCTGCTGATATTCAAGCAGATTATTTCATTTTAAAATAAAAATATTTTTATAGTAATTTCAGCTAAAAGTACTTGGATTTTGCTTGGAGCAAATTTCAGTTTGTAAAGGATCGGCTCGAGCTTACATGAAATAGGTATCTAATAAATAAATCCACGATCGGAAAGTAGACGGGAGATCCTGCTCGACCAGGAGATGAAATTCGACGTAGATGTAACCGAGCCACTTTCTTATTTACTAACAGTCACTCTCGAAACAGCCAGAATAGTCTGCAAAAATATTTTTGTTTGTCACGAAATTTATTATAGGACACTTTCGACCATGACTTAGACTAAGTTTAAGTACCATGCATATATAAACTTAGCCTAGAAAACGGTTTTCTTTTCTGATAGTATCGTAATATAAACTTGAATAAGTCATACTCGTACGTCTAGATAAGGGATCACAATAATAATTTTGTCAAGAGTAAGCAACAAGACACAGCTTTGTAAAAATTTCGTTGATTTACAAGCGTCATCAAGTAATTCACGACAATGCATAAAATGCTCGTAAAATGGTTTTAGTACTTTTTTTACTATGCAATGAGTGATATTACTTAAAGTGCTATGGGAAACATACTTTAAAATTGTGTACATATAATTTATATTGTTGTAATATTTGAAAGGTTTAATTTATGATCTGTTAGCTGTTATTTTTAGATTTTTTCAAAATTCGAAATATTTACACCAAGTGTATTTAGTTTTAAGACAAAATTATTACTTAAATTAAGATTAATACGATGTAGATTGTACATAAATGGAATTCTATGAAGATAAATTATTTGATTAAACCTTAACAGATTAAGTTCCATGTAATATCTGTAGTATAAAAATATTATACTTAACGTGTATTTTAATACAAAATGTACAGTTAATGCTATTTAACTCTTAAGGAATAGAAAACTTTCTTGTTTGTAATATAAATTTAGCTATAAAGTGAGGCGAAGCCAAAATAGTAACGTAATGTATAAGATATTTTATATGTTGTTGCACATTTTTGTTAATAATACACAATTCTCTCATCTGTAAACAAATGGAAGACTATGTTAAATGACTGTAAACTATAAAATAAACTTAACATTAAACTAAAGTCTTTGAAGCATTTTTATTTGAGTTTCGACCTTCTTACTTAATATTAGGTATATTATGTCAAAGATTAGGTTCGCTTAGAGCTTTTTTATTTCAACTTAATTATGTGAATAAATTTGAATATATATAATGTATACTTTATCTTACTTTGTATTTGATTTTAGTGGTAATTTATTTTCCTTTCCAAATTGTTTTTATTTCTAATGGCATTTTGAATGTAAATTGAATTGTTAATATTTATTTATTCATCTATTTTATGTTTTTAATTTAAATCGGACTCGTATCGTAATCGTATCTATGGATCAAGTTATCTGAAATAAATATAATTGAATTTAATCAAAATTGGAACACTATTAACATTTTAACAGAAAAATGCGAATTGTTGCTCTTAGTAAAACCTTGTGATTGTGCCAGGTCGAGTAGTTGCGCAACACACCATCAGTAGCAATGGCTTTCATTTTGGCAGTTTAACAAAATTCAATGCGTTACACAGCCAAATTTTATGATCATTTAATGAAACAATCTATTAGCAATATCCCTAAAAAACATTCAGGTTGTGATTCATATTAATATGTTATGTTGGTGGTTGTTGTTGTTGTTGGTTATGGTGTTAGTTATTAATTTATTACTTTATGTAGGTATATTGATCTAGTTGTTTTACTCACTTAAATAACACTGAAGCTAATATATGGAGAGGTTCCCTATATGTTTGCGTAGCTTTCAAACAAATTGAACCATCCCATATGAACCTAATTCATTGCTAAGTTTGCAGCCTCTTCGCCTTTTACACACCATCGGCATTTTCATTTCGAAACATCCTGTTCTTACACAAAAATGGTCCAACCCGGCTCCGATCGACATTTTATCAGCAAAAACACTCACTTTGAATGGACCTTTTGAAAAGGCGCACCTCATGAAATGCAATATACTTGTATTTGTATTATACACAGAGCTGTGAAGCGGACGGTATTATCTTCGCCTTCCACGGAGAATATGGGAAAGGGCGACCGACGATGTATAAAATCAATTATATAGCCGCCTACAATGGGTTATAAAGAAGGCATGACCTTTGATGTTTCTATTAACAATGGATTGCTTGATGTGTTGTTGTCCCTTTTCAATGGACATCGTATGGTAATAGATTTGAAAGGTGGTGACGTTTACTCTAATTTGGGCTATATTCAGCTGCAGAAAGGCAGTGATCTCGATTAACGACCTTTGGGTTTAATATGGATGCGGTATTGAAAACCTAAAATGATTATAATGAGTTAATAAAAGATAAAGCAAAGATTAATGCCCAACAAAATAAAACTATTTCATAATGGTATGCTTTCACCATAAAGTGAAACTCAGAACTCTAATCAATGGATAAAAAAACTGTAATATGACCGCATTGTCTCCCAGTAGATACATCAAAGGGAAACCCTTGTGTCAATCCGAATTTACGAAACTCTGAAAAATAGAAAGCCCTTACGTTATACTTTACTACGAACCTGCATTTATTTCATCAGAGTTACAAGGCTTTTAAGGCGCACGTGACGGAATTTTACTTTTCCGAAACGTCATTTTCCATTGTTCTTACTACAACAAAAATTGCAAAAAGACATTGAATTTTTGGGCTATTCCGAATACAAAACAACGCCGCCAGCTTTTGGCTGAAAGTCAAAGTAATTTTTTATTCAGTAATTAGGTCGTTACAGACACTTTTAGGGGCCGTTTTTTAATCTACCCGCATTTCAGCTGTGACGACCTCTTCTGTAAAGAAATGCCGAATGAAAGTGGGTTTGAAATTATTTTTGTTTTAATTTTTTAAAGCATATTTGTCTTTGTTACTTCAAAGGGCATTAATAGTAAAATTGAACACTTTATAACGTTTATAACGTAGTTCCTGCTTCGAAGTTATGATTTCTTTTTTGTTTTCTATTCCTTTTAAATTAACAAACTTCAAAAAAGAACAAATTCTCTTATACTTAAAGAAGAATTGGTGCTATAGGTAGCTAACAATTCATCAGATACTCTTAACTAACCTGGTGAATATGTTAAAGGTCCAAGTAGACATCAACAGGCTTATAAGGATTTTTTTTTTTTTAATAATTATGAACTAGTGCTTGACTGCAATGCCGCCTGATGGTAAGCAGTGATGCAATCGTTGATGCTAAACCGCACTAGTTTATTAAGCCTATTCATTTAAAAAACTTAGGAATAGGAAGGATGACGGCAGTTGAGCGAGGTGATGCAATGTTAAACCCAAGACCAACACGACCAACGATGCTGCGCGAGAGGGAGATTGATCTGGAGACTCTCCACGACCAAACTCTCGACACAACAACATTTGGCGCATCGTACCCGGCACACATCGCAACACAACTGCTCAGACTCGTCCTCCGTACGGCTTCACCAGACATCAGCCGGCAGCCAATGTTATGGACTACCACCGAGAAAAAAAAAGTATAAGAATCCTATGCTCTACTCAACGCGATAAGTTTCCTCCACGGCTTATCTTTACGAGTTCCTGTATTTTTTGATTATAATTTTAATGTTGTATAATAATTAGATGTAGGTTTTTAATATATATTATTTAATTAAAGGAAATCCTCTTATAACAATCAAGTTACCAATGATTAATACATTATTTTGTCATATTTAGGTACGGACAACCGCAGGTCAAGTAACCCAAAACTATCAAATATTCCTAATCCACTTTGAGCCTTAATGCTTTAAAGATAAAGTTGAAAATGTAGTAGAGAAACCTGACACATTGAATAGCTTGATATGCTGTCATCTGTACTATATAGATTTAGTAGGTTATCGGCACTTTCAATGATCTCAATTTAAAGCCCGGAAGGGTTTAAAGTTGAGACTATTGAGTGCCGTTAGAAAGAAAGAAAGAAAGAAAAAAGAAAGAAAAATTTTTATTCTGCACAAACAAAACGCACTTTACAACTAAATATCGTAAAATTATATTACAAAGAAAATACAGAAAAAAAATAATAATATCACCAAAAGTTTCGTACTCTTACATGCAAAACTGCCAAACTATATACAAAGTTGATTTGATATCAAAGCCAGGGTCATAGACCATAGACGATGGAAGTAATAAGTACTACGTACAACGTAGTACTTACTACCTCCATGCCATAGGCATTAGACAGCACACATTATTTGACAATTCGATCCGCCTGTCATCCGTAATGCGCCCGCGACATCGGCTCATGTCAACAAACCAAACAACAACTTAAAAATTCAAAAAGATAATTGCAGAGAAGAGTAAATAATTAAGTGTGTTACAAAACAAATAAAAGTTTAACTGTGCGTCGCTAATCTACTGATTTTATAAATGTAAACTATTCAATTTATAAAATAATCTCACAGTACATAAGAAGACACAACTTGAACCAAACAAATATAATATATTTGGTGATGGATAAACAAGTAAATAACTAGTAGACTATTTTTATAGGTGAACTATTCGGCTAAGTATTTTTATTCGATAGACAATAAATTTATACCTAACTTCTATGATACCGATATAAAGGCAGTTATTATTTTTTATAACTCAATTGTAGTTCATGATGTGATTTTATCCCCTTCAATGACGTGCCCGTCGGTGGCTCGGCTCGCCCATGGTTCAATGCCGATTGTGTCCAAGCTGAACAGCGTAAGCACATGGCATTTCTCACCTGGGTTGACGCCCGTGACCGCGGAGCTCCGGATCTAAGCTCAGAGAAGAGAGCCTTTAACCGTGCTGCCAAGTCCTACAAAAAGGCGCTTAAGAAAGCTCGCTTTGACCGCATTATCCATATTGGCAACAAGTTATCTGCGCAGCCATCCGGTAGCAGATCTTTTTGGTCCCTTGCCAAATCGGTCGAGGCGGACTTCTGTCGGCCCACACTGCCTCCGCTGGTTAGGCCTGATGGAACACTGGCTCATACAGCGAGAGAGAAAGCAGGTCTCTTTGCATCTCTCTTTGCCAATAATTCGCGTCTTGATACTGGCAATACCTAATTTACCTCATTGCGGAGCTTCAATGCCTGAGGTTAGCATTAGGAACAAGGAGGTTCTGAGAGTATTGTGTCGTCTGGACGTGAATAAGGCTAGTGGTTCAGATAGTATGCCAGCGATTGTTTTTAAAGCATGTGCGCCCGAGTTGTCTCCTATATTGACGCGGTTGTATCGCCTCTCATCTAGGACTGGTATAGTGCCCAAGTCCTGGAAGCTTGCCAACGTGCAGCCCGTGCCCAAAAAGGGTAGTCGTGCCGATCCTATCAACTATCGGCCGATTTCGATCACCTCCATACTTTGCAAAATTATGGAGCGTGTATTGAACTCGCGCCTCTTGGCATACCTGGAAGGTAACGATCTCCTCAGTGACCGACAGTACGGGTTTCGCCGCAATCGGTCAACTGGGGACCTACTAGTATATGCCACTCACTTGTGGGGCGAGGCCCTCGAGAGAAATGGGGAAGCGATTGCTGTCTCCCTTGATGTCTCGAAGGCCTTCGACGGTATGGCAAGCTGGTCTTTTGAGTAAGCTTCCAGCGTACGGCATTTCCCCTAGCCTGACTGCCTGGGTAAAAGACTTCCTGACTGAACGGTCCCTCCGAGTTGTTGTCGACGGATGCTCATCTGAGCCCATGTCGACTAATGCCGGTGTTCCTCAGGGGTCTGTTCTCTCCGCAACTCTGTTTCTGCTGCATATTAACGATCTGCTGATGCCCGGTATCTATGGGTATTCAGATGACAGCACAGTTGTGAAGAGATGCCTGCCAGATGCTCAGGCTAGTAGGGAATCAATCCGGTCCGAAAGAGAGGCCATGGTCGAGCGAACGAGTGTTGCACTACAGGCAGTCTCCTAATGGGGCAATGCCAATCTACAAGATTGGCACTCAATGCCGCCAAAACACAGGCGTGTCTTTTCACCGTCAAAAGGAGCCCGTTCACCTTGGCTCCTAGTTTTCGGAATGTATCCTTGGAGTGTACCGACCGCCTTCAGCTTTTGGGTGTTGAGATTTCCTCGAACCTAAACTTTGGGCGGTTCATTGAGTCCAAGGCCAAGTTGGCTGCCAGGAAACTTGGCATTATCGCAAAGGTCCGGCAGTACTTCACACCAGGGCAGCTTCTAATGTTGTACAAAGCACAGGTCCGTTCGTGTGTGGAGTACTGCAGCCACATTTGGGCTGGTGCTGCTAAGTGTCACCTGCCACTTTGGATTCAGTGGAGAGGCGTGCGAAGAGGCTGATTGGTGACGCTGATTTAACTCGAGTTGGTCTCCAAAGCCTAGAGCACAGGCGTAGAGTAGCCAGCCTTTCGGTGTTCTATAGGATACATTTTGGGGAATGTGCGAGGGAATTGCATGATTTAATTCCCCCATCTCAGTTCCTCCATCGGACGACCCGTCATACGGCGAGTTTCCACCCTTATGTTGTTAACACCACTACGATCCGGACGAAGCATTTCGCTTCCTCCTTTATACCGCGTACATCGAGGGACTGGAACAATTTGCCAGCGGCAGTGTTTCCGTCGAACTACAATTTGAGTGTCTTCAAGGCTACAGTGAATAGGCTCTTAATAAACTAGTGCGCTTTACCATCAACGATTGCGTCACTGCTTACTATCAGACGGGATTGCGGTCAAGCGCTGGTTAATAAATTATTTAAAAATATATATATATTGTTGCTGGGGAAACTTGATCAGTAGGCCGAAGACAGTGTTGTGGCACAGCATGGCAAAGGCCCATAACCAACAGTGGTCCTCCTCTATAATAGACTAAACCGAGTTGATTGAGTGATCAATATTCTGTTGAAATAACCTACCTACGTCACCCACTCCACTTACCCTACCTGCCTACATGTAGTATATTCATCGTGTATACATAAATATAGTTACTAACAAAACATTTCAACACAACCATACCATATAATATCAACGATATATAACACTCTTTTGACGAGACTACGACAAAATGAGGCGCTGATTGTGAACACTAATGCTGCGGTAGCAGCGTTAAGTAGGGTAAGTAGGTTCGCGAAATTTTGACGACATTCCGTTGAGTTATAGCTGAGATTGAATTAAAGGAGGTAAATTTCAGAAATGAAGTGGTAGGTAATATGTGAACTTTGTTACATAATCATCCTGCTACTTTAGTGCATAATAAGAATAATCAGAATCAGAACATATTTAGAGGTACATAGTGTGTGAGATATTTATATATATCGGTTCACTCGTGCAAAGCGATGGCGAAGTAGATTGGGCGATTAAGCATCGAATTAACATTAGGTGGAAGAAATGGCGAAAGGTCACGGGAGCGAACTGCGACTCCCACGTTCCCCTTAAACTTAAGGGGATATTATAAAACCATGATCAGACTGGCTTTCTTGTATGGATAAGAATGTTGGGCCACAAAAGGGATGAATAAAAGGCAATTGCATGTAGCATCGACCGCCGGCAGAAGTTACCACCCACCAGACAAAGCCTTGCCGTCAAGCGATTTGTCGTGTTCCGGCATGATGTCTGGTGAAGCCGTACGGAGAACGGGTCTGAGCAGTTGTGTTACGATGTGTGCCGGGTACAATGCGCCTAATGTTGTTGTGTTGGGAGTTTGGTCGTGGAGGGTCTTCAGATCAATCTCCCTTTGGCGCAGCATCGTTGGGCGTGTTGTTGGGTTTAACATTGCATCACCTCGCTCAACTGCCATCTTCCTTCCTATTCGCTCAGTTTTTCTGAGTGAATAGGCTCTTAATAAACTAGCGCGCATTACCATCAACGATCGCATCGCTGCTTACCATCAGGCGGGATTGCGGTCAAGCGCTAGTTTATAAATATAAAAAAAAAAGCTGAGATTGCTAAGAAGTATGTGGTACACGAATGGATAGAATAAGAAACGAGTACATAAGAGGAAGTTTAAAAGTGCCATCGATAGTGAAAAGTTGTGTGGAAATCGGTTGTCATAGGATGTGTTACGGAGAAATGAAGAAAATATTCTAAGGAGAATTTTGAGTATGAACGTCGATGGCTTTAAGAGTATGGATCTTCCCCTACTCTTATAGCTAAAGAAAAGGTGGATGGAATGGGTGAATGATAATATGGTTAAGAAAGGGCTGTCTAAGGGGATGACGTCTAATAGAGAAGTATGTAAGAAAAAGCGACGCCAAACAAATTGGGATAAGGGCAGGAGAATGAAATGACAGTCTGTGAGATATTTCAACGAGATCGATTCTCTAAGACTGCCCATTACGCGTACAAATAATATATAATTCAAATAAATTGGACAACTACTAACCCACAATAGGCACGAATATGGTTCGGCTCACTCCCTCTCACCGAAAAGAGATCAAAGTTTCAGCAGTGGAATCTTTATAGTTCGATTATGATTGCTTTGTATTTAGATTTTATCTTCGCCTTGTGTAACGTTGTTAATCAATGCTCATATCTTCTTTGTATAAGAAGAGGTTTCTTCGGTATGAAAATAATAGGTTGTATTGTAATATTAGGCTTTATTCGTCACTAGCTGTTGCCCGCGACTCCGTCCGCGTGAACTTCAGTTTATAAGCGCCTGTTAAAATAATGGGAGCAATATGTACGTCCGCGTTCACTCCCATTTTTGCAATATTTTTTGTTCCTGCTCTGCTCCTATTGGTTATAGCGGGATGTTATATAGCCTATGCCCTTTCTCGGGCTCTAGACTATCTGTGTACCAAATTTCATTACAATCGGTTTAGTAGTTTAGGCGTGAAAGCCGGACAGACAGACAGAGATACTTTCGCACTTATAATATTAATATGGATAGATGAAAGCTTGATCAACTTCTCTGCCCCAGAATTAGTAGATATAGATTAAAAAATCGCGAGATATTATAATTGATTTCCCAATATAAATTCTATTATTCACATAACTTAATATTTCATTTATTGGTAGAAATATTGATTATGTGTTTGAGAAAGACACGATATAACAGCCGGTGAAATAGAAGAGTTGCTGAGAGACCGCATATAAGCAAGCTTAATGTAGGAAGCCCCCAGGAAGCCATTGATCAGTTGGCTGGGCCTGCCTGGATGTGGAAACCGGAGAACAACATAGTATGGTACCTACAGTCTGGTAAAGACATACATACATATATTCAGCAGGGGAACACCAACACTGGAGCTCTGTTTTGCATAGTCATACGTCGCACATAATGCTGAGCGACAGCCGCTTTGAGTGGATGTGCGCATGTCCCCTAAACCATTTCTTACTTTATTGTGATATGTATATTTTAATGGGTCTTGTTTACCGCAAATTAACGCTTTTTTCTTTAGTTTCATTTCATCTAAGCTGAATTGCTTGTCATCCATTTGGAATTGACGATTTTTTCTTGATGAAGGCTGCTCCTATAAAATTTACATAACTAGTAGGTGTACATATAAAGCCTTCAATAAGGTAGACCTTACTGGAGGCTTTCCAAAGACATAAGTATTGGTACACGGCCACCACTCTAGAACCTTTTGGGCCCATTAGCTTTCTGCTCTAACAGCAATATGCCCAGCCCACTGCATCTAAGTCTTTCAAGTTAGCCAATTCTTTAAACGATGCCGCATGCCTTGGTTACCCTACGGTTTCCTCAATTTCTGATTCCATCGCGTAAGCTCGCACATACCTTTTTTTGTTGGGATGGGAAATCATCAAATGACTTCTCCCGCTCTGGGCGGACCAAAAGGGTGTGTCAGACTTTTACTGACTAAAACCCACCCGTGTTTCTTCACTGGCCTGTGCAACGGCCAGGGCCGCGGTTTCTTGTTTAACCAACCCGCAACCCTGACCCAGGAGGCGTCGGTCTTCATGGACCCCGTCAAGATGTGCTGACATCTCTTTGAGGCGCGCATGAAACACGACGCGCCGTCGACTTGGGCCTGGTCTTTACCGGGCGGCGAGCTGCCCACTGCTCGCCGCCCGCAGGCCCGCGCCTACGGTGGCTGGGAGTTAGGTGTCATTACGGCCCTGTCCGTCAGATAGGCCTCGACCACTCGACAGAGATAGGTCGGCATCTGGTGATACCGGAATGCCTCCCTGATGCAACTCCAGGGTAGGGTGTTGAAAGCGTTGGCGATGTCTAGAGACACCGCCAGGACTACCCCACCCCGGGCCACAGCATCACCTGTCGTAAGGGCTCGCACGCACATGATGGCGTCCACCGTAGAGCACCCCCTGCGGAAGTCAAACTGACTCTCCGCCAAATCCGGGCCCGCTCGCCTGAGTTGCCCGACGAGGCGGTCTGCAATGACTCTTTCAAAGAGCTTGCCCACCTCGTCGAGCAGCACAATGGGCCGGTAAGCGGACGGAGAGTCCGCAGGGCGCCCTGGCTTTTTTATGAGGACCAGTTTCCCCGTCTTCCAGCGACGTGGGAACTGGCCCCTCTCTAAGCATGCGCTTAGTAGCTCTCGTAGTCGAGGCCTGAGAGCCCCTAAGGCCAGAACCCTGGTTTTTCCAGGTAAGCCGTCGGGTCCTGGGGCGGTATTTTTGGCATTCAGCCTACGTACCGCCGCTCTCAACTCTACCTCGGTCACTTCTGGAGCATCGTCGTCGCCGTTGGTATGGTCCGCATCAGGCACCGCAGGAGGCGGAGCCATGGGTGGAGGGGTAAGTCCCCCTCGCGATGGAAACAGAGCGCTCACCATGTCCTCCACGAGCTGAGGCCGGAGACTCTGCGTCAGCGGAAGAGCCCATGGGCGGAGTTTATTCCGCACCATTTTGTAGGGGCTTCCCCACGGGTCTCTGTTCAGAGTCCCCAGCAACTCCTCACGGGCCAGCTCTTTGGCTCGCTGGATTTCCGCTCGGAGGGCGGACTTTGCCACTCTGTATCCCTCGTAAAGCTCCGCTTGAATGGCCTCCGTATTCGGTGGACGAATACGGAGCCTGCGATGCCTGGTGTACCGGTGTCGCGCAGCCACGCACGCCTTGCGCAAAGACGTAAGCTCCGGCGACCACCAGTACACCTGACGCCGGGCGTGTCCGGGCTTAACTCGGGGCATTGCCACGTCGCATATATCGGACATGGCCTCCCGGAACTACTACGCCTCGTTGTTTGTGTCAGCAGGCCTGTCAGGTGGTGACACCCAGGCCTGCACGATCGAAGCTTCCAGGAGGAGCTCCCGGTCAAGCTGCTTCAGCGCCCACCGCGGACCACCTGGTGCCGGTCGGACCGGCGCGCTAGAGGTCTGGGTGGAGACATCAAACCGAATATACCGGCGGTCTGAGTAAGTCTCCACCCCCTCCATGACGCGCCCGTCAAGGACATGTGGCGACAGAGCTGGGCTGACTAATGATATGTCCACCACTGAGTCACCCCGCATCCGCACACATGTTGGGACCGAACCCCTGTTTATGATGACCAGGCCTGTCTCCAGAGCCCAGTACTCCACCATCCTGCCATGTGTGTCTGTAAGCCGGGAACCCCAAGCCAGATTTTTGGCATTGAAGTCCCCGAGGACGAGCACGGGGAGGGAGCGGAACCCTACGACGACGACTCTTAACTCCGCAAGGGAGTTGTGGAACTCGGCGAGAGTTCGGCTCGGGGAGAAATATACCCCCACCACAACTATCTCCCCGAACCGTGCTGTTACGCAACCACGTCCTCTCTTGACGGCCTCGAGGGACGGGGTGCCGGCAGCGGCCGACGCAATTAGGGCCACTGAGCCCTTGAGGTCCTCCACCCAGTCATCCCTGGGCGGGACAAAGTACGGCTCGGCAACCACGGCGATGTTAATCGACCACTGCGCCATGCTCTGGAGTAAAAGGTCCTGAGCGGTGGCGCAGTGGTTGATGTTCGCCTGGAGGAGGCGTAATGGGGCCAAATATTGGCACTCCATAACAGCCTCCTCCCGAGGCCCTTGTGAGGGCCCAGCCGCGGTGACTGCGGCGGTGGCGACAGCAACGGCGTTCCTGGAAGCGGAAGAGGCAGAAGCTGTGGCTGCGGCGACGACGGCGGTGGTGACGGAGGGCCTAACCCGGCCCTTGGCTTTGCCTCCGACGAGTGGGGGGCAGGCCCCGCTCCCAGCCCGGTGCTCGGCCGGCTTACCAGCTGCCGCACAAACTGAGCAGTGCGGAGCGTCTTCACATTAGCCGGCCTTGTGACCGGGCTGACCGCAGCGAAAGCAGAGACCACTGCGGTCACCTCCGAGGTGCATTTCACTCCCACGTGGTGGCCCACATGGCAGCGGTAGCATCTCAGAGGTCTGGGTTCTAGCAGTTTCACCTGCGCTGAAAGAAGTCTTCGGCCCTCGCCAAAGCTCGCACATACCTTAGGTCACGTTCAGCCTTCTAGTGCGTCCCTTTGTAAGTGACCGTTTCTTTACAAACACGAATATTTTTCCAAATACGTAGTTTCGTTGTAGTTTTATTAAAATTCGTTTTTATCTCCTTGTTTTGTCTTTCTATTGCCAATTTCAGCTTTCCTGAAAGAAAATAGTCATAAAAACAACATCTGCTTTATTAAAAATATCTTATTTTGTGAATACTTTACAATATTCTTTCTCTCCGGTTCGTCATAAAGTAAAACTTAATGAAAATTAATAAAGAACTTAAAACTGTGACCGAACATTATCATCTTATCTTCTTTCGATATAAGAAAGCTCGTTTGGAACTTTCCTGTCCCCTACAGTTTCTTTTAACTTTGTAAACTTTTTTCTTTACCAGCCAGATCGCAAACTAATCAACCTGCTTTGGTGAAACTCTTTCAAACGACGTCTTTTTGATGTACAAAACTCAATAATGTAATATTACTTCTTCATGGGTGTGTTAAAGTTAACGGGCTTTTTTTTAGATAAAAACTTTTCTGGTCCTCTCCATATAAAAGCCAAGTGTAAATATACCTTTGAAGATTGAGATGAAAACCTATATTTTTATAACGCTCTCGAGGTGATGGATAAGTGGATTTTTATGTGAGGAAATTTGTTTTTGTCCCATAATTTCCATTATGTAAACTAGTTCTATCTTCTTAATAACTTCAGTAAGCCAACCAGTTTTTGTACAAAACGAATCTTAAATGTATGTGTGAAATAAAATGGTACTATCTAAGCACCTGTCTCACCGTTGACAAGGAAGCGACAAGCTATCAACGAATTTCGCACTCAGCAAACACAAAATATTTTGGAACTAAAATCTTTTGTATTCCTTGAGCAAGAAAATGTATGAAAATAAGATATAAATATGTACATATATTTATAGTAGATTGTTAACTGTTGACATTCAGGATGAAAACTCGAACGAGGAGTTATAAAAGAGTACTTAAAGTCCGGAAATTAATTTGGGCTGCGTGATGCCAAACGATGCTCGCTTGGCGGACAGACACTCGCTGGTATACTTACGCTTAGTACATACGCATATCAGCAAGTCATTATTTGTCACTGTAACGCACTCGCTAATAGTTGCTCCCTACATCAAATTGCTAGCTCCACTCGCTTATGTTTAATCGTTGGCAGTAACACAGGAGCCTTAGGGTTGTCCATACTTATGCCCTGCAGCATTGTCAAATTCATTTTATCCATAATCCAAGGGTTAAAACACCCATTATGAAAGGCCCTAAAGTAATGCTCTTACTGATCTGTATATTTTCGTTATACTAATCACAAAATATGTAAAAAATAAAACGTTTATGGTACGATTTTAATTGTTATTTGTGTAGCCGAAAAGATTAACGCAGCTTATTTATATGACTGACCAAATAGGGTACAGATAAGTGTTCAAAAACCATTTGTTTTTGCTTTAATTTGTAAATGTTTTTTTTTTTAATAATTATAAACTAGCACTTGACCGCAATCCCGCCTGATGGTAACCAATGATGCAATCGTTGATGGTAAAGCGCGCTAGTTTATTAAGAGCCTATTCACTCAGAAAAACTGAGCGAATAGGAAGGAAGACGGCAGTTGAGCGAGGTGATGCAATGTTAAACCCAACAACACGACCAACGATGCTGCGCCAAAGGGAGATTGATTTGAAGACCCTCCACGACCAAACTCCCAACACAACAACATTAGGCGCATCGTACCCGGCACACATCGCAACACAACTGCTCAGACCCGTCCTCCGATCGTCCTTCACCAGACATCATGCCGGAACACGACAAATCGCTTGGCGGCAAGGCTTTGTCTGGTGGGTGGTAACTTCTGCCGGCGGCCGACACACGAGTGACTCACACGATGCCTTACGACATTTATAGGTTTATGTGCACAATATTACGCCACTTGAGTAGATCGCAACACAAACAAGATCACGATAATAGAACAGCATCTGCAGACTATACTACAGTGACATCTTTCAATCGACGTGAGAAGTCTCCGTGACATCCATAGAGCAAATATTGCTCCATGGTGACATCAACGGAGGTCACGACATCAACTCCATACAAGCATAGGATGTTGATGATATATATTACTGTCTGTTAAACTGACTATATAAACTGTCATCTATGTTGGAACGGGTTCGCGTTGCTGGACCGGCTCTTGCCTAGCCTTCTCCAGGGAATTAGGGATCTCACCCGGCAGAGAGGGCATGGGGCTCGTGAAGCACTTCGGGTGCTCCTAGTGACACACTACTGACTACCTGGCAAACCCCTACGACGTCTAGGTGAACAATGTAGTACACCCGTCGGTAACCCCGCATCACACCTTAACACAGACTTATTATTTGAAGGCATCATGATCGATAGCCCCGCTGTCCGCTATTTACAGGTTTAACCTCAGTCTGACTTTGTTTGCTAAAATCCGTCAAGGGTTTGAAGTAATGTGAATAAACCCTTTTCCGTCATCCTACGTTGGTTTCATTCCACCGCCATCGTTATATAGTTTCTTAGGGAATAAAAGTAATTCCGGATGGATATTTTTACCCAAAAAAAGAAGTTTTTTTTTGGGTAAAGAAGAGTGAAGAAAGAAGAATTCGAAATCTGAATAGAGTTTGTTCAGAATAAGCGACTGAATCGATTCTAATCATTTTTACTCCATGTTGCATGGCTGCGCCGCGCTGTGACCATAATTTGGTAGGAACAACCAGGTAACATAACGAGCTTATGACTTTGTGATATTCATGAAATCTTTTTGAAATTTTGTACATAACAATACTAGACACGTGTTTCCAATTTCCCATATGCAAAAAATAACGTTGTATATACAATGTGTAAAGAAAACCCTGTCCGACCCATAAGGATAATAAAGGTTAGGTAAACACTTGGCCAAATATAATATAAAATTTTACGTAATCATCATTGAAACAATACTAATGAATTTTGAAATAATCTTTTTTCCCACGAATTAATCCCAACTTCCCCGAAATTTGGTAATTTTTAAAAAGTGACAACACCGGTATTATTATGAGCGAATAGCGATGCGACCACGTGCCACGTGCCCTGCCGCCCGCCGCCCGCGGAATGGTTGCTTACCGCACACGTATTAGGTTACCTCCTTTTTGCGAAATAATATTTATTTTTAGGAGGATTTTTTTATGTTTATCCCGGCTTTGTGTCCATTAGTAGAATCAGTTATTGATACCTAACAATACCTTTACGGATCGGACAGGGTTTCCTTTACATATTCTATAAGATACATATTATAAAAAATACGCACAAAGAAGGTGAACATTTCAAAATAATTTATATAAAATACAAACATTAATAGAAAGTAGCCAAAAGCCTTGTCAAAGCAATTTCAAGATCTATTATGATCTCCTTATTTTATCACATAAATATTTAATGCAAGTGACCTACACTTACTGTACGCTTCGAACTCACATTTGAGTTCGAAATAGTGTAATATTTACTTTTTCAAACATGTGAGGGGCTCATGGCTAAATAATCACAGCACACGGGACAAATGGGACACAAGGTTGCCTTGCTTATCGCCATCGACTAAACCGCGGAAAGAACGTTACTGGTAGTCAGACACCGAAAACTCTGTCAACCTGTCTTACCCAGTAATTGAATTACTTCAGCTAGGTACTTATTAATTCTGTCGCGTCCGCTTAAACTGGTAGCCAACCCCAACATAATGATTAAGGCTAGGTAATTGAAGAATATTTAAACTTATTTCGTTTTATTAAGTGTTTTGTGAGCAATTTCGTTTAAAACACGACTGTACAAAATGAAATAACAGGTCTTACATACTCAGTATAAAATATATGTAACTAATCCATTACGATGATATATTTTGTTGAATAAACCGAAAACGTAAGCTCGTTATCGTTGAGCCTTCTATGTATGTACGTGATAAGAAACAAAATGTGGATAGTTTCCGCTTCAATTTAGTTTTCACGGCTTTTATAGGCGCAGTTTTAGACCTCCTTTCTGACGTATCGACCGTAAACAAAGGAAATGAAGTTGTCACGGAAATTCAGTGAATCATATTTTTAACTGACTTCAAAAGGAGAAGGTACTCAATTCGACTGTATTTTTTATGTTTGCCTAAATGTTGCACGAAATCTATAATAGTATATAAAGCTGAAGAGTTTGTTTGTTTGAACGTACTAATCTCAGGAACTACTGGTCCGATCTGAAAAAATCTTTTTGCGTTGGGTAGTCCATTAATCCAGGATGGCTTTAATCTATATAACATCACGCTGTGACCAATAGGAGTGGAGCATAACTAACTCCACGCGAACGAAGTCACTGGCGGTCGCCAATCTCTGATAATTATGGATCGATTTATATTTTTTTGAGTTATGCGTTAATCATTCCCAATCAACCTTACAACGAGCCTTAATGCTTAAAAGATAGAGTTGATTATCTAATAAAGAAATTTGACAGACTGTAGTAGCTTTATATGCTGTCGTCTGTACAAGCGAAAAATATAAAATATAAATTGTAGGGTGCTTCCCTAACATAAGTAATGTCAATGCAGACGTAGAATGTCAAACTTAAACTTTTAAGTTTAAGTTTTACATTCTACATCTGCATTAAATGTCAGTGAATGCTCAAAGGGATGAATCTAAATAAAAACGCAAGTTGTCCGATTCAAACCATGTCTAATTGAATACTAAAAGTAATATGCATGAAATGCGTAGAATAATGGAATACATCTGTGTCAATGCACTGCCAAATATAGATCGCGCCCAAAGTGCGAATACGCTAGCCTACTGGCTAACTTATTGTAGTAAATATATTTTAAAACCCATGTATGTACGTCCAGCATACATAAATTTTAGTAAATAAAACAAAACTTTAACATAAAACAACTTTAATTTCGCAAGTTGGTGGCAAAAACTGAAAAAAACTGTAGCGGTACCTACAAACGCCAAACTAAACATCGCGTCATACTGACGTCACACGAATTCTACATGTCCCTAGCATACATACAACTTCCCAATTTCAAGCATTGGGCAAGTGCCCATCAGACATTACACCCGTTTGGTCCGAGGATCCTCCCTTTTCTATGGAGGATGAGTGAACTTTACACCCCGTTCCTCATGCCTCCACACTGGTGAACCCGAGCATGAACGTTAGCGCAGCCTTCGTGCAACAACTTTAGCGTGACGTCATCATCATCACTCCCACAAGCTTTATCGGCGAATCACCCAGCCAACCAGCACCCACGGCTTCAAGGGGATCCTGACCACAAGCATGCAGCGACCGCGCATACCTGGCCATTACCCTCAGCCTCGTCAGCAACCTTGGCACAGCACACTGCACTTTCGGCCGGTCAACAAGCAGAGCCCTCTTTCCTGGTCGACGCAGCAGCCAGCCTCAACACGACGCTGTACGACATTCGACGCACTGGAGTACAACGCAGCGACGAAACCGTAATAATTTATCACTTTTTAGTGTTTTGAATTGAGTGTTACGTAACTCATAAGTAAGAATTCTTTTCGTCAATATATCATTAAAGCAGTAATGAATTCTTACTAACGTATTCTGCACGACTAATTCTGACTATTATGTGTAATCAGGTTTCATTATATTAAAATACTTATGGCCTCACCAGCGTGAATTTTGGAAATTATCACACATAATATTCTACGTCCTTTTTTGCAGATGGAAAATCATCAAATGACCTCTCCTGCTCTGGGCATAGCGAAAGGGTGTGATGCTGACTAAAACAAGCCGTGATCTTTAACTTGCCTGTACTCCAGGGGGCACGGTATCTCTTTCGATGTTGTCTTTCAGCCAGGGCGTCTCCTGCACTCGCTTGGAGGATGGTTCTTGGTCTTGGTTGTGAATGAATTTTCATAATCTTAACTATGCTGGGTTGAGTTTGTATGAAAACATAATATGGTTATCCCTACGTCCCCTTCATTACCTTTTATAAATATTTTAACAAATAAAGGGGGTCCATGTCTATTTTTATAGAAATCCATTTTGTGGCTTAGGCACGAAAAGATGCGGCGTCTTTCCATCTGATTACAATTCAAGTATCTGATCGCCTAACCCCCAACCCTGACCCAGGAGGCATCGGTCTTCCTGGACCCCGTCACGATGTGCTGACATTTCTTTGCGGCGGGCGGAGTTGCGGGTTGGTTAAAAAAGAAACCGTGGCCCTAACCCTAAAGACAAGTGAAGGATCACAAGTGGGTTTAAGTCCGCCAAGAGCGAGAGAGGTCATTTGATGATTTCACATCCCAAACAATATTGGCAGAATTTCATAAAAATAATTTTTTCTTTACTGCCGATGTTAAAATGATAATGATATGGACTTCATTTCTCTTAAGTAATAAGTTATTACAAACATTTTAAAAAACTAGATGATATCAGCGTTGCCTATCAGACAGAGAAGATAGGCCGAAAAACACTCAGGGCTCTTAAGAGTTAAAAATAACAAACTCACTTTTGGTAACCATTTACCACCCAGCCACCCAGAGGTGTATTCCAAAAAGCTCTTCCGTCATATTATAACGTAAATGAAAATCTGTCATTTTAACTAGAATTTAAATGAGAAATGTTTTTCACAACTTAAGCGAAGTTGTGAACAACATTTCAAATTTAGGTGGCAGTTATTGTGTAACTTTTCACCGTGTGTGAATATTTCATAGAACGCCAAAGCTAGTGGTTACCAAAACATCAAACAAAAAGTACGTCTCTCATCTGCAATACTAGAAGGCATCATAGATAATACGTATGTGTAGCCAACCCAGAGATAAAGCTGAAATAGTTTCTGAATATAAATATATTTAGCCTCTAGACGGGACGGGACCAGCATAATAATCAGCCTTTGATTTTCCCACTGCTGCCACAGGCCTTCTCGGGGGAAATGGGCCATAATCCACTACGCGGGCCAAGTTTGGGTTACCAGATATGACATATCAGCAAATCGAAGACATGCCGGTTTCCTCACGATTTTTGTGTTGTGAGAGCCGTAACGCAATAATTTACACATTTCTTTTTTAAACCTACACTACAAATTACTCCTGTATGATGGGTGCGTTTACAAAAAAATGATCTCACATATACAAACAGTCAGACCCCAAAACAACTACCTGTAGGAAGTACAAATATTTCTACCGTGCGGGGATCGAACCCACGACACGCAACGTACTAGTCGATAACTCAACCACTGCACCAACCGTGTAGTCAATAAAGTAGTAAATCCTCTGTTTTGGTTATCTACGATAGGACTAAAATCTATTTAGGTACTTATGTGTGGCTTAAACTGAATAATACATTTTCTTGCTACTTACATTGTTACATAAAAACTACATTAAATCATAATCCAAGTTCCAAGACAAAGATCGACCTTAATGTCGTATTGAAATTTCCGGTTGATTTGAAATTTATATTCCATGCCAATAACATAAACAAAGACATGCCCAAAAATAAAATGAAACATCGAACAAATAAGAATAAAAACGCCAATTTTTCCTGTTAAATTAATTCAGTCCAACAGACGATCCGTTTCTGTTACATGGGCCCGTATGATGTCATTGATCACGGAGAACTAATAATTATTCATTCCATTTTCATTGACAAGATTCTAGGCACATTTAAGCTGTTAGTATTATTGCTAGGATTTGGTTGAATAATGAATATTTATTGAGCTGCTGTCATTCATCTCATGAATAGTCATTAGCTATTGTAAGCATTAACCGAACTATGCATGCAATGGTTTTAAATATACAATTTCGATATTATATTTTGGTAATCGTAATAATGCGGTGGTAAACATTATAACATTTCAATAAACCGGATTTTTTCAACGGTTTCTTGATGAAAAAATGGAGATGGTATTGGAAAAAAATGCATTGAAATAAATCTGTAATTGCCATTGGCCCGGCAGACTAAAGAATTGTATATTATTCCATTACCAATGATCGCAAAATGTTCATCAAAAATATCATGAAAAAAACCTGTAAGTCCTAGAAGAACTGCAAATTTTGAGACATGTAATAACCCGTACTGGGCCCACGTAGTGGATAAAGGTACGCTTTTCTCAAAGAGATTACAACTGACTGCCAAAATCAACCGCGTAAGAACCCACTTATCACAATAAGTCGTCTACAATGCTACCACCAGCAAGAACGAGCCCTAGCAGAGGACAATCTGTTGTTCAGCAAACAACAACCACAACGTAACCACGTCACAACAACGCAACTGCAACAAGTTGAAGCGGTACCTACAAACGCCACAAAATGAACAACGCGTCATACTGACGTCACACGAATTCTACATCTCGCAATCAGAGTTTACCGTGCAATTAGCATACATACAACTTCCCAATTTCAACCATTGGGCAAGTGCCCGCCAGACATAACACACGTCTGGTCGGAGGATCCTCCCTTTTCTATGGAGGATGAGCGAGCTTTACTCCCTGTTCCTCATGCCTCCACAATGGTGACCCCGAGCATGAACGACAGCGCAGCCTTCGTGCAACAACTTGAGCGTGACGTCATCATCATCACTCCCGCAAGCTTCATCGGCGAATCACCCACCCAGCCAGCACCCACTTCTTCAACGGGTATCCTGACCACAAGCATGCAGCGACCGCGCATACCTGGTCATCACCCTCAACCTCATCAGCAACCTCGACGCAGTCTCAACCCGGCGCTGTACGATATCCGACGCACTGGAGTACAACGCAGCGCCACCACCCCGACTCACTGGGGAATCTTCATAGACAGTTCCGACTCACCGTGAACTACGCGGCAACCGGTTCCGACTCACTGGAACCTCAGCTGGCCTAGCAAGAATCACAAGATACAAGACTCAGCCCACTATCGACCTCCGGTCTCCGGAGGGGAGTGATGTAGCGGTACCTACAAACGCCACAAAATGAACAACACGTCATACTGACGTCACACGAATTCTACATCTCGCAATCAGAGTTTACCGTGCAATTAGCATACATACAACTTGCCAATTTCAACCATTGGGCAAGTGCCCGCCAGACATAACACCCGTCTGGTCGGAGGATCCTCCCTTTTCTATGGAGGATGAGTGAACTTTACTCCCTGTTCCTCATGCCTCCACAAAGTCTTGTGTCCCAGCAACGGAAAAATTATGTTTATGAATTAAAATATCCCAGAAAAAAGACACGAGCTCCTAATACTTACACAATACATTTTTACCATATACACTGGAGACGGATTTTCCAAATGTAATCAATTTTGTTCTTCTTAGAATGATATTAGTTGGTACATTCGGTACCTCCCTAAAGGACTCAACAATCTACATAAAATTGTTTATGGGCCACTGTTACTCATTTTAATGTACATGTGTAACTTTTTATTATCTAGGTACACTTATTACCATTTATTTTTATTCACAAACCTCGGGATTTGTATAAAAGCTTAATAAAATTAATAATATTTATGTGTTCGGAGTGAATAAGATTCGTGATGTTTTGGATGGAAAGAAAGAAAAAGTAAAAACCGGTTTAGTGCTAGCCGGATTCGCGCACGAAGGATTCCGTACCATTATTTTTAAAAACAGAGAAAAAATGTTTCTATTTCCGTTATTAATATGGAGCAAAAAAACGGTAAAAAATCACGTTTGTTGTATGGGAGCCCCCTTCAATATTTATTTAATTTTAATTTTATTTTATTTTTAATACATAACCTAATATTCTGTAAATATTTCAAACATTTATATATGTATTTCTGTTATTGATTTATATTATAGTTATATTTTCGTTTCCTTATTGGAGCAAAACATCAACGCAAAAAAATTTCGTTCGTTGTACGGGAGTCTCCCTTAAACATGTTTCATTTTTAGTATTTGTTGTTAAAGACAACAGAAATACATAATCTCTGAAAATTTCTTCTGTCTAGCTATTACTGTTCATGAGATACAGCCTGGTGACAGATGGACAGACGGACGGATGGACAAACGGACAGCGAAGTCTCATGAACAGGGTCCCGTTTAACCTTTTAGGTACGGAATCCTAAAACAGAACGAAGATTTGTTGATTTTTTTTTTTTTTGTCGTCCTCCGAGACGCTGCGGTCAACGTACCTGCCTGCGACGTGGAGGCCCCGGGTACGATCCCCGGCCAGGTCATAATGGAAAACGACTTTTTCCTGATTGACCTAGGTCTTGGATGTTTAACTATATATGTATATATTATAAAAATATATAGTATCGTTGAGTTAGTATCCCATAACACAAGGCTCGAACTTACTCTGGGGCTAGCTCAATCTGTGTGATTTGTCCGTATATATTTCTTTATTTATTATTTATTTACCACATACCAAAGGACACGTAATTTATCATATACATATAGACAAATAACATTGCACATCACAAGATAATAAACGGACAGATATGTTAAAGCATGCAACCATTCTTATACCAAGTACATTCAAATTTCCCGGTTCCTTCCCATTCATTCACATTCAGCGCTCACGAATAACTTCACTCACTCTCTCTTCAACATCATCGAAAAAAGTTCACCAAGCGCGCTGGCCGGCTTATCATAAAAATTCTATAAATCGATAATAAACCCCTTGAAACCATCAAGAAAGTGACCAAGTGAACATCTGTGGAGGCCTCCATCACAACCCGGAGAGTGCAGCGCTGGGAATCCCGTAAGTCCACCTTTGTCTCATTTTTTTGTGCTTGGGATCCGTAGGGATTCCACTGAATTTCCCAGAAGACGCGCCTAAGAAACGCAGTCCAGCTATCGAAGAAAATGTCAGTATACCATCAACAAACAAGATGGGTTACACAGGAATGATATTGCAGTAGCTATATGAAAATTTGAAACATGTGACCGATCTCATTTTATCAGAGACCATGATTTTTTAATACAGTTGATATAATTTCTTATATATTTATATATTAGATATATATTAAGATTGTCATTTAGGAGACCTGTGCCCAGCAGTGGGACGTTAAAAAGGTTGATGATGATGATGATGAAGGGTCCAATCACAACCACACCATACCGATAATTACATATAATACGTGGACGGGCGCTAATTTGTGTGTGTCTTCAAGACTAGAGTGCCTTTGAATAAAATAGCGCGCTTTGATTGTTAGCGCAGGGGTTGAGCTATTGAATACTGCGCTGTGTGTCAAAGGTTCGATTCCCGCACGGAACATACGTATGACCTACAAGTAGTTGTTTCAGGTTTGGATGTTTGTGTATGTGAGTTTATATGTTTGTAAACGCACCCACGATACAGGAGAAATTCCTAGTGGGGAGCAACTTTTTTTTTTAAACAAAAAAAAAAAGACTGCATCGCTGCTTACCATCAGGCGGATTTGTGGTCAAGCACTTGTTTATAATATTACTAGCCACCCGCCTATAAAACTTCCTCTTGAATCACTCGTATTATTTAAAAAAATCGCATCAAAATCAGTTGCGTAGTTTTAAAGATTTAAGCATATATAGGGATATAGGGACAGAGAAAGCGACTTTATTTTATACTACATAGCGGTCCCCCGCAGCTCCGCTCGCGTGGATGTCTGTTACCGCTGCAAAACGCCTACCCAGGAAAAACGCGGACAGCAAAATGATTCCCAAGTCAATTCACAGACACCGACAGTGACATCGACTACGCAGTCATTATCCGGAGGCTGCATAGATTGTCTTTATGAGGATGTTAAATGAAAATTCATTTTTGTTAATTTCTTGAGGTTGGTACGATGATTGATCGCAAAGATAGCTGGTCTGCATACGAATTTTTTCTTTTTTTAATTATTATAAACTAGCGCTTGACCGCAATCCCGCCTGATAGTAAGCAGTGATGCGATCGTTGATGGTAAAGCGCGCTAGTTTATTAAGAGCCTATTCACTCAGAAAAACTGAGCGAATAGAAAGGAAGACGGCAGTTGAGCTAGGTGATGCAATGTTAAACTCAACAACACGACCAACGATGCTACGCCAAAGGGAGATTGTTCGGAAGACCCTCCACGACCAAACTCCCAACACAACAACATTTGGCGTAACGTACCCGGAACACATCGCAACACAACTGGTCAGACCCGTCCTCCGTACGGCTTCACCAGACATCATGCCGGAACACAACAAATGGCTTGGCGGCAAGATTTTGTCTGGTGGGTGGTAATTTCTGCCGGCGGCCGATATTATGGCCTACCATCGACAAATAAAATATATTTGTAAAAATATTGGATTTTGGCCTGATGGTGGTAAAAGGCTACCAATGAGATGATACACCTATCCTTCAATTTTAAAAGTGGGCATAAAATTACCTACCCTATTATTTTTTTTTTTTGCGTCAAAAGAATTCATTTGACAAAGACTATTGTATTTACGTATATTTGTTTAAAAAAAATACTAGATAATGGATGGTTATTAATTAGAAGATTTTTTATTGGTTGTGCCGGCTCTTCAAGGCCAAAAAGACAAACTTTACGTGAAGCGCAGCACAGACCATTAGGTTCATCCACCCATTACTTGGCAGAGCAGTTAGAGCAGATTTTATTCATTACTCCGATTTGGACTGAAGCTTGTTGTGCATATTCACCCCGCTGATGATATCTGAAAGCCAGTCTGTTGCTGTTTGCTAAAATTCGATTGCGAACTCTATTTGTGGACAACTGCTGTTTCTCTGTCTAAGCTCTAAGTCGCTGCATACGCTCGACACTCGACTCTCCTTCGTGCAATGAAGAGGTCCTTATATTTTGTTCTCAGACTTTGTTCGTCAAGGCGTTGCGAACGCTCGAGACTTGTTTCCCGTTCACGTAAGTTAGAGGTCCTTACATTTTGTTCATGAAGACGTTGGAAATGCTTCAACCTCGACTCTCGTGCACGTAACTCAAAGGTTCTCAGATTTTATTGTGCAAGGCGTTGCGAACATTCGACACTCGACTCTCGTGTGTGTACCTGAGAATTTCTCTGATTTTGTTCAGCAAGGTTTTATGAACGTTCAGGTGAAGATTCTCCCATACGACGTATTCTTGCTGCCCGTGCTAGAGAACTATGTTTAGAAAGCTGAGACCTGGCTCTCTTAGGCATTTTCAAATGTTTAAGAAAATTTTAATAGCGTGTAATATTCTAGCTGTGAAAAGAACTGTTGTTTAGCCCTGAAAAGAACTGTTTGTTAACCCTGAAAAGAACTGTTAGTTACCCCTGAAAAGAACTGTTGGTTAGCCCTGTTAAGAACTGTTAATTAGCTATAAGAAAAACTGTTAATTAGTTTAGTTCTGAGAAAAACTTTTGCGTTGGTGTAGTTTTAACAACGAAATCTAAAGAAAATCGCACGAAAATTATTAGACCACCGCTGCGTAGGGACGACCTCGCGTTAGAGCCCCGCAGGAACCTTACTCATAGACCTAAACTCCCCTTTCGCACGCGTCGAAAGAAATTGTAATATTTTAATTTCGTCATAACTTCTAAACCGGACCACCAATTTTAACCATTCAAAGGCCAAATATTATCTACATAAACTGTACCTAGTGATGAAATAATTTATTTTGATAAGGATAAATAGCATGAGTAAAATACACGCATTTAAATGTAGTACAAAAAAAAAACATTAAGATTTTTAAATAAAACGAACGAAATTTAAGGATCTAACTAAGTCATTTGTATGAAAGATTACGTGGTAATAAGCGGTTTGCGATTTACGAGGTATTAAAAAAAACTACTTACTAGATCTCGTTCAAAATAATTTTCATTGGTAGTTTTTATAGTAATGTACATCATATGTTTTTTTTAGATTTTTCATTTTCTTATTTTAGATGTTAGGTGGGGGGGGGGGGACCAACTTTTTTCCACTTTGGGAGCGTCTGTCACGCAAACTATTCGGTTTAGAAAAAAAAATTTAGAAGATATCGATATCATTTTTTAAGACCTATCCATAGATACGCCGCTGCCGATATATCGCATACGATAACCCACACGTATATGTTGGATGAAAAAAAAAATTGAGTTTCAGTCCTAAGTATGGGGAGCCCCCAATATTTATTATTATTATTTTTTTTATTTTTGCATCAAAATCTTAATGCGGTTCACAGAATACATCTACCTACCAAGTTTCAACAGTATAGCTCTTACAGTTTCGGAAAAAAATGGCTGTGACATACGGACGGACAGGCGGACAGACAGACATAATGAATCTATAAGGGTTCCGTTTTTTGCCATTTAGCTACGGAACCCTAAAAATGGTTGTTGTGCCTCACTCGACATAGATAGGTACGTGGATAGGTAGTGTGTCGCAGACTTTTTGTAGATATTTATAAGATCTTTTATAGTTTAGTTTAGTAACTTTTCTGGTTGATTTTTTACACCTTGTGTTCAAAAAAACCCAAATATCTTAAGGAACCCTATCTTTTTCCACAATAAAATTTAGCCTATGTTACTCAGTGATAATGTAGCTTTCTAATGAAAAAAGAATTATTAATATCGGTGTAGTACTTTTTGAGTTTATTCGTTACATACAAAAATACAAAACTTTCCTCTTTATAATATTAGTGTAGAAGTGTAGATAAAAAAGGGAGTAAATTTGACCGTCAATATCAACCGAATGGCCGATACCGACCACAACAATACCACGTCGCAATTAGTCGTACATCGTCTACAATGCAACCTCCGTAAGAATTAGCACTAGCGGCGGACAATCTGTTGGCCAGCAAAAAATAGTAACAATGTAACCACACCGCAACAGCGCCACCATAACGCCACCACAACGCAAATGCAAGAAGTAGTAGCGACACTACACGTACCCATTGTTTGCCCACATTTTATCGCTACGATGTGGTGTACCTGTGTTTAAACGGGCCAGTAAATAAAGTCTGGCTCAAAGCAGAATAATTTTTATTCAAATAATAATATAAAGATATAGTAAATAAAAACAGAGCGAGCAATTCCTTTATTTATTTATTAAAGAAAAACACAGCCACACAACGAAACGATACCGAATCTATCAAAATCCTGTACAAAGTTTCAGTTCTACTAACAACACCATACATCGTTGTTTATGCAGACAACTTAATCCATCTCCGCTTTACACTACCGAGTAAGAATTTTAACACGAACTTAGGAAATATTGGATCGTTTACAACAAAATTCAGTCTTCAAACATACCTTAGATAAGGTATGTAATAAAAGCTGGATCCCAGTGGCTGACGTGAGTTATGGCGGTCGGTAGTTCTTTCTGTAGCAGAATCTCATGTCTTGAAATGTGAAGTGAAGTTAAAAGGGTCAGTAAAAAGTAATGGTTGGAACTCTCATCGTGAAACATACGGGTTTCTAACAGATAGCTAGTTTTTGTATGGAGATTTACGAAATGTTGATAATGTGACATATTAGGTTGTCGAGAATGATTTTGTTTTTTTAATTGAGGCATTTATTGAAGATTATGCGGACAGAGTTCATGATAACTGGTAAATCAGTTTTTTATGATTTATAGTGTTGTAATTTGTAGGTGATCAGATCTCTTAAAGGGCAATGGAGAGGGCTATGCTTGGGATTTCACTGCATGATCAACACAGAAATGAGGAGGTCCACAGAAGAACAAAAGTCAGTCTCGGAGGGCCTCCAGATCAATCTCCCTCTGGCACAGCAACGTTGGTCGTGTTGTTGAGTTTAACATTGCATCACCTCGCTCAACTGCCGTCTTCCTTCCTATTCATCAAGTTTTTAACTGAATAGGCTTAATAAACTAGCGCGCTTTACCATCAACGATAGCATCACTGCTTACCATCAGGTGGGATTACGGTCAAGCACTAGTTTATAATTAAAAAAAAATAAAGACAAAGCCGAAGAATTGCAACACTTAAGTGGCAATGGGCCTGGCACATTGCCCGTAGGATCAATGCTCGATGGGGCCGACGAGTTCTCGAGTGACCATGCACCGATAGACGCCAACAAAGTGGATCGACGACCTGGTGAAGGTCGCGGGAAATCACAGGATACGGAAGGCGCTGGATCGGTCGTCGTGGAGATCCTTGGTGGAGGCCTATTTCCAGCAGTGGACGTCTTCCGGCTGAAATGATGATGATGATAATGACTGATAAGGTTAAGCAACGCTTAGTGCTGTTATTCCGCGGATGCGTGACCATCTTTACATACAAAATCCCTTCGTGTCTTGTAAACATGTTACGCTCTTGTCACTCCATGTCATCTGCCAAGCCCTTTCCCAATTACGTTGAGGTCAGCTTCCAGTCTAACCGTGAATCCGGTTAGATTGGAAACTGACCTCAACTTAAGATTAAGCATATAAAGCTTCAGCTTAGGAGCGATTGCCTATCTAACTTCCACAGCCAAGCTACTGGGTAATACGATACTCTTTGGTAGTCTTACCAAGGAGTATCGTATTACCCAGAAGCTTGGTTCCAAAAGTCCAAAAGTCTGACTACCAGTCTTGGTAGTCAGACTTTTGGACTTCTGAGGACCTATAAAGACTGTCAGAGATCTAAGAATGACAACCAAGACCAAAGGTCGTGCCTGAAATAATCAAAGCCGCACAGGCCGATTGATCAAGTCAAGTTACTCTTGCCGCGGTTGGTCTATGGATCGGTGACCATCTTTACATACCGAGTTTCCTTCGTGTCTTGGAAACCACGTTAAGCGGTTGGCCCATGCTGTATTGCATACATAAATATATATTCAGCCTATAATGAGTGACTCCCTGTACAGACGTTTTTGACCCTGTGTACTTATGTGTTTTTTTTTTTAAGTGTACAAATAAATTATTATATAATTATTAATGTTCCTCCTCTCGGTTAGAGGGAGTGGGCCGTAGTCTACCACACCGGGCCAGTGCGGGTTGGTAAATGTCACATGTCTTCGAAGTTTTTGCCTCTAGGGCTTGCCGGTTTCCTCATGATGTTTTCCTTCACCGTTTTGAGAGCAGTGATGAAGAAACAATTTACACAAAGTAAAGTGCCTGACGAGGTTCGAACCTACGACCTACAATTTCGGGCAAAGTCGGGGCCGAAACCACTGCAAAAATTTTGATAGTCGTTACGGGTTACCACTGTTACCAAGAAATATCGTATTACCAAATACCTGGCTTGAGGAGGTCAGATAGGTAGTCGCTCCATGTAAAATACTGGTATTTAGTTGGATCCGGTTAGACTGGAAGCCAACCCCAATATAGCTGGCAAAATGCTTTTGTGCAAAATGGTGGGTGTTTGTGTATGTCAACATATCCACGTTATAGGAGACATTCCGTCGTGGTGGCCTAGTGGTTAAATCACCAGCCTTTCAAGTATGAGTGCGCTGGTTCGATTCCAGGTCAGGCAAGTACCAATGTAACTTTTCTAAAGTTGTATGTACTTTCTAAGTATATCTTGGACACCAATGACTGAAGGTGAAGGAAAACATCTTGAGGAAACCTGGACTTTAAGTCTAAAATCGCCAACCCGCATTAAGCAAGCGTGGTGATTACGCTCAATCCTTCTCTGTATGAGAGGAGATCTGTGCCCAACAGTGGGATGATAAAAGGTTGATGATGAGGAGACATTCCTAGTGTGGGGCAAATATAAAAAAAAAAATCTGGTTAGATTATGATAATGTCAAAATATGGTTATTATGTCAATTTTCCATCATGTTGGGTGGTATGTTTTGAAATCACTGTTTATTTTATTTGACCCTAGTAAATAATATCATCATAAATCATAAGGAATAAATCAACTTTTTCCTCGCCTTTTCCATTATAAGACAATGGAAGCCTTTCCGTATTTACTTAGACGTCGGAGGAATACGGATAATAATTTGAGGGGTAGTCCCGGCTTCCAATTGGCATTGCACGAACTAGAGTTAAAAGAGTTACTTATAAGAATAAGTAACTCTTTGTAAAAAGCTATCGAGAAATAGTACAATTATGACAAATTAGGTTTGAAAGGGACATTTGGCTATAAGACTTTTGGCTAAAACCATGATAACTCTGATATATTTTTTTCTCTTAAAGACAATTTCACAGTACTTATTGTAGTAAATCATTTTCAGTAGGTACTCAATATTATTATTTTGTAGTATTGAAGTTTAAAGTACATTGGCTCTCGGAATGATTTGACCTAAATACATATTATTATTTAGGGCAGGTGAGCCGGGAGAACCCGGCGCAGCATACGTTGAAGAAGGCAGCGACCTGTCCCTGCCAGCTGTAGTCAAGTCGACGGTCGGCAGCGAAGAGCCATGGGTTACGGTAGTTTCCTTTTTCGAAACTGTCGTTTCACAAAAGGAGGCTGCGGAAAGGGAGAGGGATATCTCGTCCACTCACCCGGCCCGGAGCAGGCGCACCGGGCTTCGGTGGAGGGCAGTTAATGCCCTCTTTAAGCCCCCCTAAATGAGTCCGAGGACATCCCCGAGTCTATCGACCCCCAAACAAACATCAGAACCCAAGGTGCCCACAGGACTAGACAAACGGGGCACCTGTCGGGGGTTACGGAAGCAGTGTTCATTCTCGCTACCACCGGTGTTTTGAATTTTTAGTCAGTAAGAGTCTGACAGACCCCGCCGCCCACTCCAGAGCGGCTGACATCCGGCGAGTCATCAGCAACGACAACAAGCGAGTCTATTCTAGCGAAGCTAGTGGAACCGCGCTCTCGGACCAATCTCTTGAGAGAGGCGCCGCTGATGCGCGTAATCCACGTGCTCAACCTAGCGAATGACACGGACTTATTTTGTTATTTTCTATATTAGTGTGTGGGTAAATTCATAAGATATTCATTATTTCTAATTAGTTATGGATAATTTTAAGTTGATATAGACGCATTTATCGCATTGAAGTAACCTGTAATGGTAGATGTAGGAAAATAAATAGTAAACAAAAAAAAAACATTATTACTTACTAAGATTTTGGCACTAATTGGTAGATATAATTCTAACGAATAAATGTAAAGGTAGATCTACATATTGAGTTGAAAATAATATCGTCATCATGTGCTAGCTATTAAGTAATAACTTAATAGCTAGTACCTACACAACAACTTTCGCCCAGAACTCTTATTGATGGTGATGTGTAGGAACGCACACCATGAACGACTTGACCCTCTCTTGACTCTCGACCCTTAAATTCCACTTGGTCTTGAGAAATCGCGGTACGGCGGACAGAGCTCCGGCGGGATCTCATGGCGACATGGAGAGTGCGATTGTCGCAACCCAGTGCTGGGTACGCCACAATAGCGGCGGTAAGTCCCCTCTTTGAGGGGTGGCTAGAGAGGCGCCACGGGACCCTCACCTTCCGCCTGACGCAGGTCCTCACCGAACACGGTTGTTTCGGGAGGTTCTTGTTACAGATAAGGGAGAAAACGCCAGGGTGTCACCAATTTGTGGATGGCCCTGAGGACACGGTGGAGCATACGGTGGAGGTCTGCCCGGCTTGAGTAGGGCACCGCCGTGTCCAGACTATGGTCCGGAGTGAGAGTGCATGGCAGGCCGTCCCCTCCGTCTGCGAAGCAGTGATGCTGGCAAAGGAAGAGGCGGAGCGCGTGAGGCAGAGGCAATCCCAGCGCCCTCGCGCCACTAGCCACCGCAGGAGACGCCCTGGTCGGGAGACAACATCGAACTCCCGGCCACCGTAGGCGCAGGCTTGCGGGTGGTGAGCAGTGGGCAGCTCACCGCCCTGTAAGGACTAGGCCCGAGTCGATAGCGCATTGTACTTCACGCGCACCTCTAAGAGACGTCAGCACATCGTGACGGGTTCCACGAAAACCGATGCCTCCTGGGTCAGGGTTGCGGGTTGGGTAAAAAAGAAACCGTAGCCTTGGCGCATAGGCAAGTGAAGAAATACGGGTGGGTTTTAGTCACTAAAAGTCTGACACGTCCTTCCCTTCCGTACAGAGCGGGAGAGGTCATTTAATGATTTCCCATCCCATGCACCTCCTCAACCTTTGTGGAGTGGCGCAGTCTGGACACACACAGTAGCGTCGTCGGTACTGTTGGACGCAGCAGCATGTTGAGTCCTGTCGCACCGATTCAGAATATTAGTGATTATAAGTAGGATTGCATGAAGTAATAGTGGTATAAAAAATAACATTAGTTACTATTTTTAACTTAACTACGTTCACCTACTTAACTTAGTTTAGAGAGAGTTTATCTATGGATCGAGAAAACGACCCTTAGTTGCAGGTGAGAAATATGAATAAGATACCTGCCTTGACAAAAAATATTGCATTCTTTAGTCATGTCACGGAAACGATTTTTATAAATGGAGGCATAGCAACCATTTAGACTTTAGACGTTTTATAATACCACGGACAAAAAGATAATAATCAAAGTTAAAAGGGGCGACAAAGTAATTAAATTTGGCCGATTCCACCCAAATAAATCGGGAATGACGACGCGGCCTGAATATTGAGTTCAGACGTCAACGGTATTATATTATAAAGATCTTTTTGTCTTCTTTTGTAACAGAAAATAATGGCAGTGTTGAGAGCATGATTTATTCGTAGGTGACAATTTATTCTTTCTTAATCGTTGCGCTGTTAAAGCTTCGACAATTATTACGTGAGGATCATTATCGAAAAATATAGTGTCCATTTTAACAATAGCTACGGTTACAAAAGCAAACAGATTATATAAAATGAGAAATATAAGAAATTTGTTTAAGTTAAGATAAATAAGCCGAGACTCATTTGTAACAGGAGGGTAATTACGTAACATACCATCAGTAGCAATGGGTTTCACGTTAATAACGTTATTGAGCAGACACGTTGAATGAAGCAATGAATTAGCAATATGCTCAAATATTATTCCATTTGATAGTAATAGTGTCCTAAGCAATAGGGATGTATCCAAGGTATGAAAATGAAAAAAATAATTAGTCCGTCTTATAGATAACAAAAAAAATTAAGACCCGTATTTTTTATTTTGTCGTAATTACCAAAAACTACTGAGATATAGCGTATTAAAGTTGCGGAGTGGGGGTTAATTAGGCCACGCCGTTCTATATTTTGTACCACGGCGTGACGTCATGCGACATTTCAAATCCATATATCTTCCTAAGTATTTGAATGAAAGAAAAAATAAAAAATACGTGTTCAATATTTTTTATAAATCTATCTGACGGACATTAAATTATTTTTTAGGATACAAGCCAATTAGGGTGCAGGTTTATTGAAATATTTTAAATTTATTCTTATGACATTAATAACCAAAAATGATAAAATGACCCACATATGACATCACATATGACAACAAATATTTACTACCAAACTCAAATTCTAAATATATTCAGGGGAATATATCCCACTTTATCACGACTCAAAGAACTTTCTCTCATCTCGCGCCCAAAACTTTACTTCATTTGACATTCATGGAGCACGGAGATCTAAATAGTTTCAGTAAAATATGTGAGTCACTATGAGAGGGTTTTGTTAACAAATGTTGTTTGAAACCTGTTTCTATTTTTAAATAATATCGTGGAATAATATAATATATATGTTTATTAAGGGCAAATTTATATTTATTTTAAACATTTGGATTTTTGTTATATTTTAAAGTCATTAAACTTTTTAAGCTATTGCATAGCTTCTATCGCGGGCCTTGAGCGTGGGGACCGAATCCAGAAATTCCGTAACGAAAAAACCTCACGCTCCCCACTCCGACAGGCACGGAGGTGTGGCTTGAAGGCAGTACATCGTCTAACGTCGTTTCAGTTCGGCAGTCTTCGGCACGGTATGTTTGTGTGCGTGCGACTACATCTTTTGAAAACAATTTATAGATTTTCAAAAAGAGCATGCATATTGCAGGGCGCGAACTCAGTTCTACACACTTGCCATGTTACTGATAGTCGCGATGTGCTAAACTTGCGATTAATTTTCTCTATGAAATAGGTCTTCTATAGAGATATGTCATAGACGTCATCGACGTTGTCATGGCTACCTTAAAAACGTTTCATATAATTAATTATTAAGTACTTTTATTCAAATTAATTTAGTAGTGTTTTTATAAAATAGCTTTTTTTTTAACAGAAAAGCTAAGATGAATGTCACGCTAATTTTTCATTGGACTTTTAAATTATTTATAGTGTTGTTTACTAAATAAAAGCGCGTGATTGTTATAGAGTAAAAAGTGCTCACGCGGCCGTCTTTTCAACTGTGATTGGCGATATCCGCCATTATTGTGAAATATTTTTTTAAAGAATTTCTATAATTTGTTACACGTGTTATTGGCAAAATTGTGGTATCTATCCACAGGAACCAGATCAAGAGTTGAAGTTGAAGTTTTTATTAAATAAAATATTACAGAAAGATGTCGGTGAACAATGTTAATACGAGTACATTTAAGTGTACGAGTTGTAATATTGTTATCTCCGAAACGAAACAACGAAAGTTTAATAAAAATATGCTCGTCGGCTTTTTCTGAGGAAGACATTGATGAGGCAAAAAAGTTATTGTTTGTTTCTACGAAGACAAGACAAAAACATGTATCGAGGCGTAAGAACAAAAAGCAGAAAGACCTAAAATATACGTTTAAAATCACGGATCCCGAACAATCCCAGTTTTTGTGGCATATGACCTTCACAAATTGCCACCAGTTTGCTTTGACTACGTAGAACGTACGTAAAGAAGTTGATGAAGGATTTATTAATTCTACGGTCAGATGTTAACGCAATCAGAAGTGATTATGTTACTAAAGATCAGCTCGAAAATCTTAAATTGATAACAAATAATTCGACACCGACGCCGTTCATCATCAACAACCTTTTTATCGTCCCACTGCTGGGCACAGATCTCCTCTCATACAGCGAAGGATTGAGCGTAATCACCACGCTTGCTCAATGCGGGTTGGCGATTTCAGACTTATAAAGCCCAGGTTTCCTCAAGATGTTTTCCTTCGCCTTCAGTCATTGGTGTCCAAGATATACTTAGAAAGTACATATAACTTTAGAAAAGTTACATTGGTACTTGCCTGACCTGGAATCGAACCCGCGCACTCTTTATTTATTTAATAAAAGAAAAATTTGTTTTCTTATCGGTCACCACGCTCAAAAAGTGTAACTTGAATTAATATCAAAGAAAAAGAAATACTGCATAAATAAAATAAATAAATAATTATAATTGCATAAATTGATACAAAATGCTATGCAATAGCTTTACCGCGGCAGTCCCCGAGTGCCACACGTCTTTTTTTTTTGCATTCTATGTTGCACGTTATTGGTACGCAGCTCAGCCCCGTTGACAGTTGTCAGAAGAGTCTCGAAAACAAAAAGGCGTTTTAAAAGGAAGCTTCTAGAATCTTGAAACTTTGCCTTAGCCGGGCGAGAACTGTTCCAAAAAGATTTATTTGCTTCCGTACACATTAGTTAAGTCTTTTTAACTCCTTTTTTTATAACAATAATGACTAACTTCCACCCTCGACCGCATCGCACAGAATAGCATAGCATAAGTCGCCTGCACAAGCGCTTCGTTTGCGCGTAGCGTTGTTTCCGCCTTTTTTCTTGTGGCTTGGGTTCGTACTGTTACAGTATAATATAAAAGTTACTGAAGAATATGGTTATCAAATTTAAAAGTTTTGTTTTTTAAGCAGACTGATAGTTTCAGAGATTAACTTGTTTAATCAAAAATTCATCAACGTTATTATTATGGTATGTCCAGACAGGGCACGCAAGGAGCGCGGCAGCTACGCGCAGCATTCATGGGATACAAATTTGCCGCGTGACTTGCTTAGACCTTCTGCGCGGCAGTACTGCGCGGCATGTCCGACACTTGACGCGCTCTTTATTTCGTATTCAAACCACAATGAAAGCGGCTACGTGTGTTCTGTAGCCCCGCTTATTATTCGTAAATTACGTAAAAGAAGGAATAGAAAACATAAAAAATTTAAATTAAAGGCATAATTGTTGTTTTAACTGTGTCAAATTACTTTAATTTTTTTTAAGTTTTCTATTTAAGGCTCTTTTTGATACACAAGGTCTTTTACGTGAGCTGAAGGATAAACGTTGGTGTATGAAAATGACACCTTTACACGTTACCCGATATTTTTTTAATACAATAACACAACTGTACACATGTCTTACACACAAGTGTAAGACAACGGGTGTGTGATGTATGTGTGTATTGAACTCGCGCCTCTTGGCTTACCTGGAAGGTAATGATCTCCTTAGTGACCGACAGTACGGGTTTCGATGCAATCAGTCAACTGAGGACCTACTAGTGTATGCCACTTGTGGGGCGAGGCCCTCGAGAAAAACGGGGAAGCGATTGCTGTCTCCCTTGATGTCTCGAAGGCCTTCGACCGGGTATGGCACGCTAGCCTTTTAAGTAAGCTTCCAGCGTACGGCATTTCCGCTGGACTGATTGGCTGGGTAAAAGACTTCCTGACTGAACGGTCCCTCCGAGTTGTTGTCGACGGATGCTCATCAGAGCCCATGTCGACCAATGCTGGTGATCCTCAGGGGTCTGTTCTATTTGCAATTTTGATCCTGCTGCATATTAACGCTCTGCTGATGCCCGGTATCTATGGGTATGCAGATAACAGCACAGTTATGGAGAGATACCTGGCGGAAGCTCGGGCTAGTAAGGAATCAATCCCGTCCGAAAGAGAGGCTATGGTAGAGCGTACGACTACGTACGACACGACGAGTGTGCTGCACTACAGGCAGTCTCCGAATGAGGCAAGGCCAATCTTGTAGCATTCAATGCCGCCAAAACACAGGCGTGTCTTTTCACCGCCAAAAGGAGCCCTTTTACCTTGGCTCCTACTTTTCAGGATGTATCCTTGGAGTGCACCGACCGCCTTCAGCTTTTGGGAGTTGAAATTTCCTCAAACTTAAACTTTGGGCGGTTTAACATGACATATATAGCATGACATAAAAATTATTGGAACAGATTAAGTTGCTTATTCTGAACAAACTATATTCAGGTTTCACATAAATAAAAAATAACTCTGTATTTTAATAAGACGAATTGGTTTCGTTTCCGTTATCCATTTTACTTGATAAAATACGTCCGTTTACACACAATCAACATACGCGGCGATCGGCGGACACCTTGCGGCTACCACGCGCGTCTATCGTTCAAAAATAGCGCGGCTAGCCGCGCGAGTCAGCAGCGCTCGAATGCCGCTTTATGTCTGGACCTACCTTTACTGTGGTTAGATAAAGATTTCCCATCCGTACACAAAAGACACGCTTTATCGTGAATTTGCAACCACCAGCCTGTATTACCAATTTGTAATAACCTAGACAAAGATTGCGTATAAAATAAAAGACTAAAATTGAAGGAGTTGACGAATTTTTGTGTTTTTATTGACTTGTAAAAATATTTCTATAAATCAACCTACAGCAAAATAAAAACATTTATCCATAACCAAGTAAAAGAAAATTGACAATATGGAAAATGTGAAATCATTTCATTCCCATTTTTGTTGATTTACAGTTAAATTATTTTATAGCTTTTAACTTTTACAACTGAACTGACTTTAATGTGAATATTTTAAAAGCTCAAGATGGCGGGACGTGAAACATACGTTAAGTGCCATTTATTTTTTTAGGTAAAAGGGTTTTTGTGTTTAAAGGATCAAAATAATGCATGGTGTTAAAGAATTAGTAATAATTACGAGTTTCATAATAAGAGCTTCATGTAATGTGTTTTGTGTTTGTGAAACGAAATTAAACATAATTTATGAAGTTGGTACAATTCACTTAATGTGAGCACACTTTATTCAAGTGGATTTATTGAAAACGTAATTATGGTGTCCCAGTCCCATTTGTGGTTCGGGAGAATCTGTCCATTCTTTGGTTGCCTGGAAGATATCGCATTAGCGATAATTCCGCCCATTGTATGTTTTTTTTTTGTTGAATGCTTTTGTTCAATATTTGATTGGTGTACAATAAAAACATATAAATAAATAAATAAGGTCCCGTGTTACTTTAAGGGAGAAGGGATTTTATTACGTTTCTTGCAATTTGTATTGCAATTGTATTGTAGGTCTTAGTGAGATATACATAATAGGGTAGTTGACTAAAAATAATTAATAAGTCCGTCAGTCAGATTTCCAAAAAATACTAGACACGTACTTTTCATATAAACAAAAAATGAAGACGACACAGTGCGTTGAAAACTCGTGTGACGTCACTGCACGCTACACTTTTAGCGAGCAGTAACGTCACCAGCCACCACTCCTGTTCTTTGATGCCTTTTATATTTGTAAATTTTTATTGATTTGATAAAACAGAATTATGTACCGTACCTATCCAATATTTTTCTATAATCTGAATGATGGACTAAATAGAATCAATTTTACCCAGGAAACATCCCTAGCAGTGGCGAAGGGTGAAATTTTGACAAAGGGAAGCCGGTCCAAAAAAATAAACACTTAAACACTTACCTACTGCAGGATATCTTGGAGGAGGTCTTCAGATAAGAATAATATGAAAAGCCCCACCTTCACCATACAAAAAAGGACTGATGATTTGATAACAGTGTCTTTCAAGTATGATAAAAGCGGCTTTGTGAAAAGCCTTTTTCGACGTGCATCTCTATACCACACATGCATGCTTGTTAGTAAGTACTAAGTTAAGTACCTATTGTCAGGGAATAAGAGTCAAGAAAAAATAAAATAAAAAATTACAAAAATAATAAAGTGTTAAAAACCGAACCACACAAACACCGATCCAAAACCAACAAAAATATTAAGCAAAAGTAGTGGCGTGGTTTCTTTGTCTCTTTCTAATAGAGTAGAGGAGAGTACTATAAGCCGCCCGCGAGTAGCCTCATATTTATCAAGTTTTACCGATGGTTAGCGAGCATTAGAAAGAGATGGTCTGACACGCTCTCTCTTTACGCCGCATAGTAAAACGTTGATATAGGTAAGCTGAAATTCGTCGGCTTCCTTCAAGAGAACTACGAAAAGAATTACGAAAAATTGAAGCGCTGATTAATTTACGACTATAAAATGAAATGTGATACTTAGGGTATTGCTAAAAATTACGATTGCTATTGTAAATCGCGCCGGTATTTGATTAATAATACTTTGTTAATGAAATAGAATGTAAATACTTTTGTATGAATATGGAACTGATTTTTGAAAGGTAACCCGGTGGGAATCGGCTTGTATGGACTCTTCGCCACTGATCCCTAGTATGTTGAATAAATTATGATTGGCGATACAAAGATTTGAGGTAAGAAAAATGGGTGTTCAGAATTATCACCATGAATCAGCTGCACAATGAAATATGTAGTAATATGAACTTATAGAGTTGTCTTGATTGTTTGTATAATTATAATACTAAATAAATATATGTTTCGGACCCAAAACATATTTATATAAACATAGAAACTTATACTGACCTGCGCTTTCCAAATTTAAGCTTCGTTGACTACCTAGTAAGTTCTTCCTGTACCAAATTTTACCTTCAATGAAACAGACTGAAAATCAGCACATACCCACATTCTGCAAAATTTGTTAAATAATTTATCCATTCAATGTTATTCCAATAATTGTTACGTTCGATGCAACACTTTACTTTTATTTAAGTAATAAGTTTTTACTTAATTATTTTTTTTATGGCTTTATTAACCTAGCATATAGCTAACTGACATTTGGTAAATAATTTAATTTAATGTTCTGTGGTTGGTTATATATATATATGTGTGTGTGTATATTCATTATTGCACACCAAAAACATGCATTAATTACAAAAATACGTTCAACAAAATATGTTTTTTTTTTTTTATAATTATAAACTAGCGCTTGACCGCAATCTCGCCTGATGGTAGGCAGTGATGTGATCGTTGATGGTAAAGCGCGCTAGTTTATGAAGAACCTATTCACTAAAATTGAACGAATAGGATGGAATACGGCAGTTGAACGAGGTGATGCAATGTTAAACCCAACAACACGACCAACGATGCTGCGCCAAAGAGAGATTGATCTGAAGACCCTCCACGACCAAACTCCCAACACAACAACATTAGGCGCATCGTACCCGGCACACATCGCAACACAACTGCTCAGACCCGTCCTCCGTACGGCTTCACCAGACATCATGCCGGAACACGACAAATCGCTTGGCGGCAAGGCTTTGTCTGGTGGGTGGTAACTACATATATTTAGACTTATGTATTTATATTCACAATTATATATCATTCATTTCTGCAGGTCATAATACACATTACAGTATTATTAGTCGCTGTTCTGATAACATATTAGTGCACCAAGACTCAATAATCAGCATACAGATACGGTCCTCAACTTCCAGCCTAAGTTTCGGCGACGTAAGAAGCTACAGCTAGCGCGAAAAAACGTACAGCTTGTTAACTGCAACTGAATAAATACTGCACTACATACAATACTGCTGGAGAGTGTGTTCCTCTTCATCTTCTTCCGAGCGAAAGCACTAGGAAGTAGTGAAGTGCGGGCGTTTTGGACGACTGTCTTATGTAATATTCAAAAGACGTTCAAAAAGTGTTGATTCTTGGCCTAATTTGAATAAATGACTTTTGATTTTACAGATTGGAACATGACCTCTTTGTACTAAGTCGGGTAATTTGTATGTTACCTGCCATTAGCCCTCAGGGCAGTGGGCTGAACTAAACACAATTTTTTTTTCAAGATTAGTAAATATTTGCTGGTTATAATGTCTAATACAGAAAAGCCCAGTGATAACTTGAAGCCCAATTCTCGTAATTTGAAACCTTAAAAATCTAATACTAATATCACTTCGACTGCAAACAAAAAAAAAAAAACTTCTTCTCTTCTTCTAACTTCAAAAGTGTGCGGAGATTAGAGTTATATATTTAACAGATTGAGACAATGAACGTTCTGAAAGATCCGAGAATCTCCTCTCTGTCTGTAAACCCTGACGACATCGCAACATCTGATAAATATTATTTCTTTTCATTTAGGTATTGTTGTCATTTCATGAATTTTCACGAACCCGAATGTCATTTTGATTGCCTTGTCAAGCTCTTATGTAGGTCACAGCACAGATTACACGGTCACAGTTGCCATTTCGTGACATTTGATACATTCTATATGGGCTGAAAGACAGTTACATATTCTGATTTTATCCTAAGCGAAGTGCGATCTTAACTGCAATCTATATGTAAGTAAAAATATTATTAAAATAAGAACATAAATACGGCTGTCTAATTTCACTAGTCAACAAAAAAAACAATTTTTGCTTGTAACAAGAAAACCTTTGTCTAGTTATGTTTAGGACAAGGATAAGGATACTAGATAAAAATTAAAATGCTTCAAATACGAATAGTTTTTTTGTAATAACATTTTAGAAATTTTGAATTTTTATAAACAAAAAGAAGTTATTTTGGTTTATTGCTACATGAATATGTATGTACTTTTATGATTTTCGTCTGTATTTTACTTAAGGAACGTCTTGTTTTAATGTCCATGAGTACCTAATCCGCTAACATGCATGGGCTCCATTTGCCCTGATATCGTTTTTCTATGCTAGAAGTGTCTTGATGGAATCCTTCACCGTGTTTTAAAAGTGTAAATGTGAATCGAGAAAATGTATTTTCAATGCCTTTTTACATAAAAGTAGATAAAAGCTCCGCGATGATACATTTATAGTCAGTTGATCGGCGATTTCCTAGAAAATTGGAAGTTACTCTCATGAAAGATTCTCAAGCTGATATTCGTAAATTACTTAGTTTTCCCTTAAATACACTACTGGACACATCTATTGGCCCACCTTAGAGTTTAGGTTTCGATGGCCCCTACCGAAATATGATTGCTAGATTGAACAAAAACTATTGATGCAGTTTTAAACCTGATACATTGATAAACCTGCTACCGAACACAGTGTTATCAAATTATTATTGAATTAGAATTGTTTTTTATTTTATTGTTTATTTCTTTGCCTTCGCGCGTTTTCTTATAGAACATTAGACATTGGCAGAATTGTCGACATCGGCACCTTTGCCATAAACAAAAATAGAATAGAATAGAATAGATCTGATGGAATCAAAATATATATAATTATAAAATTAGGTCTGGTGGGTAATTTAAAATTAGCCAGCACTTTTCTTGTTACAAAATTTTGTTAACCAGTGTTTTTTATCATTTTCATAATGTAAGAGGTGGTGTGGTGCCTCCATACTATTCGACTACTGCTCCCAAAATTACGAAAGGCAATATTCTAAATCAAAAGTCATTTATTCAAATTATAAGAGAATCAGTACCTTTTGATCGTCAATATTACATGAGACAGTCCCCCTAAAACGCCCGCTCTTCGCTACTTCCTAATGCTTTCGCTGGGAAGAAGATAATAAAATAAATGAATATTAATATATATAAAATGAAAATACAATTTTATTCAGAAGAAAAGTCCGTAGGAAATGCTATTCACAAGAAATTCGCTTGTTAAATAAACAAGTAAAAACTTAACACACCTCAATATGTTTATCGGTCCCGCAGCTCATAGTCTTCAGTGAACCTACTTACCTACTACTACCTACTGAGCAGAACAATGCCGGTTTTCTCGCCAATAATCCCCTCAATGCTATTCGTCGTCTGTCATCATCAACCTTTAGCAGTCCACTTCTGGACATAGATGTCTCCAATTTCACTCCATTCAACACGATTCCCGGCAACTCTCATCCAGTTTCTGCCTGCCGTTCTGCGAACATCGTTGCTCCACCTTTTTTTTTTTTTTTTTTTTGTTCACCCAGTGGAAATCTCTACCAGACCGTCCTCCGTCGGGGGGTCGACGGAGGGTGTGCCGGGCTCTCACCGGCTAAAACCACTGGAGCGTTCCTCTTCTTGCCTATGGCCGGGGGTGCGGGGCCTAGTTTGCCATTCACCGCATCCCCGGCAGGCTTGACCCACCGGCGCGAGCTCAGCGGGTCCCTCTTCCTCCCCTCCTTCCATCAGGTAGGCGTGTCGGAACTGCCTCTACACGCCTACTCCGGCCCTAGTGACGGACGTCGGACCCCCCCGGTCCTCGGCCCGTCAGCCTCTCGTTATGGAGGAAGCGGATCGACCTCGGCTTCCCTCCTCCTCCGGCCAGCGCGCCGTCGGCGGGACGGGAGAGTGCTCAGTGCCTCCCTCTCCCGTTCGGCCGTCTCCTTCTGCGCGATTACATCCTCGCAGAAGGCGACGACCGCGTCCCATGACTCCTCGTTGTCGACCATGACTTTGACCACGGCCGACAGCGAGAGGTCGGTTCCGCCGATTGCTGCGGTTGCATGCGAGACACTCCTCGAGGGTGTGTCGCGCCGTGTCCTCTGCCTCGCCACCGCAATGATGGCACGCCGGTGTCGGCTCCCGACCGATACGACACAGGTAACTGCCGAAACACCCGTGTCCGGTCAGCACCTGCGTCGCACGGAAGGTGAGCACCCCGCGCCTTTTCGGGTCGATCCACTTCTCCATGCAGGGTCTTACCGCCGCTATGAGGGCGTGCCCCGCACTGGGTTGCGCAAGTCTCGCAGACCACTCCGCCACCAGAACTTGGCGGAGCTCGGACCGCTTCGCTTCGATCGCTCTCGGCGGAAACGGTCTTTCACCCCGCTCTCGGGCCTCCCCGCGCCACTTGTAAAGCGACGCGAGGGCTCGGGCTTCGAGATCCCAGGGCGCCGATCCGGCTAGGAGGCAGGCCGCCTCGTAGGAGACCGTGCGGTATCCTCTTATCACCCTGACTGCTGTCGCTCGCTGCGGCCCGTGGATGACCGCAAAGTTGCGAGGCGTCGGGTGATCCGCCCACACTGGGGCCCCGTAAAGGGTCATAGACCGCACGACTCCTAGGTACAACCTCCGGCACGATGAGTCGGGCCCCCCCAAGTTAGGCAGCAGTCGCGATAACGCGGCCGCGGCCGTCCTCAGTTTAGGGGCCAGTTGCTGGAAGTGCGGCCCGAAGTTCCACCTGCCGTCGAGGACGAGACCGAGATATCTCATCGTCGCCCCGACGGCAATACGAACGCCTCCTACCTCGATGTGTGAGCCTGCAGGTGGGCCTCGCCGAGCCCCGTGAAAACACAGGGCCTCGGATTTGTTGAGGGCCACCTCCAGGCCCAGACGCCGGATCATCTGGACCACTTGCGCAACCCCTGCCGTCGCTAGGATGGCTGCGTCGCGATACGTCCTCCCTCGCGCGGTGAAGAGCGTGTCGTCAGCGTAGCACGTGACGACGACGCCGTGGAGGAGCGCGCCACGCAGCACCCAATCGTAGCCGATGTTCCACAGGAGAGGGCCTAGAACCGACCCCTGTGGAACACCGCACGTTGTCTCTCGCCGATGCCAGGCACCACCGTGACCCGGGTAGATGACCTGCCTCTCTGCAAGGTAGGCCCCGACTGTGCGGCGGAGGTAGGGCGGCACTCCGTGGAATCGGAGCGCCTCCCTGATGCAGCTCCAGGGCAGGGTGTTGAACGCATTGGCGATGTCCAAAGACACCGCCAACACCACCTCGCCCCGAGAGACTGCGCTCTCCGCCGTGGTCTTTACGCGCATTATCGCGTCGACTGTGGAGCGCCCTTGGCGGAAGCCGAACTGGCCGTCCGCTGGGTCCGGCCCGATCGTGTTTAGATGGCGGACGAGGCGGTCAGCAATTACCCTTTCAAAGAGCTTGCCCACCTCGTCCAGCAACACTATGGGCCGGTACGCAGACGGCGAATCCACCGGGCGCCCCGCCTTCTTCAGCAGGACCAGTAGGCCTGTCTTCCACGGGCGGGGAAACTGGCCCCGCTCCAGGCACGCGCTGAAAAGGCCCATCAGTCGAGGCCCGAGAGCCTCCGCGGCCAGGACCCACGCTCGGCCAGGAATGCCGTCGGGCCCTGGGGCGGTGTTCTTGGCTTGAAGCCGGGACACCGCCGCTCTCAGTTCTGCCCGGGTCACGATTACACGTCGTTGTATAATAATTGTAGAAAGTAAATCAATTTTAACTAACAATTCCAAATTTATTAAAATTTCGAAATCAATTATGTTTTTAATAAAAACCAATCAATCAATGATTTACTTATTGCTCTTCGTATTGCTCATTTCAAAATACAGTTTAACTTTTCCGAATATTGCGAGCAGTAAAATTTCTGAGCTATTTTTTTTTTCATCAGCGTTTAATTGAAAACTGATTGTGACGTACCGATTTATAGCAAATACGAAATTTGTTTCTCTTACAATAAATGTTATGACAAATAAATAAATTATTGTTATTAATGTAAAATTCAATCTCATACAATTATGAGACAGTATTCACTAGACTAGAAATTACTAGTTGGCGTGGCTGGACGACTTACAAAAGATCGCAAGGAAGACCTGGATGAGACTACAACAGACCAAAGAAACATTGCACCAAAGGAAGGAGACCTTTACAGTATTGGTGGAACTAGGTTGCCAATGATGAGGTTTTTTCAATAGATTTATCAAAACAGTTGAGCAAATTATTATCATAGTGCATTTGAGCGACAAACGGCACTTGCAGCAGAGTAGATATTTTAATAATAGGGATGTATCCAAGGTATGACAACCAAAAAAATAATTAGTCCGTCTTATAGATAATAAAAAAATTAAGACCCGTATTTTTTTTTTTGTCGTAATTACCAAAAATTACTGATATATAGCGTATTAAAGTTACAGAGTGGGGGCTAATTACGTCACGCCGTTCTATATTTTGCACCATGGTGTGACGTCATGCGACATTTCAAATCAATATATCTTCCTAAGTATTTGAATAAAAAAAAAATAAAAAATACGTGTTCAATATTTTTTTTAAAGCTACCTGACGGACATTAAATTATTTTTTAGGATACTAGCCAATTAATATATATTTTTGCATGACTGTGGTTACTAAATGAAAAGATCTTTTGGTTTTTGTTTCTATATGAATTCATCACTTTTAATTTTGTAGCGTCTTTAGTATAGAGTTGCGCACTGTGCACAACAGATACCAAATAATATTCAACACTACTTCAATCAGATTTACTATTTTGAATAGCATTTGACTTAGTATTCAGTTCAAAGCAAAACCTTACAGAATCTTATCTACGGTCTGGGTCAAAAGTATCTGATGAAAATCTAAGCAAATGGATTTGAAAACGTACATGGAGCTAATTTATAATGCCACTTAGAAATTGAGTGCTTTCATTGAATAATTTAAATCTTTACATCATAAATTAAATGTTTATGTGATAATTTAAACGCTTATATTAAATCATAATTTCTACAGACCTCTTTAAGTCTATCAGGGATCTATCAATTGCACTAATATAACGACTCGCCACAATATCCCTAAACCAATAATGTCTGTATCCGTAATCTATTGACCTGTCACCTGTCTATTTCATTGACTCTGATTGATGCTAAAGCAATATTCAATGTCTAAAGCTTAATCCGTTTGCAATTACGAAAGGCTTGTGTGAATGCTATTAGATTGTTCGATACACTAGTAATGTTAATAAATTCCAATAGATGACGCTGCAGTGGCTAAAGAGCAGCAGTGGCACAGTGGTATCAGCTGCGACATAAATATTGTAGATCGCAGGTTCGAATCAAAACAGGCGCTTTATGTAAATAAATTTATCACCACCTCCGTGGCGCAGCGGTCAACACGCCTGCCTGCGACGTGGAGGCCCCGGGTTCGATCCCCGGCCAGGTCATGATGGAAAACGATCTTTTCCTGATTGGCCTGGGTCTTGGATGTTTATCTATATATTTATCTATTATAAATATAGTATCGTTGAGTTAGTATCCTAAAACACAAGTTTCGGACTTACTTTGGGGCTAGCTCAATCTGTGTGACTTGTCCGTATATATTTATATTTATACTGCTCTCAAAACGGTGAAAGAAAATATCTAGAGGAAACCGACATGTCGTAGAGGCAAAACTTCGAAGACATGTGATATCTACTAACCTGCAGTGGGTGGTAGAATACGGCCCACTCCCTCCCACCGAGAGGAGGGCTGTGTCCCAGAAGTGGGAAAATTATAGGCTAATTATGATGATGTGATGACCTTTCACAGTTAAATTAAGCTTATCCATGCTACCTACGAAAAATTATAAATGCAAAATTAACTCCTGATAGAGTTACTTTCTGTTACAGTCTCCATATTTAAATACCTACATCATCATCATCATTTCAGCCGAAAGACGGCCACTGCTGGACATAGGCCTCCCCCAAGGTTCTCTACGACCACCAGTCCTGCGCCTCCCGCATCCAACGGTTTCCCGCGACCTTCACCAGGTCGTCAGTCCACCTTGTCGGGGGCCTACCCACGCTACGTCTGTCGGTGCGTGGTCGCCACTCGAGGACCCGTCGGCCCCATCGGGCATCGGTCCTACGGGCAATGTGTCGGTTACTCTCGTTCTTCTGCGGATCTCCTCATTCTTGATTCGATCGCGCAGCGAAACCCCAAGCATAGCCCTCTCCATTGCCCTTTGAGTGACTTTGAGCCTTCTTATAAGGCCCATTGTTAGCGACCACGACTCAATTCTATAAGTCATCACTGGAAACACATACTGGTCGAAGACTTTTGTCTTGAGACACTGCGGTATTTCGGACGAGATGATTCTACGTAGCTTCCCGAAAGCAGCCCAGCCGAGTTGGATACCTATAGAAGCATAGATATGTAGCGGGGATTTAGAGAAGGACTTAAACTACTTTTAATTCTGAATCATCATCTCGGCATTAATCCCAGTCGCATCCGAAGCCTTCTCAGCCCTGGAGTGTGGGATCCGCTTTACCAGTCCAACTGCTGATTTTGGCTAAACTTCGGTATTTTCCGGGAAGCATATTTGCCATCTGACCTCCACAACCCGAAGGCGATATCGAAGCATTGCAGTTAGACCAACTGTTGGACTTTTGAGGGCTCCAACAACCCATAACGACTGCTATTTGACGTTCGTATGGCAACCGGGACCAACGGCTGAGGCTCGACCAGACCAGTGCAAATATTCATAATCATACAAATATTTGCACTGCGCTGGGACCGAACCCGTGCCTCCTTGCTTCTGAATATTTGTAGTGAAAACATATAACATCGGCCGCCGGCAGAAGTTACCACCCACCAGACAAAGTCTTGCCTCCAAGTGCTTCGTCGTGTTCCGGCATGATGTCTGGTGAAGCCGTACGGAGGACGGGTCTGAGCAGTTGTGTTGCGATGTGTGCCGGGTACGATTCGCCAAATATTGTTGTGTTGGGAGTTTGGTCGTGGAGGGTCTTCAGATCAATCTCCCTCTGGCGCAGCGTTGGGTCGTGTTGTTAAGTTTAACATTACATCACCTCGCTCAACTGCCGTCTTCCTTCCTATTCGCTCCGTTTTTCCGAGTGAAGAGGCTTTTAATAAACTAGTGCGCTTTACCATCAACGATTGCATTACTGCTTACCATCAGGTGGGATTGCAGTCAAGCACTAGTTTATAATAATTAAAAAAAAAATACATACAGACAATATCTAGTGCACAGCAGCTGTTTATAAGCACTTACATACTTACTTTTTGAGTGTTGTACCTATCAAGTATGTGAGTACCTATCCTAATATTTTATGATTTTATAGACCATTGCGAAATATAAAATTGCCTGTGTTATCCTGTTACCGAAGCCACACATCTGCTTGATCGTTTTTTACGCCTGAATATTTAAAGAGCTTTTGGTAGGTAATCAAAATTGCCATTTCCAATATATTTTTTATGAAATTGATAAAACTTAAGTATAAAAGAAAGATAATATTGGTAACTTCTATATGACATGGTCAAAATGATGAAAACTCAACGTTTTCCAACATGCAATAGAGTGCAATAAATGTCAAATTGACCGATCATAAATATTCGCAACACTTCACTGCGCTCCAAACACACAGATTACAAACGTTGCTCAAAAGGGCGCTAAGGTGAAGTGGTACTGAGCTGATAACGTCTGCATCATGCCGTAAAGAGCAGTGGGTCAAAATAATCATCCCTGACACTAAAGAGTTAGAAGTCGTCGCAGCAAAGCTCGTAGATGATGGCTGGGTGAGCAGGAGAAACAGACAATGAATGGTCGACTTTAGCCCTAAATCTAAAGCGTTGTGGTTGAAGTCATGAAGAGATATATTTGACCAGCAGTGGAATGATGCAGGCTAAAACACAGCAGTCAAAATAACAATTAGGTAATGGGATTTGAAGACCCACAGTAGCAAATTAAAAAAAAAAGTATTCGATGGTTAAAAAAATCAACACATTAGATTCAAAACGTCATCGTACGTAAAGGCTAACATTACAGTTAAATTTTATTTTAAATAAATAGCATTGCCCCACACTAGGAATTCTCAAAAAAATCTCCTGTATCGTGGGTGCGTTTACTAACATATAAACTCACATACACAAACAGCTAGAATTAACGTTACCGTACACAGAAATCATAATATAATACGATTTACTCGATAATAAAATAGTAAAACTAATTTAAAATAGAATAACGGGTTTAAATGGCAGTACAGTAACCATAGAAAATAATAATTCATAAGCTGCTATTAAGTTGATCCATGTTACGCTTTTCTAGGTAAGATGCAGGCCACAAATCTTCCTAGAATACTGAAGTTAATCTGTGGTAAATAAGTTTTAAGAGCTGTTTAATCATACAACAGTTTGCTGCGGCCAACTAAGAAGTTAACTCGCAGCTTCAGCGCTTATTAAATTCATTATATTCTGTAGGAAAAAAGTGCAATTAGCTACGAAGAAGCTTGGGGTAATGTTGTACACTAACTAGTTCAGAACGTTTTTTATCCAATATCTTGGGTTTTGTTCGCTGAACAACTTCAAGTTTCTTTACTTCATTGAGATGTTTGCAATGAACGATTTATAAAATGAAAACGACTTGTTCATCTTTTTAGTGTTATAAAAGGTCAAAGCAAATAATTTATGGCAAAAAGGTCACTAAAAAGTAGTTCTTAACTTTTAAAAATGCTTCCTATGACGAAGAATGAGCTAGAAATTCCATAGTTACTCAGTCCAAAATTTTTAGAATATTTTTTGTATACAATAATTTCATTTTTTATTTCTAATACAGAATGGAGACCGTTGTTCAATTAAAACAACGGTAACCGTCCTGTACTCAATCAAGATTCCGATCACTGACGTCATTGTTTCATGTCAAAGTCGAGCAGTGTGTGTCCAGTTAACCAAATGTATTGACACAGCGGTATTGAGTCATACATTATACAATACAGCACTTACGAATGGTGGAGACAACAGGGGCTGTGCCTGACGCGGTGGCCGTTTCAACTATGCAAATTAATTGCTTCGCCACATACACTATGCCAAGGACCGCAGTCCTAATTTCTAGATTATAATGTTAGGACAAATTTTATAAAAGCCACGTTAACTAGTGTTTCATACAGGTCACATTTGTGACACATCAGATACATTAATTAATATTCAAATATAAAATCTTACCTCACCTTACTAAGGTAAACGGCCCAGTAACCGTTAAGTTATGAACTTCCCCGAATTCGCATGAGCACTAGGTTAAAACTAGAAGACTTACAAAAATTGTTACTTGACTATTTAAATAATCAAATATTCTTTTAGTATATTATAATTTTATTAAACTAGAGTAAATTTTATTTAGGGCCAATTGTACCAGTACCCGGTAGAGTTGTACTAGTTAACGTTAAATTGTCCCGGTAACCGGTAATTTTTTGTAGCGAAATTGAACTCTATTGCTTTAGGTTAAAGTTCACAGAAATACAATATATACAAATAAAATATTACTGAAAAACATTAGGGCCCGTATTTAACCAAAAAAAAATAAACATGATTCGTTTTAAATTTTTATAATGTAGGTATGTTATATAAAATACCTATATATAAAAAGGAACAAACAAACTCTGTTTTCTGTTGCTTTAAAATATAACTCTTTTTTGGACTAATAATTCCTTCTTCGAGATGTGTCAATAGACCATCACTTCTTTAAACCATGCCCTTAAACTGTTTTCCTGAACTATAAAGCACGGGTTTGCATCAGATTTTGAGACATTTGCTGGCCTACTTCAGGCAGCAGCGAGTCTGCCATTATTAAAAGCATTTTCTCGCTTAAATTTTTTAATAAGTAAACTAATACTATCAAATAACTGCTCCTTAGTGATTTCTTAAATTATTTTATTTATTTTACCATTTATTTATATTAACAAAAAGAAAAAACAGAACAGATAAAAGGTACAGAGGTGATTATTTCATAAAAAAAATTCTTTCGGCATACCTGCAATAGGACAGCGTGTAAAAAGTAAAGGACACAAGACATGTGCACTGTGAAGGAGTAGGAGTAGAAACCGGTAGAGTGGGGAGGAGACTTGAGATGGTTTTTAAATTGCAGCCTTTTCCTTTTATTATCGTAGGTAAATCCAATAAAAAAAGTTTTCCCCTTATTCCGTCTGGGAATAAGGGTGGGTTATGTCTACCTTCTACCGACTAAACGTCCACTATTCCTTCTAGTACCATGAGTCGGGGGCCCGGCAGAAACTTGTACATTCGACCTACTCACGTTCTCTGGTATCAGCAGGCTCAATCACCAAGTTCGGCCGATCCCACGACTGCACATTCTTCCACTAAGCTGCGCATACTGCATGTCACGCTCGAGCGACGATATGGCCCCAATTTCGTCGCCCACATGGTCCTTATGGTGGCCAAAGAGCGTTAAGCGCCCTTTGACGCCCGGCTGCCCTTCTCATGCGAGTAGAGTGAGAGTCATGCTCTCTCTCCCTTTCTGCAGCCTCCTTTGCATGCACCACATTCTCGCAAAAAGAGGCCATAACGCTTTCGACCATGAACTATACTACGGCCGGGAGTGAGATATCACCCGCCCCAAGTGTCGCGACGGAGGCACAGCGCTGTTGGGTCCAAGCTGAGCTTTCCTCCAGCCTAGGTTGCGCCTTGTGCACAATTATTTAAAAAAAAAAGTCATATGATGTATTCAAATAAAATATATGGCTTAGTGGAAGCTTAGTGGAAGAATGTAGTCAAATAAAATATATGGAGGAAGTTTTATTAAAGACTTGTCATAGTAACAAAACAGTTGTTGTCTGTGGAGACTTCAACATTAATGTCCTAGAGAAATCAGCTACAGTTAGTAATTTTATGTCATTATTCAAGTCTTATAATTTGTAACTATTGACGCCAAGTTGCAATGGGGTCCTCACGTTGAGAAGCTGTCGGGTAGACTCAGTTCCGCCGCCTTTGCTGTTAAGAAAATTAGACAGATAACTGATGTGGATACAGCCAGAATTGTTTATTTTAGTTATTTTCATAGTCTAATGACTTATGGGATTCTTCTCTGGGGAACTTGTGCGGACATCAATACCATCTTTGTTTTACAGAAAAGGGCTGTTCGAGCCATTTACAACCTTGGTCCTAGAGATTCTCTTAGAGAAAAATTCAGAGAGGTGGACATTCTGACTGTAGCTTCACAGTATATATTTGAAAATCTTATGTACGTACATAAAAATATATCGGATTTTAAGAAAATAAGCGATATTCATAATATAAATACCAGGAACAAACACAATCTTGCTGTACATCACACTCGTCTCCACAGAGTAGGCAACTCATTCATGGGTCAATGTATACACTTTTACAACAAGCTTCCCATGGACATTCGAAACTTACCCATTAAACGATTTAAAAAGTATATAAAGGCCAAACTTTGCAAAAAGGGGTATTATAAAATCACAGATTATTTAGAAGACAAAAAAGCTTGGGACTGAGCTGTTCGCTCTGATAAGCATTGTTATTAGCAATATACGTAATTATAAGGTAAATTATTGTAAACATTCTCATTTTTAATGTCTGGACTTGAAAAAAGACGATGATCCCTGAGTTTGTTTCGACTATTTCTTCTCAGAGGTAGTCAGTTAGGAAATGCCGGCTTCATCTAGTTAAAAAAAAAATATATATGACGTGTAAAAGTGATCGGTGATCCTACTTGCTTAATAAACGATTTCATTTCATTTCATTTCATTTCATTTCATTTCATTTCATTTCTCATCCAAAAAAAAGTCCATATTGAGCGGAGCGAAAGGGTTAGGATCTATTTTAACCTACCTGTGTCCCTTCATTTGCCTGTGCGCCAGAATATCTATTATTATGGCGGCACACTTAAGCAAGTAAGTCAGCTCGAAGGTTTTTATGGCATCAAAAGTTTGAAAACATGGAATTGGTAGATTCTTCGAAAAATAATTGAAGGTAGATAAATATGCAAAATAATTACCTTTAAGTAATAATAACCTCTAGAATGATTCAATCATGGTAAATCAATCTTTAGTACTTTTTAGTACTTATCAATGATTTTTTAACACTTGTTCTGACTGAGACTTGCTTCCAAATCAGAACTCACGTGAGTGACGTAATAAGTACAAATGAAAGCCGTGCTGGGAACATGGGAAAGTACCGTAAGAATATGTAGACCTGAGTTCCAACTGACTCCAATGACGAATAGTCATCAAAAAACTTGTACTGAAAATAACACACAAAAAGATACCAGGTCAAGTGTCACCATATTATGTTAAGTTAAGACTCGAATTGCATACGTAAATGAAATACCCAAGAGCTTTTCGCAATTGCGTCAGATTCAGCTAGGTACTACCATTTGCTCCATGGTACTCCAAACAGTACGGTATACGGTATACCACGGTGTAAGTTGCATAGCAAAATACTCAGCCACTATGCTGTTAAATCCCAAAACCATGTTTAAATAATTGAATTACCATCTGCTAACAAATAAACTTGTTTAATTTTTTGATTTCCGAAATAAATTATTATTCACATTCTAGTCACAATAGGCATTTTTATATAATTCATAGCTGATTCAAGAAAAGCTTGTAACGCAACCGGTACAAAAAGTGATAATCCATACAAAAAACCTCAACCAAATTCACGTGGTACCAAAACAAACTAAATGCCTAGTAACTACATCCCTCTGATTCAAAGGAAAATAATGCTTAATTCAAGACAATAAGGACTATGACGGATTTAAATGCAACTGTTAAGGCATGCCCCAGTATCCAGCAAAAATTATTTAATATAATCTACAGTTTCAAAGGAAAATGAGACCTATTCCAAAGAAATAAGAATAGAATAACGGTTTTGGTGCAACGTATGTTACCGGTTTGATAGTGTACCAATATCCGGTAAAAAATGCACATTTTTACCGGGTATTGGATCAAGTAGGGGCTTGAGTGTACCAATAGATGTAACATGCAAAATCATTTGCATTTCGATGAGATTTACCTCAATTTATAGATTAAATCGTTAAATAATATACACAATTTATTAAAAAAATTAACACTTTTACCTTAACTTTATCCGTCGAAGTATGGCTAGATAATTTCTGCGACCGGGTGGTTTCGTAGTTCACTGACAGAACTTTGTACTTATAGATAATTTTACTATAACGTACTTTTATGTCCGCAGAGTTTTTACTTTATTAAACTTTTTGGTGTGTGTCGCCATCAAAATTGTATAAAATAGTACCAAGAATAAATTGCCATTTGCAAATTTTAATTTAGTTTTGCTAGAAAGACGCTAATATTAAAAAACTGACTAGTTAACGGCTACTGAACGGACGGAAATAGGTACTCTTACCTTATTTCTTTTTGTTTAACTATTATCTATCTACTATTATCTATTATCTATCTACTATTATCTATTATCTACTGTTATTATCTATTATGTATCTATAAGCAATACAGACAACAAAAAAGAAATGGAAAAATACACATGCACGTAAAATGTGAAATGCACCTTGAACCTTAGCGATAAAGTTGATCATCTATTAAATTAAATGGTAAACAGATTATAGTACCTTGATGTGCTGGCATCTGTGTAAAGGTGAAGCTATTTTTAAAAGAAATCTCTTCCATCATACATATATGAGAGTAGGCAACGGTACAAGAGTAGACAGTAAAAAAAAACACATCAATATAATGTACCAATTCAAACTTGTATATTTAAATACAACATAGGAATATACTTGCATCAACCAGAATAAATATCACTAAAACCCATCAAATGATACCATTTAACTTATAAATGTAACCTATTTCAACTTTAAATTAAACTTATCCGAAACTTTAAATTGTAAAATTCAATTCACTGGAAATTAACAGTAAAAACATAAGCATTATAATTTTAGGTAATTATTGTTATAGGGATCTATTTCTCTGAGACTATTGCTCCTCAATATATGCAGTAACATAGTTGTGTCATAATATGGTTGTGTGTCTACGTACATCCTACCTACATTGCAGATTTTGGTTTGACAATGAACATATTAAGGATGTATCTGACATCGACGCACAAACGAGTACCATAAATCCAGTACATGATTCTGAACCCCCCGGTCGTGGAATTTTTCGTCGGTTTTTTCATGATTAAAAAAAAATACATGTAGTTTTTTTCACTTTAGACCGTTGATAATTGCTATACTTTTATAACCCAATAAGATTTAAAAGTAAAAATTAATTAATTCACTAATTACACAAAAAAGCGCAATGAAAACAAAACTCGAAAAACTATCTTATCAGCTGATTTAATGGAGTTCACATCAGGGATCAACGTCATACCTACAAACCCGCACGGCGGCACGCTTGCAACGTTCAAAGGCAGAGCCGATACTTTTTTAAACACTGTGAATTCTGTAACCGTTCATTAACGACATAATTGACTATCATATTTTTATTAGTGGCATGCGGTCAAGCCTTTTCGCGAAGTTTGCGTTACGATGCCAGATACACCCTGTATATATTATTACGTTGGTATATATGTTATTATATTATACACACTATGCTGAGGACAGCGACCACATTTATCCTTACTAATATTAGAAAGTGAGTCTCTTTGTTTGTTTGTTCCGCTTTCACGCCGTAACGTACGACGTAAAGTTAGAAGTCCGGATTAAATAATTGAGTACTTTTTATTACGGAAACATTTGATATTCCCAAGAGAAATTTAAAACGCGCGATAAAAGTGAACTCTACGCGGGCGAAGCCGCGGGCGGAAAGTTAGTAGTATATGTATAAAATAAAGACCAATGCGATTGGGCGATTCTTCTCTGAAGCCCAAGTCTCTGAAGCGTTATGTACCAATGGAAACATCTCATCAAGGAGTAAATTTCCTAAAAAGTCGTGTTAGTAGCCAAGGTTTCGTTTGAAAAGCACTTTTCATTGATTACTGGGCTTTAAGGTGTACCCGTAGTTGGGCGGACATTCTCATTTTATAAAAGCTCCGGTAAGCAGTGTTTGAATATTTTAGTCACTTTATGGATGTTTTAAGTTGTCTATTTGTTAAATGCAAATTAGTTGAAATTTGTCTTTTCAGCTTCAGGCAACCCAGTTTCATTCAAGAACTTAGATAGTAGATAGCACGATGTAACTCGGCACGAAATGTTTGAATACAAAAGAGTGCTAGCCATTTACACAAAAATTAGACACAAAACATTTAAAATAATTTCAAAGTATTATGTTAATAGTATTTCTATGTAAATCATTACCATTTAATCATCGTGAGCTTCATCACTATCATCATCATAATTTCAGCCAAAAGACCTCCACTGCTGGACGTAGGCCTCTCCCAAGAATCTCCATGACGACCGGTCCTGCGCCTCCCGCGACCTTTACCAGTTCGTCAGTTAACCTTGTCTGGGACCTACCCACTCTGCGTATTCCAGTGCACAGTCACCACTCGAAAACCCGTCGGCCCCATCGAGCATAGGTCCTACTGGCAATGTGCCCGCCCACTGCCACTTAAGTAATATAAATAAATAAATGCTTTATTTTGACCAACAATTGTTTACATATAATAAACCCACCAAACTGCGTAACAGTTTGTCGGTAGGATTAGCGCTTACTTGAAATACTTGGGCCAAATGTTATCGAGGTATTTTGAATCTAAAATTAAATAAGTAAAATACTAATATTTACTAGTTGGCATTATTTCCACATCTCGTATCTACTGCCTCAAGGAGAATCGCCTTTAATTTATTTTTAAAAGTTCCTTTACACATTTTATTGTCCTTTCTTATCCATTCATAATTATTTTTGTTGAACAGTGTAGGTATCAAATACTTGATGGTTCTTTTGCCATAGTAAGTTTTTACTAGCGGTCGCATAAGTTTAAGTTCCCGAACGCTTCTAGTTTTATATTTATTTTGCACATATATTTCATAATTTTCATTGTAGTATTGTTCTAGAACCAACAGTTACTCAACCTTTTCATGTACAGGAAGCACCTTACATGCAACAAAAAGTTTTTCGTAGTTTTCTTTACAAGCAAGTTTTGTGCGTGAGTTGACAAGATACTTCATAAAACTGATAAGTGTTGCAATTGTTCGGGTTATTTCGGTTACTCTGTGGATCTCCTCACTTCCGATTTAATCACGCAGTGAAACCCAAAGTGTAGCCCTCTCCATTGCCCTTTGACAACCTTGAGCTTTCTTATAAGGTCCATTGTTAGCGACCACATGTCAGTCCCATATGTCATCACTGGCAGCACACACTGGTTGAAGACTATTGTCTTGAGACACTGCGCTATTTCGAACGAGAAGATTATACGTAGCTTCCTGAGCTTGAGAGGTTTATAATTAAATTATAACAGACGTACGAAATAATCGATAGGTCAAATTACGCTTGCCGTGGTTGATCCGAGGATGGGTCACAATCGTACCACGAGCCCTCTTCACCTCGAAAATCACGCTAAACATTCCGACCCGACTGTCATTATTGTGGATCAATGACAGCTGTTACAGTTCAGAAGCCCAAAGGTCTGATAACCAGTCTTACCAACGTCTATTGTGTTACCCAGTAACTGGGTATTGAAGGTCAAGGAAGGGCTCTATGTATGTATTCATCTGAATCTGGTTTGACTGGAAGCTGACTCCAAAATAGTTGCGGTAAGTTAATGCAATATCTTATGGCGTGCGGTGTTCCACAGGGATCGGTTATGGGTCCGCTCCTGTGGAACATCGGTTACGACTGGGTGGCTCCCGTCGGGCGCCGACTTGACATGTTATGCGGACGACACGCTTGTCACTGCCCGGGGGAGCTCGCACAGGGAAGCGACGTTGATAGCCACGGCTGCGGTGTCACAGGTGGTGAACCGCGGTGAACCGCCTGGGCCTGGAGGTGGCCCTTGACAAGTGGGAGGCCATAGTTTTCCATGGCTCCCGGCGTGCGCCGGTGCCAGGATCACATATCGTGGTCAGTGGGGCCCGGATAGCTGTCGAGTCTATCATGAAGTATCTAGGATTGGTGCTCGACAGCCGATGGGAATTCGGGCCCCACTTAAGGCGGCTGGCGCCCAAGCTGATGCGTGCAGCAGGCGCGCTGTCAATGTTGCTTCCCAACATGGGGGACCCGAGCGCCGCCTGTAGGCGGTTGTACATGGGAATCGTGCGGTCCATGGCCCTGTACGGAGCCCCTGTGTGGGCGATGGACCTGACGGCCGGAACACTTGCCATTCTGCGCAAGCCGCAGAGGGCGACGGCCATCAGGATCGTCCGCGGATCGGTCGAGGCGATCCGGCCAGTACTCGACGACAGGCTCGGGAGGAGGCACGGCTCTCTGTCATTCAGGGTGACGCAGGTACTGTCGGGGCACGGCTGCTTCGGCTGCGTCGCTTAGGCAGGGAGCCGGACGCTCGGTGCCACTAATGCATCCAATGCGGGGAGGACACGGCGCAGCACACGCTCTCCGAGTGTGTAGCTTGGGAGGAGCAGCGCCGTGTCCTCAGTCACGAAGTAGGATGCGACCTGACGCTGCCGGCCGTAGTGCGGAGGATGGTCGGTAGCACAGAGTCGCGGGACGCGGTTGTGTCCATCTGCGAGGACGTGATGTCGCAGAAGGAAGCTGCGGAACGGGAGATGGAGATCTGAACTCCCTTCCGGGCCGCAGAAGACACACCGGGCGCCGAGGAAAGGCAGATAACGCCCTCTTCCGCCTCCCATGAATGGGCCCAGGTGCGATGGACATGGGGAAGTCCCCACCCCCTATTCGATGGACACCGAGGCGTAGGCGCGCGCGAGTGTCGGCGCGCGCCTCTGAGGCAATGCACGGGGTAGTTTAACACCCCACTACTCCGTGCAGGAGACGAGGCCCGGATAGACCGGGCCAGCACGAGAATGTGGGGCCGTGGGAGAATTTAGACTCCCGCGGCCCTACGCGCGTTCGTGATAGAAGTGACACCGGGGTGGTTTTAGTCAGTAAAAGTCTGACAGACCCCGTCGCCCGCTCCATGGCGGGGGACATTTTATGAGGATTTCCACCCCGGAAAAAAAATAGTTACCTAATGCATCTTGATATTACATGATATACAGGGTTAAAGGTAAACTCGACGCATTTCTTGAAAGGCTTTATATTAGAGGTCTTTAGCAACAGAATTAGTCAAGTCAAAAAGGGTTAAAAAAATTTAAAAACCAAATTGAAATTTATGAAAAATCTTGCAGTATCTCAGAAATATAAGATGTTTTAAATTTATAACCATTCATTTTTGATCGTTCACTGGACTTCAATAATTGTTGGTTTGACCCCTTTCAAGAAATACTTCGAGCTTCTGTCATCTTGTATGTACATAATGGTAAACTAAGCTATTTCAAATAATAGTCTTTATAGCTAAAAAGCATCACTAAATTACCTCACTGACTTTGCTAAAGCACCAAAAGCCGAAACCGCCCGAGTGGTCCAAATGTAAAACGGCATTTTTTTGTTCGTGTGAAGATCATAAATTTTCGACTCGACGCTCCTACCTCCGAGTCTTCCGCTCTCAGTGCAGGCGAAGCCGTGTTTATTAATTATTCTACATGCATTTAAAGCAAACATGCAAAGTTTGCAACCAGGAAAGCGAATTCTAAAATGTGAGAAATATGCTGTAGTTTGATGCTAGAATTCTGGTTTTGGATTATCTTGGGAATAGCGCTGATCTTCTCAGTAAAATGTCGTGTACTGTATTATGCTAATAAAAACAAATGAAAACAATTACAATCCATAGTTAATAATTATCTTGTGAAAACTGAGAAAGAGAAATAAATTAAATATCTCGGCTTGGCACACGAGGTTGTTGACATGTAGAATGTGACCCGATTGTCGTATCCGCCAATGGTCAGATAGCCAAGAGTCTCGACCAACATCTATCGAGGCTCTCGTTAGGCGAATGGATCAAGGACCTGATTCAAAAGGCAGTACTAATCGATACGGCCCGCATCGTGACGAGGTTCCTGTTTCTGGAGCCCTAACCACGGGTAGGTCCCGATATCGGCGGATCACAATTTTTTATATATTTCAAATGTATTTTTATATAGAGATATTTAAAAATATAATTTAATTTGTATATATCAACAAATAAACGAAATAATAATAAAGCCGCGGAGTTGGTCTTTTTTTTTTTACACGCTAATCTCTGACATTACCAGGCGGATTTAAAAAAGTCTTTTTGCTTTTGATAACCCAATTACTGAAGAACGCTATTCAAGCATATAACGCTAGGATCTTTAGAGCAGATTAATACATCAGTAGGAATGGTGAACGAAAGTGAAGTTATTGCGAGGGGTACGGGTTGTTACGAGGGAACTCACGAAAAAATTTTACTTTGACGAAATCGCGGTTAGAAACTACATACTTAGATAAAGAGACAACAGAACGAAGAGAAATAAAACAAACCAAGACAAATAGATTATTTCTCTCAAGTAAACAAAACTCTGTACAATTATGAATTCTTCTTCTGTTGATAATGCCATTTCACAACTTCACCATCTTATAACGCTAAAATTTGGGACAGATCTTCACATAAATTGGCTCTCTTCGATAAATTCCAGAGATGGCGATTTCATCTCAGAAATTTAGAAGTTCGAAGGACGGATGGCTGTGGATCTGGACGTGTTTATTGGGGTACCGGGTACTTTATCATTCTTTGAAGACTAAGAACGCTATCTTGCTCATATGTCTATCTAAGTTTCTATAAACTTCATATTTTGTGTTCAATATAAAACTTATAGGAAATAACTTTTCTGAAACAAATATCTGCAAAATTAGGGCTGGGTTTCGAAGCGCAGTGAAAACGTATATGAAAAATACCTTTACAACCAGAAAAAATCTAAAAATTCTTTGAACGAAAAGCTGTACTAGCGCAGTTGAAACAAGAAACTTAGAACGTAATATAGAACGTCACTGTTTGCCACGTTCTGCGTTAGCTCAGTGTGCCTGCTAATTAAAACCACGTAAAATCATATTCAGTATTTGGTACGCGGTGTTATAATATCGTAAAGTGCAAATATAGGCAATATTTAATAGGATCAATTAATATGGGCTGGGAATAAATGAAAATCGGCGTATTTATTGTATTGCATGAAGCATTTATTTGTTTTCCATTTGCATTTATATTTAACGTAAAGTATCGGTTTCCTAAACTTGATTAAGTTTATAAAACCAATTCTATAACGTTTTAATTTTCTGGTATACAAGCCTTTTTAATTGGATTGGAAATCATCAAATAACCTCTCCCATTCTGCCAATGCAATTTCAAGCCTGGCTACACAATAAGGTAGTTGACTAAAAAAAAACTAATTAGTCCTTCAATCAGATTTCCAAAAAATACTAGACACGTATTTTTTTAATTTTTTCATATAAACAAAAAATGAAGACGACACAGTGCGTTGAAAACTCGTGTGATGTCACTCCACGCTATACTTTTTAGCGAGCAGTGAAGTCACCAGCCACCACTCCTGATATTTGATGCCTTTTATATTTGTAAATTTTTATTTGATTTGATAAAACAAAATATACGAATTCAATATTTTTCTATAATCTGAATGACGGACTAAATAGATTTTTTTTTACCCAGTAAACATCCCTATTATGGTTAATTGTGTAGCACATTATCAATCTCAATCTAAATCATATTGAAATATATTGCTAATTCAATGCTTCGTAATACGTATGTTTTAAAAATGTGTTTGCTCAGTGACTCACTAACGTAATGAATTTTGTTGAACGGTTAAAAGAACGACATTCATACTACTAGTGTGTTATGCAATAACATAGCCGCACCAGTTTAAAAAAAAATGTTTTATATGACATGAGTCGTCCTCGCTTTGCACGGTTTCCACAAACATTGGAATTTCTATATTATGTGAAATTATGGGTATCTTACCTGAAATAAATTATTATTATTATTATTATTATTATACCTGTGTAAATTATTTACAGTTACATAAGTCCATTTTTGAAGGGAAAAAAAAATATAAATTGTTAAACTCTGCCAAGGACACGTGATCTGATCGGAAATTCGTAAGACGGAGGAAGAGGAGATCGCCGGCGCGGCGGAGGGGAGAATGTAATCCCCTTTTTTTCTACCGCACGGGGAAAATGTAGGCCTGCTCCTCTTGTTTATGTAATATAAATTAAAATTTAATTAATTAAATAAATTGTCATGTTAATGGACGATCATCATCAACCTTTTTTATCGTCCCATTGCTGGGCACAGGTCTCCTCTCATACAGAGAAGGATTGAGCGTAATCACCACGGTTGCTCAATGCGGGTTGGCGATTTCAGACTTAAAGTCTAGGTTTCCTCAAGATGTTTTTCCTTCACCTTCAGTCATTGATGTCCAAGATATACTTAGAAAGCACATACAACTTTAGAAAAGTTACATTGGTACTTGTCTGGCCTGGAATCGAACTCACGCACTCATACTTGAGAGGCTGGTGTTTTAACCACTAGGTCACCACGACTTAACGACGACGATACGACGACGACGTGGACGATAGCCTAACAAATATAGGTATACTGTATTAATACACTGTACTATAATTATAGTATGAAATGTACTATAATGTAGGGTATTTACTACATAAATGAAGACGACTTGTATATTGTTAAATAAAGTTATTTGTAGGAAATTATGAAATTATGTTAATGTTAAGTACATGTTTTCACTTCTGTCGGCACTCACGGAGTGCAACACGTTGTTTTTTTTTAAAGATCCACCACACCCGAACGCCGGGTCGCCATCATCAACCTGGGCTCCTCACTGAGAGGAGCTGGGGCCCTGCTTGCGTGCCATGCGGCTAAGAGGAATGACAATTCGTAAAACAACCCTTGACTGTTGCGTTTTCTAATCCAAGAAGACGTACCCAGCCCGGTCCCTCCCTCTGGAGGGGTGAATGAGGGCCCGCCGTTTTAGGCAGTCATCGCCGGTGGGGGATTGGTAGCTGAAGCTCCGCCGGATTCCCATGACCCCGCTACTAAGGCGACGCCGGATTGCAGCTAGGGTTTTTAGGCTATCTCCCGGGGAGTCATTTTCCCCAGCGATACAAAAAAAGACTGGTCTCTGATGATATGCCGCTTCGTAGTTGAAATAAACAAACTCGAAAAGCGATAGATTGGCAGGCGCAAATAGTATTTTTTTTTTGTTAGGAATTACTTATCTTTTTTATAAGCTTTTTTGTTGCTATCACTTGTTAAGCTGTTGTTTATGTCTATTAAGATTTGTTTATCCTTCTCATGGCCCTTCATAGTTCATCCTTCTCACATTTAACTGGTACCGGGCTTAGAATAGTACCAACCCATCTCCTACCGTGGGCGTCGTAAGAGGCGACTAAAGGAACTCTCACCAGGGAAGTAGGCAGCAGCGCTTCTCGTGTGAAATAACTTTAACAGCTATGATAAAACACAAATTCATTGAAAATAATAATGTGCCATTTCGAAAAAGGAAAAAGTACCTGTATTCGGTGGTTATCAAACACTAGTTGCGCCCCGTGGAGACCCGCATAAGTTACGATCATGTATGAATAATATTGGATAAAAGTAAGAAGAAGAGTAAGGAGAAGAGGAAAAGAAGTTTCCTTGTCGGAATCAGTACGGAACAGCTCTGGCAGGACTCAACACGCTGCTGCATCCAGCAGTACCGACAATGCTGCTCTATGTGTTCAGACTGCACCACTCCACAAAGATTGAGGAGGTTGTGGAGTATCTGCGCGTCAAGACCAACTGGACTTTGAGAGACGAGAGGTTGGAGCCGCGTCACAACACGAATTTCAATTCGTTCCTGCTGCGTGTTCCGACACATCATCTCGAGAAGTTTCTCATAGAAGAGTTCAGGCCGAAAGGTTTTGTGTACCGCCGGCTTCGTGGCCAGCTACGTGGCACCAGTCAGCGAAACACGACGCCGACACTTCGCGTATATTTGGTGTAGTTAATAATGATATATGTATTAAATACAAAACGTAAATAAACGGATAAATATATAAAACAAATAAATAAAAGAAACCATCTGCGTACAAAACTTTATCTAAATTCGTTCAGTAGTTTTTGCATAAAAGGGTAAAAAATATCCATATATATAGTATATCCTCACATTACTTACGCATTATGGTATTAATAAGATTATTATTTTATTTTACGTTGTGTTGTTTATCACATGATGATTTAGATGGTATCAATATATATATTGGCGTAGTTCCTGAACATCCGTAGCCAAACACGAAGAATCATGATAAAATATGGCAGCCGTTAAATATGCAAATTGTTGTTTGTAAGTAAAATGAAACAGTGGCCTCAAGATAGAAATAAAAAACTTTATTACAGAAAAAAACCATTCGACTTCCAAAAAAACACTACAAAGTGGATGAAAGTCTGTTTTGTTTATTACACTTTATTTTTTGCGAAAAACTTCCGAAATTAGTTATTTACACTTTATAGTGTTATTTATTATTTTGTAGATGTTTTTATTTTACACTTTTGAATTGTAAAAAGTGCTAGCTAGTATCGTGCTGCGTCCGGTCAGACTAGACGCCAACCCCAATATAGTTTGAAAAAACTAGGCAGATGCGTTTTGAAAAGTAATCAATGTAATTTCGTATACTTAACTTTTTACCCATTATTTTGATTTAAAAACCAAACTACTGATATAATTTCTGATACCGATTTTGATATAATTTCTGTTGGACTAAATCGGATGTGTACTCTTTCTAATTTTCGGGTCATTTGTCGCATAAGTTACTGTGCATAATTAATGCAAAAAGACTTATATTTTCTTCTCACTGTCAGAACTGGACAAAATTGAAATGGGACCACATAGGAAGCACCAGGAAAAAATAATATTCATAATTCGTTCCACCAGTTGAAAGTTCTGAGGTAACAAACAAAAAATGCATCCGAATTGAGAACTTCGTTTTTGCAGTCGATTAAAAATAGAATACGATAGAGATCAAAGTTCACAGTTACGCTAAAAAGTGTGGGTAATCGAATTTCCTAACCGATTCGCGTCCACAACTGCAAGGAAATTCGAATTTAAAACTTAAGCCATATTAATGCAAAATACTTTTGCTGCGGCAGCTGCCAGTGCGCTGGGAAATTTAGAAAAATTGTAAAGTTCTGCCTTCGATCGACTGTTAGCCATCAAGGCAGCAGCTTGACGTTATTTTTCACCATTCTGAGCCATTGCCTTGTGATTGCGCTACGGTAATCTACTGCAGCAGTCAAAGGAAAAAGATTTTTTTAGTACTTATACCCTTACACTAGACTGCCCGCCCCTGGCCTCAAGATACACACTCAAGCGACACGCGTCTTGTGACAATGACTATGGAGAAAACAAATAAGTTGCAATGAAGCTTAATACTAAATAGGTACGTACAGTCAAAGAAATCTGGTACTCTCGAACATTTTTTCTAAGTTGCAAAGTAAGTAAACGTAAGTAAGTAACGTATGGAGTGTGACAAGTACTGTTATCCTCCTGGGAAATTAGCATCGTATGGAAGCAGCCTTACAGAATCCTAAGCTGCAACCTTACCTAGAACAAAGAATCTCGTTGCAGTTCTAGAAAATTAATGAGAAAAGGATTCTCCTCTGTTTTCTTTCAGCCTTTATGTCTTTTAAAATAAGTAAAAGGTTCTTTTAATTTTTGTTACGTGTAAATGTTGCTCATTTTCCTTGTTAGAGTTCATTTTTTACAACACCTGATTAGGCTAGTGGATGAAATTCTTAGAAAGTCAGGAATACAGAAGAACCGAAGACAAGTTAATGAGAAAGCAAGGTGCTACGCGCCGTCGCCTGCCTCAAACGGGACCTAAGCACAATAAAACTCATAGTTTTATATTGCTCAATTAGGCTTAGTGGTACATATTACTAGCCTTTTTTCGATATATGTAAACAGAAATATTTCATGAAATAAAACATAGCAGTTCATAAAACTATTCTTCATTTCATATTTTTCAGTATTTCATTGAGCTGGACTTTTTATTTTCTTATTTAATTAAACCTGCACAATTACATTTACTTCGATGGTTATTAGATTTGAATTGCAATTGCGTTGCTTGCAATGCGTTGTCAGGCAAGTACCAATGTAACTTTTCTAAAGTTATATGTACTTTCTAAGTATATCTTGGACACCAATGACTGAAGGTAAAGGAAAACATCTTAAGGAAACCTGGACTTTAAATCTGAAATCGCCAACCCGCATTGAACAAGCGTGGTGATTACGCTCAATCCTTCTCCGAATGAGAGGAGACTTGTGCCCAGCAGTGGGACAATAAAATAGTTGATGATGATGATGACATAAAAATTATATTCTTATCGTTCCCTAATTAATTCCATAAGGTAAATCTGTGAAATGGATTCATAAAAAATAACACATGAAAGATTATGTTCACTACAGACACAAGCGGTAGGAAAACAAAGTGTTTTTTTTATAAACCGTTCTTTTTTCTCAAGACTTGTGATTAAAATCCTGATCACGTCTTTGTGCTGCCGTTGGAGACGTGTTATTCCAAGTTATTAACTCGAATGAACGTCGACATTTTAATTTAAGTTCTGGGTAGCTAGCGAATTTATAGACATACATAGATTTAGACTGCAAATGAGTATTCGAAAAGTTAATTTAAAATCATGAAACTGCATGAGCAGTGGGTAATAGTTGGTTGAAGTTTAATTAGAACTCTCTGACACTACTAATGAGCTATCTTAGGGATGCACGTACCAGTTATTTCTCTCTCAACAGCAAACTTTATTGAATTGGCTTCACTAAATATTGAGGTCGACCTTGAATTATTTTCAATTTGGGACTATTTTATTGTTTCATCTTTAAAAGAAAAAAGAATTCCAATGTTGCGAACAATAAAAAAATGTCCCCAAGGTCTGCCCCGTACAATATCTTAATTGAATTAAAAAAGAGTGGAATTTATTCCACTTACCTACCGCTTTCCTTTGTTTTCCACTGAGTAATTTCTTCAAGCCTCCGCGTCGAAGATAACGAGCCTCCTTTCAAGGTGCCTCATTTCCCAGTAGGTTTGTTATTTTTAATTTTAGCCCACCCACTTTATTTCAAACGGCGGTTAAGGAGTTATCACCTGAGATGAAACTTTGTATTTGTTTATATCAGGCACGGTTTAATTTTCTTCAAGGACCGGCATTTAAAATTTTGACGTCACAATTAATTGTTTAGTACAATAATAATTACGACGTCGTAAAAACACCTTTGGTATTTCGGTTACACCGTCCGTTTGGCCAACATTTTATTAGACTATAAAGCTTCTACGCATCTACGCTACTGTCCTAAATAATGATAATTTCAATTATGAACAAGTTTTACAACGCCGAATTTTACTGAAAGGAAAATTAATAAATAAGACCGGTTTTAATGATGGTTAACATTAAAAGCTTTTGCAATTTGTGTTGATCATAAATGCCGCTGAAACTAAAAAGTAAATTATCCAGTAATAATGAGTGCCTTTTCAATGAGGACAAAAGGAAGGTAATGACGTGATCTACTTATCAGAGTCACATTTTTCAAGAGCACCTACAGAGATTGATATTCCACGCAAGCATGCGTGGGATTAAGAATACGTGACTGCCTACATTTCCTGATTCGCCCTTTGGCACGGAAAACCAAGAAGAATATTATATTATAAAAAGTATATCTTTAGTAGGTTACACTATTATTTCGTAGTAAAAATAAGGAGAAGGCTATTTTGTGATTTCATTACAGAGGCTTACAAATAGGTAGTTTTGAAATATCAGTACTAACTTCATAAGTAGAAGTTTGATTTATGTTTCAAACTATTTTAGAACTTTATGTTGGTGTTGTAATTTTTTGTTCTGACAATGAATTTAAAATAAAAACATGAAATATAGAATGAGGGACTCATAATCGACTTATTCACTATAATGGCATTTTGATAGGAAAATTGTAATATAAGAATAACTTAAGAAGCGAACTAATCAATGATAAATAAAACCAACTTCATATACATCTGGACACCATTCCACAGAGTATATAAGAGTACCATAAATTCATGTATTCCAGAGTTTGTAGTGACAGAATCTGAATATTTAGGTCTGAAAACAGTGGTATGTTGTCAAAACAGGACAATCATGACTTGTTTTTTTTTTATAAATTATAAACTAGCGCTTGACTGCAATCTCCCTTAATGTTAAGCAATGACGCAATCGTTGAAGGTAAAGCGCACTAGTTTATTAAAAGCCTATTCACTCTAGGCTTGAAAATACTCAAATTGTAGTCCGACGGAAACAAAGGCGCTGGCAAATTGTTCCAATCCCTCGATGCACGCGGTATAAAAGAGGAGGTGAAACGCTTTGTCCGGATCGTAGTAGTGTTGACAACGTATGGGGTCGTCCTAATTGGCGGAGATCGTACGATAACACGATGCGTTCTCTTTGTGCGATGAGCTCAAACATACAGATTTCATCTCAGGCCTTAGTAAAGTTATAACAGTGTTCATTCATATATTTTGTAAACAGATGGAAATTATTTGAGGTTTTGTTAAATATATACATTTTATTTTACGGCCTTAAATATGTGAGCAGAAATTATTTTCATATTATATTTATATTGTATTTTAGTTAACGTAGCTCACTCTTTAAAAATCATTACTGTACCTACCTACATAATTATGTTCAACAAATTTCTGACTTATACCAATAATTGCTCCAAAATGTTAAATAAGGTGAACATGTAATCAGAAGGTAAGTAAAATAGTAAATCGGAATACTAGATATCAAAATTATATTCTAAAATTAAATTTAATTATAGCTGAATCTTGCAGGAAAATATTTTAAGTATCTACTTTTAGTTAGATAAAGCGTTAAGATTTTGATAAAAAATGCATTATAGTACAATGTTGGATTCAATTTGTTAGTGAGATATCACGGATGATATTCTATAGTAATCGTATTCTTTACGTATGTAATTGTTATAGTTAGGTAGTTAGTTCTATTCGCGTCGAAGACAATACCAACAAATCTCAGTTCATAAAAATCGCTGCAGTCATTCTTGAGCTATGGGTGGTGGTTATGGTGGTTTTTGCTAACACGACTTCATTTTATTCATATAGATTAAATAAAAAATGAAATAAAATATTTTTTTTAGACCCAGGCTATGTAAAGCACGCAATATCTACACAAAAACAAAAAAAAAACAGGTTAAAAATAGAGTTTTGGATATATTTACCTAAATTTAAAATATTTCTTCTAAAATATTAATCATTACTATGTCCATGGCATTAAGTTCGAGTCCGTCTATGTATATTTTATGCTTAAAGTATTAAACAATTAATTAATGATTTTATTATTCACACTTTTCTTCTGATCATATTAATATTTGAATAATACTTTTGAAACCTTTCACGAGACATTTCAGAAATGTACTGACGTGAACAATTTTCTCTTCGTCAGTAAGTTTTTTTTTTTTTGTATTTAAACTTATCGGTTATGTAAAGGATCTTCGCATGTAATAAATAATTCACAGTGAAAAGCTCTCAATAGGAGACTCATAGATCTCACATGAATAATGTAATTTGAACACGATTCATGTGAAAGTTTGGTTGAAAACTTTAGTACGTGTATCTGTCCAGTGATTAAGAATAACAGACTGTTAAGTGAAGCATCTACACTCACAGTCGTAAAGTAGAAGTAAAGAGGTTATTGTAGTAACTAGAACGATTAAATAAGTAGTTCAAGCAAGCTATCAGAAATAAAATATAATACAAAGTGTATTGCATTTTATTTCGGTAAAATAAACAATCAAATAGGTCAAGCAAGTTATCAGAAATAAAATACAATACAAAATGTATTGTATGTATTTTATTTCGGTAAAACAAACAATCAATGAAGTGCGCAATTTATACTATACCTAAGCCGAGGGGAATGACAGTAAAATACAATAAGATATTACTTCAACAATAGGAACAACACGACAGTACAGTTTATTTTTATTTTTTTTAAATTATAAACCAGCGCTTGACCGCAATCCCGCCTGATGGTAAGCAGTGATGCGATCGTTGATGGTAAATCGCGCTAGTTTATTAAGAGCCTATTCACTCTAGCCTTGAAGACACTCAAATTGTAATGTGACGTAAACACCGACGCTGGCAAACTGTTCCAGTCCCTCGATGTACGCGGTATAAAGGATGAAGCAAAACGCTTCGTCCGGATCGCAGTGGTGTCAACAACGTAAGGGTGGAAATTCGCCGTACGACGGGTCGTCCGATGATGGAAAGGATATGGGGGAATTAAATCATGCAATTCCCTTGCACACTCACCAGAATGCATCCTATAGAAGACCGAAAGGCTGGCTACTCTACGCCCGTGCTCCAGGCTTTGGAGACCGTTTCGAGTTAAGTCTGGGTCGCCAATCAGCCTCTTCGCACGCCTCTCCACTGAATCCAAAGTGGCAAGGTGACATTTCGCAGCACCAGCCTAAATGTGGCTGCAGTACTCCACACACGAGCTGACCTGTGCTTTGTATAAAATAGGAGATGAACTTCACGAAAGTGAAGGATGTAAAATGATCTGGCATCATTTATCAATGTGTAAGGATAAATGATAGGTACCCCATATTTAGTAATATTATTTGGAATTATTCCAATAACATCATTCGTATCAACATCGTAATGTTATTTTCTGCTACATGGGATATCAAACGATAATTAAAATAAAATTTACATCGAATTGAGTTCAAGTGGTTAGATCCTACTTATATGAAGTTAGTTAGATCCTAATTATATAATATTATAAATACATATAATACGTTCAAACTATTACTAGATTTTTGTGAAAGCTACTCAAAAACTTGGCCTGATGTGTATGAAATTTGATACACAGGTGATTTACTTTTTTTCAAATCACACAGATTGAGCTAGCCCCAAAGTAGGTTCGAGACTTGTGTTATGGGAGACTTACTCAACGATACTATATTTATAAAAGATCGTTTTCTATCATGACCTGGCCGGGATCGAACCCGGGGCCTCTACGTCGCAGGCAAGCGTGTTGACCGCTGCGACACGGAGGACGTCAACGGACGGATTTATAACGTGGATTGACACAGCATATTTATATTCGAATTGCTCAATGTCACACAATGGGCGATTTAAAGAGCTATGCTCGGACTTTCTCTGCGCGATCGAATCAGAAATGAGGAGATCCGCAGAAGAACCAAAGTTACCGACATAGCTCTTCGAGTTGATAAAATTAAGTAGCAGTGGGCGAGGCACATTGCTCGTAGAACCTATGGCCCGCGCTCCAGAACCTTACTTCCGCATAGGCAGTAAGGTTCTGGAGCGGCGGCCACGTATCGGATGATACAGCGTAGGGAGGTACCCAACAAGGTAGACCGATGACCTGGGGGTCGCGAGAAGCTGATGGATGCGGGCAGAACAAGACTCGTTATTGTGGAAAGCCATGTCCAGCAGTAGACCTCTATAGGTTGAAGAAGATATGAGAATGTGCAGGTGAAAAATAAATCTCAGCGTGAGTTTATGCTGAGAGTTATTTTTCAGCTGCATTAGTGTCCCGTGAGCCTTCTCTCCAAACAGGATGGTACAAAACTCAGGACGCCATCAGTCTGCTATACCCCTTTAGATCCGTTTACGCTAGTTACACGCATGACCATTATGAGTAATATGGATATTAGTGATGTTCAGAAAGGTTTTCTGAACATTACCATTAAATTTATATTTTCTAGGTTGATTTTTTTATTCATTTATTAAAAAAACTCAATATATTACCTATGTATAATAAATAATACCCGTAGAAGTCGTGGTGGTCTAGTGGTTAAAACACCAGCCTCTCAAGTATGAGTGCGCGGGTTCGATTCCAGGTCAGGCAAATACCAATGTAACTTTTCAAAAGTTGTATGTACTTCCTAAGTATATCTTGGACACCGATGACTGAAGGTGAAGGAAAACATCTTGAGGAAACCTGGACTTTAAGTCTGAAATCGCCAACCCGCATTGAGCAAGCGTGGTGATTACGCTCAATCCTTCTCTGTATGAGAGGAGACCTGTGCCCAGCAGTGGGACGGTAAAAAAAAAAGGTTGATGATGATAATAATTTCCATTTTACATATGGCAGGCTATAAAAACACCATCGGCGTAATTGTGTAACACAGTGTCAGTAGTTAGGAAGAGATAAGGCTAAGAAAATGATGATGACTATATCAGCAGCAATGGAATTCACTTTGACAGTTCAATAACATACATTGCGTATTTTACGTTGTTGAGGCAAAGTAGTTTTTCAAAAATATGCAATAGATTAGCAATGTCCTTCAACATGAATCAGATTGAGTTTAATAATAGGTATAATACGTAATTAGGGGCCATCCATAAAGTACGTCACACGAATTTCATGATTTTTGAGCCCCCCCCCCCCCCTCCGTCCTTGTCACAGGTTATCACATTTCTGAGACCCCCCACCCATAGTGTGACGTCACATTTCATATCGAAAAATTATTAATTTAACAGCAGTTCCGAATTTAGTTTTATTTCCATTTAAATAAAGTACTTTTTTATGAAATCAACACTATATCAAATATTTGAAATAATAACAAAGCAATAAACTATTGAATATAAAGAAAAAGAAAAAAAAGAAACTCAAAGGGCTCTTAGGCGATCACCGCGTGTCACTAGAGCGGGTATGAACTCGTAAAGAAAACAATTTAACCGTATTGTCCCAAAGATAGAGTTGGAAATATTTTTTAGTTTATAATTAATATTTCAAATAACGCGATTACTACCTCTAGATATATTAGATTTTGAAATGTGATGTCACGAAACTTAGTACCCCACCCACCCCTTGTCACACCATGTCACACTTTGTCGACACCCTCCTCCCCCCTTTATGTGTGACGTACTTTATGGATGACCCCTTAGGGTGCAATATATGACAATCTTTGAATTTGTCGAAACTCCGCGCTATCCTAGACCAGTTCAAGGTTAAAGTGTGCCCTTTGGATTTCAAAATAAATTGCTACTAAATAATAATACAAATGAATACTATTTATGCTCGTAAATTATTTATTTTGACATGATTCATATTGTTCACTAACAGTTTAGTTACTTGAGCAGCTTTACGACAAATAATTTGTCTCTGTCAGGCATTGTCGAGCTCATCGCCACTAAAAACCGGCCTAGTTTCAGATTTCTTGCTACGAAATACTGTTTATGCTTCCTACCGTGTTTTGGTTTAGATGATTACTCATTAATCATCAGATGAATTGGAGTTATGAAAGACTGACTGAATAGAAGAAGGAATCATTTGTATATTTTTATGTTGGGTACTGACGTTGGAATCATTTATTGTACTCGGAATGCGGTATGTACTGTAAGAATTATACAATTTTCAATCTAAGTGTTCATTATTAAAAAATTATAGATTGTTTGTTTATTCTTGCTTCCACATTCCTCTTCTCATTTGGATGAGGAGATCATTTCATCAATACTTAATCGTTTTTTTTGCTTCTATTATAATGTATCCCAAACAGAATACTACTAATAATAATAATATATTATGGTCCTGTAAAATATCAAGATAGTTACAAATAAGATAAACAATGATTCATAGCTACCACAAACTGTTATTACCATCGCAACCCGGATATTAATTTATAAACAATAGTCCACAATCTATGTCGTACAATAGCCGACCCGAAAAGCGAATCTGGGCCAAATCTTGAAGCAAGGAATTTCGCAACGATACCAATGGAATGTTAATGGGCTAACACATTCAGAGCAAACCTATCGTCAGAAAGAAACAATGAGATGTCGTTACTCGACAATTCTAAAAGTTTTGGTAGTCGAAATTAACTCTTAGGTACATTAAACAAAATCGAAGTTGATGGATATCATCACATATATTATTTCTCAACGGTTTTTTTTGTCAGTATGTCATAACTTCTTTCATACTTTATCAACATACATAAATGAAATATCATTTCAAGACTTTTCTGTACCGCTACACTGGAAAAATTTACAAATTACTCCCATTTCAGTGGGTTTTTTGAAAATGTATGATTGAAAATCAAGGATTTTTCAAACGGTGAATGTGCGAATGATTCGCATGGGTTTAAATTAGTTGAAATAAATTGATACAACCAGGTGATATAAAGATTTGGGAAAGAGAAAACCTCCAACCACATGAATGACGAAGATCCGAAAGGACATGACAAAGATGGGACTTACGGAAGATGATGATTTTCTCGGTGGTAGGCCATACCATCGGCCGCCGGCAGAAGTTACCACCCACCAGACAAAGTCTTGCGGCCAAGCGATTCGTCGTGTTCGGCATGATGTCTGGTGAAGCCGTACGGAGGACGGGTCTGAGCAGTTGTGTTGCGATGTGTGCCGGGTACGATGCGCCAAATGTTGTTGTGGAGTTTGGTCGTGGAGGGTCTTCAGATCAATCTCCCTTTGGCGCAGCATCGTTGGTCGTGTTGTTGGGTTTAACATTGCATCACCTCGCTCAACTGCCGTCTTCCTTCCTATTCACTGCAGTGAGCAGTGATGCGATCGTTGATGGTAATCAACGATCGCATCACTGCTCACCATCAGGCGGGATTGCGGTCAAGCGCTAGTTTATAATTATTAACAAAAAAAAAAAAAATGCACAAGGCTGAAATAAATGGCATCGCATGATTTGCACACCCGACACCACGTAACAGGAAAAGGCCTGGCCAAAGAGGAAGAGATGTTCTAACGGAATTATTAAAAAAAAAACACCTATTTGATCTTTAAAGTGTTTTTATAGCAGTCGTTTGATCTTATTGTGTTTTATTGAAAAGATAAAAAGTATGTTTTGTTAAAACACAATATACACAAATTGTGAATTACTGGTCCAAATACAAAGTTAATATTACCTGTCAAGCACATGTTTGTAACAATAGAAAATAATTTTCCATGTACAATAGACAAATTAATTATTTATAAAGACATACCCATGTTTTGTAAAATATACGTTATAATTTTATGGTTAGATAAATTAATTTAGTCAAGATGAATTCCTATTCCTATGGGCTGGTTCTGCCTACTGGCTACTTTGGAGTGGAGAGGCATGCGAAGAGGCTAATTGGCGACTCAGATTTAGCTCAAAGCGGTCTCTAAAGCTTGGAGCACAGGCGAAGTGTAGCCAGCCTGTTGGTGTTCTACAGGATGCATTTTAAAGAGTGTGCGAGGGAATTGCATGATTTATTTCTCCCATCTCCGTTCCATCATCGGACGACCCATCGTATGGCGAATTTCCACCCTTACGTTGTTGATACCACAACGATCCGAACAAAGCGCTTCGCCTCGTCTTTTATACCGCGTACATCGAGGGACTGGAACAATTTGCCAGCAGCGGGGTTTCCGTCGGACTACAATTTCAGTGTCTTCAAGGCTAGAGTGAATAGGCTCTTAATAATCTTGTGCGCTTTACCATCAACGATTGCATCACTGCTTACCATCAAGCGGGATTGCGGTCAAGCACTAGTTTATAATTTATAAAAAAAAAAATGCTTCTGAGTAGTGGTGGCCAAGTAAAGGGTAGAACGATGGCAAAGTGGCAAGGCTTAGGTTATAATCCAGACAGGGACTCATCACAAACTGTACTCAAACAGGTCAAGGAAACTGGTATATCCTTAAACCAGAAACAGAATTCGAAGATATGTAACATCTACCATCCCGCACCGGGCCCATCTAGTGAATTACGGCCCACTCCCTTTTACCGTCTTATTATGAACTAGCTTTCCGCCCGCGTGGAGTTCGGTTATATCGCGTTTCCAAGAGAACTCTTCAAAAGTCCGGAATCAAAACTATCCTATGTTATTTCTCAAGGTCCACTCTATCTTTGTACCAAATTTCAATAAAAGCAGTTCAGTGGTTTAGACGTGAACACGTAACAGACAGACAGACACAGTTACTTTCGCATTTATAATATTAGTAGGGATTAAAACGTATTCATAAAGAGATAACAAACATTTGTAAGGACGTTATAAGTATGTAAATAATTCCTTATATTTATGTCAGAAGGTAAATATAAAATGTGACAGCCAACTTAAACAACACAGACAATAGATACTGTGGCGTGACTGGATGAATTTAGAATGATTTGATTCAAATTCATTATTTACCTCAAATAGTTCTGCGCCACCGAGGCCAATCCAACACGAGGTAACGAGACGACCTAGCCACAAGAGCTGGTTCGAGGTGTCTCAAGAAAAGAATACCTTTTTTTTTACGAGTGGAAATGCCTTTACGCACCGTACCCGCCGCTAGCTAAGCGAGGGGCGTGTGTGGAACTCGCCCGGCCGAAACCGGGAATACCCACTAAAACCACTCGGTTACCCTCGAGCCCTGCGTTGAGAGTGTCACGGGATCAGCCCGAAGGCCTTATCGCCGTGCCACTCTCAGGGCTTACCGGCTTGTTTAAGGCCGGTTTCCGCGCCAAGGGGGGATTACCCGGGTACCGAAGTAATCCTCAGACGTGGTGACCAGTGCAATGCGCGTGCGATAGCTACCCATACACGCTCTTCGCCCCACCCGTCTACGCTGGAGGGGAGCGGCAAGAGCATCCTCTTCCCGCTCCCTCTCCGCAGCCTCTTTCTGCAAGAGGATGGTCTCGCAGAAGGAGGCGGCAGCCTCCCATGCACTCTCGAAGAAAAGAATACCTGGAAAAAGGGGCAATCTTTGCCCAGCAGTAGGATAGAGTGGGCTAACTAACTATTCATCGACTTCACAAGGTTCATAAATGTTTTGTTAGGCTTGGTATAATTTTTTACAACATGATACCCTCTGCTTTACTGGACTTGCCTTACAATGTATTTAAAGCGACATATGTGAGCTGTCACGCTCTATATGCCTGGGGCTTTTATTTAGGTAATAAGTTTATACCTACATATATTCATTTCTATTTTTAATGATATTGTATTTATAAATTATTTGCTTTTATTGTATTTTGGTGTGGTTAGCTTGCTGGTATTATTTTTTTTGGTGTTCTGTTATTTCTTATATTAATAACTATACATAGTATTGTATAAAGTCAAGTGTTTTTTTTAAATGCAGCTGTGGTGCTGGGGAGTTTGTTCTGCTACTTCTTCTTCCCAGCGAAAGCGTGTGGCTAAGGGCGGGCGTTTTAATTTCAAGAAATGACTTTTGATTTGGTTTGACAACAAGAAGTTTAAGTAATAGTAGACCGCTCCTTGCCGCTGGTTCCATTACCGCAGACACAAACTGTTTGGATTTCTAAATGGTGCTGAATGCGTTTAATTGGTAATAAATTAACGGTTTAGTAATAGATTTCTTGGTTCTTTTAAAAAAGAAATAGTAATCAAAACTAAGTTGTATATGCGCACTTGGGTTATATTTTCAGAATTGAAAGACCGCATTTTTGTTTAAATGTTCATGTGTTACATTTTATATTGTAAATAAATTTGCATGTAACGTTTGCTTTGTATTTTTGTTTGTTTTTATTAATTTGATGCCACTTTGTGTTTAGTTTTGGTTTGGATTGTTTTAATTTGCTACGAATGTTGAATTCCGATAGAAACGCAAATATCAAAAACAATGTGTTTTTATCGTTCAAATAAATTGTACTTGTATTCTTTCATATTTGTTATTGCAATATAGTAAACCAGATGTTATTTTAATTTTGCAAACGGACACTTCCATTTTATGTATTTGTATGTATAGATAAAACAACCCAAACCTATTTTTCATATATCACTATTTGTCCAATACCAATTAAACTAGGAACGAAAAATTTCAAAACAAACTGTAATTTTAAAACTTCGAATGTATCAATGAATTTAGAATGAAAATAGACTTGCAAAATGACAATTGGATTCAACTGAATTGGAATCAAAATATCAACAAACACAAAACCACAGGAAATAATTTTCTGGTCGTAAACAATGCACAGAGTTTCGGAAGTCATTGATATGGAACCCACAATGGGAATATGCATATCTTTGAATATATTTAAGCTTATTTATAGTTTTTGTACCGATTCTCATAGAGATTGGAGACTCTATTTTCGAAATTGTTGACTTGTAGCTCCAACTTCGAGAAAGAGTCGTCGAATCCATCTCAGCTGTGTGCCAGTGATAACATATGGAACTGAGACATGGTCGCTAACAATAAGCCTTATAAGAATGCTCAAGGTCACTCAAAGGGCAATAGAGAGGGCTATGGTTGGGGTTGCACTGCTTAATCAAATCAGAAAAGAAGAGATCCGCAGAAGAACGAGAGTAGTCCGTTACTCTCGTTCTTCTGCGGATCTCTTCTTTTCTGATTTATGATATGATATCTCGAAGAATTGCAAAATTGCGAAGAAGTGCCTGTGGGCCGGCCATATTGCCCGGAGGACCGATGCCCGATGGGGCCGAAGGGTTCTCGAGTGGTGATCACGCACCGGAAGACGCGGGTTGAGTAGGCCCCCGACAAGGTGGACCGACGACCTGTTGAAGGTCGTAGCAAAGCACTACATGCGGAAGGCGCACGACCGGTCGTGGTAAAGACCTTTAGGGGAGGCCTATGTCAGGGAGTGGACGTCTTTCAGCTGAAATGATGATGATGATATGTAGTTTTGGTTATTGGGAAACGAAAATATCGTGAGGAAACTTTCACCCCAATTGGATAACTCGATATTACTATCTCGCTAGCACGCTATGTCAATTTGAAGCACATTTTTAATCGATTTCTCAATATGTTCGGAAAATGCTTCCGTCCAATTACGTAAATATTGCAATGAATGTTATGGAATTGTCCAAATGAAATCTATTGCTTCTGATAGTATGTTACGCAATAGGGTATTTGACTAAAAAAAACTAATTAGTCCGTCAGTCAGATCTCCAAAAAATACTAGACACGTATTTTTTCTTTTTTCATATAAACAAAAAATGAAGACGACACAGTGCGTTGAAAACTCGTGTGACGTCACTAGACGCTACACTTTTTAGCGACCAGTGACGTCATCAGCCACCACTCCTGATCTTTGATGCCTTTTATATTTGACAATTTTTATTGTTTTGATAAAACAAAAAATACGTGTTTAGTATTTTTTGGAAATCTGACTGACGGACTAATTAGTTTTTTTTTTTTAGTCAAATATCCAATTACCCTGCTGGACTTATCTATACTGACGATACTCATAATAAAGCATTACATTGCAAAGCATTCATTGAACTTTCTAATCTCTTGAAGAACACTAGCATTTGAAAAAATCATTTTGCATTTCATAGCCCAATTCTTGGAGAAGACTATAGATTTCATCGGGAACTGGGCTAGTAAGATACAATAAAAAAAAAATAACGCCAACACCGGATGACGAGACGAAAAATTTCACGAGGACGCAACCGTCAAACTGTAATCAATGCTTGTCCCTTCTTAGTTCCGTTTTTTTTTTTTTTTTTTGCACATACAGTATACAATTTATTTATGAATTCAGATTTTAATTAAAATATATAAGCAGCAATAACAATCATTTCAGCTTAATAGTTCTGTTGTCGCTTTCATTATCATGACCCCAAATAGGTAATACAGATCTGTGCTTATTTTATGATGCGTATTGTAACGTTGAGCGGTTGACTTACGTTAGTCGAACCACGTTGTAATGTAATGGAGACAAACGCTACGCACAGTTTGACAAGGTGTTAAAATTAAACGCCTGTTTAATGATGTGTATTGATGGTTGGCTTTTAAGGCAAAGTTAAATGTTAATGGGTATGTAGTTGTTGGATAGTCGAGAAACTAAAATGAAACTTGTCATTTAACTAAGTGCTCATTGTATGTTTAATTTTGAAAGGTAATGAAACAAAACTTTAATTATGTTATGTGTAAATGATCTTTTATAATCATAATCAAGTTAAATTTTTCGCACTAATAGGATAAATTCCTCCTCTCACTGAGAAGATATGGGCTATAATTAATAGGGATGTTTGCTGGGTAAAAAAAAAAAATATTCTATTTAGTCCGTCATTGAGATTATAGAAGAATATTGGATAGGTATATTTTGTTTTATCAAATCAATAAAATTTGACAAATATAAAAGGCATCAAAGATCAGGAGTGGTGGCTGGTGACGTCACTGGTCGCTAAAAAGTGTTTTCAACGCATTGTGTCATCTTCATTTTTTGTTTATATGAAAAAAGAAAAAATACGTGTCTAATATTTTTTGGAAATCTGACTGACGGACTAATTCGTTTTTTTTTTTTTGTCAAATACCCTAGTCACGATGGAGGCCTAGTGCAAGGTTTTTAGAGAAACGTAGAATAATGGCAAATACATGGTGAGTCATTTTTGGAAATGTGCAATTATTTAATGTAGTATGTATGCGTCTTAATTTTAATTTTTGATTTTATGTTTAAATATGTCCCAACTTTTAATTACTTCCATATGAGTAATTTAATTTATTTTTTATTCTATTTTGTACTTTTGACTTGTGTAAAATATACCAATGCCTAATTTTATGTTAAATGAATAATTTGATTTATTTATTGTTTTTCTTTGTTTATCATAGAAAGTTAATCTTTCAATACCTTCATAATATTTAGGTATGTACATCTTAATTTGACATGACATTTCAAACGAACCTTGAAATGAAATCTGACACTTTTAGGACGTTATTTACAATTACCCGCTTACGGGGAACATATGAACTAAACCTTTTGTAGACATATCAGAAGTCAGGCACAGGATCAATTTTTGTGATGGTATACACTTTCAGAGTGCTTATAAATATTTTTATTAATAACTTGCAGACCCGGCAAATATTGTTTTGTCATAAAAATATTAAAAAATAATATTAATATCTATTTACCACCTATTATTTATGTATTTTAAGACATAACAATATATGTAAAAGGGATCGAAAAAATTACTCAAGCTATTTTGGAGTAGTTTCGTTACCAACGCAGTGATGCAAGAATTTAATAAAATAATATATAATATTTATTTTTTATGAAAATTTTGAAAATAAAGCTTCAAAATAAAATATAAATCTACTCTGGGTTTAAGTAAGGGTGGGTGTAGGTAAGGTTATATAAAGTAAGAAAAACAGGTACCTACGCTGATAACAGAAACAATAAATCGAATAACAAAGAAAGATATTTTAAAATAATTATTATTATATAGGAAGACATCGCCGCTTACGTTTAAAAATGAAATATTAATATAAATAATCTTATCCTTCTCTTCCCTCCCCCAACCCTTTGTTCTTCCCAAGGGAAGAACCGGGAGTTTTCTTGAAGACGCTTTTCTGTTTTTGTTTTCCTCATCTCAAAAATTCATCCGCTGTTGAAAATTACAAACCAGAACGTGGGTACGAAAGTGTTATGCAGAGTATATCAAAAATAATACACATAAAAGCGCTCCGTGAGCCGAGAGAGGCGGTAGAAAATAATTAGAATAAATTGTTCTTATTACCAAGTTGAGAGGAACAGGCTCAGTGCCCGAAACATGTGCAAAATCATACATCATAATACATGGAGGTAGGAAGGGAAAACTCACTTGCACCTGGGTTCATATCTAGGTATTTTATCTTTAAGACTTTTATTCTTACGTTCTTTTCTATCAAGCGTCTTTCGGGTCTAGTCTAGACAGATAGGTACCTTATTTATGGAGCTTCAATTGATGATAACCTACTATGGAAACTAACCCGAACTGGGATACTGAACTGATAGATTCTGACCCATTCTCTCTCATTGAGAGGAGGCCTGTCCCAACAGTGGGAGCATTATAGGCTGATTAAGTATGTACGTATGTATGTACTGTGCAAACGTTGTATTACCAATAACCATTATAATAACATCATTACTGTTTCTGCCTAATCCATACTAATATTATAAATGTAAAAGTAACTCTGTCTGTCTGTCTATCTGTCTGTCTGTCTGTCTGTTACGCTTTCTCGCTTAAACCTTTCAACCGATTTCGATGAAATTGGCACAGGCAATTTTTAGACCATGAGAAAGGACATAGGCTTTATTGAAAAATTTGATATTCCCGAGGGAAATCTAAAAAGCGCGATATAACCGAATTTCACGCGGGTGAAGCCGCGGGCTGAAAGCTAGTTCTCAATAAAGCACTTCGTTAAGACTATTACACGGTAAAAACATTGATATTTTACTGTACAAAATCTTCTCAATATTTTCCACGAATACAATTTTAGAAGGTAAATATCTACCTAAAATGGTAGACGATGTGGATTTGAAGATACAGACAGAGATTCAGAATAAAGAACTGAACATTATATTATATTTTAAACATAAATTTATAATGCATAAAACAGAACTGTTATTATTTTAATACGATGTTGGCGGCAGGTTACGGGAACAATCTGCGATTTCCGCATTTCCCTTAACCTTAAAGGGAAGATACACAAAACCATACGAGTAGAAAAATCTGCTGTCTTGGTATTCGAATTGAGGCCATAAAAGAAATGAATAAAATGCAATTGCATGCAGCTGAGATTAGAATGCTCAATAGGAAGTGTGGTGTTACGTAAATGGATACAAAAAAATTAGTACATAACAGGGAGTATGAAAGAGGCACCGATAACTGAAAAGTTGTGTGAAAATTGATTGTCATGGTATGGGTACGAGTTACTGAGTGATGAGGAAAATGTCGTGAGAAAAGTTTTGAGTATGAAAGTCGATGGTTATAAGAGTACCGTAGGTAGGAATAAATAATATTATGGTTAAAAGAAGGTGACTGATGAGATAGCGGTTAATAGAGGAGTACAAAAGAAAAAAGATATGTTGGGCCGACCCAAAATAAATTGAGATAAGGACGGGAGCATAATGATGATCAAAGGTCTTTCATGAACGTTAAGTATTTTTATGTTGCGAGTTGACTCGTTGTCATCATTGGACTAGCCTTTTCGTAACCATATTGTTTTGGGCCAGCTTCCAGTCTAACCGAATTTAGCTGGATACCAGTATTTTATATAGAGAGACTGTCTATTTGACCTCCATAATCCAGTTACTAGGTGATACGATAACCCTTGATGAGACTGATGAACAGACTTTCGTCGTGTAACGACGGCTGTCCATCACACAGGCCCAATGCCGGTTGAAAGATTTCACATTTCTTCGAAATTTTGATTCTAGGCTATTGCTTCCTTTGCTTCTTGCTGCTCAGAACCTTTCTTGCTTCCTTTCGATTTTTCCTTTATCGCTTTGAAAACAGCGGCTATTAAATACAGAAAATAAAGAATCGGTCTGGATTCGAACAGTTTAATATCGTGATTATAGTTATGAAGCAATAACATAATTCCCTAATTACTGACTAACTTTGAAGTTAGCAAAATTGCCACCTCCATTGCACTATACTCCATGTTGATCAAAATATACTAAACAAATTCCCATTTGCTCCTTCGAAATATTCGACACTCGGCCAGAAGTTGGTAGCTTTGCTGCGTAATGAACGAACTTAGCCACTGAAAGGGTTAAAACTGAGAAAGTCACGACTCCGTTACGAAGAAAATTGGTAATTCATTGCTGAGATTTACTTTACTTTGGTAATGCGAGTATCGGAAAAAGTTTCCGTCGCTAATAAAAACATATGACAGTTCGAGTATTTGTAACGAGACTTCGATAATTCTGTTGGAGGCTAAAATATTTCTTTTTCGTGGTAATGTTTTGATAGAATTATGGCTACGTTATTGGAATTTGTTAGTTCCACTTTTACATTAAAATGACTTTAAGAGAAATTGGTTTCTGAGTAAACTGTTTTTAGAGAACTTTTGTGTTTTTTTTTATTCTTATACAAGCAACTAAGAAAGATTTGCTACACAAAAAACCACTGTGTTATATTTTTATCACAGTTTTCTATATTGATATTATATTATATTGAAGTATATATTATTATATTGATGTATCATGGTGCAATCCTGGCAAAGTATAAATAGTACTTTACGGATTCCGATAAAGAATTACACCGCATTTCCTTAACCCGGGGTGAAACTCGAGTAAAAAGCTCCAAAATACATCGACATAAAGAATGTTTGGATATCATGACAGGTTTCCAGATCACTGATTATGGACTCCATAATCATACCATTTCTGTACGGAAAATCCGGAACTGATACATTCATAGTGTTTTCTTTCATGCCCTAGTTATTTACGAGATATTTTATTTTTATTTATTTTGCTGAATAAATATCGAAACAAACTTTGATGAGGATACCTTTTTTATATTTATTAGAACATAAAATAAAAATACATATCTTTTTACTCAGTCAGTGCGATACTGATAATAACAATAATAATTATTATTATTGCTGATATTTTTTTTTTATAATTATAAACTAGCGCTTGACCGCAATCCCGCCTGATGGTAAGCAGTGATGAGATCGTTGATGGTAAAGCCCGCTAGTTTATTAAGAGCCTATTCACTCAGAAAAACTGGGCGAATAGGAAGGAAGACGGCAGTTGAGCGAGGTGATGCAATGTTAAACCCAACAACACGACCAACGATGCTGCGCCAAAGGGAGATTGATCTGAAGACCCTCCACGACCAAACTCCCAACACAACAACATTAGGCGCATCGTACCCGGCACACATCGCAACACAACTGCTCAGACCCGTCCTCCGTACGGCTTCACCAGACATCATGCCGGAACACAACAAATCGCTTGGCGACAAGGCTTTGTCTGGAGGGTGATAACTTCTGCCGGCGGCCGATGTTATGGCCTACCACCGAGGAAATGAATACTATTACACTATTATTGCTGATATTGAAAAATGAATAAAGTAAAAATAATAAAAGTTGTTAATTAATGTTGCGTTATTAAAGTGACTATAAAAGCTTACGTTGCGTTTCCATGTAACGTCCATAGCTATTTAGTTTAGTCCTGCCAAATTAGTCAAAGCCTGAAATAAATTTACTTATTTTAGTATGCCATGTTATAAATAGCCTATGTACTTCTACCGCTGCCCGCAGGCCTATGAAAGGAAGTATGCTACAAATCACTACACGGGCTCAGTGCAAGTGGATGTATGTCACATATCTTTGACTTTTCTAAGAGATGCCGGTGGCAGGAATTCATTTCTGCTCCTGTCCACCTAAAGTCAAGAAGCCATAAAAAAAATATGTTTGTGTTCTTCACTCGAATTCATGCAACACCATTAAAAATCTGATTTGCTGATCTTTATGATAGGGTTTTTGTTATGGGCTCCCAGATAACATCTGTGGTTTAGTTTACATCTTTAAGCCATTAGGAAATAGGGTAAAAGATAAAAAGGGTTTTATTTAGAGACCTCCCGCAATTTAGGGTTAAGAAAAAAGGCACAAGCTAAATATATGAGCATTTTTAGATATTCCGGAGACAAAACTCCAGATGTTGTAAGAATATTTTAGTATATGTACCAAGACAGACAAAATTAAAAAAAAAATACTTGAAATATGTTATTTTCATATACGCTTAAACAGTCCAACTAGAGGCGTCTCGTCGAATCCAGCTCGGCTGGGCAGCGTTCGGGAAGCTACGATACATCTTCTCGTCGTCCAAGATACCACAGTGTCTCAAGACTAAAGTCTTTGACCAGTGTGTGTTGCCAGTGATGACTTACGGAACTGAAACGTGGTCGCTCACAATGGGCCTCATACGAAGGCTCAGAGTCACACAAAGGGCAATGGAAAGAGCTATGCTTGGAGTTTCTCTGCGTGATCGAATCAAAAATGAGGAGATCCGTAGAAGAACCAAAGTCACCGACATAGCTCCGCGAGTCGCTAAACTTAAGTGGCAGTGGGCAGGGCACATTGCGGCAGTAAGGTTCTGGAGTGGCGGCCACGTACTGGAAGACGCAGCATAGGGAGGCCCCCAACAAGGTGGACCGATGACCTAGTGAAGGTCGCGGGAAGCCGATGGATGCGGGCAGCACAAGACCGGTCAGCGTGGAAAGCCTTGGAGGAGGCCTTTGTCCAGCAGTGGACATCCATAGGCTGAAGAAGATACGCTTTAAACCATTCTATCGTGCTTATGAAACCTCGTTAACAAGAGAGGAATTTATCGACCATCGACAAAACATAATGGTCATTCGAGACTCAATTTATTGTACCTACTTATGTGTTCAAACCCCTCATGTTAACTATACTTAAGAAGCTTAACCCACGCTGTAACAGAAAAGTTCAAAAACATCAGGCACAAAACCGTTTTAGGTATTATTTCCACCACGAAAGTTTTTACCCAAGCTCCGTGGTTGCCGCTAAGTATGTGTCAGTTTATACGTATAAAAACTGAATAGTTGCCAAGCGAAAGCAATAGAGGGTTTTTAATGGAAGAGTACTTGGCACTCATTTAGAGCTGAAGTGGTTATATCTAGGATATTGGCGAAATTGGGAAGAAAATAGCAGATAACAGAATTTCTAACAGTCAGGGAAATATAGAAGCTTTTATATCTATAAACATTGCTCAAAGCTAACTTTAACTTGTATTAACTTTCACTAAAGTTGACACTCTAACCTCAATTTGTCGTGTTATACCTTTTTCATACAACTATCATAGAAAAACAGTAGTGTTTTGATTATACGGACAATTTAATTTGATTTAATTCGTTAACAGTTCTTTGATTTTACCTGGCATTTGTTTTTCTAACCCTAGAGAGGACATTTTGCGGTAAAATATAATAATACCACTTCAGTTTAAAGGCAAGAATATCCTTATTTTAAGTACTTCGCATTTCTATGAAGAACATTAAAAAGTACATCTCATGTCTTTTATCTCAAGTCATTTTCGCTTGGAACTTTGGCCATTTGGCAAGTTAACGCTTAGATCAAGTCCAGTGCTAAGAATGTGGGTGGAATCGAACTTCTTTTATTTTTAACTATTGTTGTAGATAATATAGACGCTTGCGTGTTTTAAAGAAAAAGGTTTTTGTGTTCATAGTTTAAGGCTACGCGTGCACTGAAAGGTGACTTCCTTAGGACCTAGATAGAGCCTAGCGAATTACCTTGCAGGCTATCCGACGCGCTTGTCGTCTTCGCTACTCAACTGACATATAAGTAAGAATAGTACATGTAATTAACTGGTCTTTAAACGCTAAGCAAGCACAGCGTAAGTGACCTTAAATTACTTCCTTATTATAAATAACCTCGTTACATAATACTTGGCTAGCTTGGTTTCATCTAAATAATTTTATTTTATTTTAATTATTTATTTTTTGGAAACTCCAACAAAAGATGCTCATGTACAATACAAAATTACAGTAATAGAAAAAGGAAGGCACTTTGACGTGTGCTCCTTCTGTTACAGAAGACTGCAGCATGCACATATAACTAGGTGTAAACACGATACAAATAGAGAAAATCAATTATAAATGTAGATAAATTATAAAATTTAAAAAAAATAAAATAAAGCTACATAAATTAATAACTAAAGCATAAAATAACATGAAGTAATAACCCTATTCCAACTTGAAAATATTTGCAAACAAATATTGAATCCGAACCAATTCTCTAATGGACTGACGCGGTATATACCAAAAAGCGAATGTCAAAGATACGTTAGTTTAAAGACACAAAGTGAATATGCTGAAACATCAAACGAAAGGTGTTTATTTTACCAAACAAGCCACACCACAAACGGGTAAGCCTACAAAGGAAACAAAAAAGTATCGCTCCCTTTATCACGTGTCAAAACTCAAGGTTTTTTTCCTAAAATGGAATGATAAAACAACATTTAGGTATAATCCATTCAGAAATTCAGACACGATAAAACGTTGACCTTAGATTAACATAATGGATAATGTTGAAAGGGACTGTGAAATATGTTATCTACAAATGCATGGGATAAAGGATGCAAAGGGATTTCCCTTCCCTTTTTCGTGGACACGGGTTTAACTATTGTTGTTCAACAAAGACTTCGATTTAAATAAAAGTATTCGGCCTCCTTTACTTTTAAAAAAATATCCGTTTTAGTGCCTTTCTAGTTTCTAATATGTTATTTTATATTAATCGTAATACATATAGAAATATATAAAAATGGCAATTGAACAAAGTATACTACAATTTATTTTGTCAGATCTGTATATATTTTTATTCTGAACCTAGATTTGCACAATGTTCAGAATTAAAACTGTTTCAGTTTGTAAGCAATATTTTTAATCAAGATAACAAAAATAGACAATTGCCATAAGCAACCAGTATAACTATACTAGGGAAATACTAGTCCACAAGTAAGTTGTATATTTAACTGAAAAAATATATAAACTGTTAAAAATTTAATCTACCGGGTAACCAGCCGGGTGCCGGGTACTATGCGCCAAATGTTGTTGTGTTGGGAGTTTGGTCATGGAGGGTCTTCAGATCAATCTCTCTCTGGTGCAGCATCGTTGGTCGTGTTGTTGGGTTTAACATTGCATCACCTCGCTCAACTCCCGTCATACTTCCTATTCACTCAGCGTTTTGGAGTGAATACTACAGCTACTAAACTAGCGCGCTTTACCATCAACGATTGCGTCACTGCTTACCATCAGGCGGTATTGCAATCAAGCACTAGTTTATAATTTAAAAAAAAAATTGTAAGTTCTGAAATTTGAAAATAAATTCTAATTACTGTAAATACATACAGTGTAGTTAGAATGACGAAACCTTAAATATAAAAAAAAACAATTGAATTTAAAAAAAGAATCTGGGTTAATTCACACCGAGTAAAATCAAATCACTCATCGATTCAGAATTTTAGAAAACGCATTCGTCTTGCACTCGATTTTTATAGGTTGATACCAATTTTAAAATAACATGAAACGGCGTTTCAGAGTTTTAAACCAACTTCCTCAAGTATTGCCCAAGTACCTAGTATTCTAGTATAACAAATATGTTAGTAACAAAGTGTAGGGTTTGATACCCACACTGAGTTCAAAAGTCTTAACTGTACAAAGTTTAAGCATTTTTAAGGCAGAAGCAGATTTTTTTTTAAGATCGTAAAAGATAAGGATGAACAGAATCATCTTTTTATGTTGCTACTTCAGCAAGAAATTCTTTAATCATTCTTATGAGGATCTTGAAAAATTCAAACATTTCTTTTCCCACCTTAAAATTATGCCAAATTATTAGGCCATAACATCAGCCACCGGCAGAAGTTACCACCCACCAGACAAAGCCTTGCCGCCAAGCGATTTGTCGTGTCCCGGCATGATGTCTGGTAAAGCCGTACTGAGGACGGGTCTGAGCAGTTGTGTTGCGATGTGTGCCGGGTACGATGCGCCTAATGTTGTTGTGTTGGGAGTTTGGTCGTGGAGGGTCTTCAGATCAATCTCCCTTTGACGCAGCATCTTTGGTCGTGTTATTGGGTTTAACATTGCATCACCTCGCTCAACTGCCGTCTTCCTTCCTATTCGCTCAGTTTTTCTGAGTGAATAGGCTCTTAATAAATTAGCGCGCTTTACCATCAACGATCGCATCACTGCTTACCATCAGCTGGGATTGCGGTCAAGCGCTAGTTTATAATTATTAAAAAAAATTAAAACTAGTTCTCATTGAGATTGTGGACAAAATACATAAGTGTAAGTTCCACATTAGATGATATAACACATAGGGCTAGGGCTAACCGCTTGTTGAACTGGGTCCCAATTTCTGAGTGTAGTTGATAACATCGTGAAAATGGTGAAATTTTGCGCCAATAAGGTCTCGAATAAAGTCTTGCCAGTGACACAAAAAAGAAGTGCAAGTTCAATATTGATTTAACATTGAGCGTGACTCTTGATGTGGTTCATACACTATGTAAAAAAACACTGTTGTTCCTTTCAGGGACATATCATTTTACCTACAAGCACATCATTAATGAAGTCAAAATTAGAAAACAGTAATCATTGTCTAATCGAAGGGTCACAATCAAATACCTATTAAAACCGACAAATTCGATTTTTTTTTTAGAATATCTGATTTCATAAGTTAAATAAATTGGCGGGAACGTTCTACTTATGTCTAGTTTCTTCATGCAGAATTGCAGAGGTAAGAAATCAGTTATAGATTATAAATATTAATAATTAAACATTTATTTTAATTATTTTTGTTGAACAATTTTTATAAATTACTAGCTTTATTAAGTCCGTATTCTTAAAACTTAGGTTGAAGGAACAACAGGGTTTTTGTTACATATTGTACATGAACTTGATTTAACGACATTGTGACTCAGCCTAACCAATTCCGTAATCACATTGGTAAATCTTTTCTCAATAAAAATAGTTTATAACCTAAATCTAAATTTGCGATATACTAAAATAAAATCCATAAAAATGCTCAAATTTATTAGTATTGACAAAAAGGGAATTCAAATCAAATCTGGTCGTTACAAAAGTTGTACGTTATATTGTAAAGCACACTCGGCTCGAACCGAACCTGGATGCCGCACGTTTTACGATTTGTTTGACGCGAATGAATATTGACGTGAATTATTACCAACCATACATCTACGTCGAATAGATGGGCCCGTTTTTATGACGAACGGAATGCGATATTACGTCGAGTGAAAAAAAAAACGGTGATCCTTTCATAGGGATTTATTGAATTACGTGATATTCTATAGAATTATATTTTTCTTAACACTCACTTTGCTCTCGTAATTGGTATTATCCGCATGGAAGAGAAATCTTTATCCGTGTAACCCGCATCAATGTCGTGCCAAACATACCTGTCTAATACAGATTGTTTGTCTCTGAAAGGGTCCTTTTTTCGTACTCTTGTGAATTTGACAGCAAACTTTGAAAGATTGGGTTAACACGCTGTAGTAAAGGTTAAAGGATCTAAGTAAGCATCTATGTTGTACCTAAAAGCTAACCAAAAGTAGTTCGAAACATTTTCATTTGCTAAAAAGCAGTTTCCGTAGACTGCCGCTACGCTGTAGACAACGATAGTGCTACGCGAGCTACGCCGTAGTAGGGATCGATGGGGTTACAAATCTTCTTAATACGATTTTGTAAACTTTATATAGACTATAAATTTACAAGTATATTAATTGTAACTATAATAATTAAACACGACACTAAAAAAATTGTAACAACATCGTCATCGCCTGCTTATATTCAATAAAAATACTTTAAAATACCATTTCAATTATAAATCACTTTGAATACATACTTCAAGCAATATCATAAGTAATAATTACACCTTATTACACAAAACAATATCCTCTAAACGAAACCTTTACCTTTCAATTCATCGTTCATAAACAAAACATAATCATTAAAATAAACGCTAACATTAAACCGATTGCTCACAAAATATCGCGCTCATCAAATAAACCAGCTATAAACACAGATAATATTGCTTGCGTATACAGCGATAAACATCATAATATTATTTTTATTTACTATCGCCGCGTGACTCTCCATTGGTAAACAGTAAAAATAAAACGAACGTTGCTACAGACGAAGTTCTTTGGGAGAAAGGCCTCCAACGGTGGCTTCCTAAATCCCTCCTACGAGACGTCGAGACCAAAGATTCATCCCGGTCTTGTCTCGCTCACCACTATTAGAAAAGCGACGGGAGCCTAACCTCATAAATTATTCATTAAAGGATTTCGTTCGTACCGTCTTGACTGATAGCGTCGTTGAATCAATAAAATACTCCAAGTATAACACCAGACACTGTATCAAGCTTTCATTTCTTGTGAGATGATGGCCCATTTGTCTGAATGTGTTTTTTTATTGTTTCTCAATCAGTCTGATGGTCTAAGTCGTATGGCAGTCATATAGTTATGGTCAAGTAACAAATCATTCGTATAAATTGGTCGATGTGTTTTGACGTAATAGTTTCTATGTTCCATGGCAAGATTATTTTCCTATTAAAGCAAATTGTGCCGCTAATTGAACGACCTAGGCTAATAATAATTACAGATTGGGTTGTGCAAGTTTATGGCAGAGTCTATAATGAAGCATTACACGTCATACCCTGTAATGTATATCTGCATCATATTATTTCTGCAAGACGTTATTCTTCATCCTTTTCGGATTTTCATTAATAAATACTCTGTCTTGGCTAGTGAAACTTGTTTGCTTACTAATTAGTTTCCTTAACAGATTAAAAAATAGTTCTCCCCAGCTTTACAGTTTTATAGTTAAGAACTTGCAATAAAGTTGTTATAAGATCGTTAAGATTGTTTAATTTTACAACAGTGGTATTATTCGCCCTCTTTATCATCCCATATAATATAAATTGCAATTATATTCAGAGTCGACAAAGTTTCTGAGCTCATAACACCCGATCTCCATAACATTATAACTCCAATTCACATTTTAGACAATTAACAAGTAAATTCGCAGTAATGCCGAAAGAGATCACTTTCTGAAAACATTTTACTAGAGAGTACTTAAAACTTTTGTCCCTTTCGTTGTCGCTTGAAGCCATTCTCCCCTTGTTTCTCGTATTGCGGACGAGGCGTTAACCACCGCGGAGATTTATGAAAGTGGCTTGTCTTTTTAAGGCACTCGAGGGCAAAGGGAGGTTATTATCTATGTTTACCGTCGCCTTAATTTTGTTTCTCATTTTTAGGGCGTTGCTTTTAATTTCGGGGCTACGAAGTTTTCGTTGGACTTTCATAAAAGTAAATACGGGCTATTAAGGACGGTACGCGATGTAGCAACGTCTCGAAACGGACGCCTTCTGACTGAAGTGTTTCTAAAAGCAATTTCAAATGTTCATGTTTGGAATGGGGATGAGATTCGCTACTTTCAGCTAGTTTACTGCCTTTTGCAGTGCACGACGGAAAAGATAAATCACCAAATATTACTCAAGTTTCTAGCAAGAATTTTGCAGTAACTTATAAGCAAGTATTTATTTATTTATTTATTTATTTATTTATTTATTTAAAAAAAAGTCTTTATATCACGTCCATAATGACCAAATTTATTTGAAACAGAAACATTAGAAGTAAAAGAACACCTTTATCATATTTTTTCTGTGACTTTATGGAAAAAATATTATATGTTTTCCCTCCAAGTTTTATCTTTTGTATTTTACACCATAACATCCCTAAGCTCCATAAACGCCCAAAAGATAAACCCATTGCTTGAATAACCCCATAACAATAAAGGTTCCCATGTGTAGTATGCCCCTACGATCATTTGTATCATCATAATGGTATGGGCAACAAAATTATTTTCATTTCAATGCGCTATAAAAACAAACCTTCAGGCAATCATCTAGTTTGCTAAAATTTTAGTAATTATGTTATATTTACAATCGTTCTTAATTTATGGCGAATATGCGGCAGTGGAAATCAACAAACCTATTTTAAGAGTCAATGTTTCTTATAGTATAATTTAGCATTCTATAAATACAATCAAACATATCATCATCATCAACCTTTCTATCGTCCCACTGCTGGGCACAGGTCTCCTCTCATACAGAGAATGATTGAGCGTAATCACCACGCTTGCTCAATGCGGGTTGGCGATTTCAGACTTATCAAGTCCAGGTTTCCTCAAGATGTTTTCCTTCACCTTCAGTCATTGGTGTCCAAGATATACTTAGAAAGTACATACAACTTTAGAAAAGTTACATTGGTACTTGCCTGACCTGGAATCCTACCCGCGCACTCATACTTAAGAGGCTGGTGTTTTAACCACTAGGCCACCACGACTGTCAATAATGATGATTATGTGATTATATATGCTGATTATGTGTATATATATGTATGACTGTTCATACATATTCACTATGTAACAAAAACCCCGTTGTTCCTTTCAGGGACATATAATTTTACCTACAAGAACATCATTAATGAAGTCATAATTAGAAAACAGTAATCATTGTCTAGTCGAGGGGTCACAATCAAATACCTATTAAAACCGACAAATTCTATTTGTTTTTTTTTTTAGAATATCTGATTTTATAAGTTAAATAAATTGGCGAGAACGTTCTACTTATATCTAGTTTCTTCATGCAGAATTGCAGAGCTAAGAAATCAGTTACTGATTATAAATATTAATAATTAAACATTTATTTTAATTATTTTTGTTGAACAATTTTTATAAATTACTTGCTTTTTTACCAAGAGTATGGTAAGTAAAACACGAGTGAGGTTGATAATATAATGGTTTATTTAACATTTGCTCTGCTTATATATACATATCGGGTAAGTTTGAATTTACTATAAAATATAGCGGACCAATCGCAAGCGAGGTGTGGGTCCGATGTGATGTGTCGCTGCTGTCGTCGAGGCGGCGATCGTAAATGTAAACTCCTGTATTATGATACTCGTAGGTGTCTGGTACACTTTATTACGTCCGTATGCCGATTCTTAAAACGTAGGTTGAAGGAACAACGGGGTTTTTGTTACATATTGTATATACACATAATCAACCTATAATGTTCGCACTGTTGAGACACAGGCCTCCTCTCAATAAAAGGAAGTGGACTGTCATCTACCGCGCTGCCACAGTGCGGGTTGGTCGATGCCACAATATATCTTCGAAGTTTTTAATTCTAGGACACTAGAAATCCAGAAATGTTAATAAAATAATAACTCACCAAATGCTCCCATCAATGGTCCTGTACCATTATCTATACTTACCAATATTATAAATATGCAAGTGAGTCTGTTTGTTTGGTCCGCTTTAAATTTGGCACACATATACCCCCTTATTCATAAAAGTTGCTTAAAGTTAACTAGTGATTAGCAACTCTTTAACCATTAATTTTAACGTTTGAACATCACTTAACTTTAAAAATCATTTATGGATAAGCCCCTTAAACACTGTAGTGTTTATTTATAAACGATGATTAAAGTTATGGTCAAAATATATGGTCAAAGAATCACTAATCACTAGTTAACTTTAAGCAGCGTTTATGAATAAGGGGGATAGTCTATAGGAGTAACATATAGTATAATAAATATACACTTTTTATCCAGATATTTTCACGGGAAAATACACAGATAGTGGAGACAGATGATGGCAGACAGATAGAACGTATCCTCTCAGTAACAGAGTCTCGTTTTAAACTCTATGGGTATATAACCCTAAAATCTCTATTCATTTTTTAATACTTGATATCAATATGTTTGACAGCTTTAATTATACTTAACCCTTATACCACATAGTCTTACGTCAATATTATCATCACCATTTCAACCGAAAGACGTCCACTGCTGCATATAGACCTTTAAGCACCTCCACTTGAACTGTTTGTACTCTTCCCTCATCCAGCGAATTCTCACGGCCTTCACTAGGTCATCGGTCCACAATAAAACCATGGAGTCGTTTGAACTTGTACGACGTTATAAACTTATACAATCATCAAACTTCATCTAGACTCCACGATTGCTTCGCGAAAAGATGCGTCCAAGAAAAATTGCTTCAGAGCTTTCGATAGACCAATCTATGTACCAGTAACACAAGTACTTCCCGACTTGTACCGCGAGCTGCATGCTATCTGGAATTAATTTAAACTTCATTCCCCTTTGCATATCAATTAGTTCAATGTAGTGAGAGTTCGTAGTTGAGCGGTGAGCGATAAGGTAACGTAATTCAATTCCATTTAGGGTTGAACTGGTCTTTTAGTAGTGGTAATATTAGTACACGTACAATTTACTCCTGTGCGTGAATTCCATTTCCCGATTTAAAAAAATCATAAGGTTTGTCCATTATTTATTTCTTAGTTACAGACCGTAGTTTGAATGTTGACTGAGTTTTAGTCCCGTGCCTAGGAAAGCACATTAAGCCGTTGACACTACGCCTGATCTCTCTCTCTTCGGTTGTCGACGAAATGGTGTCTCATCAGACTATGAAAGAGAGAAGGAATTGCTGTATGCGTACACATTATTTTGTGCACTATAATATCAGACGCGTCAATGGCCTACTCTCCGCTGAAATCGGCCGCCATGGCCAAAATTCCTTCTGAAGGATTATTATTTTTGGTCTGCCTTAGTTTTTCCAACCATACTAAGGTCAACTTCCAGTCTAAACGGATATTAAAATTTTAAAAACGATATCGTTTTATAAAATGTCAGATTAAAAGCAATTCACATTATCAAGGTACTTATTAAGCTACATCTTTGTGTATTATATAAGCAATTCCTTACGCGACCGCGAGATTACAAACATCAAAAATATTCCATTTATAAACGTCTCACGTCAAATCTTCAATTCACCTGACTCCGTTTCATAATTATGTTTACATCTCCGAAATATAGTAGGTAAAGTTCTACATTTTCCCTTTCGCAAATATTTCTGCTATATACTGGCAAGACGGGTAATATACCTGATTATACATATGTAGGTACATACGTGCAATTTCCGCCTATCATTAATCCTTTAATATCTTAGCCCGTTTACTGGTTTTGGGCCTCCTCTAAGGTGGCTCTAATCAAACATTAACATAATATAACCACACCATTATAGGCCCGGATATCACTGATAAGATAATTAATATATGTTTCAGCGGTTATGTGTTCCGAGCGTGATACACGAGACCATTCGAACTTCGATGAATTTGAAGTTGTATCGGAATTATGCATAGGATTTATCAGTTGCTGCAATTAATTAAAGAATGTATCCAATATCAACACTAATGTAAAAGGGTTCATAGTCTAACTCGCCTAAAATATGAACAGTAACAATAAAATACACAGTAAACCATTTTATGTGGCTTTCACATTTATGTATTATGTGATAAATTTTGATTTCCATAGACCGTTCTTCCATTTTTGACCGGCAAAATACTGCAGTATACAAAATAAATAAGCAATATGAAATTTTCACAAATTGAATTCAACTGTCACACTTAAATAAATTCAATTACTCCACTAGGCGTATATTAACATCAATCTTCCAAAGCCATCTTGTACTCAAGAATCGAATCTAGGATATTAAAGCTTCTACGGGTGGATAAGGAAAAGGGTCTCGGCACTAGGATGTCGCTTGAAAAATCGGTTACCATCAATCTGCCTTCCCTATGCGGGTAAGAATCCCTTTTACTAGTCAAGCAATTTCTTTGCACAGTCATATTGTACTAGGTTTGCGAAACCACTTGTCATTGACTATAGGAACAAAGTTGGTCATGACTCACTCGTATCGTTGAACATTTTTGGACGACTTGTAATGTGTGTCATATTGTAGGTTAAGTTGTTGTTGTGGGTTGGGATTAGTTTAGGAGCCACATGGAACTTGTAACACTGTTTCATGAACGGTTTTTGATACATTTGTGCGTCATAAGGCCATCTTAGATATCGATTTTGTCTGGTCTTCATATGATCTGATCAAGATTATGTATGGACTTTAAAACTGTGCCCTGTGCTCGTTTCGATCTTTCTTCTCAGAGTAGTTAGAAAACCGCCTTCAGCTTTTGGGCCACTTTAGATTCAGTGGAGAGGCGTGCGAAGAGACTGATTGGTGACCCTGATTTAACTCGAATTGGTCTCCAAAGCACAGGCGTAGAGTAGCCAGCCTTTCGGGGTTCTATAGGATACATTTTGGGGAGTGTGCGAGGGAATTGTATGATTTAATTCCCCCATCTTCGTTCCATCATCGGACGACCCGTCGTACGGCGAGTTTCCTAGAGTGAATAGGAATAAACTAGTGCGCTTTACCATCAACGATCGCGTCACTGCTTACCATCAGGCGGGATTGCGGTCAAGCGCTGGTTTATAAATTAATTAAAAAAAAATCGCCGAAGTCACAAACACACCTACACACAAACCACTACAAGTACAAACCTACCCCTCTATTCGTCAACGTTGCTTAAAGTTAACTAGTGTTTAGAGATTGGTTATCCATACATTTTAGACGTTTGCACGTCACTTAACTTTAATCATCGTTTATGAATAAACCCCTAAAACATTATGGCGTTTATTCATAAACGTTCAAGAATAAAGGGGCTAATTACAGAAAATAAATGTTTTATCATTATCCTCATTATGGTGTGTCGAAGAATTCGTTTCAATCAACTTATGGCAATATTTTAAGCTTTAAGGAGATTTCGGATATTTCAGCACCTAAGCTGAAATATCCGAAATCTCCAACCCGTTTTGAGTAGGCGTTGTGTTCAATGCTCGTGTCTTCTCAGTATAAGGACAAAGTTTTGCTCTGCAGTGGGACAATACTGCCGCCAATAGCATAGTTGTAGGAAGTATGCTCAAGATGGTTTTAAGAATAATCCAGATAAAGTTTTTAAAATTATCCATAAATTTTGCAATCAAACTATAGTGGTTGACAGCTTAAAGGAAATATGACTTCATCAACTACCTACTATTTTTTAATCAAAAATACTACTGAATGATTGAAAAACAACATAAACACTATGCTACTGACAGCAGAATAATTGACTGGTATTATTACTTATTTCATCATTAAAAGTAAACAGATACCCTTTGCTCTGCTAGACTTGCCTTACAATGCATTTAAAGCACAAATCAAATCCAAGCTTTGTTTAAAGGTATATTATTCCGTAAATGATTATTTAAATGATAAGAATAGCTGGTCGCTTTGATTAACTCAGGACAATGTTTGTGTTCTTTCTCTGGAATTAGCTTACTGACACGTTATATGAGTTCATATAATTCACTTTTTTACAATACATAAATATGTAAGCTGTCACGCCCTTTATGCCTGAGGCTTTTATTGAAGTACCTAATAAGTTTTTAGTTATTTACATTTTCATTTAAATATATATGTCGGAGATCGTCGATATAATTTTAATAGAAGTTGCTGATTTGATTTACGTAGTAGAGGGGCGAACGCTTGTGACATTTTTTTTGTGATGGCGTCACATGGACAGAGTCGCTTTGGAAAGTGGGGTTCGTCGAACGGTCACTTTGCATCGAGACGCGGACCAAGGCACTTCTCTGACCCGAAACTGTCGGTTTGCCTATTCAAATTGATATTATGAAGATTGGAGGGTATATCTACACGTCGTGCTTCAATTCAAAACTCACCTACAAAATGGAACCTGTACCACCAAACCAAGATGCTGTCGACCCTACCGCTCTGCCGTCCCTGTCTCCGACATATATAAATATATTGTTTTATTTTGCTGGTATTTTGGCGTAGTAACTGTCTCTGTCTCAGTCTAATTTGAATAAATGACTTTTGATTTTGATTTAAATAGACATACAAATGAATGATTATTTAAAAAAAAACAGTCCCTAAACTATTCCCACAAATACGTTTACAAACGAAACCCAAGCAAAAAGCAAACTTAAGTTTACAAAAGAACAACGCCTAAAATCCTAGGTATAAAAACACTCAAGAAAACTGTAACGAAGTCACAACTAAAGCAGCAGACGTTTTGAATTCAAACAATATTGACAACGACTCTAAAAACAAAAGGGGATCTCGAGACCCCTTTCATACATTTGGCAAGATTCCAAAACAAGTAATGGAAGTCAATATTTGCGTTTTATAGAACTAAACGATACTCTAAAAACTCTCACAGTGGTTGTGTTAATTGTTCTTATGTTACTAAATTGTTTTAATTACTGAAATAATTATAGGATCATTAAAGCCACTTTACTATTCTAAATGACTGAGATAAAATTATCTAGGGATAGTCATTGATTCTAATTTATTATTGCATGAACAATATTATAAATATTATAGTTACAGAATAAAAATACAGCAATACAACTTAAGGTTGCAATAAATAAAAAAAAAAACTGACTTAACTCAAAGCGGACTCGCACACAAAGGCATACAATTAAACATTACTGTAAAAAAGAAATGTATTTGTTATTATAACTGCCACCAAAATACATCGTTTTTGAAAAAATAAAACAACTGTCTGTCTAGCTATCTGTAAGGCAGCGAACTGTGAACCAGTGTACGAACAACGAAGTTGTTGTTCGTACACTGGTTCACAGTTCTTCTCAGCAGAGTAATCTAATTTTTGAATACTAAAATATCACTGCTAGAACTCGGCGAAATAATACACTCCACCTCTATTATATGGAGTCGAGATCCAAACGCATAATGTCTGCATTAACTAGATGACTTTCGGATGTCAAAGCGTCACAGACACTTATACTTAGATATATCTACGAACAGATTACATGATTGTGATTGAGTGACTTTGATGTGCACGTCATTATTATGTAATACATGCGTAGATATCTGTGATGATCGATCTCTGTCTATGAATGTCTCGTAATGAGGGCTTTAATGTTTATCATCATCATCATCTCAGCGTTAATATCAGTCGCATCCGTAGCTTTTTTCAGCTTTGGAGTCTGGGATCCGCTTTTCCAGTCTAACTGCTGATATTGGCTTAACTTCGATATTTTCCAAGAAGCGACTGCCGTCTGACCTCCACAACCCGAAGGCGATATCGAAACATTACAGTTAAACCAATTGTTGGACTTTTGAGGGCGCCAACAACCCGTAACGACTGCCATTAGATGTTCGTATGGCAACCGGGACTAACGGCTTAACGTGCTTTCCAAGGTACGACCAGTCCACTGCAAATATTCTTATTCATGCAAATATTTGCACTGCGCGGGGATCGAACCCGCGCCTCCTTGTGCAGCGGCCGCGTTCGCTGCCACTACGCCACGGAGGCTATCACCAGGGCTTTAATGTTTATAAACTACAAGAATATTCGTGAGTAAAAATCTGGTTTCAATCGATGAAAGTACCAACTTCAATAAAACACGACACTTAATTATGCCACTTTCTTATCCAATTCACAATCGAATAAACCTACACTCTCATTGTGTAATAGTCAATCACAATCCAAAAGGCTTTGAAAGATTCCTCTTATCCATTACTTCAATGTCTTTGGAAAATACTTCTCTTCAATAATGGTTCTGTAACGTAACTAAGTTATGGAATTGTGAAACTGATGAAATGAACGAAGATGCCATTGTAGGTTATTAACCTTTCATTTCATTTGCTTAGTCTTTTCTCAACTACATACGTTAGGGAACTGGATGCAACTAAATACACATACTATTATTTGACACACAGAAAGACTGCCTGTCGTTCTGTGTAAATTACTAGTATGCGGGGGTCAGATAGGCATCTGACCTTCACAACCCAGTTTTTTGGTAATAAGGTAAAACTGGTTGTCAGACTTTCGATCTGACCGACTCTCAAAGTCTTTTACGACACTGTCAACGGTTTAATGTGCTTTCCGAGTCACTGAGGAATGTGTGACCTATGTAATGATGGTCACCTACACATGAACCAACCGCAGAAAACGTAGCTTGGTCTGATCAATGTGGCGTTATCACATAGCCACAAGGCGTTGCATTTGTAGGTATGCAAAATTATGTGAAGAAAGCAGTATGGACAGTCTAATGAATAATTCAGCCACACAGCACAGCAGCCTCATGAGCACCAAAAAAAATTAAAATCTAGTTACTCGCTAACATTTACCCAAACATAATCCTCAAACGGAATTTCCTCAATAAAACCCCTGTGATAAAACCAGACAGAATTTTGATCACCACAATTTCCTATCACAACCGACCGTCCAGTTTTCAATAAAACCCAGCTGCGGATTAATATCAGCAGTTTCTCGAATTATCTATTTTTTTTTTTTTGAAATTGCTCCAAGTCTAGCGACAAATATAATGTTAGGTAGTCAAGTCACGTATGGGAAGACCAATAGCCTAGTGTACTATTTGAACAACCGTTCGTGTGCACTATCCTATTATTTGTACGACACGGTACTAGGGTTACTTAGATCGACAACTGCCTACAACTGGGTCGGACAAAATGTGGGTTCAAATCTATTGTTGTATTCTAGGAGTTCTGTTACGGTTGAATATATTGCAAAGGTAAAGTTTCTACTGATAGTGTGCAATGACCCTACCTAAAGTAGTAGTTTAATTATTCTATACCTAGATGTAACTAAAAAGGATAAAAGGACATATGCTCCGAATTATTTGTATTTTTCTACAGTAACAGAACTACAAGACAAGTATTCTGAATATTATGTTATTGACACCGATGGGTCCAAAACAGCTGAGGGAAGTGGTGCTGCCTTTTGTGATCCTCTTAGACCAGAAAATAGTAAATCTATCAAAATGTCTTCTAATTTGTGCATTATGTCGTTGGAACTCATTGCGATTTTTTTATGCTAAAACTATTGATAAGAAAAGTACTTATATGCGTAGATAGCAAAAGCGCTCTTCAGCATATAGCTCGATGCGCCTCTGGTCACAGAGGCATATCGATAGCTTACAATATTATTTCATTGATCGATTTGATATATCTAGTCATGGCGTAAATCTGAGAATCGAATAGGTTTCCTCACATATTGGTTTAAAAGGAAACTAGGAGGCAGACATGCTGGCAAATAGGGGTATGTTTGAAGGAATAGATCTAGATTTTAAAGCGAATTTTTCAGAAGTGTTACCAAAATATAAGGTCAAATGTAATCAACTTTGGGTAAAATATTTTAATTTGAGATCTAATACTAAAGGTATTTGGTATAAGACCATAGCTTATGAACCCCCTCGTGTACGTTGGTTTAGTAACGTAGATTAAGTAGGCGATTATTGGTAATTGCTCTCAGATTGAGATCTGGACACATGCCTCTCAACAAATTTGGATTCCTCATGAAAAAGTGCAACTCTCCAAACTGTGAGACATGTGGAAAAGTAGAAGACATTACACATTATTTTGCTGTCGGAATGTGTTCACTTACAAGCTGAGAGAGAAATATTGATTAAAGACTTTCATTTAGATAAAATCACTGGACTTTTTCACGAAATAATGTCTGTACCAGTGTGCGATGCTGCTAAAAGTCTGTTTGAATTTGTAAGCCTACGTTTTAATTGTACTTAAGAAATTTATATTTAGTCTAAGAAATTAATACATATTTTTTATATCGTAACTATAATAAGGTATGATGGGACTGACGTGTATTTTATATAAGAGTCCCTATATTAAATAAAGAGAAAAAAAATACCCTACCATGGAGGTAGGGTATTTTTTTAAAAAACACTGTTATCTATCTATCTATCTATGTGTATTAATAATTAAGCCTGATGAATTTGTTTGAAGGGGTAAAAGCAGTCGGTTTAAAAAAATACATTTGATAGCTCAATTCTATATTAGCTAAAGTACAGCACACTTATTTAAAATAGGAATAGAAAGAACGCTAAGCGAAAACGAAGTTATAACATGACCAGGCGATGTGATACGATAAGTTTGATCATAAGAAGTTATTGTGTTAAATAATAGATACAATGCAATCAATTAATAACTACAAATAAACGCTTTGAGAAAATTCTGTCGTGACGGTCAAAATGCTTTATTCAGAGAAGCTCTCATTCCTCATATGGCATAAAAGACGGAAAAAACATTTATTTTCTTTAAGTACGTTTTTTAAATATTTTCGCATGTCAACCATGTTTTAAAAATGCATCAGATCGGCGTTTCTTATTTGACTGCACTGAGAATGGTAGCGCGATACTATTACTGGCGATCTTTAGGCGTCCAATATCTGCATCAATGCTCTTGTCCAAGAGATCTAGGAGTAGTTCTTTGGATAGGCAAAGAAGTTCAGAGAGAAGAAGAAAGTCGCCGGTCGACTGCCATACGTGGTCTTCTTACGACGTATGTACAGTGTTAAGCAGAACGACACTCTTTTTACAAATGTTCACACATATTTAATAGAATTAACGTGGCTATACCAGGCCGGTGTCTTACGATGCAACAGAGAAATATCTTCCCTCAACGGCAGTAGTAGGCCTGCTAATTTTCGCATCCTCTTTATGTTTTCTCAAGTTATATGTACTTTCTTAGTATATCTTGGACACCAATGACTGATTACAATGTGAAGGAAAACATCTTGAGGAAACCTTCACTTTAAGTCTGAAATCGCCAACCCGCATTGAGCAAGCGTGGTGATTACGCTCAATCGTTCTCTGTATGAGAGGAGACCTGTGCCCAGCAGTGGTACGATAAAAAGGTTGATGATGAAGCAAAACATGATATATAATAGAAACTCTACAGAGAAGACAGGCAAAAACAAATTCATACGCCACAGTTCCTGCGTGAAACGTGTGATTAGGCGTATTGTTTCAAAATATTTAAGGATTTAAGTCAAACATTTATACGTAAATCTGTACAAAAAATACTTGTAACATCAACATGAAAACAGAAGCAAAGTGTGTATATCTAGAAATTATATTCATTCTTTGGCTTATACTTTAGCTTAATGTAACAAGTACCACTAAACTTGTTAGCAAACTTTATTTCGAATGTGAAAGAAAGTTTCGTTTCACGAAAGTCGACATTAACCTCAATTCTTACAAAGAAACAATTTACGAATATTTCTGTGCTTTGAAATCATATTATGTGGGATGTATTTCTTCAAGTGTGGCTAAATTGTAAAATCTTGATTAATTTCTTATTCCTTTGCGTTTTGCAGACTAGGAAATGTCTCATGAAAAGAGATCAATTGTCTGAATAAGCCAGAAGTATATTTTGTTAAGCTTATGGTAAAATGTTTTTAAACTGTATGATGATTGAAATAGACCACGGCAGAGGTGGTGTGATAAAATGGTAACGTTTGCAAGGTTAAAATGTCCAGATATTGCACAAGACAAGAAGGCTTGGAAGGATAATGAGGAGGTCTACATCCAACTGTCAGATACAATATCCTTTAAAGAAGAATGAAAAATAGTGGTCCAAAAAATAATAAATATTTATCTATTTTTTGGAAGACTAATAATTAATTATTTTCAGCACGACCACCCATTCTAACACACCTTCACGGCATTGTAAATAAGTTGTAATCCGACCTTCGATATTGTGTTAATAATACGTAGCATGCAATTATTAAGATGATACAATGCCACTTCAATTTGTATACCAATTTATAGTGAAATGTGTCATCCATAGCGGCAATTAATCATATGATTTATATGTATAATTTTTTGTAAGAACCTATATACAAAAATTAAATCATTTACTATATTATTCCTACCAATTAGCATTGATTTAACATGGCATAGCTGCCAGTCTTCTGTACACGTTTCCGGATGGCAACGATGCGGACGAGTATTTCGAAGAAAAAGTATGCTGTTTGTATATTTGTTTATATAGGGATTTAATTGGTCAATATATTTAGGGCTGTTTTTCGAAGATCAAATAATTTTATCAGAACAATAATTTTGAATTGTTAACAGCTCTTCCAGACAAGAATTATCAAGTATCAATTTTGTTAAGATATCACCTTTAAAGTCGACGTCAAGAAACTAGAAAAATATATAGGACGGGAAATTTATCCCTTCCTAGCTAGAAACTGCACAATTCCTAAAATAATATTTCCTTACATAATAATTTTCGTTTATAATTCACTCAGTTCTCATATCTCACTTTCCAAAGCTCGCCGCAAAATTTAGCTTCATTGCGGAACAGACTGTATTAAACTATTGTTCTCTTTGATACGCTTAACTTTTGTAGGTGTTAAGTCAATCCAATTTGTTTGTATAATTAATGTGGGAACCCAGCGGGGTACCAAGGATCAACGATCTTATGTGTGCTTAAAGCCAACTCTATCCGACACGATTGATTTCTGCGTGAGAACTGATAAATTATTCTAGTTTCTAACAACATCTCTTCCCGTCAGCTTGAAGAATATACGCAGCGAATTGAACAGTTAAATAACTTTCTTTTTGGCAGCTGTAAAAAGCAAGATAAAGAAAATTGTATACTGGTGTTCTTTGAAAATCAGTCAGTTGTGAAATGAATCCTTAATTGGTTTTGTGGAATTTCAGTAAAATAATAATACTTAGAAAACACATTACCTCAAGAGACGTAGAGGTATAAGGAGACACAAAAATATCCCCAAATGATATAAAGTATCATTATTATTAAATAAAATAGAAGAAAATGCAGAAATTAAAGGTGTATTAGGAAAATAGTTTCGTAGTAATATAAGAAGCGGTTGAAAAGTAGTTGGTAGTCACATAAAACACTGGATTTTTTTCGTAATAATGAATCAATAAATTATAATTATACTAACTACAAAAGAATGAGAAAATCTGCGCAAATATCACGTCAATTTGACGTTTTTTTTAGCATGTACCAAAGTCAAAGAATGACAGCTGTGATTCAATTATTATAAAGTCAATTTTTATTTAATATATATACATATTTTACATTATAAACAAGTGCTTGACTGCAATCCCGCCTAATGGTGTTAAGCAGTGTTGCAATCATTGATGTTAAAGCTAGCTAGTTTATTAAGAACACTTTAGCATTGAAGACACTTAAATTATAGTTAGAAGGATACACCGCAGTGGGCAAATTTTTCCAGCCCCTCAATGTATGTAGTATAAAAGATGAGACGCGTAACGCTTCGTCCAGATTTTAGCGGTGTCAACAACGAAAGGGTGGATATTCACCGTACGACGGATCGTTCGATGATGGAACAAAGAGGACCCTTTTGCAGAGTATACGCGGAAATTGCATGACTTAATTCCTCCATCTTTGTTCCATCATGCATGCATCAGCATGCTGATGCATTGGCAAGCATTTAGCAAGGATGCAGCAAGCATGCAGCAACCATGCAACATACAGCAGGCATGCAGCATGCAAGCAGGCAACAAGCAAGCATGTAGCATACGAGCATGCAACAAGCAAGCATGTAGCATACAAGCATGCAACATGCAACAAGCAGCAAGCATGCATTAAGCCTGCAACATGCAGCAGGCATGGCTTATGTCACGGTTCCGGCGCTGCGTGGCTTCGGCGGCCCCACGCGAGCTAATCGTCACAGATGGTTTTACGCCCACCACCGCAGCTTTGGCTAGCTTCAGCCGCGGCGGAGTGCGTTAAAACCACCTGCTCCTCAGCTCGCGGGCCGCCTCGCCCCTCCGCGCCTTCGCGGGTTTAGATTACACTCTAGGAGTAGGGCAGACAATACTACGTAAAGTCGGTTTTGCAGCGATTCATTTCTGTCACTAACTTTTGTAGCACACCATAATGATTTTTAAAACAATATTTTTTTTAATATGACTAATAAAATTATTTCTATTGAAATTCTGTTATCTTTGTAGTATGTTAAGTCAAATTATGCGAAATAATCGGCGTTCTAAACAAAGGTTATGCTAAACGAAATTCTGCAAAATTATAACTCTGAAAAAGGTAATTATGCCCAACACAATTCTGCCATTTTAAAAGTATCCTGTTTTCAATTCGGACATAAAAACATTAGGCCAAAAAACAATTATATTAATTTTTTTTTTATACCTTAACAAAGTTCGTTTAAAAAAGTTTATGCCAAGTGAGTTATGCCAAATAGGTTTCGGAGCAAAAAGTTTCTGCCAGATAGAGGGCACCCTCTCCAAAAAGCATCCTATAGAATACCGACAGGCTGGTTACTCTTTGCCTGTGCTCCAGGCTTAGAGGTGCTTATTTAGTAGTCAATTTGATAGAATAATTATAACTTCGACTTTCTAACTAAAGTACTTATACAACTAGGTCAAAGTATATTAATAAAACTTTAAATACAAGTTTCCAAAAGAAGTTCTTGGTATAAAATTTTCACATACTTATTCCGATCTAAATCGATAGAACACAATTTTAATGTTCCAGTCGACGCAACTCCTTAACGGTCGTGTTTAGTGGCCTTAAACCGGCATTATTAGTGACAAAATAGTGTCCGGGGTACCATTAAAGTGGCTCCTTTCTATTACCGTGTCTCTCTATAGCCTCCCCAATACGTACTTAAACACAGAAATGTGTTCCGATTGTTATCCGAAGGTTATGAGGGTAAGAGGGTTTTGTCTTGTTGGTATTGTAGTATTGGCTGTTTGTGTTGTATTTCACAGTACAAGTGTATTCTTATGAAACACAACACAAACACTCCAAGATTTTGTTCTGAACCTACACACTAATCAAAAATAAAATGGACCGATATTATCCCAAATTAGTCAAAAAACAAACGTATTCAAGACATCGATAGCCATCAGTTATTTAATTACAAGTTGTGGGTCATAGGTTTGAACCCCATCGTATCATCTATGCAGTTTGTTAAGAAAACCCTGTCCGACCCGTGAAGGTGTTGTTAGGTATCGATAACTGATTCTACTAATGGATACAAAACCGGGCTAAACTTAAAAAAAATCCCCCTAAAAAAATAAATATTATTTCGCAAAAAGAGGTTACTTAATAAATGTGCGTAAGCACCCTTCCGCGGGTGGCGGGCGGCAGGGTACGCGGCACGTGGTCGCATCGCTATTCGCTCATAATAATACCGGTGTTGTCACTTTTTTAAAAATTACTAAATTTCGGGGAAGTTGGAATTAATTCGCGGGAAAAAAAGATTATTTCAAAATTCATTTGTATTGGTACTATGAATATTACATAAAATTTTATATTATATTTGGTCATGTAATATGAATATTATTATTTCATCATCACTACTTTTAAAACGATGAAGGAAAACATTGTAAGGAAATCGGTAGGTCCTAGATAACAAATAATTCGATAGCAAGTTGTTTGTTTTTTATACAAAAGCAATTAACCCTAGAACGCCACGAACCAGTAAGTACTATAATACCGAGAATAAAAACGGAGCCATGCTTGTTTCATCCATAAAAACGGGAGTGAAGAGTGTTGTAACTACACTCGTCTGACAAAGAGGTTTCAGGTCAAGAGTCTTTGGGCAAGTGCGCCCCAAATGCGGCGCGTGCAGTTTATAGGAAGGATCGACGTAACTTGACTGCAGGATTCTTAGTGGTATTAGAACAATATTGTTGGAGTACTTTTCTATTCCTTCTCTGTATGAGAGGAGACCTGTGCCCAGCAGTGGGACGATAAAAAAGGTTGATAATGATGATGATGATGACTTTTCTATTAGGAGAATTACCAGACAAGGCCGCCGAATACAAAACTTCTTAAGTTTTTTGCAATTTGAAGGTCAGTCTTAAGTTGTTGAATATTGAACAAAATATTTGCGATCGTAGGAACTTTGTACTTACATATTATTTTAAGCAATCAAATCAACAACTGAAATGAAATGAAATGAAATTTATTAAAAAAGGCGTGTGGCACTCGGAGACTGCCGCGGTAAAGCTATTGCATAGCCTTTTTTTTATCAACTATAACTTGCAATTATAACTATTTATTTATTTTATTTATACAGTAATTTTTCCTTTGTTTTTTTTTCTTTGATATCAATTCAGGTTTTCTTTCTGTTTTGTTATTTATTTATTTTTTACCAGCAACGTCATCAAAAGAGTGCGAAAATGGTGACGATTAAGCGACTAAACTATATTCAATGTTTTCTGTTCGACTTTGATAAAGAGATAGAAAGAAGCTAAGCAATAGCTTAAAAATGACGTCATGTTCGTTATCACACCCATGTCAGAATGTCATGAAATATGATGTCGGCCATCTTGGATTTCAAAAATGAAATCATTTTCGTGATCAGCACCCTGAGTTTTGGCGGGAAAGTCAAGCTGAGTGTCACGCTCGTTTTTCATTGGACTTTTAAAATTATTTATAGTGTTGTTTACTAAATAAAAGTGCGTGATTTATGTAGTAAAAAGTGCATTTAGTAAATAGTTCATAAAGAACAGTGAAATATCGCTGCATAGTGGCCACATCATGACTTTGTCCCGAACCTCACTCGTAAGACGGGTCACGCGGCCGTCTTTTTCGACATGAATAATTCATAATTACGTGGCATTGGCTAAATGCACAAACCGTGCGAAGCCAAAAAATAAAGAAATAAAGAAAAAACCCATGAAATCTATTATATTATCACTCGAGTCAGTAAGCATGTAAAATGAGAAAACTAACATAGAACGATCCGTGTGAGAACAAAACGATCACTGTTACACAACAACACTGATACCTTTGAGAAAGCGGACTTCCTCTACAATAGGGCAATTCTTCCGTAAGGTCTGTCTATGCTATTACTTATAATCTCTGTCATTGTGTGCTGTTTCGGTGCAATCGCAAGACCGGCCGGGCACTGAGGGGCAGGCAAGACAGCTATAGTATCCTTATGACTCCACCAACTGGTATTTCGTTGACTTGGAAACGGCGCACAGGGAGCACCACGAAATATACTCAAAGACTCCGAGGTTCTTTTTCAATATAACCCACTGTTTTGTCGTGGTGGCCTAGTGGTTAAAACACCAGCCTCTCAAGTATGAGTGCGCGGGTTCGATTCCAGGTCAGGCAAGTACCAATGTAACTTTTCTAAAGTTATATGTACTTTCTAAGTATATCTTGGACATCAACGACTGAAGGCGAAGGAAAACATCTTGAGGAAACCTGGGCTTTATAAGTCTGAAATCGCCAACCCGCATTGAGCAAGCGTGGTGATTACGCTCAATCCTTCTCTGTATGAGAGGAGATCTGTGCCCAGCAGTGGGACGATAAAAAGGTTGTTGATGATGAACGGCGTCGGTGTCGAATTATTTGTTATCAATTTAATATTTTCGAGCTGATCTTTAGTAACATAATCACTTCTGATTGCGTTAACATCTGGCCGTAGAATTAATAAATCCTTCATCAACTTCTTTACGTACGTTCTACGTAGTCAAAGCAAACTGGTGGCAATTTGTGAAGGTCATATGCCACAAAAACTAGGATTGTTCGGGATCCGTGATTTTAAACACCGTAATCGTATATTTTAGGTCTTTCTGCTTTTTGTTCTTACGCCTCGATACATGTTTTTGTCTTGTCTTCGTAGAAACAAACAATAACTTTTTTGCCTCATCAATGTCTTCCTCAGAAAAAGCCGACGAGCATATTTTTATTAAACTTTCGTTGTTTCGTTTCGGAGATAACAATATTACAACTCGTACACTTAAATGTACTCGTATTAACATTGTTCACCGACATCTTTCTGTAATATTTTATTTAATAAAAACTTCAACTTCAACTCTTGATCTGGTCCCTGTGGATAGATACCACAATTTTGCCAATAACACGTGTAACAAATTATAGAAATTCTTTAAAAAAATATTTCACAATAATGGCGGATATCGCCAATAACAGTTGAAAAAACGGCCGCGTGAGCACTTTTTACTCTATAAAATCACGCGCTTTTATTTAGTAAACAACACTATAAATAATTTAAAAGTCCAATGAAAAATTAGCGTGACATTCATCTTAGCTTTTCCGTTAAAAAAAAAGCTATTTTATAAAAACACTACTAAATTAATTTGAATAAAAGTACTTAATAATTAATTATATGAAAAGTCTTTAAGGTAGCTATGACAACGTCGATGACGTCTATGACATATCTCTATAGAAGACCTATTACAGAGAGTAAATTAATCGCAAGTTTAGCACATCGCGACTATCAGTAACATGGCAAGTGTGTAGAACTGAGTTCGCGCTCTGCAATATGCATGCTCTTTTTGAAAATCTATAAATTGTTTTCAAAAGATGTAGTCGCACGCACACAAACATACCGTGCCGAAGACTGCCGAACTGAAACGACGTTAGACGGTGTACGGCCTTCAAGCCACACCTCCGTGCCCGTCGGAGTGGGGAGCGTGAGGTTTTTTCGTTACGGAATTTCTGGATTCGGTCCCCGCGCTCAAGGCCCGCGATAAAAGCTATGCAATAGCTTAAAAACATAGAACAACAATGAATGTACAAAAAGTCTGTTTGTATAGTAATAAAAATCTTAATAATAACAATCGTAAAAGCTAACTTACTGTAGTCTAATACATAATATAAATCTTTAAAGTTACGATCTAAAACTAATGTTGGGACCACCCGATCTAGGTTTACCTGTGTTTCAGGCTATCATCAGCATGGATATTTGATGGCTATAATATAATAATAATAAACATATGACAAAGGTATTTAAGACTAAGCAATGAAAAATTGTCCTAAAAACTTAAATAATACATTAACTTAAATAATATTACAATAACAAATCATTAAGTTCAAATCCTACTAACTAATAAATACTATTACATGAAATATCAATCAATCAATATGCTTTGAATTTAAACCGTCGTTGAGGTCAAGTTCGTTACGATCCCGAACAATGTTTTGAATAAAATATACCAAACTAACCAATTTTGGTACTTTAAATTGTAACAATTTTTTTTAACGATGATGTGACTAGGTTAAGGCAGTCAGATAGGCAGACACTCCATGTACAATACATGTAACACAGTAAGGGTCAAAAGTGCATTACCACTTTTGAACTTTATTGCTCTGACAATAAGTGTCAAAAGTGATACTCCATGTTTGGACCCTTACTGTACCTTCAATTGCATCCGATTACACCGGAATCGATCCCAACATAGTTGGACTAAGGCAAGGCAGTTAAAAACCTCAGTTTTTGAGAAACGATAATTTTGCCGTTTGATGATGTAAAAAGTGTAACGTTTCAATTTTAGACAACTTCACAATTCAGTTGCTCGCCCATGTGCGCAATGTTGAACCATTGCATTTTTAAAGTGTTTTTGGCCAATGAAATTCGTGTCACAGAGAATATCCATGTTCAGGTTGGAGTTTTTAAAAACAATGCCTTCATTCGTGAATGAACTAAGAGGTGTTGCTCGTTTAGTTCAATTGACAGGCATGGTATAGCTATTTTCAGACATTCAGTCCAGACAGATTTTAATATAATTAATAAATATATTACTGTATATATTTCGATCCCCGTGCAGTGCAAATATTTGTATGCATGAATATGAATATTTGCAATGTTCTGGTCGTGCCACGGAAAGCACGTTAAGCCGTTGGTCTCGGTTGCCATACAAACATTTAGTGGCAGTCGTTACGGATTGTTGGAGCCCTCATAAGTCCAACAATTGGTCTAGCTGCAATGCTTAGATATCGCCTTCGGGTTGTGGAGGTCAGACGACAGTCGCTTCACGGAAAATGTCGAAGTTTCGCCAAAATCAGCAGACTGGTAAAGCGGACCCCAGACTCCAGAGCTGAAAAAGGCTTCGGATGCGACTGGGATTAACGCTGAGATGATGATGATATTTATTAAATAGTAAATGCAGTTCTTTTAAACATTATTAATGGGTGGGCGGAGAGAGTGGTCATCGTATACCATGATTAAGATTAGTCAGAATGTTTTCCAAAATATGAACGCTAAACGTCTTTTGGGATGGTTGAGGAATTAAGTGCATTATTGGCAGAAATTACGATTCAAGAACTTGTTATTTACAGGAATCTTAAAATCAAATAAGGAACAAGGTTACGTTGAAATTCGACATTTGGATGTCAAAGTCCAAAAGGTCACCGCTCGAGTAATAGGACTCAAGCGAGCTGAGCTAGACACATGATCAGACAATGTAATGGCAGCTCGTGCCGAGACTTGTCCAAGTAGGAATTAATGAACGGTAAACGTCATCGGTTTAGTAGGTACAATTGTGCCAGATTTTGACTACTTGCTTTTAATGTTTCTTTTTGTAGTACCGAAAATGAACTTGAGAAAATATATAAATAAAGTTTTCTTGAATGATGAAAGGTCGATCATTGGATTTGCTTAATTTTTTTTTTTTCAAAAGGACATTTTGGATTGAAAACTTGTATTAATTGTTATAATAAAAACAGTGTACTATCGGGGAACCCCGCAAGGAACAAAATACTTTTAGCGATATGTACACATACTTGTATATAGTGTGACGATTAGGTTGTCGCCTTAAATAATAAAATAAAGTATGACTGTTTGTGTATGTAAGTTTAAATTGACGACACAGTTGGTGTAGTGGCTGAGCTAAAGCGCTGGGGTCGCGGGCCCGATATTATAGAAAAATTGTTCCGTATGGGGACACTTGTTCCGGGTCTGGCTGTTTGTGTGAGTTTAAATGTTTGGTAATGCACCTATAATACAGGAGTAATTCCTAGTATGTGACAACGTTTTTTAAAAAAGAAAATCATTGTTTGTAAACGCACAGGAGTAATTCTTATCGTGGGTTTAAAAAATCATATAAAAATATTAATATAACGATTATTACAAGTCATCATAAATCTCTTAAAATTAAAATATAATATATACTAACTATAAGTTCTGATGAAGAAAACTGGAAGTTTTGAACTAAATAAATATCGTATTCGGTACAGAATGAAATCTTTTTGATAACAAGGCACAATCGTAGGCCGTTGTTACCAATAATTCTAAATAAACTCCAAAGTTATATCATGGGGTATATGAGTACTTAATAATCATAAATTAAGTTCAATAATTGGTTAAACTATAACGAAAAGGGTTCCGCGACTAGATTGTTAATCGTTATTAAATAAATTGATTGTATATGTTTAGAATACGTGAATCTAGTACCTAATTGGCATACTTTATAAAAACATACCTATCCGCTCCTCCTAGAGCGGGAGAAGTAATTTATGATTTCCCATCCACCAAAAAAAAAAGGAGTCAAATAGGAAATTTGAATTCAATACATATACAAAGCCATCAAGTATTCTTTTTTGATGCTCTTATAAACTTGTCGCTATCTTGGATTTTTATTTTCACTATTTACTTCACAGTACCCACTAAAATTATGAAAAACTATCCCATAAAAGAGAGAAAGTCGCATGGGTGTATAACGCTTTTTCGTTACTGGATGATTTCTACCAGTTGATCCCAACCAGCCATCTGGCTGGTACCAGTATCAGTACCAGGCCAGTTACAAGTCATTTAGCATGTTTTCTTTGGTTTTGGTGCACATGTTGAGTATCATTAACGCCGAAATAACTAAATCCAACACATGGTGTCATAGTGTGAAGTCTAGCACCACTTTATTGCAATACATTATCAGAACAAATTGTCTAAATAAATGTATTATTATTAATACTCCTACCACAAGCCGGGTTAAAAAACTTCGTTCCAAAAACATGACCCCAATTTGGCACGGCTTAGTAATATTGAGATTCAGCCATGAAAGAAGTTACGCATTGTTTATGCAGAATATTTATCAGAAAATTTACGGCATCCTCATCTTAATGCAAAAATATCCGCCGACGCGCGACGGCCTCCGGTAGGAGCTAAGATTTCGATCTTATATTAAACATTAATTTTCTTCACAAATACTTTATTCGGGAGTGACCTTTTGTTCGGTATGTTTACCGCCTCCTAACGTGCTGAATTGGAAATTATCTCAAAATATAAATCTTTTTGTGGAGTCATGAAATCTTTAAGAACACTTTTTGCCTTTTTGGTGAGTTGACCTCGCAGCGAAGTCATAACAAGAGAACATAATTGTACTTCAACCCTTTAGATTAGTTGAAAATAAAGTACAAACAATACTCTATACAGCAATATAAGTTACGTAAGGAAAATAAATTTTAGAGCCGAGTTTTAAGAACAAAAAAATTACGGACCATACAGTTCCCAGCCAACATTGGTATTAAAATAATTAATTAAATAGATACCTGGCCACATTATTTTATATTTTTGGAAATATTTCCACCACTGCGGCAAGTGTTAAGGAAAATTTAGCCTCACGATTCTTGCGCATAAATTCTTCTCTACGGGGATTAAAAAGTTAAGCGAAGGCATTATTTTTCTCACGTAATTACATTGTTAGCTGAAATAAGAAGAAACGTTTTTTAAGCTAGTTTATTCTCACAGTGGCAGGATAAACATCTATTATTGACAGATAAGTCTTTCTAAGACCATTTTATATGAGGCTGTATTTGGAGTAGCGTGATGGATTGTAACAATCCCGACTGATGGATTAGTCTAGTACTTGAATAATATATATTATTATAATAATCCTTGCTGTTGCATTTAATAAATCTAATTTCTTTAGCAATATTTTTTTCTTATTCAATTATTGTGAAACTAATATCTAAGTACGTTTTTCATTTGTATCATGTGGAGGCCCAAACTATATTCTATAATTGGATTTCCCCTGCAATATACAATTTTCAATCTATTATTTAGTAGATAATAGAGAGTCATTGTATTTTCTCATTAAAACCATACAATTATGTATGTAAATCGCTGAATAACGAGTTAATTTAAGTGTCTTAACCACATGCTTTGCATATTTATAAGGGATATGCTACAACCTCTGCAGTTTAGTGTTAATGAAGTTATGGCATTATATTAGGATATATATTTTTAATTAAAATATATCTACTGTGACACTCCCTGCTTGCAAGAATCTTTTGGATACTGGAAGCACAAAATCTAATCGCTAGACATATTAGAAATATTTTTAGCACATACTCTTTTCCATCACCGTAATTTAAATTTGCTCAAACATTGTGTCTGCCCTTAGCTTAGACCTTAGTTCTTTTATCTTGCCCTTAAAAATGACAATTTGATAAACATTTATTCAGACCACTTTGTCCTCAGGGACGATAATCCGTGCGCTAGTCAATATTGCCACACCAGTATATATTAGTAGATCTTATTCAGTGTCACCAGACTAGGTCACTATATGTGACCTTATAAACGGTATTATCATAAAAAGAATATATTGTGTTGCGTTGACTCGATAAAATATTGCGTTATAAGAAACATCAAAAACCGTCTGATCGAAAAAAAAACAAAGGATTTTGGTAACTTAAAAAATGTTAAGTATCGACGGCACTTGAATAGATTGTTGCAATAATAAATGTAAAAAAAGTGTGATATCTCACAAGTAAACTTCGTTGGAACTCATAAAAGTTAAAAATAAACCACTATTTTTTACGACTTGCTTTTGTTTTGTGTCCATTTAGGAACGAAACAAAAGCACACCGACCGGGCGCAACGCAATACGTCCGGTGTGTTCCTAGTTCAAACGTAAAACAACAAAGCACAGCTTTGCTCTTCCTCATTAACTTGTAAATTAGACCCCTTCAACTGTGTGACATGACGTCACCATGTATTTCAGTTATGCTCAGCACGCCCAATTACCATTTGCATATTATGATCTTGTCCCTACTCTGATTCGACATCAACGTTTACTCGTTAATTTAAATTAATATCATTCGGTTTAGCAACTCTGGATCGGGAGACTTTAGGGTCTAACTGTACATCAAAATTCATGTTATCTAATACTAGACCTACATAGACCCTTAATTATTATAATCCAATCCAGAATAATCTCACTATGTAAAACCTAATAAGTAATACGAAAACCTTAACTAATTTAATACGAAGTCTAGATTTCAAAATTTAAGAAATAGATTTTCTTGAAATTTGAACATTTATCTATTATGGCGTCACCCGATAATTATGTGCCTATAGAGAAAGTATATCGACAAAAAGTCCTAAACTGTCACATTGACTTCAAAATGAGGTCAATAGGTTTAAAACCCTTTAGGCAAGCATTGGTTACGTGTTTGATCTTCTTGCAGTTGCGTTGTTACTTGTAGTTGCGATCTGGTTGGTTTGCCTTGTTGCCAACCACTAGTGCGTGATCTCTGGCTGGTGGTTGTGAGGTAGCATTTACGTGGTTGGTATTGCTCACACTAGTGAATTTGATGGTTCAGATTCCTAGTTATGATAGCTAGACAGGATTGATAATCAGTTTGTGAACCACTTCAGCAAGATTTCGACTGCCCATATCACTTAGCAATAATGATGTCACAATCTGTTTCGTCTTGTGCTGTTTGTAAATGTATAACTAACATAGTTTGTAGGCATACTGTTACTAAAACAATGTCAACAGTCTTGTTGCTCAAAAAAAAAAAAAAATAGAAAAAAAATCCTATAAATTAAAGCCCGTACACGTTGTCGTTTTCGTCAAGTCGTGGTGGCCTAGTGATTAAAACATCAGCCTCTCAAGTATCAGTGTGCGTGTTCTATTCCAGGTCAGGTAAGTACCAATATAACTTTTCTAAGTTAACATTCTAAGTATATTTTGGAAACCAAATACAGATTACAAGGTGAAGGAAAACATCTTGAGGAAACATGGACTTTAACCGCCTTATTCATAAACGCTGCTTAAAGTTAACTAGTGATTAGCGATTCTTTCACCATACATTTTTGACCTTTTGACGTCACTTAACTTAAATCATCCTTTATTAATAAACACCATAGTATTTAAGGGGTTTATCCATAAGTGATAATTAAAGTTAAATAACGTTAAAAGGTCAAAAATGTATGTTTAAAGAATCGCTAATCACTAGTTAACTTTAAGCAGCTTTTATGAATAAGGGGGCATGTCTACAATCGCCAACCCGCATTGAGCAAGCGTGGTGATTACGCTCAATTCTTCTGTGCATAAGAGGAGACCTGTGCCAAGCAGTGGGATGATAATAAGGTTGAGAATGGTGACAAGTTTTGTCGTCGTGTTGTGGTTGTGGTACGCGTGACCGACCCCTAATCCGCTTAATTTAAAATCAAAGTTAATTTTGACCTAATATAATCGACATTCACGACATTGAGAACAAAAGTGCTTAGTATAATAAATGTGAAATTAAACTTGAAATTTTAAGAATATTTAGAAGTAGCGATAGCGAAACTTGGAACAAAATGACCTCGCCAATTGCTACTGAACAAAGTTATGTAAATTTTGAAATTGCAGGGAACTGTATTAGGAATATCAAACTTCAAAACTTTAAGTCACATTTCAAAATACATTATGCCCTTATTACAAATTAATTTTGAAGTATTAACTGTAAAAGCTCTGGAAGACGCAATGTAACACTAGAGTAGACTTGCGATTTTACATTTTGTAATTACATAGTACAACGACGCGTTGGGCGGGTGTCAAGATCACAAATTTGTATTCCAGACTCACAATAAAGTTCATTTAAATATAAATGCGACAAGACCTTTACCCAGTAAATGCTGTTACTCCTATAAACTGAGTCGTAATTTTTTATGACGATCGTGGAAATAACTTTGGACATTTAACAAGCCTTAGCAACCAAATATTATGACGATGCGGGTGTTGGTAAGTACCATCAAGCGTGACCATTGGCGAACACTGCTGTTTATTACACATAATGTTCCTAAAATAATTCAATTAGAATGGAAATCTAAACCTTATGTTACCAGTCACACACAAAGAAGAAAGAAAAAACGTTTATTTGCGGTAAACATAAAATAAAAGTTTAACAAAATTGAGTGAAAATAGTTAAGGGAACATGCGTCATATCAACGCAAAATGACTATTGAAGGTTTAATTTATGTAGTAACGCGCGTTTTACTTGTGGTAATGAAGAGTGGCAACAAGTTTTTAATGTGAGCGTGAAAACAAATAGTGTCACTTTTCCATTGTCTCGGATGGTAGCATTTGAATACACATGCATAGCGTGATTGTACTCTCGTTAACCACAAGTAAAACGCGAGTCTCGGTGCTAATAAAATACTCAATTCTAAATATCAATACATAAATAGGAATGAAATATCTGTATTCCATGACAAATAATACAGTAGACTTTAATGAAAATCGTGCCAAGGTTTTCGGTTCATAACACCAAGAAGACAATAAGTTTATGTTATCCCAATAATCCTACACACAATACGGAAAACATGGAACTATAAAACATGACGCCGCTGAAATAAATTGTGCCATGATTTTAAATTTCATACTGCGTCTTTGGTTACGTCAATTTTCATACAAAATTCATTGCTGCAGATTTTAACGTTTTAGCAACAACATTGAGGCGTTTCTTTCCCAAGACGTTTATTTTAGTTTCATGAATAATTTCCATTTCATACAATTTTGTAGTTGTTAGTAGTGAGGGAACGTAAATATTTATTAGGCAGCGCTATACCGAACCTTTTACTGAAACTTTAAAACGGAACGGTTATTTTTTTGTTCCATTTTAGATTGGAATCTATTTCGTAATAGCGAGGGTATTAAGTCGAGTCGAAAGAACTGAGTCTCATTTTAGAGACGGCTAAGTTCACTTTGCGAACTAAAGCAAAAATTTAAAAAAACCTGAACACACTTGATATCAATGGAAATTAAAACCACCGGACTCTTTTTTACAACGGCGACTCGGTTAAAACCCTGGCCAATTATTTACATTAACAGAGAATAAAGGAAGTTGTACGGAATGTGGACAAAATCGATCGGGAGTTAATTAGGTCCATCTATATTTGCGGTCGTGTGCCGGGCTCTGTGTCAAAGGACTTATTCTGAACAGACGCTTTATTTTATTTTCATTTCTTTCCACGACAACAATGTGTCTATACTGATTCTATTTTGAAACTTTGAATAATGATAATCGTAATTAAGAAGGGGTAATTATAGACAGCAATACCGAGGAATTTTTTGACTCTGTATTTTAGTACATACTTATTATGTAATTTTAGTTAGGGTAGGTTATTATTTTTTTAAATAATAATTTGTAGTTTATTAAGTATTAGAAACTTTTAAATAATATCTTTAAAATTAAACAAAAATTAATTAATGTTATTTAAAAAAAAAAATTAAGAATAAATATAAAATAAGATAGATACTTACATGCGTTTTTTTTTATAAAAATGGTAATTTAAATAGCTACCATTTTTAATATGCATAATGCAATTTAATGCTGAGAGGAACTTTTTTGTACATTTTTATCTGATTGTTTTAAATGTGCGTTGAGTTTTGGCGGGAAAGTTAAGGTGGGTGTCACACTCATTTTTATTGGACTTTTAAATTATTTATAGTGTTGTTTACTAAATAAAAGTGCGTGATTAAAGTAGTAAAAAGTACATTCAGTAAATAATTCATAAAGAACATTGAGATATCGCAGTATAGTGGCCTCATCGTGACTTTGCCTCAAACCTCCCTCGTAGACGGTTTACGCGGTCATCTTTTTCGACATGAATGAATATTCATTACGAATTGGCTTTTCTAACAAGCCCAACAGGTGACATTGGCTAAATGCACAAATCGTGCGAAGCCAAAGAAGAAATAAATGAATAAATAAGTGTGCGTTTGCTAGGTTTAAAGGCTCCTGATTTACTTTCTACATATTATTGCATGTCTTAAATCTTTCCTTCTTTTCCTCTCGTATTTATAACAAATAATGTAAGCAAAAATCTCAGAAATGTATGCATGATAGAAGTATTTTTGACAGATTCGTCTGTTGTCGTTTTAACCTTTTTAAAAATGCGGGTTTAGCCTATCTACAATGAAATTTTGTAACCATCTTTTCATAGAAACATAAACTGAGCGTGGAGTGTACTGCTTTTATAACTAATGCTAGGGATATACACTATTGACAACTCACTGTAAACTCACTTCACCTAACTTCGAGAGACGAGAGAGAGAGACGGACGGTGAGATTTTTGCAAAGTCGATAGGCTGATTTTGAAAGTATATAAAGGCGCATAGAGAATCATGGGCGTATCCAGAGGGGGCAGGGGTAGGGCAATTGCTCCCTCCTGGAAATCTCGCAGGACATGTATGACCTCTCCTAACTACTAATCAAAGTATAAACGCGGACTTGTCTCTAATTTTTAAATAAACCACGCGGCAAACACTAGCGGTAAATGTACGGTGTTATTGCCAAAAATCCGCGTGCGGCTATAGCACACAAAGATTACCGAATTTAGTAATGCGTTTTAACGCTTGCGCTCGTCTGTAATCGGTAATCTTTGGTAAGGAGTTGCAAGGTGAGTTTGCAAGCTGGGTACGCCCATGTAGAGAATATAATAGATAAGTTTTTTTTTTTAATAATTATAAACTAGCGCTTGACCGCAATCCCGCCTGGTGGTAAGCAGTGATGCGATCGTTGATGGTAAAGCGCGCTAGTTTATTAAGAACCTATTCACTCAAATTGAGCGAATAGGAAGGAAAACGGCGGTTGAGCGAGGTGATGCAATGTTAAACCCAACAACACGATCAACGATGCTGCGCCAAGTGGAGATTGATCTGAAGACCCTCCACGACCAAACTTCCATCACAGCAACATTTGGCGTATCGTACCCGGCACATCGCAACACAATTGCTCAGGCCCGTCCTCCGTACGGCTTCACCAGACATCATGCTGGAACACGACAAATCACTTGGCAAAAAAAAATCTCATCAAATGACATATTGACTGTCAACATACGAGATTACAAAGTTAAGCCTAAAGCTAATGTTCACGATGTTAGCTTTTGTTAGGCCTCCCTTTAACCTTTGTCCTTACAAAGATTGATCCAGTCAAAGCAAATAACTTTGAAAGAAAATGGAAAACTTCCCTTGAGGTTTACTTAACTATATACATTTGTATAAGTACCCACATAGATTCTTGATATATTTGTCAATTTGGAAAAATAAACTTTTCCAGGTCACCTTGATCGAACCCTCGCGGTACGCGTCAAATCTCCTCGCCACTTCTTCCTGGGCTGATTTCAGTGACGCCATCCATCCTCAACTACTTATCCAATTGAAGAATATTCCATACAAACACAAAAAAAAATCCATCTTATGTTTTTATTATTTTGCTACAATATAATCATCACACAAACGTCTTAGAACTGAAATGGATTTTAATTAATCTCCTAATATTTCTATAACACTATCACAGGAGTAATAAAATTCATAGCATTTATTACATTCAAAGGCTTTTTTGAATGGATAAGAAGTTGAACAGACAGAGAATACCTAACATAATGCAAATATTTGAATAAACCCTTTACAAAATATATACTTATACTTCGTTCGTTTGTTAACCGTTTGATCCCTGTCTTCCTGACGTAAACAAGGATTTTCATCAACCTTTCATTGCTGGGCACAGGTCTCCTCTCACACAGAGAAGGATTCAGCGTAATCATCACGCTTGCTCAATGCGGGTTCGCGATTTCAGACTAAAGTACAGGTTTCCTCAAGATGTTTTCCTTCATCTTTTTTAATCAGCCATTAGTGTTAAAGATATACTTAGAAAGTACATATAACTTAGAAAAGCTAAATTGGTACTTGCCTGACCTGGTATCGAATCCGTACACTCATACTTGAGGGCCTGAGAGCTTGGGAGGCTGGTGTTTTAACAACTAGACCACCACGACTTAATGCCACAAATAAATACTATGAAATATTTCCTAGATATGAAATATACAATACACGATGCCAAAATTGTGAACACCAATATTTTTTTACTCGACAAAAATATTCGTCAAAAACAGAATAAGTCTTCACGCTCACGACTCGAACGTCGTCGTGAATAAACCCAATTTCGTGCTCAGCTGACGAGGGAAGTAGCTCAGATGCATATCAAGATGTAAGCGTTGCGGACCGACAGAGCTGTAAAGGTAAATACCGTTGTGGCTGCGAACGGACGGCAGAAACTGGCAGTTAGCTTCATCAGATACAATCTAATGTATGTAGGATACCTAATTTCCACGTGTGGATTTTGATTCAGTTTTCTTTGCGTTTTGTAATTCAGTGATTATGTCTTTCATTAAATCGAGTTCACATAACCAAAAATTGTAATTCCCAATGTATTTTTTGTTTGTTTCATTTACATGAATTAATACTGCTATTCAGCTTTATTTGTTTAGAATGGAAATCGACCTAAACATAGTCAGGAAAAAGCTGAGCAGATAATGTTTGTTTAATTTAGATTTTTAGAAAACAATTTTTTGGGAAACGAACGATGATGGAAGACAAAACAGAAATGACATACAGGATGGAAGAAGTACAGAACAAGTTGAGGAAACGATTCTTGGTGACGATAATTATGTCCATCAGTGAAACCGTTGGCTGCGATAGTCATGATTCAATGATTTATATAAATGCGACGATGATATACAAAGAAAATAACTTTATACATTATTAGTAATTTTGTAACTATTTGAGATCTTTTTTTTATTGTGGATTAGAAATCAGCAAATGACCTTTCCCATTCTAAGCGAAGTGGAAGGGCATGTCAGACTTTTACTGACTAAAACCCACCCGTGTTCCTTTACTTGCCAGTGAGCCAAGGCCATGGTTTCGTTTGTAACCAACCCACAAACTATTTGGGAAATACATTACTTTAAAGTTATGTAACAACAATGGGATTCTGTAATCACTTCATAATGGTTGCAATGGGCCTCATACAATGGCTCAAAATCACAAAGGGCAATCGAATCAGAAATGAGGAGATCCGCAGAAGAACCAAAGTCGCTGACATAGCTCTTCGAGTCGCTAAAAGTAAGTGAGAGTGGGCGGAGCACATTGCTCGTAGAACCGGTAGCCGATGGGGCAGTAAGGCTCTAGGGTGGCGTCCACGTACCGGAAGACGCAGCGTAGGTAGACCTCCAACAAGGTCGACCGGTGACCTGGTGTATGTAGGTCGCGGGAATGCTAGGGTTTAACACTATCGACAACTCACTCTATGCTCACATCATCTAATTTTTCAATGAGATTCTTATAGAATTGATTGAGGGGTACGGTTGAAATAGCTATAAAGTAAATCCTAACTTACATTCAAGGTCTATCACGGTTGGGTAGGATTTTTTTTTTTTTTTAAATTATGAACTAGCGCTTGAGCGCAATACCGCCTGATAAAGAGCGCTAGTTTATTAAGAGCCTATTCACTCTAGCCTTGAAGACACTCAAATTGTAGTTTGACGGAAACACCGTCGCTGGCAAATTGTTCCAGTCCCCCGGAGTAGACTAGAGAGGCGCCACGGCACCCTCACCTTCCGCCTGACGCAGGTACTTACCGGACACGGTTTTTTCGGGAGGTTCCAATTCCGTATAAGGCGGGAAGAAACGCCAGGGTGTCACCTTTGTGTGAATCGCCCTGAGGACACGGTGGAGCATACGTTGGAGAACTGCCCGAAGATCTGCCCGGCTTGGGTCTACCCAAGCCGGGCACATCTCCGCTCTTCTTGTGTTATTACTACAAAAGAAATTTTCTTTTATAAACACAAAAATATGATTTCGGACTGTAGTGTGTGATGGAGTAAGTAAGTCTATAAGTTCCATTCACACGGATACGACGTGTTTTGCAAATTTGCAATTTGCACGGACAGGTGTCACGAACGCATTCTCTCAATGACCGAACTGTAATAAGTCTAAATCTGTATCAATATATTAATTGCAACTGAACCATGCTATTTCAGAGTTTATGGCGTCGGGTTTCCCGCAACTCTGTAGCTGCCATTACACTAAATGGTAATACAGTTTATACCCATGTAAATCATTTTCAAAGTTCGGACTCGTCGTTTTTGTAGACATTTAATTTGCTAATCTCGAAATACGGTTAAGATACGGTTGCAAATTCTATTGAAGTTAGCTTAAAACTTATTTCATAATATCAAAGTAGAATGTTACATAATTTATGGTTACAAATTTTGTCTGTTGGTTTTGGCAAACAGCAAGTAAAACGCCTTCTATTCTAGCTGTTTTTTTCATTTTTCTTTGCTTATATTAATAAGTAATCCTGTCTCAAGACACAAAATAACTTTTTGAAGCTACTGTATATACTAGTCTGTATATTAATGTACTATCAAAATCTCCTGGAAGAAAAATGAAACAACTAAACAAAAAAAAGAAAAAGTAAAAACAATTGTCTATCCATTAGAATTTTTTTAACCCTTGACTGAAACTGCCTAACTCTAAAATAATTATTCGAGACGAAAATCAAAGGAATAAAAAAGCTTTTTTCGCAGAGCCAGAAAAAAAGTGTTTCTAAGTTTTCTTCTGTATCATAAATTCGACCAATTACGAGAGCGGAAAAGGGGGCCATTTGTCAAAGCGTGAAAAAACGTGGTCGGCCCGCGACCCGTCACTCCATCTGTCTACTGTAGACCTAACTCAAAACGCCTGTTGACTGACAGATCTTATATATAACGTTGGATATTGCACCGTGGTGTAAGGCAAACGGACACAGCTTAAACAATCTAATAAGTTTTTCCTTTTAATACTCTTCAATCTCGCCTTATTTCCTGACAGCACTTGTTGAAAGGTTTCAACGGTGATTGATTTATTTACCCAGCATGTGTTATGCCTTCATTTGGATTTGTAGAATGATTTAATCATTATTATTTCTTTGGCTTAATGCAAAGGAGATAGCCTATACTATTGTTTTCATTTGTGACGTAAGAATATATGAGAGGTTATTGCTCACCTCTCATATATTCTTCCGTCATGTGTTTTCGGGTTCTCATTTTTTTTTTATTCTAGACCTGCAGGTTTCCTCAGGATGTTTCTTTCAACGTTTTGAGGGCAGTGGTAACGAAATTAAATACACAAGGTAAAATTCCTTCCTGGGTTCAAATTCACTATCTAAAACTCGTACGCCATGGCTTTCACCACTGAGTTACTCCTACGTAACTCGCAAAATCTAAGCCTAAAATGTGAAGTAGAGAAACGTGAGATAGTACATTTAAAATGAAATCTAAAATAATAGTGTTATCTTATTGAACTCCCACCTACTAAGGGTATTCTTAGTGATTTAATTATTTACGAAAATAAATCTATAATCGTTCCAATAATAATCGATACTTCGTGGGTAGTTATTTAATAAATAAATAATCCACTACTACCCACCAACATCAGTATCTCTCTTGGTTGTTTGTGTTTCACTATAGACGGACGGATTAACTTTACCTTTAAATTGGCTAATAATATAAACAGTTGTACTCGTTTTATTAAGGGTTAGAACCAAAATATCCTACAGATTAAACCAAATTCCCATACTATAACTCACGCCTTCATCCCATGGGCGTAGACTGAAATTACCGAACACTACCTACCAAAACCTTACATACTTCTTCTGCATAGTTTACGTTCGTTTATCTAAACCAAACACAGAACTGATCCAAACCAGCACCCTAGTTGCCTGACACACTGGTAATATCAATTGCTAATCCACTGTTCCATATATTGGAAAAATGTATCTACTCAACTACGTAAATAACGAAATAAATCTTAAAACGAAATCCAATAGTGTGTTACATAATCACCTCGCTGAGAAACTTTCAATACACGTTAATTTTATATTACGAACAAAATGTTATTTCAATAACTTCGAGTGTACATTATATGTTCTACTTTCCAGCCAATAAAAGTGATTGAAAGTATCACATCTTGATATCAAATATTGAGTCGGGATTTCTCATAGAAGTGGAGTGTAGTGAAGCTGCATCAATGAGTTTGGCACGCGTATTGCTGAGTAGCGTTCACTCATGTTTTATTGTTTCACTTAAAAGTATTTTCTAGTTTGGGAATTCCAAGCACAATGGTTCACTCAAAGGACTAAGTGACATATACTATATAACATAGATGGGGGAATAAAGTAATAATTTAAATGAGGTTAAAATTGAATTATTTGTTCCTTACGTAATAAACTGCCTCGTCGCATACCTAATAGACCAGGAATTGCAAGCTTCTGAGTATTTTTCGATTTTCAGGTCAGTGTTATTAAGTTCTTACATAATGAATGAATGAATGAATGAATGTTCGTAAATAATGACAGCAATTAGCACAACCCTATAACATGACACTTTAACGTAAGTGACGAAATTTGAGTGGTTAAACTACGTAATGTAGTACAATTCTGAATAAACCTTTAAAGTTTCCGAGATTTTATCATAATTATTTGCGTAAGATTGTCAAAACTCACTTTCGATACAATAGAATCTCGTCCATACCATGTTGAAAACACCGGTTCTCGTCTGATCACCGAAGTTAAGCAACATCGGGCGTGGTCAGTACTTGGATGGGTGACCGCCTGGGAACACCACGTGATGTTGGCTTTTTTTATCGGTGGTAGGCCATAACATCGGCCGCCGGCAGAAGTTACCACCCACCAGACAAAGTCTTGCCGCCAAGCGAATTGTCGTGTTCCGGCATGATGTCTGGTGAAGCCGTACGGAGGACGGGTCTGAGCAGTTGTGTTGCGATGTGTGCCGAGTACGATGCGCCTAATGTTGTTGTGTTGGGAGTTTGGTCGTGGAGGGTCTTCACATCAATCTCCCTTTGGCGCAGTATCGTTGGTCGTGTTGTTGGGTTTAACATTGCATCACCTCGCTCAACTGCCGTCTTCCTTCCTATTCGCTCGGTTTTTCTGAGTGAATAGGCTCTTAATAAACTAGCGCGCTTTACCAACAACGATCGCATCACTGCTTACCATCAGGCGGGATTGCGGTCAAGCGCTAGTTTATAATTATTAAAAAAAAAAAAAAAAAAAATATTATACCGAAAAATCAATTTCTTAAATCAACCCAACAACCTCATTGACACGTTGAGGAATACAATAAAAAAAATAATTATCGATAAATTAATATACCGATAGCATTCACTTGATCGCATTCGCTTGATGTTTGCGATAATAAAAATCCTTCAGGCCATTCACACGATCTTATATCTCGGTGACCATCGCTGCCTTTCCAACTCTGCTGAATTCTGTATTACCTTTTGGTCACCCAATCGTATACTGAATCTGGATCTTATTTGCGATTCACATAACGAGCAGTGATGGCCGTAAATGGTGTAAGCTCTATTGAACAATTTGGATTACCATTGTGATCGCTCTAGTTGGCATTCGGTTTGCCTGTAGCACCATGATTCGGGTTTAATGTGAAGTGATACAGTTGCACTTTATTCGTAAAGCGCAATTAATGGTGTTGGTCTATGAACAAGAATACAGTAACAACAATTTTACAAACTGGTTTTGGTAATCCGTTCAATGACAGATAACATGCGGTTACAATGGCGATAACGAAATGTAATGAAATGAAATAAAATAGTTTATTAAGCAAGTAGGATCACTGATCACTTTTACACGTATTTTTTTTTATTTTTTTTTTTAATTATCACACGCAACACACGGGTAAAACTGGTGGCCAGTAATGAAAAAATAATAACATAAGATACAATGATTTGTACTTTGTAAAATACCGCTTGCGCCTCTCGCTGATACAATGTTTTTTTTTATATAATTATAAACTAGTGCTTGACCGCAATGCCGCAATACCCCCTGATGGTAAGCAGTGAGGCAATTAATGGTGAAACACGGTAGTTTATTAAGAGCCTATTCACTCTAGCCTTGGAGACACTTAAATTGTAGTTCGACAGAAACAACGCCGCTTACAAATTATTTCAGTCCCTCGATGTATGTACGCGGTATAAAAAACGAGGTGTAATGTGTCAAAAACGTGTGGGGGTTGATACTTGCTGTATGACGGGTCCTCTAATGATGGAACGGAGGTGAAGGGTATTTAAGTCATGCAATTCCCAATGGCTCTCTCTCTTTCCTTAATCTCGTTGACTTACTCTTCACACGTTATTCAATTTAATTTCATTGGTGCGACGTTATGATTTGTTTCCCGGTAAATGACCCCTGCGCTACAATTCCTTAAGTACAGATTGCTCCTTGATGCTGTTTTAGAAAATTTTAAATAACATTTCATGAAATTAATTTATGTTCATAGAATGAAGACGCGAAACCTTTCTATTAAAGCGGCACGTCGTATTGAACTAAAACAGGTACACGAATACTAAATTAAAATACACTAAACATTACAAATAATCCACTAGCTACGCAAACATTACTTTGCCTAAATACATAGAAATCATAGGTAGACGTCTCTCCCAATTACCAGTAACAACAGTTCGTAAGTTAATTCCGTCTCACGGTAGATTGACAGCTGTACTTCTATTAGTTGCCAAAATATTCAAATTTTAACCAAAATTAACATAACTTTGACACATATGCAAGAGTATATTAACCGACTAGGGTATGAGGTATATAGCTTATTATTGTAATTAATACGCCTCCTTTCCTTTTTTCATACTGCTGTATCATAGAGTAGGTAATAAAACTGCTTTTCCCCAACATTGTATAAAGGTCCTACACAGGAAATGTATAACTTGATATGTCGCTTTGAATTGATGGTTTGCATTGTACAGATGACAGCACATCAAGCAACTATAATCCGTCAGATTTCTTTATTTCATTTTCAATTTTATCTTTAGAGCATTAAGGCTCAAGGTTGATTAGGAATTTTCGCAGTTTCAGGTAGGTTGACTTGCTGTCATACCACGTACCAAGAAAATACAGCATACTCAATACTCAATACTTTTATTGTTTTCCACATGTATTCTTAGATGGTAATACTTAAAATTAGTTCATGTGGACCCTGTCGGGCACAAACAAAATAAGTGAGAGAGGAAGCACTTTTTACACTCTACTACGTTGCTTGCTAAGGGGTGCGGGTGTGGGGGTGTGTGTGTGTGAGGATGCGTGTGCGTGTGTGTGTGTGTGTGTGTGTGCGAATGTGTGCATAGTCAGAATTTTTGGGTTTAATATTTCCACGCCGATCTAACTATTCACGAGTCTCAAATAGAACTATTTATTAGCAAACCACAAACTAGAATAACTGCCAATGTAGACATCTACCAGCTAAATATCACTACCTACATATTGTAAAACAAAGTCACTTTTAGTTTCCCTATGTCGCTTTGTATGATTCGATCGTTAAAACTACGCAACGGATTTTGATAGGGTTTTTTTTAATAGATAGAGTGATTTAATTGAAAGGTTTTATGTATATAAAATGCGTAATATATAAGAGGAACACTGATAATTATTGAGGTTTCTAACACATGTCGCAAAATAAACCTATTTTTTGAGCTTATGTTGCAAACGCTGGCTGAACCATATAAGATAGATCAAAATAATGTACTACAGTATTGTAGACCTTAAAAATGACTACAAAAAAGTTGGCACCATATGTCTACCTACTATAGTTTCTTCATTATGACTACTTTTTTATGTTTCAAAATTTAATTAATATTCCAGATGAAATCAGAGCCCATTATTTGCTCCTTATTATTAATCCTTATCCAAATAAATTACGTCATATCAAAAGTAATTTTAGTAGCAGCAGATCTCTTTTTAAATTATTAGAATTAGTTGTTTCAGTCAGGAGATTACACGATTTATTCAAAACTAAACACCAAAAAATCCGAATGCCGCTCGCGCCCCTGCCGGCCGTCTGCTACTTGCTACTGGGCTGATAGGCGGCACAGTAGACATTATTTTTAATGAAGGGCTACCGTTTCTTGAGGAAGGCTTAGGTACCTATATCATTTGTCCACGTGCAAAGCCGGGGCGGGTCGCTAGTACAATATAATACATTCAATAATCGTACCACCATAAACAATAAGAATCTTCTAAACGAAAAGGAATAATTTTTCGCATAAAATTTGGCATCCTTTTTGCCTATACTCCTAAGTATAACGAAACATTGGTTACGCCCGTTATTTTTGTTAATATCATTAGGTAGATACTGGTCGCAGTTCCAATTTCCTTCCACATAATTTGGATTGACATCGCAGGGAATATTACCTACCTGTAATGATAAAAATAGGGGACAGAATATCATATTATGTTCATATTTGGGAAAAGCTTAGTAAGGGACGTGTATTAATTTCAGGAAAATGAATGCTTGTAGGAATTGTGTTACCTGTGTAGATATTGTTAGTAATATGAAACTCCACGTGGAAGAAAATCTATTTAACAAAGGAAAGAAAAAAATGATAAAAGTAAGTAAAGGAACAAAATGTACAGTATTTACGCACACACATACATATGCACTATGTAAAATATCGCACGTATCTGGCTAATCTTCATTAACACTTGCCAACGCAAATAAAATTTATTTGTAATAATTATATCGGCTGCTGCCAAATTGTGAATGAAGAAATGAATGAAGAAACTTCGAAGACATGTGACATCTACCGCACTGATTCCGCGTGGTAGGTTACTGATCACTTCGTCTCACAAGTGAAAACATTATAGGCTCATTAATCATAATGCAGTAGCAGTTATATTGACATATCAATGTCAATATAACTGCTACTCAATATTTTGTAAAAATAAGAGACATTATAGAATTGCCCTCTCTCAGCCGATGTCTGTACCCAGCAGGGGGTGCCCTTAGCATGCAATCCCTCAGCTTATACTTTTTTCTGGCCTGACTGGAGGCCATAATTTACTAAGGATAGCCCGGTTAAGCATCCGAGAACATTTATGTAAACCCGCGGGGTGCCCTGAAGCAGCAGTGGCCTTGTGCGATTGACCAGTCTCAGTTGTTTAGCGGCTAGTTTATCCATAATTATGTAGAGCTGCTCACAGTAGAGATCTGCAGTAATTGCCTGGCCATATTTAAGGAAGCTGTAGTGCACCACACCGGCACTAGTCCAACAAACTCTGACCATTAACTTTTTTCTATACAATTTTCTCTTGCGGCAGAATTTGAATGGTTCACCGGGGTTCAGAAATTGGGATGTAGGCTTCCTATTGTTGTAGAGTATCCACTTTTCATCACAGGTAATGTTTCGATTTAAAATCTCTTCACTATTATGTCGATTCAGTAATTTAACGCAGCAATCGACGCGCGTTTGTCGGTTTGTTTCACTCAATTCATGAGGTACCCACTTTTCGAGCTTTCTTATCTTCCAAATTTGTTTCAAGTGGATTAAAACAGTTTTATCACTAACACCGTAGCCTGCAGCTAACTCGGACGTAGTTTGTGATGGATTTACTTCCACAATAACCTACAGTAATTCATTGTCGACTTTGGTCTCCAGCCGTAAACGGAGATTTTTCTGTAGGTTGAAATTTCCAGAACAAAAACATTGTAATCAAAAACGCACTGTGCTTTCTCTAGCAACATCACTGCCATACCACATCGTTAATTCTTAAAGCTGTTTCTACAGCACTGGTGCCACGGCGGAACTCATATTCGTAAATAACGCAAAATTTTCAATTTTCAATTTTGCGAACTTCCGGAACAATAAATGAGCGACACTTGCCCCAATTATTTTCTTATTGATTGGGTAGTTAGCCATCTTATATAGTTATACTCTTGGTCGCCTTTGAATTCAGAGCGATTAATAAGTCCTTAGTTGTAATAAAACAGTGTAGTCTTATTTAAGACATTTCTGGTCTAAAATGTATGTAATATTTGCGTGCATGTTGATGAGTCTACTTCAAGTAATCTACTAATATGATAAAAGCGAAAGTTTATGAGGATGTTTATATGGATGAATCGTTTTTACACTTTCACGTAATAACTACAGAAATATTTCAAATATAATTTGGCACACAGATGATTCATATCCAGGAATAATACATAGGATACTTTAACCCGATATTTCCACCGAAACCGGGGTGCGCAAACTAGTATAAAGATAATAAAACAATGAGAGGAAAAGACGTGCCGAACTCAAAAGATAAAAACACGCCATGCCTCTCTTTCTACACACCGAATAGCACAGATTCTTTGCATCGGCGTATAATGAACAGAGTACGAAATATTGCACGTGAACAGAAAATATATATCAATACACAATTTCTGTCCGCTTATCTGCTGAATAACAATAGCTGAATGGTTGGCATACAAATACTTTATAACCTGAATCAACCCATGGGATACTTTTAATCTCAGCAGTATTTTATACATTTTCAGATATAAAAGAGGAGAAACGAGGAGGTCTACCAGTAGTTGAAACATTATAGGCTAATTGTGGTAATCGGGAAAATTTGCGCTCAAAAACAAGTTGTTGATAAACATGTGCATTTTAAATTACTCATCTACAATGCATGCTTTCGTTAGTGCATTATTGTTGTCAATTAATTAAAATGTCGAATTAACCCTTCAACATACTGAAGGGGTTTGTACACAATTTTTTAATTAAAACATTGTGTGCTTTTATTAACCCTACATTCGGTGGATTGTTACATCTTTTGTCAGTATAAGGCTTGTGTTCATAAAGTGCCTTTCATATGATCGTTTTTTTAATGATTATAAGCTTGACCGCAATCCCGCCTGATGATAAACAGTGATGTTGATGGTAAAGCGCGCTAGTTTATTAAGCCTATACCCTCTAAAAAAAAAAATGAGTGAATAGGAAGGAAGACTGACAGTCTTGGTCGTGTTGATAGTCAGTCTGTGCTAACAACACGACCAAGGACGTTGCGCCAGAGGGAGATTGACCTGGAGACTCTCCACGACCATACTCCCGACCCAACATTTGGTGCATCGTACCTTATACATCGCAACACAACTCCTCAGACCCGTCCTCCGTACGGCTTCACCAGACATCACTTTGTCTGGTGGGTGGTAACTTCTGCCGGCAGCCAATGTTATGGCCTACCACCAAGCCATACCATTTATTTTAAATCTGTTTTATTATTTATGTACACACAACAAAATACATAGGGATATGACAAAATTAAAAACTGGATAGGTGCAAAGGAACACCTTTGTACTCAGTTTTTAATTTTATCATATTTCTTATTATTGATTTTCTTAAACTTAACAAATATGCAACAGCTTTTTTTTTCTTATTGAGGCAAAACCCGCCACACTTTTTCCACCCACTGCAACTCCTGAAAGCCAGAATCAACAGTGGAGACCGCCAGAAAAACGCCTTATCGGCCCAAACAAATGCACCGTAGCACATATATCCTAAGTAGGTAGCCCCATATATAGTTTTTAAAGTTAGGAAAGATAGACCCCAAGTTGCTTTGGATCAGGTTACGATCACCCCACTGAGATATTAAATTTAGGCAAATATTGGCCAAGTTCTCAAGTCCAGCTCGGGTACTTGACTGAATGAGCATACGTGGACGATGGCCTATCGTCCGCGTAACCAGTAAGTGAACAGCCGCAAGGAAGCGGGATCGCGAGGAAGTCATCAAAACCCAAATTCCATAAACAAGGACCGACAACTGAACCCTGAGGACATCCCATGGTTAGTGCTTTAGTACTAGAAAAATGACCGAGCTTAAGTACCGCGGAACCGTTTGTAAAGTACGAGTAAACGAGATTATATGTTTCTTGAGCAACCGCGGATTTTAAATTTTAATAACAGCATAGGCCACCAAGCGTTATCAAAAGCCCCTGAAATATCCAGGAAGATCCCAATTACGTACTTGTTTTCGGATTGGTTAACGGTTCTTCTGACAGAAAGCGCCGCGTCGACTGTAGATTTACCAGGAGCCAGCTTGTCGGTATTCTATAGGATGCATTTTGGAGAGTGTGCGCGGGAATTGCATGACTTACACCTATGGTGAAGCCATATTGATTAGGTACTATGAAATTTTGAACCGTTCGGAAGTAAACGTGGAACGATGAGGCACTCAAGAAGTTTCCCCAAAGATCGTAGAAGTGTGATAGGGCAATATGACTTCAGATCATCCGGTGGTTTGTCACCACACTTTGGTATTATTCGTATGACACAGCGTCGTCATTTAGGAGGGAAAACGCCTTCAGCAATGCATAGGATGTATACAGTTAAGATGGCATCACCCGCTGTTTTACACGGTTCTTTAATCATCCTTTTAGATATTTTATCTTCACCTGATGATTTTTTGACCGGTAGTTTTCTAACAATATTTATAAATACTAATTTATATAATAAATATAACAGAAAATTGCGCAGTCTACTGAAAGGTTTTTATTGACAAGTAAGGAAGTGTCCAAAAAAAAAACAAAATCCAAAATATAAAATTTGTACATGGTGTTCTTAGTGGCTAGTATTATTCTTTACTACAGAGTTTTAACACCCCCCCGCAATAAGAACACCCTATATACAATATTATGGATAAGGTATATAGACATATCAAAGTTAACTGTACACTTAACACTAATACATACTTACAAAAAATAGACACATTGATATACACCGACCTATCACTATCTTTACACAACTACTATACACCTGCAGAATAATAACAACATACACCTAAACCTAAACTAAGCCTAACAACTGTACACATTTACAGTGCTTCAGTCTCGGCAAAGGTTTGGTCAAAATGTCTGCAATCATTTCTGTCGTGGGTTTGTATTGAAGACGTATGCAGTGTTGTGAAAGCGAGTCTCGTATGAAATGGTGTTTAATGTCTATGTGTTTTGTGCGTGAGTGATATGTATTGTTGTGTGCCAGTTTTAAAGAACTTTGGTTGTCTGTATGTATGGTGATGGGATGAGAGACGGCAAAGACTTCGTGTATGAGAGTTTTCAGGTAAATCGCCTCTTTGCAAGCTTCAGCTAGAGCCATGTACTCGGCCTCTGTGGTTGAAAGCGCGACTGTGCGCTGCTTGCGTGCTTCCCATGAGATTGGTGCACCACACATGAAAAAGGTAAATCCAGTAAATGAACGTCGATCAATAATGTTGTTCCCGTAATCGGCATCAACATATCCGACTGGGTATGACTGACCTTTTGAAGTGTACTGAAGCTTTAGATCTTTGGTAGCCTTCAGGTACCGTAGAACCCTCTTAGCGGCCCTCCAGTGTACCCCCCCGTAATGTGCATTGAATTGGGAAAGATACGACACTGAGTGTGAGATGTCAGGTCTTGTACATATAGCAATGTACATTAGCGAGCCGATAAGTTCCTGATAAGGAGCTTCAGTTTCTTCTTCCTTCGAGGGAAGAGTTAGTTTCAGACCAGGTTCTAAAGGAGTTGATATAGTTATTGCATCATTCATCCCAAACTTTGTAATAAGTTTCTCTATGTACTTGGTCTGATCGAGAGTAGTGCAGCCTTTGCTCTGTATGACACGCATACCGAGACAGTCTCTAAGAGGACCAAAATCTTTAATTTTGAACATTTTTTTAAGTTCTTTTTTAAATGTCTCTCTCATGAGATCATTGCTGCTCAAAACAAGGAAATCGTCGACAAACACGGCAACGACTAGTATGTCATTACCATCTCTTTTAATGTAGAGACAGTGTTCGGATGGAACTTGAGTAAGCGACAAAGTGGCAAGTGCTTCGCACACTTTTTTATTCCATTGTCGTGGAGCTTGCTTCAAGCCATATAGTGCTTTTTTCAGTAAACACACTTTCCTTGGATCTTCAGAAAAACCTTTCGGTTGTTCCATATATATTTCCTCATCGAGATCTCCATTTAGAAAAGCAGTTTCTACATCTAGATGATGTACTTGTAGATTGTGATGAACTGCATATGCCAAAAGAAGTCTTACAGAAGAGAGTCTAGCATCTGGTGAAAAAGTTTCTCCGTAGTCTACTCCTGCCACTTGAGTGAAACCTTTTGCTACTAGTCTCGCTTTGTACTTTGTTATTTGTCCACTTGTATCTTTTTTAATTTTATAAACCCATTTGCATTTAGTTGTTTTCCGATCTGACGGTCGGTCGACTAGAACTCATGTTCCGTGATTCATTAAAGAATTGTATTCAGCATTCATTGCTTCTAACCATTTATCCTTTTGTGGATGTTGTGCAACTTCTTTGTAAGTCTCAGGCTCCATATCTGAAGTAAGGTAGATATTACAACCAGCTTCAAATCTATCAGGTTGACGTCTGTCTCGCTGAGGATATCTGCGCTCTGGCGATGGTGATTCTCTAGCTATAGCTTCATTTGGAGGAGGACTGGAAGAAGTTGAGGGTTCATCCAAAGGTACTTCCTCTGATGGTGGTATCGTCACAGGCTGAATGTCTCGCTGTTGCTGAGATACAGATTGTGGAACAGGTCCGTCTTCAATTGGTTCAGGATCAAGGGGTACAAGAACTTCTACTGACTTTGGAGGATCTGTTGATTCTAAATCTGGTTTTCCAGATTTAGTGTTGGCATATATTTTATCCTCTATGAAGACAACATCTCTTGCAATTATAATCGTTCGAGGATTTTCAGGATTTATAAGGCGGTAACCTTTGCTTTCAGTTGTATAGCCAACAAAGATACAACTTTCTGTTGTGGAATCCAGTTTCTTCCGTTTTTCTTTCGGGATAAGGACTTGAGCTTCACATCCGAAGACTCGCAGGTTAGAGAGGTTAACTTTCTTCCTGGTCCATAATTCTTCTGGAATTCTGTTATTTAGGGCTTGGGTGGGCATACGGTTTTTAAGGTAAATTGCCGTATTTACCGCTTCTCCCCAATATGCTAAAGGTAAATTCGAGTCTTTGAGCATGCATCTGGCTTTTTCAATTATAGTCCGATTAGCACGTTCACTAACTCCATTTTGCTGCGGTGTGTATGGTACGGTGGTCTGATGGATGATTCCATTCTCCTTTAAAAAGTTAGACAAATCCGTATTTACATACTCGCGACCATTATCTGAACGTAAAACCTTAATTTTTTCGCCAGTTTGGTTTTCAACTAAATATTTAAACTCCACAAACTTACTAAAAACTTCGGCTTTTGATTTCAAAAGATACCCGTAAGTTTTTCGACTGTAGTCGTCGGTAAATGTGAGAAGATATAATGCTCCGCCCCAAGAATGCGTACTCATGGGTCCGCATAAGTCCGAATGGACTAATTCTAGGACTTTACTTGATTTACTTTGAGATTTTGAAAACTTTTTCTTTGACAGTTTGCCCTGTAAACATGGAACACAAGTTTCATTACAGTTCCCGCTAAAATTAACGCCAACTCGTTTATTTTTTAAAATATTCATACTCCTTGCATTGAGGTGACCAAGACGTCTATGCCACAACATAGCAGTCTCTTTGGTGGTAGAGCAAAGAGCTTGAGAACTCTTTACATCAAGTTTAAACATGCCTCTGTAGTGTGAACCTGAAGCAATGACATTACCTGTCACTTGACAACTGCCACTCAAAGATATGGTAGCCCCTTGTGATGTAAATAAAACATCATACCCCTTATTTACTAATTTACTGACTGATAGTAAATTAGTTGCAAGGTTGGGAACGTATAAAACATCAGAAACTCTATTTACATTGTCAGATATATTAATATTTACAGTACCTCTGCCTTGACTCAGGAGTTGCTCTTTATTAGCAATAGTGATTGGAGTAATATGGGTGGACAAAGTCTCAAACCACTCTTTGTTATTACTCATATGTGTGGTTGCACCAGAGTCTAGGATCCAATCCTCTGAACCTGAAAAAGGGATGTTAGAAAAACAAGATGAAAGTGTAGAGTGGGATGTATAATTTGAATTACACTTTGCCGAAACTGAAATCTTATTTTTCTTTAACTTCCTACACTGTGATACGACATGCCCGGTTTTTTTACAAAATGTACAAAAGAGTTTCTTCTTCTGCTGCTCGTTAGTTTGCAATGCCGTCGTGCTAGGTTCTTTAACTCTGGTAGGTAAAGATTTCCTGGAGTCTTCCTTCAATAGGGCTGCTATAACATTTTCTGACGTTAGTTTGGTGTTCGTGTGTTCTAATGCCATTACTAGCGGTCGAAATTCTTCAGGTAGGCCTGCTAGTATGATAATAGCGAGAAACTCGTCTTCGACTGCCTTGCCAATTGCCTGTAGCTCTTGTTGAATGCTTGTTGCCGCGTTTGTGTAGCTCTGGATGCTACCAGTGTACTTATTGCTTAGCAACCTTTGCATAAGTGATAATCTTCTGGTTAAGCCGCTATCCGCATATGCTTTTCTCAGCCTGTTTAGTACGTCAAAAGCTGATGTGGCCGGTCGTATAACTGGATATACAGACTCGTCGCAAAGTAGGCATATTTTCGCTCGTGCCTTCTCATCTCGCCTTTTTTGTACTGGATCACTGAGGTTGGGCTGACTTGTAGTAATCTCCCAGAGGTCAAGGTCGACTAAATAGCATTGTATAGAAAACATCCAATTAGAAAAGTTACTGCTACCTCTCAGCTTGTTTATGAGCTGCGATTGTGCCGGTAGTTCTGCCGTTGACGTGGTCTTCGACCGATCACCCGATGGTATATTTTCCATAGCACTTGCTCATAAAATACTTGCAGAATACGTATTTCTTACTGTTTTAACTGTATTCGTTATTCTTAATGGCCCATAACCACTAATTTATATAATAAATATAACAGAAAATTGCGCAGTCTACTGAAAGGTTTTTATTGACAAGTAAGGAAGTGTCCAAAAAAAAAACAAAATCCAAAATATAAAATTTGTACATGGTGTTCTTAGTGGCTAGTATTATTCTTTACTACAGAGTTTTAACATAAATTCGTCATTTGATGGTACGTCTGACATTGTTGATTCAGGTGGCACTGGACCCTACGCTCGAATCTGTTGGTGGTAGTCGTTATCGTTAGCCAGTGAATCATCAGGTTTCTTTTTTTTTTTCAAATATTATTATTGTGTCTTGATGGAATTTTTTGTTTAATATAATTTTGTTGTCATTGTCTTAAAATTTAGTTTAGTAAAACATTGTTATAAATTTTTATTAATATAACATTGTTTTAAAATTTAATTCGATACAACGTTAACAGTTTGTCTTCATGTTGTTTAATTATATTTGCATGTTGTGACTTCTTATAAGTGGCGAACTACAAGGTCATATCCTATTATTTATATTTTTTAACATTTAAGGTGTTTTCTCTGTTAGAAGTCCTGATAAATAAATAAATAAATAGATATAAAACAGTAACTCTCTCATTTAATTGTAATCTTCCCTTTCGTTTCTTTAAACCATTCTTCTCGCCGGACCACTAAAGTGCCACTCAAAGCTTGAGACTTTTAAAACGGACTGAGTAGTACTTGAGTTCACCTTTTATTTACTACTTTTTTACGGTTTAATTTGTATCTTTAGTGCCGCTGTCTAAGCAAGTGTTTAACGGAGTTGGCTAGACTACTACTAAACAACAATTTGTGTTTCAGTAAGATAATTAATTCGGGATTTCCAGATTTGTCAGAGCCAAATATTTTGTCAATACGAAGACAAAATAAAGTTACATTGAAAATAATTTAATTAAAAAAAAATGTTTTTAATTTTGATTTAATGGTCATTGATGCTTCTCGTTTAACTATTTGTAATCAAAAACAGTACTAAATTATATTTAGGTTGGCAACACTGGCGTCGCGCTTTTATTTGTATGTTACGAAGTCCCGGAGCAACGATTAGGCGACACTTTACACATGAATTTTGTAGTGATCAGGCCGTCTTATATTGTTATACTTTTTGTGTCCGTCGAATACAGTGTGTGTTAACATGTCCTTAGTTTGTTATAAAATAGCGAGGTTGTATTTAAAACTAAGCTGGAATATTTCATTTAATTTAATTATATTTAAATTATTATTTAATAAATAATAATGATAATTTAATACTTGAGACTAGTCTAAATTAATAAAGTTATTTTTATTATTTACGTGTGCATTTTAATAAAAGTCTACTTCTACTAATCTACTAAAATTATAATTTCGTAAAATTGTGAGGATAGATGCGTGTTTGTTACTCTTTAACGTAAAATCTACTGAACGAATTTTGATTAAATTTGGCATATAGATTGTCTATAACCAGGAATGACTTTAAAAACTATATATGGAGCTACCTACTTAGGATGTATGTGCTACGGCGCACCTGTTTGGGCCGATAGGGCATAGAGGCGGCACGACGTAAACTGCTTCAAAGCCAAAATTTGGCATTGATATTTTTATGCAAGGCGTATAGAACAGTGAGTACTGAAGCCTTACCGGTACTGGCAGGTGTACTTCCAGTCGATCTTGAAGTACAGCGACGTGCTTCAATGTACTACTCCGCGAGGGGGGAGGCCATGGACACTAATTTTGTTATACAACGCGACCTTAATAGAATTTCTAGATTATTTAAACCTCAGACTGAAGTCTGGGAGGACCTCTTATCCGAATGGCAAAGTAGGTGGGATAATTCCATCAAGGGCCTACCTCCATCTATTCTTTTCATCTGTTGGCGATCGGCTGGCTAAGACGTTGCTTTAGGTTGACCACTGCGTTGCCCAATTTCTCACAAGTCATGGCAACTTTAAAAGTAAACTGTATTATTTTAAACTTGTTCCTTCGCCTTTGTGTCAATGTTCTACATCGAACTGTGAATTTGAACAGTCCGCATATCACATCTTGTGGGAGTATATTCTTTGGCAGAATGAATGCAATATTATGTTGGATAGTGTACAAGTTACATCCGGAGTCGTTTATTATACGGACCTTGTAGAAACTAGAACCAATTTCCGTGCGTTCAGGCGCTTTTGCCATACCTATTATTGGAATCAATTGTAACAGCACATACCTACTTAGGACCCATTAACTTAATCAAATTTTATTCCGTGGTGCTTGGCAATCTGGGCTTCTCCCAGTTGCAATAATGCCCCTTTGTGCCGATTGGCCTAGTTCTGTTAGTTAATTCGGGACCCATGATAGTTGAATAGTTTCTCCGGGACTCGTCGAGCTTCATTGCTCGGCGTTATTCTGGCGGTCTCCACTGTTTATTCTGGCTATCAGGAGTTGCAGTGGGTGGGAAAACGTGTGGCGGGTTTTGTCCCAAAAAAATAACCAGGAATAACACATAGATTGCTCTTATTTCGATATTACCGGTCAATAGAAAAATACGCGGGGAGCGGCTAGTTATTTATAAAATAACATCGAGCAGTTGTGATTCAGTGGTAATAACCGTGACTTACAAGTTATAGGTAAGAAAGAAAGAAATATTTTTATTCCGCACAAACCAAACGCACGTTACAACTAGATACCATAAAATATATAATATTAATAAAAGATAAAAATAAAAAAGTACATAAAAAAATCTCACCAAAAGTCTTGTACTCGAACATGCAAACTACCAAAACTATTTTTTTTGTTTACTTCTTTCCGTTCAGAGGAACGGAAAAGACAAAGGCATAGTACGCCATACAGCCTAGTCTTAAGTAACTTTTTTCTTCAGTTTATATCCTAACTTATCCTAATCTATCCTTTTTTTTTTTTTTTTAACGAGTGGAATTGCATTTAGGCACCATACCCGCCGCTAGCTAGGCGACGGACGTGTGTGGGAGTCGCCCGGCCGGAGCCGGGAATACCCATTAAAACCACTCGGTTACCCTTGGGCCCAAGGGTAACCTGTTGAGAGTGTCACGGGGTCGGCCCGAAGGCCTAGACGCCCTGCCACTCTGAGGGCTTACCGGCCTTGTCAAGGCCGGTTTCCGCGCCAAAGGGAGATTACCCGGTAACGGAGTAATCCCGAGACGTGGTGACCGTTGTGCAATGCGCGTGCGGGGGCTGCCCACACGCGCTGGTCACACTCTGGGGCTAAAGGAGACGGGGGTTCGTCCCCCGCCTTCTTCGCCCCACCCGTCTACGCCGGAGGGGAGCGGCAAGAGCATCCTCTTCCCGCTCCCTCTCCGCAGCCTCCTTCTGCGAGAGGACGGTCTCGCAGAAGGAGGCGGCAGCCTCCCATGCACTCTCGCTTTCAACCATGGCTCGCACCATGGTTGCCAGGGAGAGGCGTCCGCCTCCGAGCGCCGCAATGAGGTCGCGGCGCTCGTTTCGCCAGGCCGGGCACTCCACGAGGGTGTGCTCGGCCGTGTCGTCTAGAGAGTCGCAGTGATGACACCGCGGCGACTCCTCCCGACGGGCGATCCTGTGCAGGTAGTGACCGAAGCAGCCATGCCCGGTCATTACCTGCACCAAGCGGAAGGTAAGGCTGCCATGCCGGCGCCCAACCCTCCAACACCGGACGGTCCGGTGGCTGGCAGCTGGGGAGCGCAGTGCCTCCCTCCACCGGCTCAGGGCCTCCCCCTGAGCCGCTATTCGGACCCGCCTTACTTCCTCGAAGGCGGGTCGTTCCCCCCGTTCCCGATCCGCGACACGGTGTCGATGCACCTGGGACAGAACCAGGGCATCGACCTCCCACGGGGGCGTGCCCGCGAGCACGCAGGCAGCCCCATGACTGACCGTGCGTATGCCCGCACGGCCCGCGTCGCGATAACCCTCTGCGGCCTCCGCAGCAGGGCCACTGTGCGCCGGGAAAGGCACTCCGCCCACACCGGGGCTCCGTAGAGTGCCATCGACCGCACCACTCCCTGGTACAGCCGACGGCACGCCGAATTCGGCCCCCCCAAATTGGGGAGAAGCCGTCCGAGTGCGGCTGCGAAAGAGCACAGCCGCGGGGCGAGGAGCCTAAAATGCTCCTCGAAACTCCAGCGGTGATCCAGGATCAGGCCGAGGTACTTGATGTGCACCTCGACGGGATCCTAATCTATCCTAGCTTAACTTAACTTATCTCCTTTCGTTTCCCACGTGAGGCCGTCCAGGAGGGATTTGGGGTAAAGGCATGATGTGACCACTATGCTACAATATTTCACTGTTCTTTATGAATTATTCACTGAATGCACTTTTTACTACATAAATCACATGTTTTTATTTAGTAAACAACACTATAAATAATTGAAAAGTCCAATGAAAAATGAGCGTGGCACTCATTTTGGCTTTCCCGCCAAAAAAAAAAAAAAACCCTACCAAAACTATACAATGCAACATTAATTTGTTGTCAAAGCCAGGGCCATAGACAGCACAAATTATTTAACATTTGACAATTAGATCCGGCTGACAACTAACCAAACAATAACATAAAAATACAAAAAGATAATTGCAGAGTGAATAAAATAATTAATTGTGTTACAAAACAAATAACAGTTAAACTGTGCGTCACATCTGTGCAAGAAAAGGTCGTTGCTCAGCAAAATGCTGTGACTTCAGACGAACCTATTGTCAACAGCGTTGATTTTCAGCAACCACCTCTCGGATAACGTCATGACGTCCCAGCGCGTGAGACAATAAGTCGGGTAAGACTTTACTGTAAATTATTTGTTTGACATTGTCCTGAAAACGGCAAAGGCTAAATCACGAAAAAGTTGGCTTATCCAAGAATATAAAAATTACATATCAACCAATCCGCACTGAGCCTTGTGATGGCTTACGGCCCACACCCTCTCACAAAGTAGGCCTGTCTCAGCTAGGCTAGCTTTATTATATACCTTAAAAAGCATATTTTTGACAGAATCTTTTCATTTCATTTTCCAGCCGAAATCAATAAATAATTTTTATCACACTCGAACAAATTCCAGCAATCTCGTGTTCAAGTAAGTCATTAATAAAAGCTCGTGCTTCTAGATCACATTTTTTGTATACGCAATGTTGCATGAAAAGTGATTGCTGTAAAAAGATATATTTATTCCATTCTAGCAATAAAATATTATCTTTTTTATATATCGCATGTCTGTTCAACTGCCTTTCACAGTTAATGATGCATCATCATTCAGATTATATATCAAAGTCCAAAGGAAAGTTTATTCAGTGTCACAATGAATCATATTCTCGAATACAATACGTACAACGACGATGTTTATTTCCGTAATAATATGCGATTGATAGAAAAATACGATTGATAATTATACTCATATAATAAAGCTGAAGAGTCTATTTATTTGTTTGTTTGAACGCGCTGATCTCAGGAAGTACTGGTTCGATTAAAAAAATATTTTTGCGTCGGATAGCCCATTAATCCATGAAGGCTTTAGGCTATATAACATCACGCTGCTACTAATAGGAGCGCAGCATAGCATGTTCAAATAACTAACTCCATGCGAACGAAGTCGCTGCCGGCAGCTAGTTTATTTATAAAAAATACTAAAAAAAAAACTTGAATAGTTTTTGAAAAAACATGATCAAATATTTTTTTTTTTTTTGCTTATTACGATATATATTTATTTTTACAATATTTAACAGAACTTAACATTAACTTTAATTAATATATGTTATATATAATTAAATAATATAATTAAATAATATATATCTAAATTAAATGATTAACTCACTAACTATAAAAATATATGTGTTCATAATACTGACTCAACCAAATGTCAGTGATACGAAGTCTGTTTAGGTCATGGCCCAAATATGAGAAATTAGGGTGCGATGGAACTGACATACACATTACGATTATAAATGCGAACAAAAAGGACCAATGCGGCGTATTAAAATATAAATTAGTAATTATTTTTTAAATAGTATCAATATTAATGAATACCCGCGGCTTTAAGAATTTCGCATGTCCAACTTGTGGAAAGACTCAATCATACACATCGATCGCGTTTGGCACTCACACTGGTTGAGAGTTCTTACAACCTTGAACCGGGCCAATCCATGAGTTAAACGCGGTCGATATTAATGATCGAGTATTCGTAATGAAAACTCATGGTAGCCACACTAGTACGTGATCATGGCGATCGTGAACCATGGAACCGGTTGAAGTGGAGATTCATGAGGTTGGGCCATTTCTAGCAGAGGCCATATTTCGGCTGAAATGATAACGTTGGTGATCAATATTAGTCTAATATTTAGTGTTTACATGGGCAAGACGACAGTCATGTCTAATGCCCATGTTGTACCGACTCCTATAAAGATTGGAGACTCTGTTCTCGAAGTTGTTGACAGTTACGTGTACCTGGGACAAACTACCCAGTTAGGAAGGTCCAACTTCGAGAAAGAGGTCAATCGTCGAATCCAACTCGGCTGGGTTGCTTTCGGGAAGCTACGTAGAATCTTCTCGTCCGAAATACCGCAGTGTCTCAAGACAAAAGTCTTCGACCAGTGTGTGTTGCCAGTGATGACTTATGGAATTGAGACGTGGTCGCTAACAATGGGCCTTATAAGAAAGCTCAAGGTCACTCAAAGGGCAATTTAGAGGGCTATGCTTGGGGTTTCACTGCGCGATCGAATCAGGAATGAGGAGATCCGCAGAAGAACGAGAGTAACCGACATAGCCCAAAGAATTGCAACACTAAAGTGGCAGTGGGCTGGACACATTGCCCGTAGGACCGATGCCCGATGGGGCCGACGGGTTCTTGAGTGGCGACCACGCACCGGAAGACGTAGCGTGGGTATGCCCCCGACAAGGTGGACCGACGACCTGGTGAAGGTCGCGGGAAACCGCTGGATGCGGGAGGCGCAGGACCGGTCGTCGTGGAGAAGGAAGGCCTATGTCCAGCTGAAATGATGATGATGATGATGATGATTTAGTTTTAGTATTGTGATAATTTTAATTGCTTACCCAATATTCACACGCCTCACGTGGCAGAATATGATGATACCATTTATGAATATACCGTGCGGTGTATCATGTTCTATGTTCTATGTTATTGGTTTGGTTTCCGCACTCAGTCCCTTCAGTGGACCATGGCGGCCTTTGGCGGATTATTCCAGCCAGCCCACCTCCCTCCAAAAGCTCATCAGGTCTCCTAGCCTGTTGAGAACATCTGTGTAAGATCTTGGTGCTCCTATGAATTTGTTTCTAATTTGGGTAACGCCTGTACACTCGAAGAGTACATGCGCAACTGTCTCGTCAGCCTCTATGCAGGCTCTGCACAGAGGGCTGTCCGTTATGCCTATTGTGTGGAGATGCTTATTCAGCAGGCAGTGGCCCGTGATGATCCCCGTCATCAATCGTAGGGTTTTCCTATCCAGGCGCAATAGCCTTTTGGTTAGCTTGCCATCTAGGGATGGCAAAGCCTCCTTGGACTGCCTGCAGCCCGGTGACGAGGACCACCAAATCTCCGCTTGTTCGTAGGTATACCTTTGTAGCCATCTGCGTATTTGAATGAAGGGGATAGGCACAATAGGCTCCGGTCCGCTGACCAACGCGCTGGATGCCCTTCTAGCCAGCTCGTCAGCTGCGTCATTACCCAGTGAACCGCTGTGACCCTTTATCCATTGTAGTGTCACGGTGTTGCGATCTGGTGCGGTTATCCGTTCCAGTGCGTCGTGGCACTCAAGTATTAGACTTGATGTGATACATCCCTGCTTTAGGGATTGGAGGACGGAAGCACTGTCAGTGAGTATGCGGAAGCGCGTGTCCGCAACTCTCCTGGCTTTTATGGCTAGGGCTGCAAGAGTTATGCCCACACATTCTGCTTGATAAACCGTGTTGAGCATCCCTAGCGATCTGGATATATTTATGTTGAGGTCCTGTGAGAACACCCCGACGCCCGTTCCTTGGTCGGTTTTTGATCCGTCGGTGTATACTCTCAATTCCTCCGGACCTGAGTAATCGCACTGCTCTTCTTCAAGTACTATCTGATAGTGCTTTTGAAAGCAGTATTGCTTTGGTACTCTGTCATTGGGTGCTTGAATCATTGGTTGCCTTTTGATTGCATCTAGCATTAGGCGCGTATGTTTGACCCTGGAGTCTTTGCTCAGGGTTCCTGATAGGTGGAGTCTGAAGGCAGCTAGTGTCGCTTCCTCCCTCACAACAAGGTGAAGGGGGGGCAGTCCTAACATCGCCTGCAGGGCGGCTGTAGGCGTGGTACTCATGCAACTGGTGATTGCCACACACGCCAACCGTTGTAGTTTCTCGAGGTCCTTTTGGGCTGTGCTCAGACTAGTTCTTGGCCACCAGACTAGTGAGCCGTATGTAATAATTGGCCGGATGATTGTGGTATAAAGCCAGTGAGTGACCTTGGGGCTAATCCCCCAGTTTTTGCCAAGCATCCGCTTGCATTGCCACATTGATATGCTGGCTTTTGTTGTGATGTAGTTGGTATGTTTCGCCCAATTCAGCTGTTTGTCCAGGTACATGCCTAGGTATTTTGTTTCAGCAGATAGGCTTAGGGTGGTGCCAAAGAATTTTGGCAGATTTAGCGGTGTGAGCTTTCTCTTTTTTGTGAAGAGGATCAGCTCGGTTTTATTGGGGTTCACAGATAGTTGGTGTGTATCACACCAATTTTCTACGATTTTCAGGGCCTGGTGCATTAGATTGCACAGGGTGTTTTCATGCATACCGTTTATTATTATTGTTATGTCGTCGGCATAACCCACGGTATAGTAACCTTTGTTATTTAGTGTTTTTATTAGGCTGTCAACAACCAGATTCCATAGTAACGGCGAGAGAACGCCTCCTTGCGGACATCCCTTCGCCACGATGGCCCTTGTAAGTGTCGTTCACGGTAACTTGCACAGCTCTTTGGCCGAGCATGTTAGCGATCCAGCCTCTCAGTGACGGGTCTATGGTATGCCTGTTCAAGGCCGTGCTAATGCTTGTGAAGGTGGTCTTGTCAAAGGCGCCTTCGATGTCAATGAAGACGGCTAGTGCTGAGCATTTGTGATCCACGGCGCATTCAATCTTGGATATTACGCTGTGCAGCGTGGATTCTGTTGATTTGCCTGTGGAGTACGCATGCTGTTGTCTGTGGAGTGGCTTCGCCTGGAGAGGTCCGTCGCGAATGTACCGGTCTCAGATTCTCTCTAGGGTTTTTAATAGGAAGGATGTGAGACTTATGGGTCGGTATGATTTGGGTTGTGTGTAGTCCGATTTGCCAGGCTTAGGTATGAAGATGACCTTCACTTCTCGCCATGCAAGGGGTATGTATCTGTACGCTATGCATGTCTGAAAGATATTTACGAGGCATGGAGCGATGTGCACCAACCCCCATTGTAGTAGGGCTGGGAAGATGCCATCCAACCCCGCGGACTTGTATGGCTTGAAGGTGTTGATAGCCCACTTTTATTTTTATTTTATTTATTAGGGACAAAAAACAGTTACACAGTAAAGCATTTACATAAAGTAGATACAAATACAGATGTAAAAATGTATAACCCACACTATTGTCCACGAAGTGACATCGGAGTAAGAGAACGAATGCATGCAATAGAAGAAAAGTTATATGGTAATTTATAAAAGTGAAACACTGAATTGAAAAGACAGATTGACAAGAGCAGCCGACCTATAGGTGACTTGCAAGAGATTGTGAAACCATTTTTTTAAATTTAGCTTTCGATAGTGCGAAAATATCAATTTCAGAAAATTGAGAGTTATATGTTTCAAACAGCCGGCGGAGAGGGGCCCGCACCCCAGCGTTCGTTCTACATTGCGCAGTATAGAATAGCTGTGGTGCACGCACCTCCCGGCGCACAACAGATCTAGGTACAATGTAACATAATTTACTCGACAGCTCAGTACAATTAAATTTGTTATTGCATATACCGTGCAGCATCACAACCATGATCAGTAGACGTCTAGAATCCAAGCTCAATACTTTATAGTGTGTTAGCAAATCTGCGTAGGGAATCCTTGTACGGAAGCACTTATAGTGCGTGGCACGAAGAAATTTTTTCTGAACCATTTCTATTGCTATCTTATATTTGTCATAATACGGGCACCAGACGGGTACCGCGTATTCCAACTGTGAACGGACTAGTGATTTATATAAGAAGAGAAAAGTAGAAGGCTTTTTAAAGTCATTACAAGACCGCATCACAAAACCATACATCTGGAAGGCCTTGTTAATTATGTTGTCTATATGGGTATCCAAATGTAATTTGCAATCAAGCAGCACGCCAAGATCACGCGTGCGATCGGTTTTTTTCAATTGAGTACCATTCAATGTGTACGGGAAGTCAATAGTATTTTTGTTTTTAGTAAAAGAAATGAAATGACATTTTGGAAGACTAAGATGAAGTTTGTTGACTAGACAGTATTGTGAAAGCCTGCATAAGTCCTCTTCAAGTAGCAAACAATCCTGAGTATTGGCACAAGCCTTATAGATTTTAATGTCATCGGCATACATTAAGAATTGAGAGTTGACTATGCAGGATTTTATATCATTTATGAATAGGACAAAAAGCAATGGGCCTAAGACCGAACCCTGGGGCACACCTGATTCGACGACCACACAATCTGACTCAAAACCATTGATGACAACCTTTTGGGTCCTATGAGATATATATGAGGCAAACCACCTGAGTAAATTGCCTCTTATGCCATTGAACGCGATTTTATCTAGAAGCAATTTATGGTCCACCCTGTCAAAAGCCTTCCGAAAATCCGTGTACACAGCATCAACCTGCGTGCGCATATCCATATTTTCAAACAAAAATTGTGTAAAAATGATTAAATTTGTAGTAGTGGATTTGGATTTAACGAAGCCATGTTGCTCTGGTAAAATAAGGTGATTTAATTGTGGGAATAATTGGCCATGTACCAAACTCTCAAAAAGCTTAGACAAGGTGGACAAGATGGAAATGGGTCGATAATTCTCAACGTTTCCTTTATCACCGCTCTTGTGAATGGGCGTAATGAAAGCCATCTTCCAGACACGGGGGAAAATTCCATCCCTGAGACACTTGTTAAATATAATGTGTAACGGGACACAGATGGTGTGAGCAGTGTTTTTAAAGAAAGAAGGTGGTAGGCCATCTGGGCCGGCGCCCTTGGTTAAGTCCAATGAGGTTAGCGCGTCAAGTATGACACTCTTCTCGAGGTAAATATGTGGTATGCATACAGAATTCTCGTAAAAGGTCTCTGGAGGTGTCCAGGTGGTAGAGTCAAAAGTTGTGGGCTCGTATACAGAATTGAAGAAACTAGAAAACAGTGAACATATTTCAGCAGGGCAGTTAGATGATACATTTTTGTACTGCATAAAAGCTGGGTACTACTTTAACCGGTCTTCTGTTATTAATTTGTAGGCATTGGACTAGTCCTGCTCTGTCGGAGTCCATTCTGGTGCAGCCTCCCAGGTCCTGTCCTCCAGGAGTTTGCAGTCCGGGAAGTGTGTTTCCAGGAGGACTCTGCTGGTTTCCTGATCCGTTGTTGTGTATGTGCCATCAGGTTTTTTCAGCGCTCCAAGGGTTCGGTCCTGGTCCGTTGATAGGATTTTCCTTACCCTTGCAGCTTCATTATTTTCCTCTATAGACTCACAGAATTTCCGCCACGCTGTTCTTCTGGCGGTTCTAATTTGTTTCTTATAGGTGTACTGGGTTTTTTTGTAAGTTTCCCAGTCTTCTGTGAGCCTACTATTTTTTGCTCTGTTGAAGTGCTTTCGTAGTGTTTGACGTAGCTTACCGAGCTCGGGATTCCACCACGGATTTCGCTTGCTGTTGGCTCGCGGTGTCCTTAATTTACAGCAGGCGTGGTAAGCTTCTATTATGTATTCTGAGAGCTTTGTTACGGTGTATTCCAGCTGTGCAATTGTTATTATATTTGTTTGTGACAAGTGCCTAGCTAGTAGGGCAGCTAGAAGGCGCTTGTAACCGGGCACATCGGTACGCCTCGGGTTACGCTTCGGTGCGGGCTTTCTCACGTTAGTGGTCAGTGTAAAGCGGATTCTTCTATGGTCTGAGCAAGAAGGTTCGCCCGACACATGCCAATTTGTGATAAGGCTCGCAGCGTTTTCTGAAGCGAGTGTTAAATCTATGATAGTTTGTCCTCGGACTGTAAACCCAAGTGGGTTCAGAGCCTCGGTTTATGATATTGAGGTTAGTTGAGAACAAATAAGTGGATAATACCTCTCCTCTGGGGTTTGTTGTCTCGCTGCCCCAAAGTGGGTGATGGGCATTCGAGTCAGTGCAGATGACCAGGTCTAGCCCAGCGTCCTCGCAGTGCTGCACTAGGTCGACAATCTCCTTCGGCGGGCAGTTTGTGTCTTCACCCGGCATGTACACCGAGGCCAGTATGATGTCTCCGGTGTCACCTACGGTCCCAAGCCTGATAGCCGTCAGGTCTCTGGAACAGAATTGGGTGAGTAGTGTGGTGGGGATATCTTTGGGTGCGTAGACGCAGGTTCTGGGTTTATCCGTGTTATGTGTGTTAAGTATTAATTTACCACCGATGTTGCTGAGGCCACATATTCTGTTATTCCTGATCCACGGCTCTTGGATCAGTGCGATGGTGTTGGGCTTAACCTCCAGCGCTCTGCGTAAGCTAGCCGTAGCAGTCTGGCTGTGCTGGAGGTTAGCTTGTATGATGTTGAGTGGCGTTGGCGATGATGAGTGGGGTGGGGTGTTAGTTGGTGTCCGATCCATCGGAACATCCTTCCCCTGCCTCATCCCTGTACGCTCTGTGTTGGTCTCCTGGTGGTGCCAGGAGCTGTATGGCCCAGTTAGGGGTGTGAGCGTAGATGGCCCGGCTTCCTGTTCGTCAGCCATCGCTGCCCGGGCCATATTCTCCTCCAGTTGGGCAATGTCGATGTTGTCGTTCTGTGAGTCTGTCGGTACTGTCTGTGTCTCACTCGTAGGGTCTGGCTTGACGTCGGAGGGCTGGGTGCGGGGCCAGAAGCGCACGTATATCGACCCCAAGAGGTACGATACCCGCCGCTCCCGAGCCAGGACCTTTTCCACGTCCTCCGGTGGCACAGCCAGGGTCAGGTAAGACCCATAGTTGTCACCACCGACAGTGGTTGCCCTATATAGTGACCACTGCGCCATGTTGTACCACTTGTTCTGACGGATCAGAGTTCTGTGGAGCCTCCGTATGTCTCCTGTATAACGGGGGACAAAGAGGGAGGCCTTAACACGGGTGGGCACATCCGACTGCTTCAGTACTGTCAGTCTGGTGTCAGAGTCTGGGAGATTTAGTCGGGGCACGTTTTTGATTAACCAGGTCAAGGCGTCGTCGTCCTCGCACCACACCTGTACTGTGCCGTCCGCTACCCGTGGGTATCCGCGGAAGGCAAGGAGTTCTGTGGTGGCGTCGTCGTCGTCGAACAGAAGCAGGTTTTCCAGTCCTGCCTTGACCTGTTCGGCCTCTTCTGGAGATAGGTCTCTCGAAGGGGGGGGAGCAACAAATTGCTACGGCGAGACGCGCAGGAATGTCCTTAGTAGCCCGCGCAGAGCTCTTGGCTTCTCCCTGGTCGGAGTGGATCCTCGCACGTTTTGCATCCCCCTGAAACGTACCCGGTGAGGCCGAGTCGTTTGGGCGCTCTCTCTTCGACGAGCCCGTACCGCTTGGTCCAGGCTGCGTCGCAGAGGCGCCCGTTAGGGTGGTAGGCTTTTTGTACGAGGATACGCCCCGTTTCACTCTGGTCTTTTTGTTTTTGGGTTTGTCCGTTGGCAAGGATCGGCTTGCGATCCCGGCTGGTTCCGCCTCATATGAGGGCTTTTCGCGCGGGGTTACCCCCTCGCGTACTTGCCCCTGGGCTAGTGGTTCCGCGTCCGGTCTCTTTTCGCGCTGGGTTGCCCCTTCGCGTACTTGCGGCCGGTCGCTTGGTCCCACGTTAGGCCGCTTTTCGCGCTGAGTTGCCTCTTCGCGTACTTGCGGCCTTCCCACTTTTTCGGCGTCCGATTGAGCTCCGCGCTGGCTCATGCCTTCGCGGATTTTGCGCTTTCGGTCGCCTACTTTCCTCCCCCGGCTAGCAGGCTTTCCGCGCTTGGGTAGCAGGCGTAGGCCTTCCGCCGGGCGAGTGGTAGAGCCGCCAGGTTCGCTCACCTTTCCAGACGCCGTCTGCGTATTCGTCAGGTTCGGGTTGGTGACGCTGTTCTTCACGATACTCTGTTGCCAGAGGTTCGTGGAGGGCGCACATCCTGTGTCGTGTGTTGGCGCGTGTGTCGCTGCCGGGATGGTGTTTGTGGGCGCGTTGGTCGCTGCCTGTGTCATGGGCGCTAAAGCAGCCGGCCGTGCTGAAGTGCACGGCGAACTAGTGATGCAAAATGTACCCCCCCCCCCCCCCCCAGAGTACGTTGGGGGCTGACCGCCGTGGCGGTGTGGGATTCCCCGGCTTTGCCGGGACCCACCTGGGTATGCTTTTCCTTATCTTGCATGTTCATAGTTAGAGGTGGTGGGCTTTTTTGGAATCGAGGTTGCCCTTCCTCTGGGACCGTAAGTAAGGAAGGAAAGGTGTTTGATGGAAAGGTGGGTTTTTTTTTTTTTTTGGGTAGGCCACCCTAGGTCTGGGATTTGACGTAGGGATTTAGAAAGGAGTGACGGGAAGTAATGATAAGGAGTGGGATGGGTTTGTGTGGATGTTTAGGAACATGGGATGAGGTGTGTGGGTTACCCTAAACCTGGGGTTTGGTGTTCGGGCACTTCTCTTGTCCGGGATCTCTTACGAGATGCTCCGGATGCGGGACCAGCCACGGGTGGCCAGTCCCGCAGCCGGAGTTGGGCTATCCGCAACCTGCCCACCCGCTCGGTTGCATGAGAAGAAGTGCCCGGCTGTCCGGGTCGCTCCACCACGGATGTACGTATACATACGCGTTGGCGCGGTCCGGCTGGCCCCGAGGCGGTGTATCATATTCGGGCAAATAAATGATATTGAATTTGACAACCCACTTAAATTGTTCGTATAATCAAATCACAACTGTCACTCTTTGAAAGTTTCATGATATGAATATAACAAGCCAAATTGACGTAGGGAGCCAATATTTTTTTTTTTTTGTTCTCTAAATGTATTTAGGTACACCAAGCACAAATACGAACGGCATAATTTTGGACAAATTTTTGTGCCAACTCAAACTATAATAAAATAATGAGGCATATCTAGAATCATTTTTTGCCTAACTATTTTTTGAGCCCGGTGTCAAGTCCAGCGAACAACAATGCAGCGAATACCGCGATTGTCTGACTGACATCTACAACCCAGTAACTAGGTAATACTACTTTACTTTAGTTTTTTATTTTCTGACGCTAAATAGGTATAATTACTTTGTTTGCTCCCTACACGCACCAAATATTTTGTTGTTACTAAGACATTTTAGAAATAGATACTCTTTCCAGACCGATTTTTCTGTCTACTATAGGAAAAGAGTGTTTTACGAACCCAGTTATTGTTGTACTGGTTTTATTTTATAACATTCTAGTTTCTAAGTGAACTCTGTATGCCATGTCATCATCATCATCTCAGCGTTTATCCCTGTTGCAACCGCGGCTTTCGCATTGGAGCCCGGAGTCCGCTTTCTTGCTTAATTTCCTCCATTTCGCGCGATCTTTAGCATCCTGTGGTGTGAGATTGTTGGCACGCATGTCATATCTTACAACGTCAAGCCAGCACCTCTTTGGTCTACCCCGCTTGTTCCGGCCCGGCGGAGGCGCCATGGCAAGACATTTATGACTCACGTAACGTTTTCGTAAGACGTAACCGTACCAACGTAGGCGACCCTCCTGCAGTTCTGCAACTTTGTATACCATGTATAAGAGACTTATAAATAAATTTTATTATTATTGTTACTTCTAGCAACCCGTAATAACTAATAGAGAGCCACGAATAACTGGTTGGATCAACAGAGTAATGTGTCTTTTGAGGCATAGAAAAATTTCGGTATGTATTTGGTCCCCTATCCACAGACCAATTACGGCAAGTGTAACTTAACCTGATCGTTTGATTTAAGCGGTTGGTAATATTTAGCAAGAAACCCTCTACGTGAATCACACGTAACACATGTGACTCAAAACGGTCTCCACAGCCTGGAGCACAGGCGTAGAGTAGCCAGCCTTTCCATGTTCTATAGGATGCATTTTGGTGAGTGTGCGAGGGAATTGCATGATTTAATTCCCCCATCTCCGGTCCATCAACCGACGCCCGTCGTACGGCGAGTTTCCACCCTTACGTTGTTAACACCACGCGTAGATCGAGGAACTGGAACAATTTGCCAGCGGCTGTGTTTCCGTCGTACAATTTGAGTGTCTGCAAGGCTAGAGTGAATAGGCTCTTAATAAAGTAGCGCGCTTTACCATCAACAATTGCATCACTGCTTACCATCAGGCGGAATTGCAGTCTAATACTGATTATAATTTATATAAAAAAGCATGTAAGTGGTACAACTTATGATTGTAACGCCACTGTAAAAAGATGAAGCATTTCCGAAGTTCAAATCTGTCGAAACTAATAAATCTAACAACTGGCCAAATTCGAATTAGACTCGCGAAAGGAGGGAACAGAGAACAGTAGTTTTAAAATTATTACAAATATTTTTAATATGTGAAATTACTAAATTTTCTTGCACAGATGCTACGAATGGCTTTACTGCTACTGATTTTGTGACACAAGTCGTTATTTTCTCCACCACTCGGCAAATGTCTTTTTAAATAGCTTTTTTTTTATAGTTTTTGTTTGGTTTGTTGTCATCTGCCCATCCACATATACTAATGGACATGCCTTAGAGATGAGAATTGTGGTACTCCGAAAGAAAGAGAGGAAACGAAGTTTCATCTATCTTTATCTCTCTCAAAATCATCGATCATCTATGAGGAAAGAGATAGTGCTCACTCTTTTCAAACCAAAAAATTACTGTAGATTATACGAGTACGGCATGTCCATTAGTATGTTGTCTATGTATCATTCTGCCTGTGTCGCGGGTGCATCATGGATGACAGACGGATCTAATGTCAATTGTCAAATAAAGTGAGTTGTCTATGACCCTGGCTTTGACGTCAAGCCAAGTAAGTTTCTAAGTTTTCGTGTTTGAGAACCAGACTTTTGACTTTATTATACCTTTTTTATTATGATTATTATTTACTTGTATTGTGCGTTTTGTTTGTGCTGAATAAACAATATCTTTCTTTCTTTCTAAATTATTGTAAAAAAAATTTGCGTCATACCAAACTTCAACATTTTGAGTACACGGGAAGTACTCAGTAGGTTTTGATTCTCGTGCGAGTGTCGACAATTTGTGGCATAAACGGCTGTACTTTTTGATTGCATTGGCATAGAAGTTTGAATTTTTCACAGCTGTCAGTGACTGACCTGAGTAATTGATACAAATTCTAGCCTTATACCTCCAAGAATTCCTGAAAATAAGGGGTTCGTGACAGACAGGTAGACAGATAGATTCCCTAAAAATCACTATCCAATTTGTTCTCTTCACAAAACCACACTTCCTCAAAATTCTCACTTCAATGAAATTTTCTCCTCTCCGTATTTCGGGTTACTTGAATTGGAAGCAATTAAACTGAAGGTGGGTAGGCTCTGTCAACGGCCAGTCAGTCGAATGCATTGAGAGGGTTCTTAGAACAACCCATAAATAAATCGGTTTGACTGGCATCTGCCCCAATAATTAAGCGTAGTTATTTGAAGGTGGGAAGTAGTGAAGGAGACGTGTGGAGGTTTGAATGAGTCGTGGTTAATAGAGACTCAATAAATGTATTTGTGTGAGGTTAATGAGCCTCACCGTAAGTCGCATCCTTAAGATTGCGTATAAGGTAAACACGGTACGTACCTATAGTAATATCTACCGATCAATTCTATAAAAATCTCACCGTAAATAGGTAGATGAAAGGAACTTAGAATAAGCTGTCAATAGTGAAAATCCAAGTACTGACAACTTATGCCAAGGCATTAGTTGAAATAAAAGCACACTCCACGTTCACTTTATCTTAGTTTTAAAGGTGAGATGTTAACAGAATCGTACTGCAGTTTTACCGATATAACTACTAGTAATCTGTCTACCTACATATATACCTACAAATAATAAAGCTGAAAAGTTTCTTTGTTGCTTTCGTGTATTACTTGGTGGTTGGCCATATTATCGGCCGCCGGCAGAAGTTACCACCCACAAGACAAAGTCTTGCCGCCAAGCAATTCGTCGTGTCCCAAAATGATGTCTGGTGAAAGGGTCCACCTTTATAGCAGAACTTTTTACGTCATAATTTTATTTTGCATAGCAACGGATAGCATAAATCTCTTTTCGCAGAAAATCGTTTGGCATACACTCATATAGGTACTATAAACCTAAACCCATAATTTAGAATCATCTTTAGGCATAAATTTCATATCCATAATAATCTATAAGTATACCCATCATATCGTAGAAAGTTTACAACCAGAATCATCTTTTGTACCAAGTATGCAGCAAGAATGCAACATGCAGCAATCATGCAACAAGCATGCAGCAAGCATGCAACATGCAGCAGGCATGGCTTCTGTCACGGCTCCGGCGCTATGGGGCTCTGGCGGTCCCACGCGAGATAATCGTCGCAAGATGGTTTTACGCCCACCACCGCAGCGTTGACTTGCTGACCGGCTTGCCGGTCAGCCACAGCCGCGGCGGTGTGCGTTAAAATCGCCTGCTCCTCAGCTCGCGGGCCGCCTGGTCCCTCTGCGCCTTCGCGGATTTAGATTACACTCTAGGGGTAGGGCAGACAAGACTACGTGAAGTCGGTTTTGCAGCGATTTATTTTTGTCACTAACTTTTGTAGCACATTCTAGTGATTTTTTAAACCTTTTTTTTTTCAACATGAATAATAAAATTATTTCTATTGAAATTCTGTGATCTTCGTAGTATGCTAAGTCAAAATATGCCAAATAATCGGCGCTCTAAATAAACGTTATGCTAAACGAATTTATGCAAAATTGTAACTCTGACAAAGGTAATTATGCCCAATACAATTCTGCCATTTCTAAAGTATTCCATTTTAAATTTGGACATAAAAACATTAGGCCAGAGAACAATTATATTAAATATTTTTTATACCTTAACAGTGTTCGCTTGAAAAAGTTTATGCCAAGTGAGTTATGCCAAATAGGTTTCGGAGCAACAAGTTTCTGCTAGATAGAGGGCATCCCTGGTGAAACCGTACGAAGAACGGATCTGAAGAGTTGTGTTGCAACGTGTGCCGGGTACGATGCGCCAAGTATTGTTGTGTTGAGAGTTTGATCGTGGAGGGTCTCCAGATCAATCTTCCTCTGGCGCAGCATCATTGGGGTTGTTAACATTGCATCACCTCGCTCGATTGCCGTCTTCCTTCCTATTCACTCAGCTACTAAACTAGCGCGCTTTAACATTAACAATTACATCACTGCTTACCATCAGGTGGGATTGCGGTCAAGTGCAAACTTATAATTATGTATTAAAAAAAAAACTTTCGAGTTACAGATCTAGGATTCGAAGCCTAATAGATGCTTTCTTAGTGTTCAATTTTTAACCACTGCTCTCGATGAATAAAAACTTCGTGGGGAAATCAACATGTCCTAGAACCAAAAACAAGTTCAATAATCTGTGACAACTATCAACCCGTATTGAACCCGCATTGTACATCATTATGTACAATGCGGGTTCAATACGGATTGGTAGATGTTGCTCCCCTTCACAGAGAAGTGGCCTGTATTCCAGGAGTAGGAAAATTATAGCCAGATTATGGTAAGTCGTCCTCCGTGGCGCAGCGTTCATCACGCCTGCCTGCGACGTGGAGGCCCCGGGTTTGACCCCGGCCGGTCGTGATGGAAAAACGGATCTTTTCCTGGTTGGCCTGGGTCTTGGATGTTTATCTATGTATGTATCTATTACAAATATAGTATCGTTGAGTTAGTATGCCATAACACCAGTCTCGTACTTACTTTGGGGCTAGCTCAGTCGCTGTGATTTGTCTGTATAAATAAAAAAAAAATATGCTTAATCATTGAAACTATCAGTTATATTTTACAAAAAGAAGAGCTGGGCTACCAAATGCCACAAGTCTAAAGGATTGTTTAACATTACCCTAGAACCCTTAGGAGCTGATAATTTTTGAGGTTTCTAACACATGTCGCAAAATAAACCTTTTTTTTGAGCTTACATTGCAAACGCTGGCTGAACCCTATAAGATAGATGAAAATGATGTACTACAATATTGTAGACCTTAAAAATGCCTACAAATGGTCTACATTATATGACATTATATATCTACCTACTATAGTTTCTTCATTATGACTACTTTTTTATGTTTGAAAAGGTAATTAAAATGCCAATTGAAATCTGAGCCCACTATTTGCTCCTTATCCAAATAAATTACGTCATATCAAAGGTAATTTTAGTTGCATCAGATATCTTCTTGAATTATTGGAATTGGTTGTTTCAGTCAAGAGCATGGCATATTTTCAATAATTTCATTGTTGTTAAATTTTCTTGTGTTCATCACTATACATAGTATTGTATAAAGTCATGTGTTTTTTTTTTAATGAACAGACAGCTGTGCTGCTGGGGAGTTTCTTCCGCCACTTCTTCTTCCCAGCGAAAGCACTAGGAAGTGTCGATGGGTGGGCGTTTTGGGGGACTGTCTTATTTAATATTGACGTTCAAAAGTGCTTATTCTCAGCCTAATTTGAATAAATGACTTTTGATTTTGATTTGAAGATATCAAGATTTATTCAAAACTAAACACCAGAAAAAATCCGCGTGCCGCTCACGCCCCTGCCGGTGCCTGCTACTTGAGTGTTTCTCTGCCTTAAACGCTGAGTGAGTGGACTGAAGCGAGGGACCATTATTTCGAACAAACTTGCTACCCCGGTAGGCTTTCATTCGATGAAGTTCGATGTATCTTGCAGAATCAAATATTGGCTTATGGGCAGCACAGTAGACATTATTTTTATTGAAAGGCCACCGTTTCTTAACGAAAACTTAGGTACACGTGCGAAGCCGGGGCGGGTTGCTATTAGTTTATAAGTTAAGTAATTATATTAAATAAAGCGATACGTAAATGTAGCAAAAAAGCGCTTGTATTTCTGCAACCGCTGACCCTGACAGAAATAATATTAAGAATATGAAGAATGAAAATACATAATATATAACGCATTTTTTAAAAGAAAAGTTTTTGTAAAAACCGCTACGAAAACTCCAAATTAATGAACAGATAATAAGAACAAACTGTACAAAGTTGTCCAACTGTAATTACGCTGCCATAGCCTGAAACCTTTCAGTGACTAGATTCCAAGAAATATGTAAAACAATGTTCTCTGTTGTCTACTCAAATCGTTTACATTTGCAAAAGACCAACATAATATATAATATACGTTAGTGTGCAGAGCGTTAATTTGTTTATTTAGTGTTTCTTGTTTTTGCCAGACAGGATATTTAAAAATGGAAACGAATCGTACAATACAGGATTTTCATTAAAAAAAACTGTTTATTTCAAACCTATTGTTCAAATTCATCATCATCATCATCATCTCAGCGTATAATGCCGGTCGCATCCGCGGCTTTCGCGTTGGAGCCCGGGGAATTTATCAAATTCATATTAATTAAAGCCGTACGGAGGACGGGTCTGAGCAGTTGTGTTGCGATGTGTGCCGGGTGCGATGAGCCAAGTGTTGTTGTGTCGGGAGTTTGGTCGTGGAGAGTCTCCACATCAATCTCCCTCTGGCGCAGCATCGTTGGTCGTGTTGTTGGGTTTAACATTGTACCACCTCGCTCAACTGCCGTCTTCCTTCTTATTCACTAAGTTTTTTAAATGAATGGGTTTAATAAACTAGTGCGCTTTACCATCAACGATTGCATCCCTGCTTAACATCAGGCGGGATTGCAGTCAAGCGCTAGTTTATAATTATTAAAAAAAAAAGTAATAATAATAATTGGTATTGCATAATGTTGTAGAAGTGTTCAAAAGTTAAAGTACAATTATGGACCCTGTAGGGCAAAGCAAAAAGCAAATGAGGGCGCAGCAATCGATGATAATAATGACTGTAGCCTACATTAATTAAATCGAACATCGATTTAATATGATTTTATGTTGCCGTTGGCGCCGCGACACCCTCGTTCATACACTAAATTTAACTTCAGTATATTTTTTCTTTCTATGTTCTTATGAAAAGACAACGATTAAATGTTATTTTAGTCATGTCAAATTAAGATATTTCATAGACAGGTTCCACGTACTGGAAGACGCAGCGTAGGGACGCCCCGAACAAGGTGGACCGATGACCTGGTGAAGGTCGCGGGAAGCCGATGGATACGGGCAGTACAAGATCGGTCATCGTGGAAAGCCTTGGGGGAGGGCTTTGTTCAGCAGTGGATATCTATAGGCTAAAGAAGATAGGCAGGTTAGACGTGATTAAAAGATGTCACGTATGTACAGTATGTTAAGAAAACCCTGTCCAACCCATAAGGATAATAAAGGTTAGGTAAACACATGACCGAATATAATATAAAATTTTACGTAATCATCATAGTACCAATACAAATGAATTTTGAAATAATCTTTTTTCCCGCGAATTAATTCCAACTTCCCCGATATTTGATAATTTTTAAAAAGTGACAACACCGGTATTATTATGAGCGAATAGCGATGCAACCACGTGCCGCGTGCCCTGCCGCCCGCCGCCTCCACCGCCTCCGCCGCCGCGCACGTAAGGGAGCATAACGCACGTTTATTAAGTTACCTCTTTTTGCGAAATAATATTTATTTTTTTAGAGGGATTTTTTTTTAAGTTTAGCCCGGTTTTGTATGCATTAGTTGAATCAGTTATCGATACCTAACAACACCTTCACGGGTCGGACAGGGTTTTCTTAACATACTGTATACTATGCATCAAAATTTTCCTTTCTGAGAGAAATAAAGTGTATCCATCCTTTTGTTAATGAAATGTAAAGAATAATTTTAACTTAAATTTAGTTTAGGGATACGAGCCAATGGCGCTGATACTCTTGTTCACAAACTAAACAAATTTTAAGTTAAGTTCATCTTTTTCTTTCTATTTCATTAAGAAAAGGACAGAAGTTAATATTTTAGTTCAACCCTGTCAAATTAGATATTCCATAGACAGTTTAGACGCGATTATAAACATGGTGACAAAAAATATGTAAATTTACGTCAGGCACGGACTGAACTTGACAGGTCTAAACTAACATTTTATCTTCTGTCCTTTTTCTAATGAAATAGAAAGAAACAGATGCACTGAACTTAAATTTAGTTAATTTGTGAAAAAGTTAATCGGGCCAACATCGTTTATTGGCCTTAAATTTAGTTAATTTGTGAAAAGTTAATCGGGCCAACATCGTTTAATTGCCGTAAATTTAGTTAATTTGTGAAAAGTTAATCGGGCCAACATCGTCTATTTGCCTTATAATTTAACATTTACACCACACACACACAGTATAACAGCCATGTTTCATTGCTGGGACACACCTCTTCTTTTTAGGGTTCCGTAGCTAAATGGCAAAAAAACGGAACCCATGTAGATTCGTCATGTCTGTCTGTCCGTCCGTATGTCACAGCCATTTTTTTGCGAAACTATAAGAGCTATACTGTTGAAACTTGGTAGGTAGATGCATTCTATGAACCGCATTAAGATTTTGATGCAAAAAAAAATAATAAATATTGGGGGCTCCCCATACTTAGAACTAAAACCCAATTTTTTTTTCATCAAACAAATACGTCTGGGGTATCCATGGATAGGTCTTCAAACATGATATTGAGGTTTCTAAAATATTTTTTTTCTAAACCGAATGTAAAAGTTTGCGTGACATATGCTTCCAAAGTGGAAAAACGTTGGTCCCTTCTAACTTCTAAAATAAGAAAATGAAATATCTAAAAAAACATATGATGTACATTACTATAAAAGCTACCAACGAAAATTGTTTTGAACGAGATCTAGTCCGCAGTTTTTTTTAATACCTTTGTAAATCGCTTATTACCGCGTAATCTTTCATACAAATACCTTAAATCCTTTAATTTCATAAATCAATGGTACGGAACCCTTTGTGCGTGAGTCCGACAAGCACTTGGCCGGTTTTTCGAGATATCGTGACACGGGTAGTTCGATCTAAATCTTACATGTTTTCAATTCTAAAATTAAGTGGCGATGGGGCAGTAAGGTTCTGGAGTAGCTGCTACGTACCGAACGACGCGGCGTAGGAAGGCCCCCAACAAAATGGACCGATCACCTGGTGAAGATCACGGGAAGCCGATGGATGGTGGAGGCTGGACTCTGGGACGAGTTTTTCCCTCACCGTTTAGACCGTGATGACGAAATCCTTTACACAAACTAAAGTGCCTGTCTGGGTTCAAACCCACGGACTACAACTCGTAAGTCTCGACTTATGAGTGTGGTGGCCACCAGTGCTCTACTTAGATTTTTTTTTTTTTTTATAATTATAAACTAGCGCTTGACCGCAATCCCGCCTGATGGTAAGCAGTGATGCGATCGTTGATGGTAAAGCGTGCTAGTTTATTAAGAGCCTATTCACTCAGAAAAACCGAGCGAATACGAAGGAAGATGGCAGTTGAGCGAGGTGATGCAATGTTAAACCCAACAACACGACCAACGATGCTGCGCCAAAGGGAGATTGATGTGAAGACCCTCCACGACCAAACTCCCAACACAACAACATTAGGCGCATCGTACTCGGCACACATCGCAACACAACTGCTCAGACCCGTCCTCCGTACGGCTTCACCAGACATCATGCCGGAACACGACAAATCGCTTGGCGGCAAGACTTTGTCTGGTGGGTGGTAACTTCTGCCGGCGGCTGATGTTATGGCCTACCACCGAGAAAGATGAATTAGATGAATAAAAGTTAATGAAAACGTATAAAATATGGACTTTATTCTCTATTGAATTTACCAAAATTTCCCAATATCATCGGCACAACGAAAGAACTTCGTTAAAAAAATCCGTTTTAATCCAAACCCTTCAGTGTCTATTGATCCTGACTTGAATATTCAGCGTACACCCAGACCAATATTTTTTACACTCCAATTCGCATCCACCTTTCTTTTTCGTGACTAAACTTCTAAGGTCCCTTGAATATTACGTCTACGCAGAAAGATGTTTTTCAACCACGAAGCTTTGAATTTCTTATCCTCTTTAGGTTAATGAAACTAATAATGGAGGGAGTTTGATGGCAAGACGCTTGTGAAAGTCGTGCATATCATAGTTCGTTCTAGGCAAATGTGCAGATTATGGTTTGTACTGATAGATATTAAGTTTAGAGACGAATTTATAAAATATTGGAAAGCCTTTTTTATTTTGGCTTAGTCAGGGGTATATTCTTATTAGAATGAAGACGGTCTAATTTTAAGGCATTAGAGATTATTCTTGTATAATAATCATAACCTAGATAATAATGTCATCATTAAATCTAATAACAGTGGTGTGGTCACCGCAAAGGAGACCGGTTTTAGGTTTCCAATTCCCCATATGCTAGATTTTTTAGGGTGGTGAATAATTGAAGCGATCAAATTGATCTGTACTTTGACTCTTTTAGCAAACTGAAATTCATAATTTACAACTATCTTCCGGATTCAAATTAGCACTCATTTTCTGGCAATAAATGAAACATGTCTTTTCAAATAACTTAGTTTTAATTTTAAATTCAATTCTTATACAACTCCGTTCTTTTCCAATAACTAAGTTTTAATTTTAAATTAAATTCTTGTACAACTCCATTCTTCACCTATAAGTGATTGTTAAACTATTCTGTCGCCTTTTAAAATAACTTTTTAACTTATGTATAAATGTAAGCCATTGTTGGTGGACCAAAGTAAATAAAAATTAAAATACTATTGCTGTGCGGGCGGCGAGCATAGGTGGTCTGAGAGCAGTGTTGGTCTACTGATAACGACCCCGACTTACGAGTTAGGATATGGAGTGAAAGAGTACATCGTGAGGTAATCGCCATGTCCTAGGACCAGAAGTTTGAAGATAAGTAATAAATAATAATAAAATTTATTTAGACACATTTTGATGACACGTTAACAAAAGAAAGTAAAACATAAAATAAATATTAATATATTATAATATTAATAGGAATCAAGTATTATTTTTATTAAGTATTATTATGCAATGAAGTAGCTTAAGACCCCCACTAGGATACCCTGAGTCTATCTATAGATCTAGTTATTTCGGCGTTCGATAAGTGCGTGATGTTAATTGACATCTACCAACCCGCACTGTATCTGTGTGGTAGATTATAAAGCCCCCTAATTCTCGAAGTGTGGAGGCCTAGGTTCCAGCAGCGGGAAATTTTTAAGCTAATTATGATTGATGATGTGAGAATATACCACATTGCTGCTGAACAGCGTCGTGGATGATCGGCCGTCGAATGTATGTTTTTTTTTTTAATAATTATAAACTAGCGCTTGACCGCAATCCCGGCTGATGGTAAGCAGTGATGCGATCGTTGATGGTAAAGCGCGCTAGTTTATTAAGACCCTATTCACTCAAAAAAACTGAGCGAATAGGAAGGAAGACGGCAGTTGAGCGAAGTGATGCAATGTTAAACCCAACAACACGACCAACGATGCTGCGCCAAAGGGAGATTGATCTGAAGACTCTAAAAACTCCCAACACAATAACATTAGGCGCATCGTACCCGGTACACATTGCAACACAACTGAGACCCGTCCTCCTTACGGCTTCACCAGACATCATGCCGGAACACGACAAATCGCTTGGCGGCAAGGCTTTATCTGGTAACTTCTGCCGGCGGCCGATGTTATGGCCTACCACCGAGAAAATATGTATTATTAAAGTATGTATTTTAGTGTACAATAAAGTATGTCTAAATAAAGAAAAACCTAGTGAAGAAAGATTTTTCTGCGGATAGAGTCATAACCCAAAACAGGAAGCAATATTTTAAAAGATTTTTGCCTTATCTTGGGATATTCCCCTGCCGGTTGAAGGAGAATTTCGAAGTTGGTAACGGTGTTACCTCGTTTGTATGATAACCCTATTCCATGTCTGCTCATACCTTGTTATAATAATAACATGAGAGAAGGTTATAATACTAAACTTATGGTTTCCTAGAAGAGCGGAAGCCTTCATATTGTTTTCAGGGCTGGTATAAAAATTCTAACAATATTTGGTACCTTGTATTTGATAACCGTTGTGGTGCCGTCAAACCGAGGTGGCAAAGATGCCTCTCTATCAATCAATCAATCAATCAATCAAAAGTCATTTATTCAAATTAGGCTGAGAATCAGCACTTTTTGAACGTCAATATTATATAAGACAGTCCCCCAAAACGCCCACCCATCGACACTTCCTAGTGCTTTCGCTGGGAAGAAGAAGTGGCGGAACAAACTCCCCAGCAGCACAGCTGTCTGTTCATTTAAAAAAAAAAAACACATGTCTTTATACAATACTATGTATAGTGATGAACACGATAAAATACAACAACAATGAAATTAATTACCATATGCCAGCTACCACGCCAAAATACCAGCAAAGCAAAACAATATATTTATATTTAAATGAAAATGTAATTAACTAAAACTTGTTACTTAACTAAGAAGCCCCAGGCATAAAGGGCGTGACAGCTTACATATTTATGTAATGTAAAAAAGTAAATTATATGAACTCATATAACCTATCAATAAGCTAATTCCTGAGAAAGAACACAAACATTGTCCTGAGTTAATCAGAGCGACCAGCTATTCTTATCATTTAAATAATCATTCACGGAATAATATGCCTTTGAACAAAGCTTGAATTTAATTTGTGCTTTAAATGCATTGTAGGGCAAGTCTAGCAAAGCAGAGGGTATCTTGTTATAAAAAGCTATACCAAGCCCAACAAAAGAGTTATGAACCTTTTGAAGTCGGTGAAAAGGGGCTCGCAGTTTGTCCTTATTTCTGGTGTTAATATTATGAATATCACAGTTTTTGGTGTACACGTGAATATTTTGCCTAACATATAAGATGTTGGCTAAGATGAACAAATGAACTATGATCCTTTTTTATCATACCGATAGCCTTCTGCGCCTCGGAAATCACGTTATGCTGTTGGTTCCAACTGTCATTATTTTGCAGATTTTTGACAGTCGTTCCGGGTCATCAGAAGTCTGAAAGTGTGATCACCAGTATTGTCAAGAGGAATCGTATTGCGCAGTAACTGAGTTGTTGCAGTCATATAGACAGTCGCTCTATGTGGCAGTCGTCATCATTATCAACCTTTTTAACCGACTTCAAAAAGGAGGAGGTTACTCAGTTGGGTTGTATCCTAAAAAGTAATTTAATGTCCATCAGATAGATTTATGTAAAATATTGAACACGTATTTTATATTTTTTCTTTAATTGAAATACTTAAGAAGAGATATTGATTTAAAATGTCGTATGACGTCACGCCGTGCTACAAAATATACCACGGCGTGACGTAATTAGCCCCCACTCCGTAACTTTAATACGCTATATCTGAGTAGTTTTTGGTAATTTCGACAAAATAAAAAATACGGGTCTTAATTTTTTTATTATCTATAAGACGGGCTAATTTTTTTTTTATTGTAATACCTTGGATACAACCCTATTCGACCGTATATCCTATGCTTTTTTTATGTTGTTCGCGGATGACTTCGTCGTTTATGAACCGATTTTGATCATTATTTTTTTGTTGGAAAGAGCACATTCCCAAGGTGGTCCCATTGTGAGGAAATCAGGGTTTGATGGTAGAAGACCAGAGAAATCAAGGAGAACTTTAAAAAATTGTAGGAAAGGCTAGTGCAATTGTAAGTTTTTTCATTAGGTATTTCAAAAGAATACAATCTAATAAGGGTATGGAGTAGATCTGATAATGGAGCCGAGAGACAGGCGAGGGAGCTCCTCAACGATTAACAGCAGCTACCTTGTGTTTGTGCTTGAATAATTTGAATTAAAGGGCTGATGATGAAGACAAAGGTCAGTTCTGGGAACTTCTCAAGGATTTAAAAGCTACCTTGTGTTTGGACTCAATTCATTTATATTAATGAGAACTTTGCATCCATATGGGTTGTAATGAATGTCTGCCGTAGATCTAACGATGGAGCTGAGGGACAGTCGAGGGAACTCCTCAACGATTCACGGCAGCTATGTTATGTTCGTGTTTGATTAATTTGTATCGATAACAACCCTATATTACACAGAACAGCAACAACAGTACTTTATAGTATTTGTTGGAAGTCGGTTGTTTTTTTTTTTTTTTTGTAAAAAAAGTTTTTATTATCGTCCCACTGCTGGGCATAGGTCTCCTCTCATACGGAGACGGATTAAGCCTAATCAACACGCTTGCTCAATGCGGGTTGGCGATTTCAGACTTAAAGTCCAGGTTTTCTCAAAATGTTTTCCTTCATCTTCAGTCATTGGTATCCAAGTGTTACAGAATTTTAAGTTTCTCTCAAATACGTAATTATCATTTAAAAATCAAATGGTATCACCGCAGGAGACGTCTCGAACTTCGAGAAATAGCAGCGGTGTCCTAACCACCGTAGGCGCGGGCTTGCAGGCGGCAAGCAATAGGTAGCTCGTTGGCCGGTAAGGACGAGGCCCGAGTCAATAGCGCATTGTGTTCTACGCGCGCCTTACAGATTTATCAGCACACTGTGATGGTATTCACTAGGACCGATGCCTGCCAGGGCCGCAATCGCCTAAAAGAAATACCGTCGACTCTGGAATAGGCAATTGGAGGAACACGGGTGGCTTCAGTTACTAAAAATCATTTTCGACTCCGCCCCGAAGGGGAAAATTTATTTGATGACCCAAAAAATAAAGATAATAAGGTATATCAGAAAATGCCATAGCCTGTATTCAGGTGGTGAACTAGTTTGTATTGCAACTAATGTTGTTACTGTAATATCAAGTTTAGTTTGTCTATAAAGTCATGAAATTAAAGTTTGAGGAACTAACATTACTCAAAAGTACAGCTCAAAAGCAAAGCTCTCATCGATTTGTTTTGTGACGTATTATTTATTGAAATTTTTATTAATTTTCAATTCTATTTAGACAAAACATCGAAGGTATGTGTAAAATATGAGAAAAATAAATCGGAGTGGAGCTCGAGAAATTATTTTTAAAGTGTATGATCAATGTTTGTTAGATATTTATGTTCGTACAGTTGCTAAGATAGGTATGTAATCATGTTACTGTTTGTTTTTATCTACGAGAAGTTTCAAATTTACTAAGTAAACGAGTATAAGACTAAAATAAGGATTGTTTACATTGCGCAAGGTTAGATTGCAAATATAAGTAGACCATATAGTAGTGTGACACTAGTCACACTACTATATGGTCTAGAAGATAGCACTATTTTTTTATTTTCGATCATGCGCAAAACACCTTAAATGCTAGAAAATATAAATAATAATAATAAGAAGTCACACCAGGCAAATATAATATAACAGCATGAATACAAATTGTTATTTATTAATATAAGTCTGAAATCGCCAACCTGTCTTGAACAAGCATGGTGACCAATGCTGGTGATTTCTCAGTTGAGAAGAAGCCTTTGCCCAGCAGTAAGAAATGCTCAACTTTTATCACTAGTAGTAATTGTATCAGCTTATAAATAGTATACAAAAAGCATAGACAACAATTTGTCTATGCTTTCTGTATACTTATTTAATAAGATACGGACTTTACAACTCTGTATATAGGTTATACGCAGTTAAAAAAGATATCTTGTCATTTTCATTAAAACCGAATTTGTTTCTAGTACAAAATAATGTGCTAATATCAAAATGAATTCAGTCACACTAACGTGGTTGCTATATGCACGACCGCAATGCCCTCATTTTTTTCATGGCTTTATAGACACACTGTATATTCTATTTACATGACATTTGAACCAAACTCAATAATTTATTATTTAATTTAATAAAACATCACCCACAAAAACGACAAAATATTTTTTTTCAATAAAAGTATATTATTTTCAGTTGGTTTTAACTTTTATCTGCTCTCACAATGGTGAAGTATTATACAAAAATACATGAATTTGTCAGCTCCAGCCATTTTTCCCGTGATTGATAACTTTTTGTTTGTTTCAGATTTAAAGCCAACATCATTTTTGTTCGCGAAACTATTCTACATAAAATTTATTACGCTTCCAATAATTCATCAAAATATAATGTTTTTATTCTGAAAATAAAAAAGTATTATTACTGTTTCATTTTCCTTCTAATGACTAACATTTACTTAATTGAAATGTTTTGAAAATAAATAAGAAATCTTTTTCATTCGCGACAATATTTATTTCGCCATGTTATTTGATCAAGCACAGTATAAACAATTCCGACGAAATCATGCTGCAGAAATAAGATAATTTCTACATTAAACTCTTAGTACCTACTTAAATACAATTTATATTATACCTATGATAGCGAATATGATACCAAATATAGAAAATCCTACAAAAAATACCCACACCAAAATACATTGAACATTTTCCTATCATCGGCAAATCCGTAAGGAACCTATTTTCACTTTAATCTCATATTATGAAAGCACAGCATCCTCTATCTATTGGGTAGCAAACAAAGCTCACCATATCTTTTGATAACCGCCAGTAATCTCGACCAAAACCGGCGCAAGTCAACGAATTCTCAAGATACGTGAAGATCTCATTTGAGAGGGTGATTCAATTTTAATAAGCCTCTCTAAGCGGCAACTTACATTATCAAGTCTCGTTGCGACGTTTTACGCCAGTGCTCATTGTGCCAGCGATTCTCTTCAAAAGAATACTTATTATGAGAGAAAATGACGCGGAGAAAAATATTCCGGGGATTTTTTCGTCCATTGTCCTTTTGTCAACGCACTGTCGGGTCTACTGCCTCTAAGATGCAGACTAGCTGTTTTGTCTATTCTTATTGCTAAATTTTTAGCATTACTTTTGTCTCCAACTGACTTTTCATTTGATGAATGCTTTTCATTATGGATGATAGACTTTTGTTCTTGTGATTTCGCTTTGTTTAAGAGTAGGCTCTGACTTTGAATTTTATTTTAAGTTAGTAATAGTCATCAAATCTACTGCTGAACATAGGCCTCACACTAGCTACGACATAACATCCTGTTCTCAGCATCCAATTAGTCCCAACCATCGTCTGTAGGTCGTCGGCCCTTCTGTTATAATAATTATATTGCCTGTTTTTTTTTTTTACTACGATAAACATACCGTCAACGCAACAAATACTAAATGAATGAACTCGATATCAAGTATTTAATATAATTTGTCAAACAATCCGACCCATTAAACAACAACCACATCTTTACAAACACAACCCAACATTACCATATTATGCATTTATTTTATACCTCATAAAATTGCCGTTAAATTGTGCTCTAGTAAATATATGCACACCTTTAGTCGTCTCATGGCTTTCCATCCGACATATGAATATATTTGAATAATTCACGTAGGCCCATCTCGAAACGCTTTTGTTGCCTCCTTCCTTAACGAGCGAATGGATAATAGAGACCGGTAGCGTTATTTTCTAAGGAATTAAGTATTTTACTGACTAATATTCTCTCGAAAAGGAGCTCAATTTTGCAAGGGCCGAAAGAGCTGACTTTTAAATTATGCTCTATTGGTTACCTTTGGCATTATCAATCACGTTTTAGAAAAATCCTTTCACATTACGGTCTAAAATGTAACTAAAATATGCTATCCATAACAGTTTTATATTATAATGTCCAGTATTAACACCAATAATTATTACTTTTTATCGCCATGTGAGATTTTAATATATGTAAACTGGAAATACATATTAAACAGTGTATAACACGGAATTAAGTCCAGTCCGATCTTCTCATTTTGCATTCTAGACAGAATGTTGGCAAAGTTTTCATAATCCGAGAATATAATTCACAATCTTTATTCCTATTGTGAATAACCCAAATAGAGCTCGCGAACCCATTTGTAAGGCGTAAATGAATCTTCCAATTGTCGCCATTTGCTGGTGCCGAGTATAATCTCATTCTGTGTCGACTCGTTAAGTGCAATTGCACTACGCCAAATTGCATCCTGAAGTTGCTGGGTTTTCTTTGAACAAAAGAATTGTTGTCGCTTTCTTTTTAGGGTTAAGTATTACGACGCTCGCACAATAGGGTTTCGCTATGTTTTGCTACAATTAGATTGCTATCGTTGTTAGTGGGATTGAATTCTTGCTATGTAATATACGTACTAACTATCTACTGAAGTTATATTGAAGTCGGTAGATATACAGTATGTTAAGAAAACCCTGTCCGATCCATAAGGATAATAAACGTTAGGTAAACACATGACCAAATATAATATAAAATTTTACGTAATCATCATAGTACCAATACAAATGAATTTTGAAATAATCTTTTTTTCCCGCGAATTTATTCCAACTTCCCCGAAATTTGGTAATTTTTAAAAAAGTGACAACACCAGTATTATTATGAGCGAATAGCGATGCGACCACGTGCCGCGTGCCCTGCCGCTTGCCGCCCGCGGAAGGGTGCTTTAACGCACATTTATTAAGTTACCTCTTTTTGCGAAATAATATTAATTTTTTTAGGGGGTATTTTTTTTTAGGTTTAGCTAGGTTTTGTATGCATTAGTAGAATCAGTTATCGATACCTAACAACACCTTCACGGGTCGGACGGGGGTTTCTTAACATATTGTAGATATAAGTCTAGAACTGTCTAACCTTATAATCTTGAGTTTGAAGATATGTTTATTTAAGTTGCGTACGTTGTGATTCTTGGTTGGGTTTAATTAATCTTGAATTTTGAGTTGGTACTCTGTAAATAGGACTAGGAATTTAATAATACACGCAAATGTTTGTTTAGAAGACTGTCGTGAAGTCCGATATTAATGTAGTCAAGCTAACGCTAGGTAAATACGACGCTGTGCGGCTTAGAACATTAACAAATTGTGTTCCTGCTAAAGCAGGTAACTAAGTACGGGGACACTTAAGCATAGTGTACATAGGTATGTGTATGCTAAACGAATTAGATAGTGTGCGAGATGTTGCATTTGTGTCATTAGTACCTCTAGAAGATACAACGCCTGTAGTAAATGAAGTTCTAGTAATCTTCCATGTAGGGTTATTTTTAATTGAACAGATAAACTCGATAATAAAAAAATTAGAGCTTTTTTTGAGATTATCGAACTGATAATTGATTTTCTAGAAGTACGAGTTGAGAAAAACTGTTTTTGTGTTTTATCGTGTTCAGATATTCATATCTATCACATCTATGAAATGTAAGCAAAAGTAAAATATGTTTTTCAAACCGATATTTCAAGCAATTCTACGAACGATAACAAATAAAAAGTAAATTTTATTTCGCATCTGTGAAGTTCAGGTAGCAAGCTCAAAAAACCCTGTATAAATAAAAATGAACTGGTGACTGGCTGGTGTATCTACATACATCACTTGAAATTTTGATATTTTTTTTTTGTATTCGTACCTAATTATTAGAACAAAGAATAAAATAAAATGTTGTATGAAAGATTGTTTTTGGTAAATCCATTGGAATAATTGTAAATTTTAATGTGAATGATAAATAAGTTAAAGCGTAAATTGTTAGAGATAGACATCAAATTTACCCAGGCACAAACACCTACCATCTAATAGAAAAAAAAAACAAAATTCCAATTTGTCTGGAAATTTGTATTTTTAACGTCAAAATTACAAAAGACACTCCACCAAAACTTCACCATTTCCAAATGCTTCTGTGGAAAAGAACCAGAAGATAAGAAGAATATTATCATGACCAGAAAAATAGTAAAAAAGGATAAAGAGAAAATTATCCAAGAAACAACTGTATTCCCATCAAGGCTGAATCTACAACGATTCCATTTTCCAAGACGCTTGTGGAAACAAAAATTAAATCCATTTTAGATCGCGTGTCAACCGCACAAATGAGAAACGAAGTCAATCCGACGTCCCCAATACCATTCTTAATTCAATAAACTTTAATTCCCAAACTTTTATATTAGAAGAACAAAGAGAAATCGATTTAGAGTTTACGAAATTTTCTTACCGACTTTTTTCTCGCGTTTGGTCTTACATAATTTTGTCGCCTCAAAAGTTATGGGATAAGGGCTCAAGGGGACACTAACGACTGGGTTTTGTGTAAGAGATGAAAATACTTGGCAATACAAGTTTCTTTTTCGCCTATTTTTGTACAAGTGACAAGAGTATGAATACTAAACAAAACACACCTGTAGGATTACCTTGATACATTGCCTTTTGTTTTCTCTCTAGAATAATTAAATAATAACAAAGAATTTTGGTCTACTTCTTCAGATGCATGTTTCGAAGTGGCTCAAAATTACTGGAATTTTTATGAAGTTTGACACCACGATACTTTTAACAACAAACATCCACACGGGCGAAATTGTTTCCAACCTATATAAATATTCCCATAGTAAAGAATCATTTTTTCATTTGAGTTTAGGTCACGTAATGATAGCTGGATTAATGTTTACCTTTCATTAAATATCCTGCTAAAGAGTATTTTAACATCTGCCAGATCTATGCAATATTGAACTAGTTTCAAGGTTACTGACTGATATTCTTCGTACTCTAACCTGCTCTGTAAATATTATACCAGCGTCGAAAATCAACATCAGTTATATCAAGGCGAAGTAACGTAACATAGAATGTAGCAGCTCTTAATAACTAGTAACCGCAGCCTTGAGTGTATAAAGGTAAGTGGATGGCAATTGACCCACATTACCTTGACTGATGTCATTAGCAAATCAGGTAAATCGCTTTCTATCCTCCCCTTAAATGTTAATTTTGTAAGCTTTTAGTCTTCGTTAGGAAATATTAATCAAAATTATAGAGCAGCGATGGTGACAATGGCCTCTTCCTTGAGGGGGTTAGCGGATACAATACGCTTTTTTTTTTTAATAATTATAAACTAGCGCTTGACCGCAATCCCGCCTGATGGTAAGCAGTGATGCGATCGTTGATGGTAAAGCGCACTAGTTTATTAAGAACCTATTCACTCAGATTGAGCGAATAGGAAGGAAGACGGCAGTTGAGCGAGGTGATGCAATGTTAAACCCAACAACACGACCAACGATGCTGCGCCAAAGGGAGATTGATCTGAAGACCCTCCACGACCAAACTCCCAACACAACAACAATTGGCGCATCGTACCCGTCAGACATCGCAACACAACTGCTCAGACCCGTCCTCCGTATGGCTTCACCAGACATCATGCCGGAACACGACAAATCGCTTGGCGGCAAGGCTTTGTCTGGTGGGTGGTAACTTCTGCCGGCGGCCGGTGTTATGACCTACCACCAAGAAACGCCTTCGAATTTTTCGGTTCTACATAATCCTGGTTTCCTCACAATATTTTGTTTCTATAGTTCCTTCACTGTTTTGAGAGTGGTTATGAAATAAAATACACAAACTAGAGTACCTGTCTGGTGTCGAAACCATGTTTTACAGTCGTGAGTCGGGACAAATACCACTGAGCACTGAGAGTGATAGATATACGTAGCAACACAGTAGATTAGAAGATTCATATACACTACACGTTTACAAGTTTTAGTCCATATAGGCACAAACTATGTTCAAGCTACCTACACGATACTATAAGTTAAGACCTTATCGTCTGTCCAGACCTTTGCGTACATTAGAGGGTTCATTATAAAGTTTTATCAAGATAAACTTAACTTCTTGCTAATTTAAAATAGCGTCATGATTAAAGTTTTTACAATGTGGCCAATATGAGAATAACTTAAAACACTAGCAAATTGGAAACTATGGAATAAATTCTGATATCGAAATAAAATAATTATAAGTTTTCTGTGGTCATAGTTTAAATAGTCCAACCACTAATTATATAATAAATATAACAGAAAATTGCGCAGTCTACTGAAAGGTTTTTATTGACAAGTAAGGAAGTGTCCAAAGAAAAACAAAATCCAAAATATAAAATTTGTACATGGTGTTCTTAGTGGCTAGTATTAATCTTTACTACAGAGTTTTAACACCCCCCCGCAATAAGAACACCCTATATACAATATTATGGATAAGGTATATAGACATATCAAAGTTAACTGTACACTTAACACTAATACATACTTACAAAAAATAAACACATTGATATACACCGACCTATCACTATCTTTACACAACTACTATACACCTGCAGAATAATAACAACATACACCTAAACCTAAACTAAGCCTAACAACTGTACACATTTACAGTGCTTCAGTCTCGGCAAAGGTTTGGTCAAAATGTCTGCAATCATTTCTGTCGTGGGTATGTATTGAAGACGTATGCAGTGTTGTGAAAGCGAGTCTCGTATGAAATGGTGTTTAATGTCTATGTGTTTTGTGCGTGAGTGATATGTATTGTTGTGTGCCAGTTTTAAAGAACTTTGGTTGTCTGTATGTATGGTGATGGGATGAGAGACGGCAAAGACTTCGTGTATGAGAGTTTTCAGGTAAATCGCCTCTTTGCAAGCTTCAGCTAGAGCCATGTACTCGGCCTCTGTGGTTGAAAGCGCGACTGTGCGCTGCTTGCGTGCTTCCCATGAGATTGGTGCACCACACATGAAAAAGGTAAATCCAGTAAATGAACGTCGATCAATAATGTTGTTCCCGTAATCGGCATCAACATATCCGACTGGGTATGACTGACCTTTTGAAGTGTACTGAAGCTTTAGATCTTTGGTAGCCTTCAGGTACCGTAGAACCCTCTTAGCGGCCCTCCAGTGTACCCCCCCGTAATGTGCATTGAATTGGGAAAGATACGACACTGAGTGTGAGATATCAGGTCTTGTACATATAGCAATGTACATTAGCGAGCCGATAAGTTCCTGATAAGGAGCTTCAGTTTCTTCTTCCTTCGAGGGAAGAGTTAGTTTCAGACCAGGTTCTAAAGGAGTTGATATAGTTATTGCATCATTCATCCCAAACTTTGTAATAAGTTTCTCTATGTACTTGGTCTGATCGAGAGTAGTGCAGCCTTTGCTCTGTATGACACGCATACCGAGACAGTCTCTAAGAGGACCAAAATCTTTAATTTTGAACATTTTTTTAAGTTCTTTTTTAAATGTCTCTCTCATGAGATCATTGCTGCTCAAAACAAGGAAATCGTCGACAAACACGGCAACGACTAGTATGTCATTACCATCTCTTTTAATGTAGAGACAGTGTTCGGATGGAACTTGAGTAAGCGACAAAGTGGCAAGTGCTTCGCACACTTTTTTATTCCATTGTCGTGGAGCTTGCTTCAAGCCATATAGTGCTTTTTTCAGTAAACACACTTTCCTTGGATCTTCAGAAAAACCTTCCGGTTGTTCCATATATATTTCCTCATCGAGATCTCCATTTAGAAAAGCAGTTTCTACATCTAGATGATGTACTTGTAGATTGTGATGAACTGCATATGCCAAAAGAAGTCTTACAGAAGAGAGTCTAGCAACTGGTGAAAAAGTTTCTCCGTAGTCTACTCCAGCCACTTGAGTGAAACCTTTTGCTACTAGTCTCGCTTTGTACTTTGTTATTTGTCCACTTGTATCTTTTTTAATTTTATAAACCCATTTGCATTTAGTTGTTTTCCGATCTGACGGTCGGTCGACTAGAACCCATGTTCCGTGATTCATTAAAGAATTGTATTCAGCATTCATTCTTGCTTATAACCATTTATCCTTTTGTGGATGTTGTGCAACTTCTTTGTAAGTCTCAGGCTCCATATCTGAAGTAAGGTAGATATTACAACCAGCTTCAAATCTATCAGGTTGACGTCTGTCTCGCTGAGGATATCTGCGCTCTGGCGATGGTGATTCTCTAGCTATAGCTTCATTTGGAGGAGGACTGGAAGAAGTTGAGGGTTCATCCAAAGATACTTCCTCTGATGGTGGTATCGTCACAGGCTGAATGTCTCGCTGTTGCTGAGATACAGATTGTGGAACAGGTCCGTCTTCAATTGGTTCAGGATCAAGGGGTACAAGAACTTCTACTGACTTTGGAGGATCTGTTGATTCTAAATCTGGTTTTCCAGATTTAGTGTTGGCATATATTTTATCCTCTATGAAGACAACATCTCTTGCAATTATAATCGTTCGAGGATTTTCAGGATTTATAAGGCGGTAACCTTTGCTTTCAGTTGTATAGCCAACAAAGATACAACTTTCTGTTTTGGAATCCAGTTTCTTCCGTTTTTCTTTCGGGATAAGGACATGAGCTTCACATCCGAAGACTCGCAGGTTAGAGAGGTTAACTTTCTTCCTGGTCCATAATTCTTCTGGAATTCTGTTATTTAGGGCTTGGGTGGGCATACGGTTTTTAAGGTAAATTGCCGTATTTACCGCTTCTCCCCAATATGCTAAAGGTAAATTCGAGTATTTGAGCATGCATCTGGCTTTTTCAATTATAGTCCGATTAGCACGTTCACTAACTCCATTTTGCTGCGGTGTGTATGGTACGGTGGTCTGATGGATGATTCCATTCTCCTTTAAAAAGTTAGACAAATCCGTATTTACATACTCGCGACCATTATCTGAACGTAAAACCTTAATTTTTTCGCCAGTTCGGTTTTCAACTAAATATTTAAACTCCACAAACTTACTAAAAACTTCGGCTTTTGATTTCAAAAGATACCCGTAAGTTTTTCGACTGTAGTCGTCGGTAAATGTGAGAAGATATAATGCTCCGCCCCAAGAATGCGTACTCATGGGTCCGCATAAGTCCGAATGGACTAATTCTAGGACTTTACTTGATTTACTTTGAGATTTTGAAAACTTTTTCTTTGACAGTTTGCCCTGTAAACATGGAACACAAGTTTCATTACAGTTCCCGCTAAAATTAACGCCAACTCGTTTATTTTTTAAAATATTCATACTCCTTGCATTGAGGTGACCAAGGCGTCTATGCCACAACATAGCAGTCTCTTTGGTGGTAGAGCAAAGAGCTTGAGAACTCTTTACATCAAGTTTAAACATGCCTCTGTAGTGTGAACCTGAAGCAATGACATTACCTGTCACTTGACAACTGCCACTCAAAGATATGGTAGCCCCTTGTGATGTAAATAAAACATCATACCCCTTATTTACTAATTTACTGACTGATAGTAAATTAGTTGCAAGGTTGGGAACGTATAAAACATCAGAAACTCTATTTACATTGTCAGATATATTAATATTTACAGTACCTCTGCCTTGACTCAGGAGTTGCTCTTTATTAGCAACAGTGATTGGAGTAATATGGGTGGACAAAGTCTCAAACCACTCTTTGTTATTACTCATATGTGTGGTTGCACCAGAGTCTAGGATCCAATCCTCTGAACCTGAAAAAGGGATGTTAGAAAAACAAGATGAAAGTGTAGAGTGGGATGTATAATTTGAATTACACTTTGCCGAAACTGAAATCTTATTTTTCTTTAACTTCCTACACTGTGATACGACATGCCCGGTTTTTTTACAAAATGTACAAAAGAGTTTCTTCTTCTGCTGCTCGTTAGTTTGCAATGCCGTCGTGCTAGGTTCTTTAACTCTGGTAGGTAAAGATTTCCTGGAGTCTTCCTTCAATAGGGCTGCTATAACATTTTCTGACGTTAGTTTGGTGTTCGTGTGTTCTAATGCCATTACTAGCGGTCGAAATTCTTCAGGTAGGCCTGCTAGTATGATAATAGCGAGAAACTCGTCTTCGACTGCCTTGCCAATTGCCTGTAGCTCTTGTTGAATGCTTGTTGCCGCGTTTGTGTAGCTCTGGATGCTACCAGTGTACTTATTGCTTAGCAACCTTTGCATAAGTGATAATCTTCTGGCTAAGCCGCTATCCGCATATGCTTTTCTCAGCCTGTTTAGTACGTCAAAAGCTGATGTGGCCGGTCGTATAACTGGATATACAGACTCGTCGCAAAGTAGGCATATTTTCGCTCGTGCCTTCTCATCTCGCCTTTTTTGTACTGGATCACTGAGGTTGGGCTGACTTGTAGTAATCTCCCAGAGGTCAAGGTCGACTAAATAGCATTGTATAGAAAACATCCAATTAGAAAAGTTACTGCTACCTCTCAGCTTGTTTATGAGCTGCGATTGTGCCGGTAGTTCTGCCGTTGACGTGGTCTTCGACCGATCACCCGATGGTATATTTTCCATAGCACTTGCTCATAAAATACTTGCAGAATACGTATTTCTTACTGTTTTAACTGTATTCGTTATTCTTAATGGCCCATAACCACTAATTTATAATAAATATAACAGAAAATTGCGCAGTCTACTGAAAGGTTTTTATTGACAAGTAAGGAAGTGTCCAAAGAAAAACAAAATCCAAAATATAAAATTTGTACATGGTGTTCTTAGTGGCTAGTATTAATCTTTACTACAGAGTTTTAACACAACCAAACCATATGTTGGTCCCTAAGGGCGATTTCAACGGGAGATCTTATAGTGTACAAGAGGCTGCCCAAACACAGCATTATCTCTTCCTTCAGTCTCGTATTTCAATGAAACGACACGCTATCCGACACGATCGGCGAGAGATCTGGCGTAGGATCAACGAATTTATGTGCCTTCCAAGGTACAGGAGTATGACACTACCTACTTTCAAACTGCAAGCAGTTATCCTTAAGGAAAAGTCTAAGAACACTTTACCCGGGTAGGCAATATAACCCAGAACCCAAAAGTCCGTGTATGAAAACAAGCGAGGCAGTCAATAGGCTGGAAACAACACCATAACAAAGTTTAGACACAGCTTTTGGAGTCGCTAAAATTAAGTGGCAGTGGGCGGGCAATAAGCTTCTGAAGTGGCCACCACGTACGGGTAGACGCAGCGAAGGGAGGCCCTCAATAAGGGAGACCGATGACCTGGTGAAGATCACGGGAAGCCGATGGATACGGGAAACAGATGATCATTTCATATGATTTCCTCGGTGGTAGGCCGCATCGGCTGCCGGCAGAAGTTACCACCCACCAGACAAAGTCTTGCCGCCAAGCGATTCGTCGTGTTCCGGCATGATGTCTGGTGAAGCCGTACGGAGGACGGGTCTGAGCAGTTGTGTTGCGATGTGTGCCGGGTACGATGCGCCAAGTGTTGTTGTGTCGGGAGTTTAGAGGGTCTCCAGATTAATTTCCCTCTGGTGCAGCATCGTTCGTCGTGTTGTTGGGTTTAATATTGCACCACCTCGCTCAACTGCCGTCTTCCTTCCTATTTACTAAGTTTTTTAAGTGAATGGGTTTAATAAACTAGCGCGCTTTACCATCAACGATTGCATCACTGCTTACTATCAGGCGGGATTGCAGTCAAGCGCTAGTTTATAATTATATTAAAAAAATTAAAAATCAATCATTGTGGATGCCTTGTGGGAGACATTTGTCCAGCAGTGGACCTCTATAGGCCGAATAAGAAAAAGAAGATAGCTTAATACATTGTCGTAAAAAATGTCGTCGCCACCTTCTATAAAGTTTAGCTATCTATAAAGAGGTAACGATTTGATTTAATAATAATCATTTAATTCAAGTAACACTGACTCATATACAATTAATAGACACATAGTCAGTAGTCACATTACACATCTCACTCGAATCAAAAATATCAATACATTAAAAAAATATTACAATATTAAATCAAAAAGTCCTACATACTGCCTTTATAATAATACTAATAATAATAAAACAATAAAAAGACATTATTACAATGACAATTGAGTCACGTCAGCCAACCACATGCCGCTTACAACGGTGGGAGATGATGGAACAATCAAACCTTACCGCAAGCGCCGCCAACAAGCTGTTTGCGCTCCCCGGCACTCGCCGCACCAGCGACGCACTTCTCTTGCGCGTAGTGGCGTGGAAACAACCCACGCGCGCTTCCGCAAACATAGCCGAAAGAAGCCATATTTAGAAAGAAAGAAAATTTTTTTATTCCGCACAAATAAAACGCACATTACAAGTCATCATCATCATCATCATTTCAGCCGAAAGACTTCCACTCCTGGACATAGGCCTCCCCCGAGGTTTTCGACGACGACCGGTCTTGCGCCTCCCGCAGCGGTTTCCCGCGACCTTAACCAGGTCGTCGGTTCACCTAGTCGGGGGCCTACCCACGCTGCATCTTCCAGTGCGTGATCGCCACTCGAGAACCCGTCGGTCTTACGGACAATGTGCCACTTTAGTGTTGTAATTCTTCGGGCTATGTCGGTTACTCTCGTTCTTCTGCGGATCTCCTCATTCCTGATTCGATCACGTAGTGAAACCCCAAGCATAGCCCTTTCCATTGCCCTTTGAGTGACCTTGAGCCTTCTTAGAAGGCCCATTTTTAGCGTCCACGTCAAGTAAGTGTAATTTTTCCGCAGGAATAATGAGTGACACACTAGGTGATTTAATTTTTACTCTAAAAGCAGGATTCTAACCGACTCACTTAAACTTATTGCAGCAAATCTCAATCATCAACAACTTAAGCTGAGAGGTTTATAGTATTAAAAGAAATCTATATAAAATCCATAAGCGGTAACAAAACGTGATGATAAAAGGTCTTGATGCTGGTCTTAAAAGAACTGAACTCTTTATAATATTTATTGGTACTGCTTACTAAGTTTATAACAACGATGTTCGTAAGTGATTACAAGTTAATTATCTCACTTTTTATTATCCTGATAAAAAAGAGGCGTAAAAGCACAAAATTAAAACAAAAAAGTTATTAATGATTCATTATTATTTATTCATTTGAAATTTATGTTGATGGTACAATCAGCAAATACGAGAAAACTTGAGAGCTCAAGATTAATTTATATCTTATTGTTCTAAATTTTCTCAAAAAAAAAAATTACATGTGATTCTTTAATTGACTTTATCAAGTTTTTGGAAAACTATTCTTTATATGTCGTTGCTCTTATAAAATCAAATTGGTTTACAGAAAGTTTACCTATTTCATTAATATTTCAGATTGTTTATAAAGCTTACTCAGAACTGCAAGAGATTAAGGGACTTTATTTTTGATAAGACTTCAAAGAAATACTCGTATATAATAGTTAGTCAATTCTCATCAAGTTCTTTACATTTTTTTAAGCTCGTGACAGTCAAAACATTATGATTCAAACCTGAAATTAAACGTCCCAACTTAAATGTTTACTACTTACATAAATATGATTAGGAAAATGTAATCTCATAAAAACTAAGCCGAACAAATACGACAAATAAATGAAGAAGTATTTTAATAAACCTATAAAGGTAAACAATGTATTCAATGTTCAAACTCATTTATTCATATTTTAAAAATATGTAACATTGTAACATCTTTTGGTACGGTACAAAATTAAATTGGTATGATAATAATTATGCACCCTGCAAAGTCACAGTAACAGCAGAAAATTAAACGCGCATTGAGTGTGGATCAATTACCTTGGATAATGAACAATTTTCAATGACAACGAGCGACCGATCTAGCAAGTCCCATGGGATCAGGACGAGTATCGAACTCAAGAAGAAACTTAACAAAAAATTATGTTTTTCAAAACTATTTAACCCATCAAAATAATTTTCAAATTTTTTAAACTTAGGATTCAAAATGTAGAGATTGAATGATTCTAGTAAATAGCTAACCATTTTTAAATACCTATCTAAAAATATATTACACGTTAGGGTGCAAATGAAAATGAAATGAAAAAAAAAACAACTTTACGTGTATACCCTTTTTGTTTTGTTTTTTGTTGGGATGGGAAACATTAAATGATTTCTTTCGCTCTGGGTGGAGCAGCACGGAAGGGCGTGTCAGACTTTACTGACTAAAACCCACCCGTGTTTCTTCACTCGCCTGTGCGACCGCCAGGGCTACGGTTTCTTGTTTAACCAACCCGCAACCCTGACCCAGGAGGCATCGGTCTTCGTGGACCCCGTCACGATGTGCTGACATCTCTTTGAGGCACGCGTGAAACAAAATGCGCCGTCGACTCGGGCCTGGTCCTTATCGGGCGGCGAGCTGCCCACTGCTCATCGCCCGCAGGCTCGCGCCTACGGTGGCTGGGAGTTCGATGTCGTCTCCCGACCAGGGCGTCTCCTGCGGCAGCTAGTGGCGTGAGGGCGCTGCGATTCCAGCTGCCTCACGCGCTCCGCCTCCTCCTTTGCCAGCATCACTGCTTCGCAGAAGGAGGTGACGGCCTGCCATGCACTCTCACTCAGGGCTATGGCCTGGACCAGGGTCGGACGCGAGAGATCACCGCCAATCGCCGCTACGGGGACACGACGGTGCTCTACCCAAGCCGGGCACAATGGAGACACCCTGGTATTTCCTCCCGCCTTATACGGAACAGGAACCTCCCAAGATGGAAAGACAAACAGACTTGGCGAAACTATAAGGGGTTCTAGTTGACTATGGTACTCTAAAAAAAAATAGGTAGATACATAGGTACACTTTTGTGGTGTGATATTATGTTATTTACCCAGGGGCCGTACTAAGATGCATTAACGACATCATTATGCAGTTGTGAAAAAGGGACAGCGCTATTCATCATATAACTTCATCTTTTTCTGACACTGAAACAACGATGATTTCAACACGTCATAGTAACACAGCTGTAGAGAACCAAAACTTCAAAAAGAACTCGGCGGCTTTCGCGTAATAGGTAGCTTTCTACTAACATCCGATTCATTATATTAAAAGCCCTGGAATAATGATCTATCCAATAGCATTTCTATGATCCAGATCGTCTCATTTTTTCTATTGAAACTTAATAGCAAAATTGTTACACTGCTTCAGAATTGTCTACCATTCCACACGTTCTTAAATTGAACGTTGAAGCAAGTACAAACGACTGCGTCCTGGGATAGCACGAGAAGCTTTCGTACTTAAAAATATATATATTTGTGACACAACGTCATACGGTAACCTCCTCGAAGGATATTAAATTTTGTGTTCTTTTTATTGATAAACTCTTTTAAAGATGAGATGTTTTTTTATTTTAATTTCAAATGTTATTATGATTTTGTCAAGCATTAATCGTAGCGTAGGCAAGTAGATGTAGGTAGTTTTTCATCGTTACATACCTTCGTATATAAGTAAGTATTATTACTATATTAGTATATAACTTATTTTAAAGATTTACAGTCTTATAACAGAACCAGGTTTGTCTTTAGACCTAGGTAGATATTTTTCGAATTTCAGCTATAACCCGAAAAGTTATAGTTCTTATACACACTGGAATTTTAATGGTTGTTTTCTCGCGGTAGAACGATTTGCTTTAATGAGTACTTTCGATGAATAAAGTAAAAGACAAAAATAAAAATATTTGTGTTATTCATCAACTCGAAAAAGTGAGAAAAGTTAGTTACGCAACCTACAAGTTATAGGTACTACTCGGAATGAGCATGAAACCGCCTCAATGGAAAGCAATGCATTTAATGTTCAAACCATAATAAGCTCCCGCGAGCAGTGATAGGGCATAAAACAGCTTGTAGGCAACAATGCGAAAATTCACCGACAAAAGAAAAAAATGTTCAAACCAAAAAAATCTGTCATGTGCATTAATAAGATATAAAATAACTTAAATGTACCAATACAAAAAATTACCGCTCAAACTAGCATTCAATAAAACTACCGTTCAAAGCCGTTGCCGCTTTATAAATGTTCAAAGTAAAATAAGCTCTCGACTCTAGTGATAGGACATAAATTAGTCTGCGCGCAAAAATTACAAACAATTATCTTAGATAATAATTTTATTTTCGTGTTCAGTAACTTGCAGCTAAAAAGTATTTATGAACATCCTAAGCCCGTAAAAGTATGAATGGATAATAGTTGAAGCACGCGGGTCAATGGCCCCGCGCCATTCAGCTGTAGATTATCAGAAGTTTACTATTGGTTCGTGCTCACTTTAGAGTTTTTTTTATCACTATGTTAAATCTGCCATTTTATATTTCTAATATTTTATTTATTGATGAAACGATTGTATTACTAGGACAAAACCGTTTCGCTGCGGGAAAACAACCATTAAAATTCCACGCTGTATTGCAAAAATTGACATTAAACCCGAGTACATAACACGTATAAGTTGTCAAGAACAAGTATTCGTCAGAATAAAGTTTCGAATGTAATAACAGTATCGCAGGTTTTGTAATAGGTCTAAAAGTAAAAAAAAAAACAGGACTTTGTTGTATTATTAAGAGTTTATGAAAAAATGACACATGACTTGATTATTTCCATAAAAAAAACATGCATTTCCATAAAATAAATTGGTTAAGCTTGAACAATCCGTCGGAAATCTCTGTAGCGAGAAATTGAATATAATAATATCTTTAAGAAAAGTATGTGGAAACTTTTGTCAGTTCGCCGAGATTTTCAAGAAAGCAATCCATCTCAAACTAACTTACAATGGCGAAGAATTTTTCAATTCTGTGAATTGTTTTATTATTCTTGATCAGAAAGCCCGTAGGTCCTTTTACGGGTAAAATAAATGGAGTAGGTAGTAACAATAAGGTGCCCTAAAATGAAGAACACAAACCGAGCGGAAAATACAAAGTCCTATCTCAATAAGTTTATAATAACAAGTACTCGTGGGACTGATCGACGGAAGTGAATACTGAAATCACTTAAAAACACAGAATACAGATAAAGTAAAAAACAAAACACAATTACGCACGGTCACGCTCACGCGAATTCAATGCTTTTTCGTGGGGAAAAAGCATTGAATTCGCGTCCAAGAGAAGTCCTCAACATCGCTTAAGAAGTTTTCACTTCAAAAATGTTTACTTCGAAGCATAAAAAGCAGTTTATACAATTTTATGTTTTGTGTATGAGAAACCCGAAACACGTGTCCAATATTTTAAGTAATGAATCTATGTACAAAATTTCAAAAAAATTTCGTGAAACACCATATAGCTATTCAACGCACCGCTCGCCTGCCCGCGGCTGCAGCGGCACGGCGCGGGGGTGCGGTGCGTTGACCTGCTTCACGTGCCTAATACTATGATCTCAGCTGTGTTGCACGCTCGCTAACCACACTGCAACAATTTCTAAATTTAAATGGGAAAAAATAAATATAACATGGTGAGAATATGATAATTATTGGTATCGATTCAGTTGCTTATTCTGAACAAACTGTATTCAGGTTTTGTATTTAAAAAAATTAACGTTTTATATAGGAGGCAATAATATTAAAAACAGGCGTAGCATACACGTTTCATGTGACGACGGAAGTGCGTGCAACCAACATAAAGAGATAAACTGGAATACACACAGTCTTACAGGATATTTTATACAGTAATCATCACCATCAGCCTCTACTCGTCCACTGCTGGGCATAGGACTTTTTCATGGCACGCCAACAAGCTCGATCCTGAGCAGTTCTCCGCCAGCCGCTACCAGCCACCTTTTTGATGTCGTCGTTCCATCTCGCCCAAGGGCGTCCTACGCTACGTTTGCCGAGACGCGGTCTCCACTCGAGGACTCGTTTACCCCAACGGTTGTCGGCCCGGCGGCATATGTGACCAGCCCATTGCCACTTCAGCTTGCTAATCCTCTCAGCTATGTCGGTGACTTTGGTACTCTGTCGGATCACCTCATTTTTAATGCGGTCCCTCAGAGAGACGCCCAACATAGCCCGCTCCATAGCTCGCTGAGCACTAAATACAATACACAATACAGTAAATACAATAAATATTCTGTTCTCGCTTCTATAATTCAGCCAACATTATTGCCTGGTAACAAGAGAGTATTGGAATAATACTTCCGTGAATATCGCTTCGCCAATATAACCCTTATTGCTGTAGATTATCTACCAGCTTCGGCTGGCGACTTCATCCGTGTAAAGTATCTTTATCGCCTGCCAGCGCTATTAATTTGTTTCCGTTTGGCGTTCTTTTTAAGAATTATTCTTTTCTCTTAATTAGAAAGTTTTCTTTAGTATAATTGAAAGATGTTTTCAATTATTACTGGTAATTTCAAAGATGCTAATCTTTAACACGCTTGTGTTAAATATTATTGACCACTATTCCAGAATTAAGCACAATAAAACTCTGTGGGCTCACTTTTACATTTATATATATATATTTTTTTTTTGTTTCTGAAAAACGTTACCCCACACTAGGAATTTCTCCTGTACCGTGGGTGCGTTTACTAATATATAAACTCACATACACAAACAGTCAGATCCGTAATAGCTACTTGTAGGTTTACAAATATATTGTGTTCCGTGCGGGATCGAACCGCGGCACGCATCGTAGCAGTTAATCCCTTAACCACTATGACAACCGTGCCGTAAATAATTTTATCTACTCTCATATCAAAAAATTAAAAATATAAAACTAAAAAGGAGTTTATATTGACGTACTTTACCCATAGTATATCGAAAGGAAATTAAAAAATTAAATTATAACATTATTTCTCTAACAAAATAATGTTATAATAATTTTTTTTTTCATTACCGTACAAATTACAAACCATAGATAGCACTATTTCATTTTTTTATCTGTGGCTGCGCGCGCTTTGGCGCGTGCGCTTTGATGCAGGGTGCAGAATTTTGACGCCAAATACGTTTCTTTGCATTGCGAGTCGTTGTTGTGTTTCGCTGGACACATGATTATTATTGTTTCTTAAAATGTATGAGATTAGATAAAGTAGTGTATGAAACTGTACATAATTAGGTATTACACACTCATGTGAAACTATTAAAAAACTCGCTTCGCTCGTTTTTTAAACTCACACTCGTGCATAATATCCCTCATTATGTAACAGTTTCATAAACTACTATTATATTTTTATAAGTAAAAATATTTCTAACTTCTATGCCTTGGGAATATCCAGCTAAATCTATATGTTAATTCTAGTGATATCAATCCACACCATCTGTGTGCCAAATTTCATCTAAATCCATTCAATAGTTTGGGCGTGAAAGAGTAACAAAAATACATACGTCCCCTGTTTATATTAGCAGGATATTTTTTACGGTAAATGAATGCTATTTTCTCGCTTCCATAGCTCAGCCAACATTAGTTCCCACAGCCAGTTATCTCCTTCACATGTCACATGTCTCTTTTATATGTTTACAGAACATTACCACCTAAGAAAATGGTACTTTTGCGCACAAAACGAGGCAGTTCCCTTGATTGTACGATGCCGTATTCTAATGACCATCTTAGTGAGCATTTTGTAATTCTGGGCTCTTAACTGAACACTTTATGGTGATTGTGTGGATGTTGCTTTGTATGTACGTGTTCTTGAGTATTTGTTTATCCTTACTAATATTATTGAAAGTGAGTTTGTTTGTTCGTTCCGCTTTCACGCCATAATTACTGAACCGATTGCTTTGAAATTTTGCAAACTTAAAATTATAAGTCTGGATTAAATAATAGAGTAGTTTCTATCCCGGAAAAATTTGACATTCCCGAGGGAAATCTAAAAAGCGAAATATAACCGAACTCCTTCTACTTCCATTGTCATTGTGCTTAAAAGTTCGAAAAATCCTATTTCAAAGATCGTAGAAAAAAAAAACGATGGAAAGAGCTCGGAGTTTCTCTGCACAATTGAAATGAAATCGTTTACTAAACAATTAGGATCACTGATCACTTTCACACGTCATATTTTTTTTTAAACTTGATGTAGCCGGCATTTCCTAACTGACTACCTCTGAGAAGAAATAGCCGAAACAATCTCAGAGATCATCGTCTTTATTCAAGTCCAGACATTAAAAATGAAAACGTCTACAGTCATTTACGTGACTTAAAAAAACAGTGTTTTAAATGTCATAATTACGCATATTGCTTAATAACAATGCTTAGCAGAGTAAGCAGCTCAGCCAAAAGCATTATTGTCTTCTAAATAATCAGTGATTATATAATGCAATACAGATTTTGTAGTATTGCAATGAAGTTATGGCGATGCTGGAGAAAGATTTTTTGTTGTAAATTACCTCCTTTATCGCCTTGTTTCGTTTGATCCACGACTTTTTGACTACCCTGTATATTGTGAAGCTACAGCGTCAGAATGTTCACCTCTTTGAATTTTTCTCTAAGAGAATCTCTAGGAACAAGGTTGTAAATGGCTCGAACAGCCTTTTTCTGTAAAACAAAGATGGTATTGATGTCCGCACAATTCCTCAGAAAAGAATCCCATAACTCATAATACTATGAAAATAACCAAACTAAACAATTCTGGGTGTATCTACATCAGTTATCTGTCTAATTTTCTGAACAGCAAAGGCGGCAGAACTGAGTCTACCCGACAGCTTCTCAATGTGAGGGCCCCATTGTAACTTGGCGTCAATAGTTAATCCAAGAAAAACTGTCAACTCGACAGGGACCAACTCTACTCCATTCTGTTGAACATTGGTATTTAGCTGCCTGACATTTGGCGTAGAAAATTTAATAACTTTAGTTTTTTTTTTCATTTAAAAGAAGGTTATTTACATTAAACCAATGGACAACTTTAGAAAGTGCATTGTTTACTTCATCAAAATTGGCTAGCTGACGCTTGACTTTAAAAATAAGAGAAGTGTCATCCGCGAACAATACTACACACATCAAAAGTGTCTAGGGATCAACATATATTTTTGCAATAACTTTTCTCCTGATTGATATTAATTAAAATTTTCTTTAAGGATTCGTCAAATAAAGTGTTTTCGTTTGTCACAGTAACGATAAACCAAGTCACCTTTGCATTAATAAAGAAATTTGCCATTTTCCTAATAAAGGGATATTTGACATTTGAACCACTAACACAAAAGTTCGAAAAAAAGACTGAAATAACAGTTTTCTCTAAAATTTTATTGGGTAACTTAAACAATTAATAATCCTTGTTTCTACCGCGAACACTAACAACACAAGAACATCGGTTTGGCATACTCAAAATGAGTTCATCCAAATCACTCTGTGGAATGGCCGCCCATGTTCGTTGCAACAACGAAAAAAGGTCTTCTTGCGACTGGATACCCTCCATATTCGGCAGAGCTCTTCTCTGTAGCATATCCCATGCATGCTCAATCGGGCTCAAGTCTGGCGACTGAGCAGGCCAGGGCAGGACATTGATGTTAGCTGCGGCGAGAGTTTGTCTTACAACTCTTGCGGTGTGCGGTCGTGCATTATCATGCATTAACTGAAATAAGGGACCGATTTGCACTTGTAGAGGAACGATGACGTCTGATACAATCGTCTCAGCATAAATTTGAGCGTTGAGGTTGCCTCTGATCCAAATCAACTCAGTTCTTCCGCCGATCCAAATACCCGCCCATACCATGATGGTTCCACCACTATAAGGATGGACTTCCTGGCAGGATTTTAATCGCTGTTGGCGTCCAGGGGTTCTCCAGTGTCGTATACGTCTTGTATCCGGTCTCATACCAAAACGAGACTCATCAGAAAAGCACACGAAACGCCATTGTTCTTCTGCCCAATTTCTGTGTTCAAGAGCCCATTGATATCGAATCCTACGATTGTGCATTGCTATAGGTGGTACCCGTAGTGGTCTTCGGGAATGAAGGTTCACTTCATGCAAGCGGTTTCTGACTGTTTGGTCGCTAATTAAGTTCCCTGAAGAGTGATGAAGCCTCGCGGCTAACATCATGGCGGTTATTGTTGGAGCTCTTCGAGTTAAGATTTGAATGTATCGGTCTTGTCTCCGTGTGGTGCAGCGATACCGTCCTCCATGGCGCTCAGCCACGGTACCAGTGCTTCGGTAACGTGTCCAAAGTCGACTGATAACACTCTGACTTGTATTCAGAGCTAAAGCCACAGTACGTTGCCGGGAACCAGCTTCTATCATTCCCACGGCTCTGAGCATTTCTTCCCTGCTTAAATGACGTCGCCGCTCCATAATAACGTTGGTTTTAATCAGTAGTAGGGAAACAGTAGCACTAATAATGTCTTCAATGCGTTGTATGTTTTTATAGGGAAAATATTGACAGCTGATTTTCATCTTTTACTCGAATTTGATTCACAGTTCCTGATTCAAATTATGAAATGCACCAAAAAGGATCCATATAAATTTATAAAATCATAAATTTATTACAAAGCCACATCTCAATCTCAAGAAATCCGCATAAAAATGCTTGATCCCTAGACACTTTTGATGTGTGTATGTTGTGATTATCCCTCACGTAATGAGGTAGGTCATAAATATAAATTAAAAACAAGAAAGGTCCTAGAATTTAGCCCTGCGGAACGCCCATGGTGACCGCAGATCCTGCACAAATGAATCACATTTTTTAAAGATTGAATCACAAATGAGGAAATCCGCAGAAGAACCAAAGTCACCGACATAGCTGTTCAGGCAGTGTGCGGGGCACATTGCTCGTAAAACCGATGGCCGATGAGGCAGTAAGGTTCTAGTGTAGTGGCCACGTACCTGGAAGCCCAAACTCGCGGGTAGCCCATGCATGCGGGCAGCACAACACCGGTCATTGTGGAAAGCTTTGTGGGAAGACTTGCCTAGCAGTGGACCTTTATAGGCTGAAGATGAATAAAAGAACAATAACTCAAGATGATTATTTTAATTGTTTACTTAATTTTAATGGAGGTTTTTTAATACATCAATTCTTCATTCTCCAGAAATTATCCCATTTTAACTGGGATCGGTGCAACATGTCTTTTTAAAAATCAACCAAACACACAAGTTTTAATTTTTTTTTTAGTATATTCATCTTATAAACTCAATACCAATATAGATCAAAGTCTTTCCAGTGCATAATTTCAGTAGAAATTAATATATTCATACATTCAGGGCGCCTTCGAAGCTGTTGATGTTCCTTAAACTAATTTACCCTAACGACTACCATAATGTAGGGAAAGATAGTAACTGTAATTATATTTGGGTGAAAATCAAGTGAAGACTATCCTTGATAACTCCCTTGGGAGATGTACAATCGACCCTGAAAGTTAATTAACTGAAGCATACGGAATGTGTACTGAGCGACTTGTAGCCCTAGTATGATTGTGTAGATGGGATAATTGGTCTAGGGTATACAGGATGGTTTGTATAGTTCGGGATATACTATATGCATAATATATACTATATTTCAGTCAATATTGTTGTTTATTGTTTCGGACCAAAATGGTAGGCATTGTTATTTAATACCTATAGAAAATGCTCAAAACTCCAGTGGCTTGGTAAGGGCTATATTGCTATGCGTGTGCTTGTAGGTAACTATCTGAGTTATGTTTCAATATTCACAGATAACACAAACTGTTTAACTGTCGTCTTGCTACGCGAAATAACATTTGTAATAATTTAAACATTTTAAAACGTTTTTAGGTTACATTGAACAAACTGTAGACATTGGGTGACACAGTGCTGATATGACATTTATATTCATGATAAAATCGATGTTCTGGTGTGTTTTATATCAATAAATCACCACAACATTATATTTCTCTTGCATTTAGGAGCGACCTGGACGCTTATTGACGCAATTAAAACGTTTAAAATCTAGTCTCAGTGATATATTGGCAACAAACAAATGTTAATACGTATTTCTGAGAAATTGAGACTGAGATCAGGCTGTGACATGATAATAATACACAGTTTTATTCGGTCTTTTGTGATTAGGAGGTAGCTCCTACTTTCTAACTTTACGAAATGTGTGAACAAAGCGAACAAGATAAAGAAAGCATTTTATATTTCTGTCCCATTACTTCCAATCGAATAAAAACTTACAAAAAGTCTATGTACTGCGTGACATTTGAACTCACGGCTCACTGATTTACCTATCTATCTGCACGAGCCTAAATGCTGGGTCCTCTTGACACATATCATAACGTTGAAATTATGTACTACCTACATTCATTTGTTGACGGCAATAATACATACATATGTATGAACGCAGGTACTTGTCAAAGAAATTAAATGACATGTTGTTGCTTTGTGGAATCACCTATGGACTTTTGATCGACAATGTTGATGACGAGTTTCTTGCCCGTTCTTCTCCATAGGTACCTACTCTTTGGAATGGGCGACTAGCTTCACCTTATTGACTGACCGACCTTCTGACAATTCAAAAGTGCCTGTAACTGGTTTATTTGAAATAAATGCTTTGATTTTGATTTTTTTGATTTTTGAATGTAACTCCTTAATCTTATAGTTTTCTAATTGGTTTTATTTTACTTTGTTTTATTTGTGGTCTACCCTAGCCGCTTACCTACTACCTATTTAGTACAATAACTTACAAAGCACGGGTGAACTAGATGACCTCTTCCTCGTCTTTCGGGAAAAACGGGCGTAATGATAAGTTACGTTATGTGAGTAGTACAGGAATTTATTTTATCATAGTCCTTTATCTATACTTACTGAAGAGTTTTTTTTTATTGTTTATTTGTTTGTTTGAACGCGCTAATCTCAGAAACCACTAGTCTAATTTGAAAAATTCTTTTTGCGTTGGATAGCCCATTAATTCAGAAACGCTTTAGGCTATATAATCTGCGATCGCTGCGATCAATAGGAGCGGAGCATAACTAACTTCACGCAAACGAAGTCGCTGGCGGCCGTTAGTGTAATGGGTAAATTCAGATGGTGGTCCATTGGTATCGGACAGGAGTTGTAGGTGGTAGGTACCTGGCGGGCACTTTAGTTTATATAAATCATTTCAATACCCACATCTCTCAATATGGTGGATAAAAACATCGTGGAGACACAACATGCCTTACAGCCAAGGATTCGATGACATATGACATCTACCACCCGCAGTGGGTCAGCGTGCTGGATTGTGGGTCACTCCCTCTCACCATAAGAATTCTTGAATCTCAGCACTGGGGAACATTGTACTCTAATCTATACTTATATATAAAGCTGAAGAGTTTGTTTGAACGCGCTAATCTCAGGAACTACGGGTCCGAATTGGAAAATTCTTTTTGTTTTGGATAGCCCATTAATATAGGAAGGCTTTAGGCTATATAACACGCTACGACTAATAGGCGCGGAGCATAACTGACTCTACGTGAACGAAGTCGCTGGCGGCCGCTAGTGTATCATACAATGATTAGTAACAGAAAAAAATTGTACATCACTTACTTGATACACTTCTATGTGCCGCATCTCAGTGTGTCAACGTCCCATTATAGTAAGTGTTATTGTCTTTTCTGCCTCGTCTGCTCACATGTCTCTTCAATGTAAATGTCTATCAGTTTATCTAAAGTCTGATCACCAGGGTGATACTGTATAAGTGGCTGATTAAACTCTATGAGACATTTTTGGTAGGAACGTGGAGATGAAGCTTATTTAGTAGGGATATAATCATTTGGTTAGATCTCAGGAAACTAACAGAAAGAAAGCAGGCTTAGATGACTAATGAAAAATTATAATCTCTTCTCATTAAGTAATTTGATAAGAAGAGATTATAATTTCTTGGTTAAAACAGTGTTAAATGTCCCTACAAAATGACTGGGAAGAGGAACTCCCCATTATATGGTGGTCCAGTATCGAGAAGGTATAGAACCCAAATCCTATGGCAATAAAGGAAAGGTCATCCTGGCACCTCTGTACAAAAAGACCCGGCCCAATATAAAACTGGGCTTAAGGTATAAAAGGAGAAGAAAATTCAGGCCTTACACATATTTCCGGGAAAAAAACAACCGATAAAGCTTTAAAATTATCTATGGGTTCTTATTTAGGGCCATAATGTTATTGTTACTTATAACTTGCGGCGGAATAGATAGTTAGTTTTTGAATAGCGTTATTACTAAAAACTATCTAAAAAATTATTTCCTGTTAAGCTACTACTACTACTCGTCCCCTATGCGCTATTGAATGTTACACATTGTTATGCATTCATGCAACTTCTATCTATACCAGCTCATTTTGTGATAGTACCAATTTCCCCTTTATCTTAAGTGCAAGATGGCAAATATGGGAAGACCGCATAATATTATATTACTTTAAATATACCTGGCTCCTGTTTTTTCCACACTAGCAAAGAATTAAGGAACTAGAATTAGTAATAATTAATAAGTCTATTTCCAAATTTGTGTACCTTATTAAAGCAGATCGTCCACATTGGGTCTAAAACCCAAAATGACCGATCAACGATAGAAAGTGTGTCACCTATGTCAGAGCCCACCCAAACATTTATTAATTACGGCATCAAATCTTTACGACCGTCCTTAGAGCTGTCTTCTTTAAATCCATTTTACGCACCGACACAACGTAAGCTAAGTTAATTTTTGAGGTCCATTTAACATGTTTTTTTCTTCCATACTTCTCTATTAGTCACCCCTTTTAGCATACCCCCATGTCTCGGTAGTTACCCCTTTCTCATCATCATCATCTCAGCGTATAATCCCGGTCGCATCCGCGGCCTTCGCGTTGGAGCCCGGGGTCCGCTTTCCTACTATTACGCCTCCATTTCGCACGATCTCTGGCATCCTGTGGTGTGAGATTGTTGGCACGCATGTCATCTCTTACAACGTCAAGCCAGCACTTCTTTGGCCTGCCTCGCTTGTTCCGGCCCGGCGGAGGCGCCATGGCAAGACATTTGTTACCCACGTAACATGCCGGTTTACGTAAGACGTGGCCGTACCATCGTAGGCGACTCTCTTGCAGTTTGTCTGCTATGTCACGGACATGGAGACTGCCACGAATGCGGGAGTTCCTGATGCGGTCTTGCCGCGTAACTCCACACATCCACCGCAGCATACTCATCTCCGTGACACGCAGCTCCTGCTTGTGTCGCTCAAGCACAGGCCACGCCTCACTGCCATACAGAAGGACAGGTCTAATGATGGTCTTATAGACCTGTCCCTTAAGCTTAACCGGCATTTTGGGGTCACAAATGACACCTGTCATCTCACGCCATTTTGCCCAAGCTGCGGAAATGCGTGCTTTAACGTCGCAATCAATGTCGCCGGACGCGTGGAGCACAGACCCCAAGTATTTAAATTGGTCTGTGCACTCGACCTTGTCTCCGCCTATGCACACAGGCATAGGGTCTGTGGTGTTGCTGGCCATGTACACAGTCTTCACCACATTGAGTTCAAGACCACCGCTCTCAAGCGAGTTCTTCCACGCATTTACCCGCCGCACCAATCGTTCCCTGTCCGCGTCTGCCAGCGCGATATCATCAGCATACATGAGCAACCAGGGTGGTTGCTCATGTGAATTCTTGATGCTGTCTGACAAGACGTCTAATATCACGCTGAACAGGAACGGACTAAGGACGGATCCCTGGTGTACACCGACGGTGATCGGGAAGGGTTTAGTGTCGCCAACAGCGGTCTTAACAACGGAATCGGAATTGAGGTACATGTCTCGAATTATGTCAACATAGGCTTCTGGTACCCCTTTGGACCTCAGTGCCCACCAGATCACCCCCCGAGGGACACAGTCGAAGGCCTTCTGCATGTCTAAAAAGAGCATATGCAGAGGCGTGTTCTTCGATCTATATCTCTCCATGGTGATCCTTAGGCCGAAGATAGGGTCCATGGTTCCGTACCCTGGACGGAACCCATATTGACACGTCGAGACAGCACACTCCTGCCGGATCCGGGAGTCTAAAATCCTCTCAAAGATCTTCATGGTGTGGGACATGACCTTTATACCGCGGTAGTTACCACACTCCTGTACGGAGCCCTTGCCTTTAAAGACTGGAGTGATAATACTCAGCCTCCATTGGCTCGGGATTTTGCCGGACAGGAGCACGCGGTTCAGAAAGTTAGTTAACATGCCCACACCGCAAGGACCCATCGCCTTCCAGGCCTCAATGGGGACTCCGTCAGCGCCGACAGCTTTCCGATTCGCCATGCGACGAAGAGCCGTGTGGACTTCCTCAGGCGTTATCGGGGGCACTAATCCAAGGTTCGGAGGGAGTTCCGGTGTCTGCACCTCTTGGTGCTGCTTATTCAGCAGCTCGTGGAAGTACGTACGCCATCTCTCCTTCACCGCGCGATCCTCGCAAAGCAGGTTGCCAGTAGGGTCTTTTACACAACGGCACTTGGATATATCCTGTGCCGCTTTCACCCTAGAACGTGCCAACTTGTAAATGAGCTTCTGCCCCTCAGACGATTCCAACTTCTGGTAGAGCGGTTCTAAGTGGTCTCGTCTGGCTCTGGCTACAGCTCTTTTAGTGGCACGTTTGGCAACCTTGTATGCGTCGCGATCTTCAGGAGATCCGGTCGCCTGCCACGTTTTGAAGAGGGCTTTCTTCACCCTTGTCTCCCTCTGGACTGTGTCGTTCCACCACCAGGTCTCCTTGTCACTTTTGCGACCGCCCTTAGACACGCCGAGCACCACTCGCGCCGCCTCGGTAATAGCTGCCTGGATTCTGTCCCAGTGATCTTGGACAGATTCTCCCTCGGTACCAGCGCACTTGTCGCCAATAACCGAAGCGAACTCCTGGTACTTATTTTCATCAAGCAGCCACCACCGGGTCTGGCGTCGGCAGCGCTCTACACGTCTACGTTGGGCCTTAACGCAGAGATCCATGACAAGGAGACGGTGTTGTGCAGTAAGACTCTCACCGGGTATGACTTTGCAGTTGGCTACTTTGCCGATGTGGTGTCTCCTAGTTAGTAGGAAGTCGATCTGGGTAGCGCTTCGTCCGCTCCGGTAGGTAACAAGGTGCTCCGGTTTCTTTTTGAAGTAGGTGTTCACAATTGCCAGGTCAGCGGCCGCACACGTTCGGAGAATGTTGTCCCCTTCCGCGTTGCGGCTACCGTACCCAAAGCCACCGTGAACACGCTCAAACCCGTCACACTTCTCACCCACGTGACCGTTCAAATCACCACCCAGAATGATTCCCTGGCATAACGGGATCCCGTGAAGCAATCCTTCGAGCTGGCTCCAGAACAACGTCCTTTCGGCGTCACCGCACCCGGCCTGCGGAGCGTAAGCACTTATCAAGTGGGTTATTACCCCATTGACAAGCACCCGCACCGACATTAGCCGATCACTGATGCGATTCACCTCCAAGACGTCATCCTGGAGCTCGTCAGACAACACCACGGCGACCCCATTTCTCCCACTAGGTACACCCGTGTAGATCAGCTTGTAGCCATTCCCAATAAGTCGGGATCTGCTGCCTTTCCACCGAGTCTCCTGCAGGAACGCCACGGCCACCCTCCGCCTGTGTAGAGTTTCGGCCAATTCTCTCGCGCGTCCAGTTAGCGTGCCAACGTTCCACGAAGCGAAACGGAGTTTACTGGTTTGGGCTCGCTTCTTCAGCCGTGTCCGCCCCTGACACGGTAGCCCTAGCCCACAGGTCACAGGAGTCGGGCGGGGCTCCTGCGCGCCGTTTTGCGGCGGCGCCCTAACTGTAACTCGTGCTTTTCTTCTATTCCTGTTCATGTTTGGCGGTTGTTTGGCTTATTACGAGTGCGACTGCCGTCTGACCACTCAACCCCGAAAGGGAAGCCGGCGTCAGGGCCCCGTCCGTATGTCAGCAGGTGCACCGTCTGGCAGGTGGGGTTGACTTGAGTCCCAAAGATGGTGGTGGGACCCCACAGCACCCAGTTAGTAGTTACCCCTTTCTAAACATATCAAATCAAATCAAATCAAATCGTTTATTGCAAACCATAATGTACAGTAACAGGTGGTAAATATTTTATTATAATATTGGAAACAATTATGGACCCTGTTGGGCACAGCAAGTTTTAAATAAGTAGAGAGAGGAAGAGCGCTTCATGTTTCCATTTATCTATTTATTTAGTTTTATGTAATTCCTATTCATTTATTTTTATTATTTGTATTATTATTGAGTATTTATTCTCTTGCTATCTCTTTTTATTATACATATTATATTAATTATAAAGTATTCGTTTATTAACAATTTCTTTAATTATATTGAAATTATTTTTATTTGGTACTTGATTAAAATTTGTTCATTATTATAAATGTATTTAATATATAATTAAGTTTATTATTATATTATTTTATTTTTTTTATCATCATACACATCCTATAAATCTTTTATTTGGTCTCCCCATACTGTTATAGTTATCGACATTCATACCATAGACATTCAGACGTCAAACCTCTGGTATGCGTTTTGGAGAAATGAGGAAAACAACATTTTCCTCATTTCTCCAAAACGCATAACATGACACCTGATTTCCACACAACTTTTCAGTCGCTGGTGCCAATTTTGTGGCAATTGTGAAAACGGCAGTTTTGAGAAACCTTTAGATTACTGAAAATATGTCTTACTAACTCACAAATGGCTTTGATCACCACGAACTCTCGTGGCCTAATGACAAATTCAAAACAAATTTTCTCACAATGTTTGCCATATCATGTGATTTTTGTGTGATGTGATTCTTCGTGATATCAGTTCCCTGTTATAACCACGTCGAATTACTTATTACATTTAATATTAAATGATTAATGAATTGCTAACCTTTTAATATACGTAGGTAACAAGTTCTAAAGTTATTAGCAAACATACAAGGTGATGTAACAGATTTATTATTGCCTGCGATCAGTCTTCGCAGTGGAGCCGACTCACGTCACGACAAACTGATACCGCACAGTCGAGTGATGGATGAATAGCTAAAACATTAATTTAAAACTTACACGGTCCTTGGTTTGAAAATTTGTTAAAGGAACTTCGTGTGACAGTATATTTTAGTATGAGGAAATAACGGACGGATTATATAAATGTGAAAAATTTGCGATTACATACGCTTAATTGAGTGTATACCAAAAACAAACGTAAAAATAGTGAAACTTTGAGTGCACTTTGGAAAAAATAAGATCAATAAGCCTAACCTTTCCAAAAGCAGCTTAATATCACTGTTCATGAAACCTCCAAAACCCAATTTCTGTGTTACCCCCATTTTTTAATACGGTGGCATATCATCGAATCACCTCTCCTGCTCTGGGCGAAACGGCAGCACGTATTAGAGTTTTAGTGACTAAAAACGGCACCTCGTTCGAATAACTCACGGTCCTTGCAGGTATCGGTCTTCATGAATTCCGTCACGATATGCTGACATATCTTTGAGGCGCGCGTGGTACGCAAGGCGCCGACGACCCGGATATAGTCCTAACCAGGTGGCAAGAAGTGGGCAGCTCGCCGCCCGATAAGGAACAGAAGGAACAAGCTTCTGGTTTACCCCTTGCTAAACTAGTTCAGACTCTTACGACTTCATAACGGATGTCAAAGATCTACGAATGACTCCCGTTGACGTCAGCCAAAAAACTATTTGGGGTGCAATAAAACCTGAAGTACGGATGACAACAGGTAAAGCTACCCCAAACTGTCAGATTTTCCCAATCAGCTTTGAGCCTTAATGCTATAGAGCCAAAGTTGAAAATCTAATAAGGAAATCTAACAGATTGTAGTAGCTTGGTGTGCTGTATTCGGTCCGAATGCTGATCAAGGAAAATAAAAGACCAGAATTTGTCTGTTGTACTAATTACAAACATGATTATAACTATCAAAACAATCTTCCATAAAATCTAATGCATTCCAAGAATCGTTACAATGGTTGGGTATTTCACGAAGTTTGCGATATCTGGATACTGTAATGCCAATAGCAACAAAGCCAGTTGTATAATGTGGGTCTCAATATTGTACGTGTTTCAAAGAGAAATAGATAACTTAAACTGGATCGTGTTTAGTAAATTTATAAATAAAGTGAACTATAGGAGTGGTAAGTGGACTGGTTGCTTTATATTGACCTGGGTAATCGATGGAGTTGTCAGCTTTAGTTGCTTTCGTTTTGTTCTGTTGCTGATCTAGCATTATTTGACTCAAATAAAAAATGTGATTTAAAAATCTGTTTTGGCTTTTACTTAATCCAGGATTGATATAAAGTATACCTAATGTTGATATTTTATATAAAGAGAAGGTGACTTATTTAAGAGGATCAATAACTTAATTATCCGAAATAGGTGACTAATATGTTAACTAAATAAACTTCTAACACTAAATTAACTCCCTTGTCTATATATGGCATGCTTACGACTTTGACTCCAAGCGCCGCGCCATTCAAAACTTAACCACGACGAAGATATCTCAGTAAACTAGTGTTCATGTAGTACAGTGGAATCGAGCACCCGGCGTATCATCTTTTTTTTAAATAAAACTTCTTCCTAAAGTAGGAATTATTCCTGTATCGTGGGTGCATTTACAAACACTTAAAGGCACATATGTACATAAACAGCCAGACTCGGAACAACAGCATGTAGAACATAAAAATGTTCGTTCTGTGCGGGAATTGAACCCACGACACTCAGAGAATAGTCACTTGTTCAGCCACTGCGCCAACCAAATATGTAATAATATTACAATAAAATACTTCCTACTTATTATTATTATAAATGTGAAGGTTTAGACGGTATGATATTGTTTCATGATAAAACTACTGAACGGTATAATAAATATTTTATATCCAGAATTAACTATGTATCTATACTTTTAATCTATTTATTTTATTTGATACTATTTATTTTAAAAACATTATATCGTAACTAAACTTTAACACACACATATTAACAATCTAGAATATGGCGTCAGAAAGTCTTCGACTTTCAAATTACACAAAAGACTGATGGCATTGACATATTTTATCGCAATACATAGCCTCTAGCAAGGTTAGAATTAGCCTTTGGGTCACAAAATTATGACCTAAGTATTCAAATAAAATGCGAAGAATGAGACATTTTATTTCACCAGTAACTTACTATAGTTATTTATATACGGTATCTAAAACAATTACCAAAAGAAAGTTCCCTGTTGCTTCAATATAATTAACAACACAATGCTTTTAATACAGAAGAGGTAAATTAATCACTGGTCTGTTCAAGAACAACTGCTGAGTACCTACAATTGTTCACAACTTAGTGAAAAGAAACACTTGGAAAAGATTCAGCAATTTCTGAGAATTGTTTTAATACCTTCTAATACGGTGAACAAAGTGGTTCCTTTTTTGTATTCTGTGAAGGAAACTGAAAAACGAAACACTTATAAGTAGTTTTGTATTCCAATTTGGATATTTCCTGCGCAAATTTTATTCTAGATAAGCTCCGTTTGATTTCTATGAGAAAATATTTCGGTTATTAAATATTGTGTAGCAAATTGCGTCTTCTAAGTCTGAAAATTCAAAACTAGTCGATTCGCTTTTTGTCTTACTTATTAAAAATAACATGTTTTCATTGAACGCATTGTGGTTTTTTTTATGAACGCACTCTCTGGGCTGATTTAAGAAATTCTTTTTAGCTTTGAAAGCGTCATTTTTTACAAACCTTACGAGTCTAGCAAAAAGAAAAAAATCAAACGAAATTACAGCGAGGGCGGGGGATAATTTCACGAAGTCAGATTCTAAGTATTCGACGTGATCGAACGACAAAAACAATACCTACGTGTATGTAAACCAAAACAATTGATCTAATAAACTTTGTTAAGCCGAGCAGACTCATTACCATAAATTAAAACATTCCGTGGCCACCACAATTCGTATTCAGTGAAATTAAATTATATTCATCAGAACTAAGCAAAGCTAACCTCCAATTAGAAGTACATGTGACGTCATTCACAAAATCAAACACATGTACTCGTTAATCAGAATTTCATTTGAATATTTAAAGCAATTTAATGCCTAGTTTGACGTGTTAGAGAGGCTACACTATTTTTTTTTGCTATTTCATCATCATATGCCTAGCCTTTTCAAAACCATTTCTTTTTTCAATTATAAACTAATACTTGACTGCAATCCCACCTAATGGTAAGCTGTGATGCAATGGTTGATGGTAAAGCGAGTAGTGTATTAAGAGCATATTCGCTCAAAAAAACTGAGTGAATAGAAAGGAAGACGGCAGTTGAGCGAGGTGATGCAATGTTAAACCCAACAACATGACTAACGATGCTGCGCCAGAGGGAGATTGCTCTGTAGACCCTCCATGACAAACTCCCGAAACAACAGCATTTGGAACATCGCAACACAACTGCTCAGACCCGTCCTCCGTACGGCTGCACCAGACATCATGCCGTAACACGACGAATCGTTTGGGCGCAAGACTGTCTGGTGGGTGACAACTTCTGCCGTCAGCCGATATTATGGCCTACTACAAATTATTTTCAGGAAGTGCGTTAATTAATTTACATATTGTATATATTATAGTATGTCCAAGCGTCTTCAGATACCCACATTTTATGTGATTGTGCGAAACAAGTTCCTTCGCTGCGCGAGCGCTTGCGGGTGAGTCATATTTATTTGGTTAACAAACAACTACTCATTGCCTATACCAGAACGGTCTTTCTACAGTGGACGGGAAAGATTAAGTTCGCCTGCGTCGATAGTAGCAAAATTATCTTGACCTCCGCGACTGTGAGGATACCAAAATCCATAACTTCATTATATATTAATTATTTTTTGTACTGCACGCTGCTCACATAACATTGCATTGCTATCACGATGCCACTAAAACGAACGCCCCCTGCCTCACCCTCAATGTCGGTTGTAGTGCCTGAGACTGTACAGAACACCAATTTAAAATTTTATAAGGCATTAAATGACTCACCCTTGAAACATAGTGAGTCAGAGCCTGACCTCCACTCACAAACACTTAATGTTACGGAACGGAAAAAAAGGAAGCTAGAGGAAGAAAATACCGATATTAAGGCACTTATCAAGGAAATGTTTTTAGTCTTTACGAAAGAACAAGAAAAGCGATTTCAAGAGCTGAAATCCAGCATGGACGTTATGTCAATTAAATATGACGAATTTCTGACAAACATCAGTACTCTTGAAAAAGAAAGGCAGGCGGGCAAATTAATAATCGAAGAGCTTGAAGAGAAACTGGAAACGCTTGAACGAAAATCCCGGGGAACTAGCATCGAAATTAGAAACATGCCAAAACAAAATCGAGAAACAAAAGAAATCTTATGCGCTGAACTCTTGCAATTGGGAAAAACTCTAAACGTCAATATCGACGAATCCAACATAAGAGACATCTACCGGCTTAAGTCTAAGGATGACTCCAACCCAGTCGTCGTGGACCTTACTACCGTACCCATAAAAGACAAAGTTATCAGGGCTGTCAAGAACTTCAACAAATCTAAAGCCAAAGAGGATAAGTTAAATACGACTCATTTGAACGCCAAATACCAGAATAAACCTCTGTACATTGCGGAAACGCTCACACACAGAACTCAGAAGCTATACTTCTTAGCACGGCAATTCAAGAAAAGCCATGGTTTTCATTTTTGTTGGACAGCTAATGGATTTGTGTATCTTAAACAAAACGAAGGCTCACCTCATATTCGCGTAACCCATGTCTCGGACATAGATAAGCTAAGAAACACTATATGACTATATTCTTCTTTGGGTTATCATTACCTTGTGATTTCTATAATGCATGTTTTTGTCTATTTAAATAGTATAAGATATAAGAATACACTTTGTTACACGTTTTACAAAATATACTCACGATACACCTACTATATCATAAAAACTCAATACTATATCTATATCTGTTAACTTTACCATTAATTTAAACTATAAAGCGATTAATTCACACCCACTCGTTCTACACAGATACCCTCTCACAAACACTGGAAACACAATTATAACTCACGTACACAGTATACATCGCACAACACACAGAGATGCTTGCCATAAGTCAAACTCCCTCCCTGAAAACATTTCTTATACAATAATACCTTTGAAAAGAATTCAGTGACATAATTGATCTAACCAATAACATAGACAATATAGCTATATCCGATTCACACATTTGCACCCCGGAACAGGCAAATAACTTTATTAAGCAACCAGATAATTATCTAAAAATCCTAACACAAAATATTAGATCTATTAATTGCAACTTTAGGAATCTACAAACCCTACTGCAACGTGTCTCTATTGATTGTGATATTATAGTCCTGACAGAATGCTGGTTGTTATGTTCAAGTAATCATAACCTTCCTGTTATAAAAAACTATATTAGGTTCAACACGACCAAAAACCAAAACCAAAGTGATGGTGTAGTGGTTTATATAAAATCCACACTCCTTGTCAGCTGCAAAGAACTTTGTTTTAACGGTTCTGCCACTGGTCTAGCAGTGGAAGTAGGAACAACCTTTGCCATACTATGTGTCTACCGGTCGCCGTCCAATAATAACACTAATGATTTTCTTACCGCTCTTAACAATATTCTTCCCACCTTTTCCAAATTAAATACTGTAGCTATAACTGGTGATATTAATATAGACATTAAACCTCTCTCACTCGACACACGATCACATGACTACCTCAATACTGTTGCTTTTTACGGATTCCTTCCTACACATTCTTTTCCTACCAGAGGAAATAACTGTCTCGATCATTTATTATTAAGATCCGCTACCATAACATCTATCTCACTAATCTTCGATACTACTGTTACTGACCATTGTTCATCCCTGCTTTGCATTCCTAATAAAAAACTTCCAAACAATGTGATAACACATATCACTAAAACTAATTTCGACACATTGGATAAAACTATGGAGGAACTAAACTTTACACCCATTTATTCTATGTCCGATGCTGATGTGGCTACAGATTCTCTGGTTAATCTCTTGGTAAAAGCTATATCCGAGAACACCGTCATTAAGACATTACCTTCTAAAAAGAGGATAATTAAGCCATGGATCACTCCAGGCTTGATACGATGTATAAGACACAGAGATGCATTACACAAGAAATCGAAACTATCACCAGAAAATACCATACTCGAAATCACCTACAAGCGATATAGAAACTTCTGTAACAAAATTTTAAAAAAAGTAAAAAGACAGTTCGATACACAAGAGCTTGATAAAGCTGGAAATAACTCAAAAGTCTTATGGGAAACAATAAAGAAAATTACAAATACACAAAAACAACAGCATTCATCTACACAACTACTTTCGCACTCGGATACTCCACTACAGTCTTGTAACAATCTTAACAAGTTTTTCGTTGTCGTTGACGTAGGTAAAAGTCTTGCAGAAAATATTCTCAACCAGCACAATACGTTCAACATGAATTCCACACACACTGCTACTCCTACACTATCATTTGTATTGGAACAAACGGATAACGATGAGATAGAAACTGTAATTAATTCGCTCAGATCCAACGCTGCCACTGGTTACGATGGCATCTCTCCCACCATATTGAAGAGATACCGCAGCGCTCTGGCGCCTGTCTTGACCTACATCTTTAACCTCTGCTTTCATACTGGTAACTTTCCCTCTGCCTTAAAAAAAGCTATTATTCACCCTATCTTCAAAGGTGGAGAAGGGAACTCATTTAACAACTACCGTCCCATAGCTATACTTCCTGCTCTGTCGAAGGTACTTGAACGCCTAATTAACAAAAGATTGGTTAGCTTTCTCGAGAAAAATAAAATAATTTCTTCCCAGCAATTCGGATTCAGAAAAAATAAATCTACTTGTGATGCTGTACATGAAGTTACTGATTTTATTGTAGCGAAAATCAACGATCGCAAAAAGGTTCTAACAGTATTTCTTGACCTCGCCAAGGCCTTTGACACCATTCCTACTTCTACTCTTCTATTAAAACTAGAGGGAGCGGGCATCAGAGGGCTGCAGCTTAATCTCTTCGCCAGCTATCTCTCAAATAGACAACAAATGGTGAAAATTGGTGAACACACCAGCGATGACCTTTCCATTTGTTACGGAGTACCGCAAGGTAGTATCCTAGGTCCTACACTTTTTCTCGTCTTCATAAATGACCTATGCAACCTTAATATTCATAATTCGAAAATTGTGTCTTTTTTTTTACTTTTTATGCTAATTCTTGGTCCGAGCTTCAGAATATTGCACAAGATGGTTTTAATACTGCCTTTAATTGGCTTCGTTTCCACACACTCACACTTAACACAGCCAAAACGAAATTGATTGCTTTTTCTATCTCATCGACCTCACAACCAAATATTCCGATCTACCTGAAAGCTCACTCCTGTCACAACTCATATTCAGGTACTTCATGTCAATGCCCCAGTATTGTCGTAGTTGACAATATTAAATACCTAGGCATAAATTTAGATCAGCATCTTAACTACAAAACACACATTAGTTTACTCACAAGTAGAGTGAGAAAGCTGATGTATATATTCAAAACTCTTCGTCACGTTGCTAAGCAAACTGTTATTCGCAGTGTATACTATGCATTATGCCAGTCAATTATTACATATTGTATTAGCTGCTGGGGTGGCGCACCCAAAACTGCTCTCAAACCTTTGGAAGTGGCCCACAGAGCTATACTAAAAATCGCAACATTTAGGCCCTTTCTGTATCCAACCAGAGAACTATACCAAAACTGTAACGTCCTCAATGTAAGACAACATTTCATTCTGCAAACCATTCTACGCCAACACTCACAAACGCCTTTTACTAAAATCACCAAGCGTCGCAAAGATATCATTTGCTGTGTTCCACCTCCTAAGTTCACATTTACTAAAAGATTTTTTTACTATCTCGGTCCACATTTATACAACAAAATTAGTTTAAGTTTACCTATTTATGAATTACCTTACACCAAAAGCAAAACTGTGCTTCGTTCATTCCTCCTCGGTAAAACCTACGACGAGACTGAAACATATCTTTCGACTTTTTAATTAATGTACTCACTCATACTTATTGGCATGCACACCATCTTTACTCACCTCAGCGCACTACACAACATTACATCACATCCCATTACAATACAGTACACGACACCACACCACACCACACCACACTACAATACAATACACCACATTATACCTCAGCACAGCACTACGCAATACAAGACACTAGACTACAGCACAGCACACCACATCACATAACAATACACACTCCAACACATTTTATAAACTACACATTTTAGAATATTAATGCCTTGTTTTTTCACTTGATGTTGTTTTTTTTTTTTTCACTTATTTTGTGTAACCGTACCACGTGGCTAATTGATAATCCCAATGGGTCTATATTATAAGCTCAAAATTATGCAATGTTATTGTTACTCTACTAGGGAGTGGAATCTGTTTCTCCTTAACACAGATCACTTGGTGATCTAGCTAGGAGATCAGTGCCTCGCCCAAGTATTTGTATGTACTATATGTTCTTTGTTTTTTTTTTTTTTTCTGTTTCTAGAATGTATTAGCCCTTCATGTACTGCAAATAACCATGTGTCATTGTTACTATGAATAAATAAATTATTATTATTATTATTATTATATTAGGTAAACACATATATATATACAATATGATAATGAGTTTTTGTAGATAAGAAACCACCAGTCGAACATGAAAAACTATTTTGCGTTTGATAGCCTAATTCTCCAAGAATGATATTGAATACACTAAGACCACAGAGATATTAATATTTCTGATATCTAGCTAAGACCCATAGGAACTGGGCAAATAAAAGAACGCTAATCTGAAACAAAGTAATAGTGCGGTCAGGCAATGCGTCGTATAAAAATGCTGTAGTTATTGTGGTATTATTACAATACTTCCACGGAAACTAAATCGCGGGCGGACTAGTAAAACAAATGGCGTCAAAGATTTTATGAAGAGCCGCTTTTTATTCGCTTAGTACCCACTTACAAATGCGAAGTCCACAATTTGCATACTAAATTGTAAACCGTATAGAGGCCGAACATCTGCCTTAGATAAAACCACCCGAACTCTCAGTGAGAAGTCGTTTGCATAGCGTGCCTGCTCTCCGCAGATAAAATGCAACTAACTGCTCGCCTTCATCGTTTTCGTTTTGTAAGTCTTGTTCTGTGCTAGACATAACATAGATAAGATTGTTGCGTTAATTATAGTGGCTGTAAATATCATCTAGACGTAGCAGTTTGGTAACTAAACATGGTAGTATGTACAATGGTTGGACTAGATCGTATCCTGTATAACATGTCATTGTGGCTGATGGGTGTTTGAACTACTAGAGAGTATTGCAATCATGATTTTATTAGTCAAATAACAGGCGCATGCCGCGGTCGGTGCGTAGCTGCCAGCAGAAGTTAGCAAAGCATTGCCGCGATTCGTCGTGTTCCGGCATGATGTCTGGTGAAGCCGTACGGAGGACTGGTCTGAGCAGTTGTGTTGCGATGTGTGCCAGGTACGATGGGCCAAATGTTGTTGTCTCGATAGTTTGGTCGTGGAGGGTCTCTAGATCAATCTCCCTCTGGCGTAGCATCGTTGGTCATGTTTTTGGGTTTAACATTGCATCATGCTCAACGGCCGTCTTCCTTCCTATTCACTCATTTTTTTTAGCACAACAGGCAACTAGCGCCTTTTACCATCAACGATTAATAATAATAATAAACTTTATTGATTATTAAGAGACAACCGTACAAATAATAATAAAAAATAAAAAACTATTTGAAGTTACATAATATAAAGTCATACATTGTGAATTTTTTATTTTTTCATCAATGCTTACCATCAGGCAGAATTGCGGTCAAGCATTTGTTTATCGGTGTTCTTCGGTGGTACTCTTTTTCAAAAAGGGTGACAACACCCTTTTGAAAAACTACAGACCCATCTCACTTCTGAGTCATGTCTATAAGTTGTTTTCAAGAGTCCTCACAAATCGTCTCTCCTGCAGGTTTGACGACTTCCAGCCGCCCGAACAAGCCGGTTTCCGAAAAGGCTACAGCACAGTAGACCACATACATACGCTGCGGCAGGTTATACAGAAGGCCGAGGAGTATAACCTACCCCTTTGCTTGGCGTTTGTGGACTACGAAAAAGCCTTTGATTCGATCGAGACCTGGGCTGTACTGCAGTCTCTCCAGCGGTGCCAAGTAGACTATCGGTATATTGAAGCGCTAAAGGGTTTGTACGAAAACGCCACCATGTCAGTCCGAATACAGGACCAGACCTCGAAACCAATACCTCTGCAGCGTGGTGTCAGACAGGGAGATGTTATCTCTCCGAAACTGTTCACCGCTGCATTGGAGGATGTCTTCAAGGTTCTGGACTGGAAAGGACTGGGCATCAACATCAATGGCGAGTACATGACACACCTTCGGTTTGCTGATGATATCGTAGTCATGGCTGAGACCGCGGAGGACCTGAGTACAATGCTCGAAGACCTCAGTAGGGCCTCCAAGCGAGTCGGTCTTAAAATGAACATGGGCAAGACGAAAGTCATGTCTAATGCCCATGTTGTACCGACTCCTATAAAGATTGGAGACTCTGTTCTCGAAGTTGTTGACAGCTACGTGTACCTGGGACAAACTATGCAGTTAGGAAGGTCCAACTTCGAGAAAGAGGTCAATCGTCGAATCCAACTCGGCTGGGCTGCTTTCGGGAAGCTACGTAGAATCTTCTCGTCCGAAATACCGCAGTGTCTCAAGACAAAAGTCTTCGACCAGTGTGTGTTGCCAGTGATGACTTATGGAATTGAGACGTGGTCGCTAACAATGGGCCTTATAAGAAGGCTCAAAGTCGCTCAAAGGGCAATGGAGAGGGCTATGCTTGGGGTTTCACTGCGCGATCGAATCAGGAATGAGGAGATCCGCAGAAGAACGAGAGTAACCGACATAGCCCGAAGAATTGCAACACTGAAGTGGCAATGGGCTGGACACTTTGCCCGTAGGACCGATGCCCGACGGGGTCGACGGGTTCTCGAGTGGCGACCACGCACCGGAAGACGTAGCGTGGGTAGGCCCCCGACAAGGTGGACCGACGACCTGGTGAAGGTCGCGGGAAACCGCTGGATGCGGGAGGCGCAGGACCGGTCGTCGTGGAAAACCTTGGGGGAGGCCTATGTCCAGCAGTGGACGTCTTTCGGCTGAAATGATGATGATGATGATGATGATTTGTTTATAATTATAAAAAAAAAACATGCCGAGATCGCTCCGTATCTCGGAAAAAACGTTAAGCCTGTTCTCATCCGTAAATATTTGAACATGTATTCAGAACCCAGAAAGTCTGACAACCAGTCTCACCAAAGGATCTTCGTGTTACTTGGTGCCTTGGTGACTTGGTTATGGAGATCAAATAGATGGTCACTATTTGATAATGGTGTTAATAATAATGTACAAGAACAATGGTAAAATACAGTGCCATGTGATTTTTGTGGGTATTGATATCCCACAAAAATCAAATTTTGCTATATAGTTTGAGTAATACTGAATTAAAAAATAGAAAATCACTGATAAATCAAAAAGAAGACACGTCAAACCTACAATTCAGTGTGTTGGAAGTGATTCGGGTCCGAACAGGGAAGGGATTACCCTGATAAAGTTGGCTGGCGGGGATAATTTCATCACTATCGCAACCCGCCAACTAAATCAAAAACTATCTTCGTAAGATATAAAAGGATTATCCATTCCTACTTTGATCTGAGATGTTTTATCTGAAATTGAAGATCTGGTTTATTACGTTCCCGAAGAGTAACTGAATCTCAAGTGCATTTAAATTCTTGTTTTAAATGAATTCTCAATCCCCTTACGTAATGTAGTGACTGAGATGATACGAATGCATTTTAGAATTCACACTGTTTTAGGACACTAGAAGAGTAGTCCTTAAAAACAGAAATGATTCACAAATTCTATCATAAACCAAGGTTCTAGACTGCCATTTCATTCTCATAAAAAACTGTAAAAAATATTTAAACTTTTACAAACACGAAGTTTTCACATTTTATTTAATAAGCTATGAATATTTACGACGGCAAATAATAGCAGCACATACGTTAAAAACTTTACTTATCTCGTAAAGAGGAAGGCGCGAAATATAAATATGTGCATACCTTGCCTAAGTTTACTTTTTCCGCGGATAAAATGTAAAGAGCGGAGTGTGTGGAAATACTCAGCTGACTCCGTTTTTATCTTAAAATTTTTGTAGTTTGAAAGTTTGAAATTTTGGGTTTAATATCGTTGCTATTTTCAGTACTTTGTTGAACAACAAGTCGTTTAAACAGCACATTTTCAGTTGGCTAAAACTAACTATGGAATTACTCTTAGCCAAGGCCCAAATAGTAATATCATGTCGTCACCTGGATAGCCGTTCCCAAACAATTTTGGAGTCGGCTTCCGGTCTTACCGAATGCAGCCTATTTGACCTCCACAACCCAGTTACTGGGTAATAAGATAACCCCTTGGAAAAGCTGATTGTCAGACTTTTGGGCTTTGGGCTACCCGTTCCGACAGCTTAACGTGCCGAAACGCAGAGGGGTCTCAGTCAGATCATGTGAGAAAGGTCATAAATTGAGCCTCCTTTGTTAATCAGATATAAAAACGCCAAACTTCTAAAAGCTAGTATTTCTTCACATTCACGGTTCACAGCAAATTACGCTCGACAAAGATCAACAGTAGGAAAAAGAAGAAAGATTAGTTTCCGACTTTATCGCGTGTTAAATCGACGATCCGTTGCACGAGCGCGGGCAGATTAATCCTGCTTGCATAAGACTTTTTTCACATTTCAACGGAATTATGCCAACTTTTATCTGATAAATGGAACGGTATAGGAATGGGGAAGGAAAGTGTTTTTATCGGAAAGTTTCTGGTTCATGGAGAGCTAAGACGTGACACATATTTCATGGCACTAATGCGGTTTCCATGGACATTGAGAGACAATCACCGAAAGCTTTTGACGTACTTAATCTTCTTGTTATTTTGTGGATAGGAAAGAAAAATATATCCATATTTCTGTAAATGAAAAATTCAGTAAGAAAGAGTTTTTTCCTAAAAGCTCATTAGAGAGCCTTGATAAAGACATCTACTGAAGTGGCGATAGACCTGTCATTTGGGGCTGCCCGTTGGGGTAGTTGTGTTGTTTCTTGAGTAGGGAGCGCAAATTGGCAAATGTAGTATAGGACACCAACAAGCTCAATCTTGGTTACTAAGCTGGGAGAGAGTTACCAAGATACAAGTTGAACGGCATGCAGTCGGAGAGGTTAATGTCCAACAGACTGCTGTGGGCTGATGATGAATTAAGGTCTCTTTACCTACAACTTCATACGTACATTCATCGACCAATTAATATGGTTATTTTTGTAGCGACAGCTGAAGTACAATTCTAATGAAGCATTCAACAGTGTTGTCAATCATTTCTACCTTCCAAGATACAGGCAGATGCCTCTATGGGGATCACCGTTTATTATAATTATTCTTGTGCAAGTAGGGTAGTTGACTAAAAAAAACGAATTAGACCGTCAGTCAGATTTCCAAAAAATACTAGACACGTATTTTTCTTTTTTCTTATAAATATAAAATGAAGACGATACAGTGCGTTGAAAACTCGCATGACACCACTGCACGCTACACTTTTTAGCGAGGAGTGACATCACCAGCCACCACTCCTGATCTTTGATGCCTTTTAAATTTGCAAATTTTTATTGATTTGATGAAACAAAATATACGTATCCAATATTTTTTATTATAATCTGAATGACGGACTAATTAGAATCATTTTATTTTTACCCATGAAACATCCCTATTTTGATTAGTACATAAATAAATAATAAAAATAACGGCTTTTCACAATTTCATGTAAAAGATGGTCAGAAAAAATCATATTTTCCATTAAAAATTATAGTGTCCTTCATTTTGTCACATCTTCAACGGCCTATTTAGACAAAAGCCAAGAAGTCCGCTCAACGACTTAAGAAAAGTAAAATTTAAGTAAATTCATTGAAAAATAACCGCGGATAAATCCGCCGCCGGGTCATATTCTCGGCTTACCTTCACCAAAAAAGGTAATAAAGCCCTGACCCTCGCATTTCGAATGTAAATCCATCCCGTCGACTTGCAGACATTTAAACATTTATTTACTTGCCTATTGGACGAAGTGCGGCCGACTTAGGTTCAATCTCAATTTTACAGACCACCGAATAAAAAGTTTAAGGTTCTTTTAAAGCTATAAAAATGACATTCCGTATTTTGTTCGGAGTTAAAATATATTCGGGAATACATTGAGGACAAAGTTTATTACTCAGTAACTGTATAAATAATGACGAGATTCACCTTATAAGTATAAACTAGGTGACCTACTCATATGTTTTCTTCTAGTGTGTCGTTATTTCATAACGGGGAACGGTTTAATAGAATAGGGTATTTGACTAAAAAAAAACTAATTAGTTCATCAATTAGATTTCCAAAAAATCCTAGACACGTATTTTTTCTTTTTCATATTTAAACAAAAAATGAAGACGGCACAGTGCGTTGAAAACTCGTGTGATGTCACTGAACGCTACACTTTTTAGCGACCAGTGACGTCACCAGCCACCATTCCTGATCTTTGATGCCTTTTATACTTGTCAATTTTTATTGATATGATAAAATCAACCTTACATCTTTGACCTTTTAACGTCATTTAACTTAAATCATCCTTTATGAATAAACACCATAGAGTTTAAGGGTTTATTCATAAACGATGATTAAATATAAGTGACGACCAAACGTCTAAAATGTATGTTTAAACAATCGCTAATCACTAGTTAACTTTAAGCAGCGTTTATGAATAAAGGGGATAATGATTAGAGCAATGGATTTGAAATTGTATATGAATAGCAATTTTTAAATAACAATTATCATTAAAATCTTCATAGCGACAAAATCCCAGTCCTATTTCAAACCTTATAGTAATTTCTCGTAATCAGTTATATTTTGCAACTGCCATTAGTGGTCTTTACTTTACCTTTATTAAATAAACTGAATTATTTGTTTGAAATATTTTATTAGTTCTAATTTAGTAAGCAGTAAGTCGTCAATAAAGAGAAAAATGACAACTCATGTGTTATTATTGAGCAACAAAATCTAAATAGTGATATGACAAAACAATTCACTTAATTAAGTAACATTAATTCCTAGTCGATCTGTGTTCAATTGATTTTATTTTTATGAAAGAGTCTGACTCCTGTATAGTAACATAACATAATCAGCCTGTAATATGCCCACTGTTGGGATACAGGTCTCCTCTTGATGGGAGGCAGTGGTCCGTTGGTAGATGTCACATGTCTTCGAGTTTTTGGCTCAAGGATACGCTGGTTTCACAGTTCACAGTTTTGAGAGCTTTATAGTTAACGAAAACATAAATTAATAAAAAAACTATGATCGATAAAAAATATATGGTAAAATTATAACATATATTTTCATTCTTTCTATATAAAGAAGAATTGATTATTTAAGTTAAATTAATATTAAACGATTTCGAATATCTTAATTACTATGTAATCGCGTAGAGTGTGGCAATATTTTTTAACGAAATGACAAAAGAAATTGTATTTTACTGCAGCGAATCAAAAGTTGAACCATAGTGTTTATCGCCATTTTCATTGTGCTTGATTACTAAGCAGGCTCATACTTAAAAGGGAAAAAGTAAATAATGCCCAAAACAATTTGCAACTCCCATTATGAAAAAAACTTTGTCTATAATTTTATATTTAATTTGTTCCCGGGGTGATTTATGAATCAATTTTGTTTAAAGGCATGATTTACAAACACAACTTTTGTGTTTAACTATTATAAAAACTAAGAGGGTATTGTGTAAATTAACGATAAGTAGGGGTGAGCAAACATTAGTTTGCGTGAGTAATTTTTTTTATACATACCACGTTATTCATATTTATTTAGAATACAAAAACATAAATATAAAGATTTTATAAAGGTTGACACAATGGGTGGTCTTATCGCTAGGAGCGATCTTTTACAGACAACCTTTGGATGAAATAATAAGTACTATTTACATAGATTATGTAATAAATATTAACGTCAAGTGTATCAATACTAGTATAATAAATATTTAAATCTAATTAATAAACGTCAACGTGGTAGTCGTGGTGGCCTAGTGGTTTAAACACCAGCCTCTCAAGTATGAGTGTGCGGGTTCAATTCCAGGTCAGGCAAGTACCAATGTAACTTTTCTATAGTTATATGTACTTTCTAAGTATATCTTGGACACCAATGACTGAAGGTGAAGGAAAAAATTTTGAGGAAACCTGGACTTTAAGCTTGAAATCGCCAACCCGCATTGAGCAAGCGTGGTGATTACGCTCAATCCTTCTCTATATGAGAGGAGATCTGTGCCCAGCAGTGGGACGATAAAAAAAAAGGTTGATGTTGATGTTCATGATGTCGTCATATTAGAGCAAATAATATATAATGGCATGTTTAAAGAGAGAGGAAGTGTTTTTTTAGCATGATTTTAAAAGTGGGCAGAGTTTGAGCATGTCTTACGGACACGGGCAAGTGCACCGCAAGTCTTTATTGTACACCAACCAAACATCGAACAAAAACATTCATCGAACATGGGCGGCCTTATCTCTAATGCGATCTCTTCCAGGCAACCAAAGAATGCACAGATTCTCCCGAACCACAAAAGGGACTGCCGTTGGTGCAAATATTATTACTACAATATGCTAAGGTAGATACTCGGTGGTAGGCAATAACATCGGCCGCCGGCAGAAGTTACCACCCACCAGACAAAGCAGTCTGAGCTGTTGTGTTGCGATGTGTGCCGCGTACTATGCGCCTAATGTTGTTGTGTTGGGAGTTTGGTCGTGGAGGGTCTTCAGATCATTCTCCCTTTGGCGCAGCATCGTTGGTCGTGTTGTTGGATTTAACATTGCATCACCTCGCTCAACTGCCATCTTCCTTCCCATTCACTCAGTTTTTCTGAGTGAATAGGCTCTTAATAAACTAGCGCGCTTTACCATCAACGATCACATCACTGCTTACCATCAAGCGGGATTGCGGTCAAGCGCTAATTCATAATTATTAAAAAAAAATACATAGATACTGAACATAACAAGTAAACAAATAAATTTGCGAAAAGTGTTTGTTGAACAAGATCATGACGACAAGTAGTGTTCCTTCACAAGTCTCTTGAATTCCTGCAACGACTGTGCACGTTTTATTTGAATTGGCAATGTATTCTACAAACGAGGTTACGAAACCTGAAGATAGCTTGTTCAGAACAAGCAACTGAATCGATTCCAATTATGTTTACACCATGTTATATTTTTTGTACAAAGATTCTTTACTTAGAAGTGCTGGACACGTAGGTATTTCGGTATTTCGGGTTCCGCATATTCAAAAAATAACGTGGTATATATATACAAATAAATTTGTTTTATCGTAATATAGAATCTTGCTGCAAGAGGCTGCCTAATACCAAACAGGTGCGACATAACTAGACAGACTGGCGCTGGTGCGACGTGGCTAGAGAAAAGTTACACCAATATTGAGCACTTGCCCGTGTCCGTAAGGCTTGCTCAAACACTGCCCACTTTTCAAATCGTGGTAAAAGAACACTTCCTCTCTATTTAAATATGTCATTATATATTATTTGCTCTTATATGACGCTTATTCATTAGATGTAAATATTTATTAGACTAGTATTGATACACTTGACGTACATATTTGTTACATAATCTATGCAAATAGTACTTAGTATTTCATCCAAAGGTTGTCTGTAAAAGATCGCTCTTAGCGATAAGACCACCCATGTCACCCTTTATAAAATCTTTATATTTATGTTTTTGTTATCTATATGGTGTACATAATAAAAAGTATTCTATTCTATTCTGTTCTATTGAGTATGTAATCCTTCAAGATATTCAGCGGGCACAGTTTTGTGACTCTTACAAAGATTATAGCTCAATAGCTTCAAGCGATATAGATCAATTACCTACATTTATATCAATATGTTTAAACTTGTAATAATAATTTATATAATTTCACTAGCTGCCCCGCGGGGTTACACCCACGTATGTTTCGATATGTTTTTTTATATGCTCCGCTCTTATTGGTCGTTGCGTGATGTTATTCAGCCTAAAGCCTTCCTGGATTAATGAGTTATCTAACGCAAGAAGAATTTTTCACATCGGACCAGTAATTCCTGAGATTAGCGTGTTCAAACAAACAAACTCTTCAGCTTTATATATTAGTAAAGATTAGCCATGTAAAAAAAAATGTTGTTTATGAATATAGTCTGGGTATTTCCTACATACCTCATTAATTATTGTGATCCCAAGACCACATTATGGAGGTTTGATTAAGACATTATAACACACAAATTGATTCAGCAACCGATTGATAAGGTTATCTTTGGGCTTGTGTAGCCACAGCTGAAAAACAATTCGAACGAAGCATTGAACACTGTGTTGGAAAAATAATGTTTTGTAAAATAACCAACAAAACTGATATGAAATGGACAATCATCATTCAATGACATCAAGCATTTGACAAAATGTCAATGTTGTGTATGTTTCTGACAATGTTTTATGTTTTTTTTTAATTATTTACCATGTGCGTTACTTGTGCAAAATAAACTACTTTTCCTTCTTTCTAAAGGGAAAGACACATAAAATGTTTTATATTATAAACATACAATATAGGTAATCACTTCACGCAACTATATAAAAAGACGAAAAATCGATAGACGTACAAGATGGATTACCTGAAGGAAACATGTTCAGCCCGCCAATATAAATGCCCCTTATGTCGAATCCAGGGGTTCGTATTTCATTTACAGCTGAGGCAGTAATTGGCCGGCCGCACAATTTTATTCTATAAACAAGCCAGCTGTACCGAACAGGCCCAAACGTGACCGTATCCTTTACATACCGTAGCCTTTACATGACAAAACGCGAAGCAAGGCTTAATGAACGTCTTTGATTACATCGCTGTGTAAGACGTCTTTTTGTTCCTTACAAAGATAAATAGGACAGCATTTCTGTCGCCATGGATAGCGTATTTTGTCTATATGGAAATTTAAATAAAAGCTTATGAAAATGCCTTTGGCTTTATCATCATTTTGTAGTTTGAAAGAGTAATCAACGTTAAAAAGAGCTCAGCAAACTATCACTATTACAAACCATGTTTGGCTGGATACTTATAGATTGCTAATCCAATGTCCATAACTGCATTGACAAAATTAGATTACAACGAGAGTGCGTTACTCGGGCGACTGAACTCTTTCATTAGGTACGCACGACAGACGAGATCTAATTTCAACTGACCGTCATTCCCTAGACAGCTATTTTCAACTAAACCCGTTAGGCTATCATTTGAGTAGATATGTCCCTCAGCGCCTACTCGTTGACTAGTCTTAACATTAAGTACTGAGGCTAATAGCATCACTCAATATTGTGGTAAACATTTTAATTAGGTATTTTGTGTTCCACTGCTGGGCAAAAGCTTTTTATTCCAAATCGCTTTTACTGCAAGCTGGCCAGTTAAGATGTAAGGAGCATTTGACAAAAACGTATAGTTCTATGTATGTGGTTCATGGCTCCTGACACTGACAGACAGAAGACAGTTGAAATAGATATAACTCTCGCCACACTGTTTGTGTGTCTAGTATTATTTTAACTCAAATCCTTTTGAAAAATAAAGTTTTATGAATCAGTTCATTAGCGTAGTAATAAAATTATTATTAGGTAAATTATATAGTAGTGTCTCAAATTGGTGAAGATAAACTATTTTTTCGATATATGTAAGTAATTATAAACTAGTGCTTGACCGCATTCCTACCTGATGGTAAGCAGTGATACATTCGTTGATGGTAAAGCGCTCTGGTTTAATAATAGTCTATTTACTTTAAAACAACTGAATGAATGGGAAGGGAGACGCCAGTTTGAGGTAATGCAATGTTAAACCCAACAACACGATCAACGATACTGTGCCAGAAGGAGATTGATCTGGAGACCCTCCACAACTAAACTCCCGACACAACAACATTTGGCGCATCGTAACCGGTACACATCACAATAAAACAGTATGCCTACTGCCTAGTATGAGTTTTCATTACGCGTTTGGCGCTCTCATTGGTTGAGTTTTCTTAAAACCTTGAAGCGGGCCAATCGATAAGTCAAACGCGCTCTATATCGACGATCGAGTCTCGTAATGAAAACTTGTACTAGGCATACTGCTCAGGCCCTTCCTTCGTACGGCTTCACCAGACATAATTCCGGAACACGAAAATCGCTTGGCGGCAAGACTGTCTCGTGGGTGGTACCTAATTTCTGCTGGCAGCCGATGTTATGGCCTACCACCGAGGAACATCGTGAGGAAACCGGTATGTCCTAGAGGCAAAACTTCGAAGACATGTGACATTTACCAACCCCACGATATAGATTACGGCCCTCTCCTTCTTACAGAGAGGAAGCCTGTGTCCTAGGAGTGCTAACATATTAGGCTGTTTATATTTACTCGAGTTGGTCTCGAGTTGATCTCCAAAGCCTAGATCACATGCGTAGTGTAGCCAACCTTTTGGTGTTCTATAGGATACATTTTGGGGAGTGTGCGAGGGAATTGCATGATTTAATTCCCCCATCTCCGTTCCACCATCGGACGACCCGTCGTACGGCGAGTTTCCACCCTTATGTTGTTAACACCTCTACGATCCGGACGAAGCGTTGTGCCTCCTCCTTTATACCGCGTACATCGAGGGACTGGAACAATCTGCCAGCGACGGTGTTTCCGTCGGACTACAATTTGCGTGTCTTCAAGGCTAGAGTGAATAGGCTCTTAATAAACTAGTGCGCTTTACTATCAACGATTGCGTCACTGCTTACCATCAGGCGGGATTGCGGTCAAGCGCTGGTTTATAAATTAATTTAAAAAATATATATATAATTTAAGTAAATATGGACATGCCATAACATTAAGCTTGTGTTCCGTGAAGGTTTAGGTACAGTCGCACTTATATTACTACACCGAGTTTCTCAGTTACGTTTAAATCCCATACAAAAGCTAAAATAGCTTGCGAATTTTTTGTTAGTATTTACTTAATAGGCGCAGTTAGAGGGATAACATTAACTTTTATTTTAGGCTACACAATTACGCTGTAATAGCTACAATGATGATTTCGCAGTGAACCCTAACAACACGGGTAACAAGCGAAAAATATTTTTATCTTTAGAAATATATTTCGAGTTTGATTTATGTTATTATATTTATATTATTTACAATGAAGTATATGTAGGTGTAATATTAGATAAACAACTGTTCCATTCTTTTTTAGGGCAGAACAAACGTGATTTTAATTTATTTGCTACTGTTGTTTCAAATCCCACTGATATTTTAGCCACAATTTTAACTTAACTTTTGTGTTTTTTTTCCTACCAGCGCCATGTAAAAGGAATGAAACTATTTCAAGCTTTACAAGAAATCAAATAATACTCAGGTTTCAACAGAATACATAGAAATAAACCGCTGTTGACAAGGTACGGAGAAGTTCCGACAAATGTTCGTTAACTTTCACTGGTTTACTTGCAAGTGGTAGTTCTTCAGATAACTTTCTACCATACATTGTTTTTATAAGGATTCATTGGACTTCTTGCGTGAAATCTGAGCGTGGGCTGTGAGGACTAAAGGTCGATTTCTTATGTTCAGAATTGAAGTTTAGAGGCACGAATGTGTTATGGAAACATTAAGCAAATTAGAACGATTTTGCGTCATAATACAATTTTCCAAAGTCCTTTTTGCCCAAAAATGTTCTTCAATATGACATGGTGAATTCTTTGTGTCAATTACAATCAATATCACCCATAAATATCAATAGAGTAAATATTACATTCGAAACAAATATTTTTATTTTAAAATCATTAGACTTTACGTTTTGATTTCCCTGCTCATCTGTGCTAAGTCCACTGGAAACGCTTAAAATATTAAAAATTGAACCATTTTACCATAAAAGACGATTCAAAAATTTCATTGTGATGATAATCTAACCTTTGAGGCCTTTGTCCTGCCGTAGAGCAGTGGACCTCTATATGCTGACGAAGAAGATAATCTGATGAAACATTAGCAATCGCTAAGTGCTGTATGCTATTACGTTTGTCTATGCTTGTAAACTCTCTTCTGCTTGTGCTTATGTGACTTTTTTCTGTGCTTACCTTGTGTTGAGTTTCTCCTTGTATTCTTCGAACTGTATAGTTATTGTACGTGTGTATACTTAAGTAAACGAAGCAAGTGAACCCACGGTTTTTATTCATCACCCGAAAGTACCTACTTTACTGCAATATTATTTATTTTGAACCAAATAATCCATAAATTACTAGTGACATAACATCTAAAATTATAATTACATACGTTATAAGTCTTGTTTCTAAAAAGTGTGCTTCTTCATTAATTATTGAAAGTTGCCTATAAGTATTTAATTATCTCTGTATACTATTTTCTTAGAGGCTTATACTTTTCTAACAAGTTCAAGGATTAAAATGACGAGTTTTGTACTTTAATTAACCTAAACCATAATTATGTCTGGCACTCTAACCTACTTACTGTTCTGTCTTATTAGCCCACTTAATGGTAAGTTGAGTGGGTAGTATTAAGTACTCCTTTATTACAGTACAAAGAAAGCTTCCATTCTTATATCTTCAAGTGAGGGTTGATTGAGTGTAATAACAATGTTAGAATAATCAACATAAATAATGCTCCCTCTGCTTGCACACAGACCTTCTGTGAGAGGCAAAGTAACAATGGTACCGATCTTTTGTTCACAAACTGGACTAAATTTAAGTTCAATGCCACTTTTTCTTGCTATTTGAAAAGGATAGAAGATAAAATATTAGTTTTTCCATTCATTCATTCATTTAAGCCGAAAGACGTCCACTGCTGGATAGGTATAAGCCTCCCCCAAGCATCTCCACGACCACCGGTCCAGTGCCTCCCGCGTCCATCGATTTCCCGCGACCTTCACCAGGTCATCGGTCCACCTTGTGGAGAGCCTACCCACGCTGCGTCTTCCGGTGCGTGCCACTTAGGTGTTGCAATTCATGGAACTATGTCGGGCTGCGTGATCATATCAGAAATGAGGAGATCAGCAGAAAAACGAGAGTAAAATACATATTAACTTAGTCCTACCAACTAACACACTCCATAGACAGTTTTGACGCGATTAAAAACAGAGTGACTAAAAATATATCGATTGACGTCAAGAGCTGATTAATTTGACAGTATTTAACTAATAAATTTATCTTATGTCCTTTTTCTAATGAAAAAAAAAAGAAGCACTAAATTTTATTTAGACAGCAAAGGAATCAGGGGAATCGGGGCCATTATATAAATACATTAAGTATTGGTTTAAACTACATCAGCCTACAAATTTTCATTAGGTACGAAGTAGTCCCCTAAAGGCCGCTTCAGATAATTTTCCTTTAAAGAATTATCAAAAAAAATTAGTAACTTCAATATGACGGTACCTAAATTCGGAGAAACAAAATGCCTTAGTTGATAGCGAATGCGCCTGTTGGATGAAAGTGATGATCCTCTTATACTAGAGAAACGAAAGCGTGATATATATTTTTCTTTTATCGTATATATAACTAGGAATCCTATATATTTTGTGTTTTAATATATTTTTGTAGTAATTTCAATTTTATGATAATCACCAATAAATATGAATGAAGCCTACAAACTAAAAAAAAATGTGTGCGAACGAGTATTTTTAATTAAAAAAAGAAGACGTTGCCCCATACTAGGAATTTCTCCTGTATCGTGGGTGCGTTTACAAACAAATAAACTCATATACACAAACATCCAGACCCAGAACAACTACTTGTAAGTCATACAAATATTTTCAATTAAATAGTTCATTCAAATATCAATGGCTTAATCACTGCGCTAACCGTGCAGTTATACAGTTCCAATTAACGTTATGATAACTCACTCGTTCGTGCTCAGAAGCCTTCTAGATAAAAATAATCATACAAATCTACTACAATTTTCTGGACGGATCTATCCCAGCCCAATGCTGTAATCACCGAACATTTTCTCATTATTTGGAATGATATGTTTTTTTAATAATTCCCTTTTTACTCTTAATGGCCTTAGTGGCTTATAACTTGGCCGAGAGGATATCGACCAGATTAAGCTACTCTAACCGTGCTTGCTCTGTAGATGGATAACCTATAAATATCAAGACCTCTCCATTATCCTCCATGTCCCAAAAGCACATTTAGCCATTGATGATGGCTGTTATACCTGGATATTTGACAGTAGTTACGGGACGTCAGAAGCACGAAAGTCTGACAACTAGTCTTAGCAAAAACTGTTACTAAGTGAGTAGCGAGAGCAGCGGTGTTCTTGTGGTATCGGTCGCGACTTAAAGTTGCAGATCGTAGCTTCGAAGCGGCTTTACTTTGTGTAAATCATTTCATCACCAGTACTCCCAAAACGGTAAAGGAAAACCTTGTTCTAAAGCCAAAAACGACGAATACATGTGACATCTACCAATTTGGCGCTGTAATATTTCAACTAGGTTCCCGCACGGAACAAATATTTGTATGACCTACAATTAGTTGTTTCGGGTCTGACTGTTTCTGTGTGTGAGAAATTCCTAGTGTGGGCCAAAGTTCTTTAAAAAAATAAAAGTTTTTACTCTTATATTATGTTTGTTACTCTTTTATGTAAAAACTACTGAACGAATTTTGATGAAATGTGGCACACAGGTGGTTCATAACCAGGAATATACTACTTTTTATCCCGATATTCCCATGGGCCCAAAACTTACGCGGGTGAAACCACGGGGAGCAGCTAGTAAAGTATAGTTACAAACAAATAAAAGAATGAAACTCTGCAATGATGTCGAACTCTCCGCTGATGTTTATTTTTTATGGCCATTTCAGAATTTCCTCACATATTTCGTCTGTCATATAAAGACGAAATAAAATGAAAGGATCTGTTATGTTTCGGACTGCACGGGCTGGTCCTCTAGCCGTGCGAATATCGTTCGCACGGCTACGGCACGGCGACGATTTTTGCCTCGTACATTGGTTTGAGTCAAGTGGGTAATGTTGTTGGAAGTCGTTGAAGAATTGTCGCTATGAGGAACAGCATCGCAAGGTGAAACATCCAGTTCCTCTTCAAAATATAAACGTGGACTGATTTGGGTTTCTTCAGTGTCCGAGGTTTCATAGTAAGTCACTTTCTACGACATCAACCAACAAACCATCTATCAGAAAAAATATCAATTATGTTGGCACAATCGTCATCATCTAATGCATGAACTATTTCGTCATTTGTAATCAATCTAGCACTAACAGCGATATAACTAAAAAACATAACAAAAATTAACTTAATGCACGAACTATTTCATCATCTGTGATCAACCGGATAGCCATTCTTCACTAACTAATGAAACAAAAGAAAATTAACACAAAGTAAAAGTTACGCATAAGCTAACCGTTCGTCAAAAATATGACTATGCAGTAGGTTTCTCAAAAACGAAAGTACTTACAGGTTAAATATCACCATAATAAAAATCACCACGAGACGCAGTCTAGCGGTCCCTAAATGGGCGCGAAACAGCAAGTGTGTTGGTTAAACCATTAGAAAGGGAGAGGGAGTTATTTATTAGATACTCGTCATTTTGACGAACGTTTTAGAACTAAATCGCAGTTGAAGTGCATGTTAATGTACTGAACGATAGATAACTAAAGACACTTATTCTAAAGATACTACCGAGACGTAATACTGCTCACTTTATTATACTGCGGTAGTGGTTTCCTGTATACAAATCCATACTATCAAAAGATACGTTATCAATAATGAGACCAAACGTTCATTCGGTAAAATGAGATAATTGTCAACGTAGTAACGGTAATGGTACTGATATCTCGATTGAACGATACCTCAATTTACTTATTATTGAATGTACAGGAGGAAAAGATGATTGTATTTCTTTTTTTTTTGTAATAATTATAAACTAGTGTTTGACTGCAATCCCGCCTGATGGTAAGCAGTGATGCAATCGTTGATCGCTTTACCATCTAACTAGTTTATTAAGCCTATTCACTTAAAAAACTTAGGAATAGGAAGGATGACGGCAATTGAGCGAGGTGATGCAATCTTAAACCCAAGACCAACACGAGCAACGTTGCTGCGCCAGAGGGAGATTAATCTGGAGACTCTCCACGGCCAAACTCCCGACACAACAACATTTGGCGCATCGTACCCGGTGCACATCGCAACACAACTGCTCAGACCCGTCCTCCGTACGGCTTCACTAGACATCATGCCAGAACACGATGAATCGCTTAGCAGCAAGACTGTCTGGTGGGTGGCAACTTCTGCCGGCAGCCGATGTAATGGCCTACCACCGAGATGATTGTATTACAATTAATTAATAATAATAATAAATATATACGGACAAATCACACAGATTGAGCTAGCCCCAAAGTAAGTTCGAGACTTGTGTTATGGGATACTAACTCAACGATACTATATTTTATAATAGATACATATATAGATAAACATCCAAGACCCAGGCCAATCAGGAAAAGATCGTTTCCCATCATGACCTGGCCGGGGATCGAACCCGGGGCCTCCACGTCGCAGTCAGGCGTGTTGACCGCTGCGCCACGGAGACCGACAATCATTACTATCTAGTGAATTATGACGTTGGGGCTTAATTAAATTGTTTTACTCGTATTTTAATTGCAGATTTATTTAAATTAATGGGTGATTTTGAAATGTTGTCAGTTATTTTATACAAAAACTATCCAACGCATATGTTATTCTTTAAAAAGTGACGCGATCTAGCGATGCAAAAATCAGCGTCTTACCACAGCCTTTACTCAATTATACCTTTATAAATGAAAAAAAAAAACATATAGTAGGCTCCTAGATATTAAATACTAAAAAAGATATTTTATATTACTACATTGAAGCAACATAGATATTTTTTTATTTTTCCATATAAATAGCCTTCGTACATTTTCAAAGATCAACAAAAATACACGTTTGTCTAAGAACGTTTCAACATCGCTCTAGTCCAAATAAACTACACAGAAAAGCAATATTTTCTAGTAAACAGAAATCTTTAAGTACATAAAAAGTGCAGTTTGCAGTCTATATTACTACCGTCCGCTTAACTTGGCAAAAAGACAGTCGGCTATGAGAAAGAACTATACGTCATGTATAGCTCCATATCTCTCCCGTAATACAGTGAGATTAAAATCATACTGCCAGAGGTGTAAGTCATACACTCTCGGTGGTTGGCCATAACATCGGCTGCCGGCAGAAGTTATCACCCACCAGACAAAGTCTTGCCGCCAAGCGATTCGCTGTGTTCCAGCATGATATCTGGTGAAGCTGTACGGAGGACGAGTCTGCAGCTTGCAGCAGCAAGCAGTTGTGTTGCGATGAGTGCCGGGTACGATGCGCCAAATGTTGTTGTGTCGAAAGTTTGATCGTAGTGTCTCAAGATTAATCTCCCTCTGGCGCAACCTCGTTGGTCATACTGTTCGGTTCAACCTCATATTTCCTCGCTCAACTGCCGTCTTCTTTCCTTTCCACTCAGTTTTTTTGAGTGAATAGGCTCTTTATAAACTAGCGCGCTTTACCATCAACTATAACGTCACTGCTTACTGATTGCGTTCAGGCACTAGTTTATAAATATAAAGAAAAGTCCGTGATCATATCCTTTGGGAATGCAGGTTTCATGGCTTCTCTAGTAGGAGGTCATCAGTATGCACTTAGATGCATTTCCTATCTAACTTTGTCTCACTATCGCGCGTGCTGATTTAAGATAAAAAGGAAGAAACAGTTATCTGCTTATCTTTGAAGTTGCTTGACATCGCCGTTGTAGTCGAGCAATCGTAATATTGATTCTTCATTTCATTGTGAACTATATAAGTAAGCAGACAACCTAGTAGGTATAGTGGTAGGAAGTTACAAAGGTAGGTACCTAATTCTTTAATTACCCAGTCATATAGTTACGTAGGTTATGACACAATATTGTATTTGCTAGTTTTTAACCGGCTTCAAAAAGGAGGTTCTGTTTGACCTGTGTATGTATGTTTGTCCGCGATTATCTCGCGTTTGCGATTATATCGCGGTTTTCAGAAAAGTATTTGTTACATTCAGTAGTTTTAGTGACTACTAACTGACACTCACCGGTTCTCAGTTTGATCTGTATAAATATCTCTTATCTTATATTTCTTAGAATATGTTTGTTTGTTCGCGACTATCACGCGTTTTGATCAACCAATTTTAAAGCGGTTTTCATTAACCGACTTATAAAAAGCAGGTTCACAGTTTGATCTGTAAGCATGGAGGTATGTATATATGTATGTATGTATGTGGTAGGTATTTCTCGGTGGTAGGCCATAACATCGGCCGCCGGTAGCAGTTACCACCCACCAGACAAAGCCTTGCCGCCAAGCGATTTGTCGTGTTCCGGCATGATGTCTGGTGAAGCCGTACGGAGGACGGGTTTGAGCAGTTGTATTGCGATATGTGCCGGGTACGATGCGCCAATTGTTGTTGTGTTGGGAGTTTGGTCATGGAGGGTCTTCAGATCAATCTCCCTTTGGCGCAGCATCGTTGATCGTGTTGTTGGGTTTAACATTGCATCACCTCGCTTGACTACCGTCTTCCTTCCTATTCGCTCAGTTTTTCTTAGTGAATAGGCTCTTAATAAACTAGCGCGTTTTACCATCAACGATCGCATCACTGCGTACCATCAGGCGGGATTGCGGTCAAGTGCTAGTTTATAACTATTTAAAAAAATGTATGTATGTATGCATTTATGTATGTATGCGATTATTTTTAAGAAAAGTATTCGTTATGTTATGAGAAGGGTTTAGACAGAGTAAGTTATCAATAGTTATCAATTTTATTCTTATCAGTTCGTTTTTTGAAGGCGGTTCCTTTTTATATATATATAAAAAAATAAGAATATAGCTTCTTTCTGTTTTTTATAAGACTTATTGTTTTAATTTTTTTGTATAACAGAACATCACGAACCTACCTCTAATTTCCACGCATTTTCAATTTATTCTTGATAATCTAATGGAAAACAAAAAACAAACAAACAACAAAAATAAAAACAAAAATGAAACCAAATCAAAATGGATTATTAGTAACTTTTGTGAATTCATGATGGACGAGTAAATGGATCAGAAAGTTTTATTTATATTATTTATATTTAGTAAGTGCTTGTTCTGCGTTGCATCACCAGTAATACCTATTTAGCGGAAATTACTGACAGCTCGCATTAGGCCCAAATGGTGGAATATGGCCCACTCCCTCTAACAGAAAGGAATTCCGTATCACAGCAGTGGAAATATTATTGAGGAGATCCGCAGAAGAACCAAAGTCACCGACATAGGTCTTCGAGTCGCAAAAATTAAGCGGCAGTGGGCAGGGCACACTGTTCGTAGAACCGATGGCCGATGGAGCAGTAAGGTTCTGGAGTGGTGGCCACGTACCTACCGAAAGACGCCGGGTCAGTCCACCTGGCCATGACCTGGTGAAGGTCGTGGGAAACCGATGGATGCGGGTAGCACAAGACCGGTCATCGTGGAAAGCCTTGGGGGAGGCCTTTGTCTAGCAGTGGACATCTTAGGCTGAAGAAGAAAAAGAGAGGAAATTGCGTAACTTAATTCCCCATCTCCGTTCCATCATCGGTCAACCCGTTATACGGCAAGTATCCACCCTTTTTTTTGTTTAGGATGGGAACTCATCAAATGTCTTCTCTCGCTCTGGGCGGAGCGGAAGGGCGTGTCAGACTTTTACTGACTAAAACCCACCCCGGTTCCTTCACTTGCACCGGCTGTCTACAGAGACCAGGAGCACGGTTTCTTTTTTAACCAACCCGCAACCTTGACCCAGGAGGCATCGGTCTTCGTGCACCCCGTCACAATGCGCCGACAGCTCTTTGAGGCGCGCGTGAAACACAACGCGCCGTTGACTCGAGCCACCCTTACTTTGTTGACACCACTAGATCCGTTCGAAGCGTTTCGCCTCGTCTTTTATACCGTGTACATCGAGGGACTGGAACTATTTGCCGGCGGCGGTGTTGTTGTTTCATCTTAATTTTAGCGACTCGAAAACCTATGTCGGTGACTTTGGTTCTTCTGCGGATCTCCTCATTTTGTTTCTGTCTGACTACAATTTAAGTGTCACCAAGGCTACAGTGACTAGGTTCTTAATAAACTAGCGCGCTTTACTACACTAGTTTATAATTAGGAAGTTCGATTTAGCATAAAAGCGTATTGACAAAAGACACTTATACTGTAGTAAAGCTTTTAAATATCAACACCACACACGTAGTCAGATACATAATAACCATAAATAATTAGGGGCCTTAGTCTTTGACGTTCGATAGTCCTGCAAAATACTGCCCCTCCAAACCATATTCGTTTTACTTAAAAGTTCTGTGTCCGCATTACAAAAATGGGGCAAAGCGCAAGAATTTCTAGTAAATAGGCGAACGTTTAATATAATTATGTATTATATGAAATGGTAATTATTTATTACATAAATAACGAATGCTGTGTGTTTGAATTCAAGTTAATTACTAGGTATTGATTCATAATATAATATTTAAACACATTATCATGTTTTATTGAACTAAATGACTGTTACGTTACTAATCAAAGTGCATAACTACTAATAAAATCCTAAAATCAGAAAAAGAACCAGTAACAAAATACCCACTTAAGGAAATTACCGCGAGTCTACAATGGCTACTATGAAACTACCATAAAAGTAAAGGCAGAACGATAACAGTTTAATTTTATAAACCATTGCACTTTTTCTTTAGTCGTTATAATATCATAACTCGGAAAGCTGATGTAAAAAACGGTTTTTATTCAAAAATTAATTTCAAATCTCATATTTTAATTCCTTAGTTTGTAGGAAGTAATTCTTAAGGACTCAAATCAAACTACCTGGTTTTTAGGGGAGAGTTAAATTTTGCAGGAATTATTTTGCAGGAGCCAGCTTGTCGGTATTATATAGGATGCATTTTGGAGAGAGTGCGCGGGAATTACATGACTTAATTCCACCATCTTGTTCCTTCATCGGACGACCAGTCGTTCGGCGAGTATCCACTCTTACGTTGTTGACACCACAACGATCGGGACAAAGCGTTTCGTCTCGTATTCCAGACCGCGTAAATCAATGGACTGGAATAATTTGCCTGCGACGGTTTCCGTCTGACTACAATTTAAGTGATTTCAAGGATAGAGTGAATAGGCTCCTAATAAACTATTATCTTTTACCATCAACGATTCATCCCTACTTACCATCAGGCGGGATATCATATCCCGGCTGACCAATAGAAGTGAAAATTAAAATCATTATTATGTTAACAAAAAGGAATTGGTTTACTGGACACTTCAAAAAAATTGTTTTATTGGACAATTTTACATATTTTGCTAAATTGAAAACAAAGGGATTATACGTTAGTACGTATAATCCTGTTCTTCTTAAAATTAGTATTACCTTTTTATTGGATACATATACAACGTTGATGATGATGATGATGATGACGAAAGCTGAATATAGTTTGTTGAGAATAAGCAACTGAATAGAGTCCAATATTTTTTACTACATATTATATTTTTTCCCAAATATATTTAAAAAATGTTGCAGTGTGGTTACCGAATGCCTAACACAGTTCACAGCGGATCATAGTGTCCCGCCGCGCTTTGCCGCTGCAGGCACGAGCATGAGAGCGGCGCGTTGACCATATTTTTGTAGGGACAACCAGGCAACATAACAAGCCCATAACTTGTATATAAAAATACTGGTTACGTGTTTCGGGTTTCGCATATAATATACAAAAAATAACGTTGTATATGCAGATTGGCATACCTATTCATAAAGACTATGGTGCAAAATTTTTTCACAGGTTTTATAAAAGGAATTAACGATACACTTGGACTGTGTATCGTTAATTCCTATATAGTTATATAAAGTAAGTAGGTATACTGTATAATAATCAGCTGATTATTGAGTTTAATAACTGATAATAATTTCTACGCTTGAGATTTTGGATCGTGAGCTGGATTGATGGTTTCAGTTTGCGCGTCGATATCTAAGTGAGTTAGTAAGTATAGATTTGAATGTATGGATGTAAGCCGGTAAAATCTGATATAGTAATTAGGTACTAAGTCACTAGGACTGATTGGATATTATCGGAATCAATTTTCCGATTAAAAGGAATAAGTGAAGTCCATGATGGTGGAACGAATGATAATTAGCAGCGCATAACAATTGGACATAGTTACGCAAAATGGATCCAACCCTCAAAAACTGCCTTTTGAGTTACTGTCATAAATGTCTAAAATTTACACATCAACTTTAATATATGTGAAAAATGTCAAAGCGGCAAAAAAAAGTGCAGGAAAATACCCATTATTTAAAAGGAAATTTAAATCTACTGTCATGTTATTTTAATATATAATAATAATTTTACTTCAACCTTTATTTTCTCAAAAGCAAGTTTTGGGGCTGGATCCTTTTTGCATAACTACGTCCAATTATCAAAAAATAGATATATATTCGCATTTCATGAAATTTGTAGGTGTTACAATGGTTTAACAAAAAATTAGTTTGTTAGCAGAGAGAACCAAAACACAAAAAGAAGTAGGGGGAAAATATACGTCACATTCAAGCAAAAGGGCCATTGCTCAAAAAAAGCTAAGGTGAAATTCAATTTGATAACATATAGGGTGCAGGAATATGGGGGCGCCAAGATGTATCGAACTTTTTCACAACATGACGTTAGCAACAGAGGGCTATGCTATTGCCTTTTTTAAGTTGATTATTGCTTGGCAAAAGACATTTTTTATTCTTATTTTGAAATACAATAGGGAGTACCTTAGCATAAAAAAATATTTCTTCATTTCTTAATAATTCCCAAGAAAGATCCGTAATAATAATTTTGCACCTTTTTGATTGGTATACAGACTGGAATCTTATGGAACGATGTTGACCCCTACACGGCTATGAATTAACACTTTAATATCTCCCATGGTGCTAATCAACTGAAACTCAAAACTATTAATTTCGACCCTTTTAATTAAGACCAGCAAACAGAGTTCAATGCCCTAAAAATCCCCATAAAATGTCTATCAATCATAATAAAACGTTCACGGGACGATGATTTGATTAGCCGGAGGACCCAGTGGCGCCTTTAATACACACGATTACGCATTTAGCTATCTGTCACCTGATACAATCGGATGTGTTAAATCACCGTCTTCAGGGACGGAAGCCAACAAAATGGGTCAGTGAACTTTGTTGTGTAATTGATCTACAGTCAGTAAATAACTTTGCTTCTATCTTACACACAGTCGTTTCTTGTGATATCAATCTGTTCATACACCGATCATTTACTGTTATTACGTCATTGATGACGTTTTAATAATTAATAAAAAGACTGCCCACTATAACACGCATAATTTAAAAAACCTAAATCTAAATGCAAGATTTCCCAAATAATGTAACCTCAAAATAAAATAAACAAATACACACATCAAAAGTGTCTAGGGATCAACATATATTTTTGCAATAACTTTTCTCCTGATTGATATTAATTAAAATTTTCTTTAAGGATTCATCAAATAAAGTGTTTTCGTTTGTCACAGTAACGATAAACCAAGTCACCTTTGCATTAATAAAGAAATTTGCCATTTTCCTAATAAAGGGATATTTGACATTTGAACCACTAACACAAAAGTTCGAAAAAAAGACTAAAATAACAGTTTTCTCTAAAATTTTGTTGGGTAACTTAAACAATTAATAATCCGTGTTTCTACCGCGAACACTAACAACACAAGAACATCGGTTTGGCATACTCAAAATGAGTTCATCCAAATCACGCTGTGGAATGGCCGCCCATGTTCGTTGCAACAACAAAAAAAAGGTCTTCTTACCCTCCATATTCGGCAGAGCTCTTCTCTGTAGCATATCCCATGCATGCTCAATCGGGTTCAAGTCTGGCGACTGAGCAGGCCAGGGCAGGACATTGATATTAGCTGCGGCGAGAGTCTGTCTTACAACTCTTGCGGTGTGCGGTCGTGCATTATCATGCATTAACTGAAATAAGGGACCGATTTGCACTTGTAGAGGAACGATGACGTCTGATACAATCGTCTCAGCATAAATTTGAGCGTTGAGGTTGCCTCTGATCCAAATCAACTCAGTTCTTCCGCCGATCCAAATACCCGCCCATACCATGATGGTTCCACCACTATAAGGATGGACTTCCTGGCAGGATTTTAATCGCTGTTGGCGTCCAGGGGTTCTCCAGTGTCGTATACGTCTTGTATCCGGTCACATACTAAAACGAGACTCATCAGAAAAGCACACGAAACGCCATTGTTCTTCTGCCCAATTTCTGTGTTCAAGAGCCCATTGATATCGAATCCTACGATTGTGCATTGCTATAGGTGGTACCCGTAGCGGTCTTCGGGAATGAAGGTTCACTTCCTGCAAGCGGTTTCTGACTGTTTGGTCGCTAATTAAGTTCCCTGAAGAGTGATGAAGCCTCACGGCTAACATCATAGCGGTTATTGTTGGAGCTCTTCGAGTTAAGATTTGAATGTATCGGTCTTGTCTCCGTGTGGTGCAGCGATACCGTCCTTCATGGCGCTCAGCCACGGTACCAGTGCTTCGGTAACGTGTCCAAAGTCGACTGATAACACTCTGACTTGTATTCAGAGCTAAAGCCACAGTACGTTGCCGGGAACCAGCTTCTATCATTCCCACGGCTCTGAGCATTTCTTCCCTGCTTAAATGACGTCGCCGCTCCATAATAACGTTGGTTTTAATCAGTAGTAGGGAAACAGTAGCACTAATAATGTCTTCAATGCGTTGTATGTTTTTATAGGGAAAATATTGACAGCTGATTTTCATCTTTTACTCGAATTTGATTCACAGTTCCTGATTCAAATTATGAAATGCACCAAAAAGGATCCATATAAATTTATAAAATCATAAATTTATTACAAAGCCACATCTCAATCTCAAGAAATCCGCATAAAAATGCTTGATCCCTAGACACTTTTGATGTGTGTAACTACATCGAGCGTGTCAATCGCTTCATTATTCACTCCTCTGGTTACGGTCTCACGGTATCTTTAATTAAGGTTTTATTCAGAACACAATAGAAAACAAAAAAATAGTACAGAAATAGTTCAACCATATATAATTCTAAGCGCAACACCAACTTATTTTTTTTTTAAAAAAACCTTACCAATACCCTAAAAGCGAAACAAGTTTGTCACATGATACAATAAAAGAAATATCAAATTTTATTTCGACCCCAATCGTATGTAATCCGAGAAAATAATTGTGAGTCCGGCAGAGAACGGAGGACGAATACAGATTCGTATTTTCCGCGCAAAGCTAACTGTATGTATGTTGAATAATCACAGAATAAAAACGTTGCTACACCGCTATTGATGCCGACGAAGAGGTTGGTGCTGACAGGTGTTCGGTGGATGGAAAAAAAATCGTACCCTAAAACGTTCGCGACAAACGTACCGACGAGAGCACGTCAAGCTACCCGAAACTGTCAAATGTTCCCAATCAATCTTGAGCCTTAATACTTTTGCGATAAAGTTGAAAATCTAATAAACAAATTTGACAGGCTGTAGTAGCTCGACGTGCTGTCATCTGTCATTCGTGATGAGCTGTTTGTTTCAAATAACGTTGAAAGTTACACAAACTCGTTTAACAACATAAACGCGTATTAGTATGAGAATAATTTAATTATGAACTGTGTTTAGTTCAGTAAATGTACAGAAATTATTTTTGTTAAATAAAATAATACGGGCTTCAATTTTTGTAGTTAGAAGTTATTTTCATCATGACGACTTTGTTTTATAATTAATTGAATAAAACTTTTACAATAAGTGCTATATATAACCAAAGGTTGGAAAGATTCCCCATACCATTATAGTCCCTAAATATCAACTAAAATTACATAACAAGTCTAAACAATGGTAATTCATATTCCAATGCGAAATAACGACCTGCTTAATGAGCTCAAATAATCAATCAGAAAAGCAAGTACCTAGTATACGAGTATCTTATACCTTTAAACGAGCAATTCTTGTATATATATATATATATATATATATATATATATGTTATAATTGGAATCTCGGAAACGGCGCCTACGATTTTCATGAAATTTTGTGTGCAGGGGCCTTCGGGGACGATGAGTCGATCTAGCTAGGTTTAATTTTCAGAAAATGTCTTTTTTCTATGTTTTGAGGCACTGAACAATTGCTAAACTTCTCATAAGAAGCTAAATTTCGCCACTGTCCTTAATGATACGAATAGCTGAGGGGCTTCGGCCTCTGATTCCGAGCTCGTAGACTTCGGGTTCAAATCCCTGACGATATAGTGTTTTTTCCCTTTTTTTTGAGTTTAAAAAAAAAAATGATGGCGTTGTCTAATGCTTTTTATTATATTTTATTATAATTGGAAACGGCGTCAACGAATTTTCTTTTTCGTTTATTAAATCAATGGAAGAAATTTTGTTTTGAGTAATTTGTGGAGATGCAAGGTACCAGGGTCGCACAAAAGTGTAGAAGTCGAAACAATTGTGAAAGAAATGATGTTGTGTATAAACAACAATATTTGTAAATATACATACATGGAAGAGCTTTTATTTTGTCTACTTTGTGGAGGTGCAAAGTACCAGGGTAGCACAAAAGTGTAGGAGAAATCGAAACAATGAAGCTCATTCGTTTTAAAGATCAGCCTGAAGGAGCAGTCGAATTTACAACAGAATTTCTCAACAGTGTCAACATTTCAGACTTGCCACAACACGAACTGAAATATTATTATTATTATTCCTTTATTTCATTGTATATACATATAAATTACATTTTTAAATATTTCTATATGTATTGTTTATACATAAAAAACATTTAAAAACATAAAAAATAGTAGCCCACCGGCATCGGGAACAGGGTCCAAGACACCGGCGGTCAGGGCACCAGAGAGAGGAACTTCCTGACAATGGGAGCCGTGTCCAGAAGTACAGCTTTCTGAATCAAGCCTTTGATCCAGCTGCCTAACGAGAGCCTCTTGAGGTATTGGTCGAGGCTCTTGGCTATTAAGCCATTGGCTGTCACGACTATCGGCACAATGATTGCTGAATCATTGTTATTATTATTGCTAACCTTATGATACCTTGCACCTCCTCAAAGTAGGCAAAATAAAATTCATCCATATAATATGATTTAATAATGATGAAGTACCTGGGCCACCGAGCTTTGCTCTGCATCTTTTTTTTTTGTTATAATTATTATTATTAATTTATTTACATCAGACAATTGTCCATAGTTTTCATAAAAACACATACACAAAATATGTAGGCGCCCCAGTAAAGCACGTACATCTACCGCGCATTTGTCACGGCTTATTCAACAAACAAGGTCGGCTTACAACACAAGTAAAATCAATCTCCGATCACATTCTAGTAAATCTACGGGACTCACCTGGGACTCAGTGTGCTTCGTCGAGAAGTGAAGTCCGGAGAAGTCGACGCGCGCGCCGACTTTTACTACGACGTCCGATGTCTTCAAATTCGCTGACTGTCCCATACCAGTCGGCACACCGAGTTCCCTTAACAGGCACCAACGCTCACCAACGTAAGAAGTTATTTAACAGTGTCAATCACGCCCGACAAAGATCGCCAATGAAACCACGTTTCCGATTCAAATTCAACTCAATTTACAGACGCACTGTTACGTTTTATAGTTCAAGTAAATACTTCAAAACCCGGGCAACAATCGCGACAAACTATACAAGACGCGCCGGTTTCAAGCAACGACCGCCGCCGGCGCGGTTCCAAAAACGTTGTTATATTTCAAGTTCAAGCAACGGACCTTTACCCGGCGAGGTCGCAAGACGTTGTGATAATAGTGCGGCACCGTTCGCCACAGACAATACTAAATTACGCTCATCCCTACGGGTCGCGCCGTCGATCAAACTCGACTAACTAACAATCGGACTTGGTCGACGAACTAGCGTAAACATCCCCCCGCCCCGGACAGTAACAAACGGTCCGACAATTCAATCTAAGGGCAGGCGAGAGAGTGTGGCGATCGCGCGCTTCAAGACAGAGTCCCCCACCAGGACCTCGGCAAACCTGGGAACACCATCCGACCCCGGATACAATTTAACAATGCGTCCACGACGCCATCGGAGGGGTGGCAGTTTTGGGTCCTTTAACAAAACGAGGTCTCCGACCCTTGGTGGGTTCGTCTTGTCTGACCACTTAACGCGCTGTTGTAAAATGTGCAAATACTCCAGATGCCAGCGGCGCCAAAAACTCTGCGTAAGCTGTTGAAGCAATTCAAATCGCGAGACCCATCCGGAGTTAATGTCCAAATAAGGAGATTCAGGCAGGGCGTTAAGTGGTCTACCTAACAAGAAATGGCCCGGCGTGAGGGCCTCCAAAACATTCGCGTCGGATGACAAAGGACATAACGGACGCGAGTTGAGGACCGCCTCAACCTTACAAAATACGGTCGCGAGCTCCTCAAAAGTTAGGATACTATCTCCAATAACGCGACGAAGGTGAGTTTTCGCGGCCTTTACAATTGTTTCAAATATACCTCCCCAGTGGGGCCAGGACGGCGGTGAGTACTGCCATCGTACCCCTCTGCGGGAGAGTGTGGATCCGATCACAACATTATGTTTATCTAAAAAATCACAAACCTCCTTCAAATAACGATCGGTACCCTTAAAGTTGGTCCCACAGTCGGATCGAATTAAGGACGGCAGTCCGCGACGCGAAACAAATCTGCCAAGAGCAGCGACGAACGTCTCTGTCGTGAGAGCACTAACCACCTCGAGGTGGACCGCTTTAGTAGCTAAACACACAAAAACGCACAAGTAAGCCTTCTCGGTCTTAGCGTTACGGAGACGCGAAGCTTTTCTACAAATGGTCCCGCAAAATCCGTACCAACTCCGGCAAAGGGCATCGATTCGGTGACTCGATCGGCAGGCAAATCCCCCATTTGGGGCTGCACGATGTCCGCCTTCAAGCGGTAGCACGGGAGACAACGAAAGATAACATATCGGATCACTCTCCGCGCAGACAAAATCCAAAATTCCCGTTGGAGGATCGCAGTAAGAGCGTTGCATCCGGCATGTGCATTTTTCACATGGCGGTCTGCGATCAACAACTTCACCAAGGGGTCGTTCTTGGGGAGCAACAATGGATGACGAGCCCCATAGGGGAGCTTAGCATTTCTAAGCCGACCTCCGACACGCATCAAACCCTGATCATCCAAGAAGGGATTCAAGCGCCCTAAGGGTCCCTTCAGATTGGATGTGCGTTGACGGAGGGTTTTCAACTCCGATGCAAATTCACTCTCTTGAACTATCCGCACCCAATACAACAGAGCGTCATTGCGCTCTTGCGGTGAGAGGACCGGAGACTCAAATTTGCCACGAGGGCTACGACAGTTGTGGATGAAACGCCGTATCGAGGCGGTGACGCCAAGCAATTTATCCAAAGAGCTGGAGCGCTCAAGCAAAAACTCCGGATCTGGAGCCGCTACAGTCTCGGTGGCGTGAACATGCACCCCTGGCGTAGATGCCCCGACCACTGCGGGGGTATGGGGTCAAGAACCTTCCAGCTGTAACAACCATGGTGGACCCCACCACAGCTGGAGATTCACAAGTTCGGGCGCCTCGCAGCCGCGGGAAGCGCAGTCTGCGGGGTTCAAATCGCCAGGCACGTGGTGCCAAATCAACCTCCCAAAAGCGTTGGAGGATGTCCGACAAAGCAGAACCAACAGCGAGGTCGCTGTCTGCCGAAGGGGGGTCTGGGACGTCCCTAAACGATCCCATTACTACATGACCCAACAACAAAGAGGTGGATATGGCTACAAAACCGGCTGCCTGCAAAACTCGCTCGCTCCCACGCAGCAAACGACCTAGCACACTCACACCGATCAACAAATGGATCGGGCCAGGTCGGTGGAAGTGAGGGTCAGCCAGAGCCAATCCAGCCGACAATTCAACGGCGGCGTGTGGGGCTCGCACTTGCGGAAGCGGCCCGACCACCGTTTCAACAACAATCGCCGAAGTACCGATTTTCGGCGTTGAGGAGGAGTGGGGGGAGAAGGAGAACGAAACCCGACCGATCGGATCCAAAATCCGCAGGTCTCCAACGCCCCGTACCGATTCCCTATGCGGTACAATATTTAAGTCCAACTGTCGGACGAGCCAAGTAGAAACTACGCAACCCTGGGCCCCTGAATCCAAAAGGGCACACACTGTGACAAAAACACCTTTGGGGCCCCAAACACGCACGGAGGCTGTTGGCAACAGCACAAACTCCGGTAGGGGGGTTGCGCCCGACAGTGGTACTAATGAAAACCGGGGGGGGGTGATTGCCCCCCTGGACCCCGGGTGAACTGAGTCGACAAGATCGGAGGGGATCGCCGACAGTAGGCGAGAGGGTCCCACTCCACAACATCGAGACTCCTTCCAACACTACTCCGGGGTGTGGGCCAACAACCGTGGGCCGCGTACGGTGGAACATAACGCCCCAGTCGAGGGTAATCAATCAAGGGGGGGAGCAGCGTACCGCCCGCCTCCCCGAGCCCCCGACGGCCACCGCTACAACCTGCGGGGGGCCCCCGCCCGTGGGGCCCCCGCCCTTGGGGCCCCCGCCCGTGTGCGGGGGACTTGGGCCCCTTTCGGACCCGCCACCATTGCAGTTCAAACACAGGAGAGCGTGATGTCTCCCGCCGCAATGTGGACAAACCTTAGCCTGGCGGCACGCTGACTGGAGGTAGTCCCCCAGGCACAGGTAACACCAGGCGCGTTGCTTGGCGAGGGCTCTTCGTCCGGCAGTCCGGAGGCCCTCGAACTTCTCGCAAGCACGCACGTCATGTCCGTCCCCCCGGCAATACCGGCACCGTTTACCTGGTGCGGGGGGGGAGTCCCTTCGGACAGCCGAGTATTGTTTGGTCGGGCGGCGGGGTTGTCCCCTCGCCGCCACCGGACGACCTGTGCTCGTTCCCGGTGTGGGGTCGGTCAGCTGGTCCAGTACTCTGCACTCGTCCTCCAAAAAACGAAGCAAATCCGAGAAGGGGGGGAGGTACGAGGCGCTATTGCCCCCGTACCTTTGCTCAAATCGCCCCTTTACGTCTGCGGGCAATTTCGCTAGGACGATGTGCAGAAGCAAAAAGACCACTGGTCGACCGGCAAATCCAGCCGGCGCAACGAGTGGATAGCGGTCAAGAGCGGGTTGACCAAATCCTTCCTCAAGGAGGAAACCCGCGTTGCCTTCGGTAAGGCCAAAATGGCTGCCACATGGGTGTCCGCTAGCAAGCGGACGTTTTGGTAGCGGTCCAGCAACAACTGCCGCGCAACCTGGTAGTTAGCATCGCTGACTATCAGGTGCTGGACCACTGCACTGGCTTCTCCGCGGAGGGCGGAGCGCAAATAAGCCAGTTTCTGGCTGGGGGACAAATCTTCCCTGGAGTCCACCAAGCCGTCAAACAGGTTGATGAAGCCCATCCAAGCCGTGAGGTCCCCGTCAAAGTGGGGAATCTCCAATGTGGGCAGTCTCCCTAACAAAGCCGGCGGGGTCGGTTTAACCTCCCCGCTCCAAGTCGGCTTTCCCCTACGGGCAGCCAGGAGCCCTTCTGCTGACTCCGTAATTTGGTTAGCCAATTCGTACGCCTGGTCGACATCCCTTGTAAAGGTCTCCACTACGGCTTCATCCGCTGGAGGGTGTTCCAAAACGTACGCATGGAAGTCGACAACGTGTCGCTCTAAGCCTTCCATGCGCGCAGGCAACCCTTCATAGCGGGTCAACAAAAGTCAAATAAAAGCCTTTAATTCAAATTAACAAATTAAATTCAATTAAAGAACGCGCGGAAAGCAACAAAAACAAGCGTAAATAACTCGATAAATTCCGCGAGACCGTGTGGGGACCAAAGCTAAGGGCAACCGTTACAACAAAACACTAACATGTACAAATAAAAAATATTACAAAGTATACATACAAAATATCAGTGTGCCAACGGCCTAACTTAGGTGCGACACAGATCAAACTTATTAGCAAAACAAAATTATTACTACCAATTACACAATAAAACAACAAACAAACAGAACAAAATTATTACTGTGAATTATGTAATAAATCAACAAAGTTACGACTATGAATTACGAGCTAAATCATTCAAACACGAACTATCTGGTTCGTACAATACACGAGTTGACTAAAACAATAACAAACATTAGTCATAAAAATAACTCGTAATTGTTTATCCGTAGCTCAATATTCAACAACAAAGCGAACTATTTGGTTCGTACAAGATAATCGAGTGAACAATAACAAAACATTACTCGTAAACATAACTGGCTGTATGCCGTATCATGCCTTTGCCAACTCCGTTCCTCTGAACGGAAAGAAATGAACCAAAAATAAAAACAATCTACCTACAATTGTTTTCACATTTTTTACTTTGTAAAATGTCGGATCCACACAATGATAAAGGTGGTCAGAGATATAATTTTACGAGTACCGACAACAACAAATAAAAAATCAAATTTTTGCAAATTAGCCTCTGAAGGCTACCAAAATACTGGAATGATACTCTAATTACCCAAATTAGTAATTAGAAACCACGCTCTGCTACCACAAAGATGTAGGCGCCCCAGTAAAGCACGTACATCTACCGCGCATTTGTCACGGCTTATTCAACAAACAAGGTCGGCTTACAACACAAGTAAAATCAATCTCCGATCACATTCTAGTAAATCTACGGGACTCACCTGGGACTCAGTGTGCTTCGTCGAGAAGTGAAGTCCGGAGAAGTCGACGCGCGCGCCGACTTTTACTACGACGTCCGATGTCTTCAAATTCGCTGACTGTCCCATACCAGTCGGCACACCGAGTTCCCTTAACAGGCACCAACGCTCACCAACGTAAGAAGTTATTTAACAGTGTCAATCACGCCCGACAAAGATCGCCAATGAAACCACGTTTCCGATTCAAATTCAACTCAATTTACAGACGCACTGTTACGTTTTATAGTTCAAGTAAATACTTCAAAACCCGGGCAACAATCGCGACAAACTATACAAGACGCGCCGGTTTCAAGCAACGACCGCCGCCGGCGCGGTTCCAAAAACGTTGTTATATTTCAAGTTCAAGCAACGGACCTTTACCCGGCGAGGTCGCAAGACGTTGTGATAATAGTGCGGCACCGTTCGCCACAGACAATACTAAATTACGCTCATCCCTACGGGTCGCGCCGTCGATCAAACTCGACTAACTAACAATCGGACTTGGCCGACGAACTAGCGTAAACAAAATACATTTAAATTATTTATGAACTATTATAAATATGGCCCCGTGTGGTACCGGGCTTAGAATAGTACCAACCCATATCCTCCCGTGGGTGTCGTAAGAGGCGACTAAGGGAACTCTCACCAGGGAAGCGGGCAGCAGCGCTTCTCCTGTGGAATATCAAATTACTGCGATCCCCAACCCGCCTGCCAAGCGTGGGGATTATGGCAAACCCCCCCCCCCAAATGTTGCACACGACTAAGCCAAGGCCCCTAGTCCCCGGCAGCTCCGCTATTCCTGGTCATTGTGGTAGCGGCCAAGGTAACGGCGGGGCAAGGGGTGCGAAGAATCTCCGGAAGAGATCCGGCTACCACAAGCAACGACGGATCGACCTGGCAACACTAAACATGCGCACACTGCGGACCGACGAGAGGGTTATTGAACTGGAGGAAGAATTGAGCAAGTTGCGATGGGGTGTCCTGGGATTATCTGAAGTCCGAAGAGAGGGTGAGGACTCGATAATCCTTAAATCCGGTAACTTGCTCTATTTCCGGGAGGGGGACCATCAGTCCCAGGGTTTTTTTTTTTTTTTTTTTATAAATTATAAACCAGCGCTTGACCGCAATCCCGCCTGATGGTAAGCAGTGATGCGATCGTTCATGGTAAAGCGCGCTAGTTTATTAAGAGCCTATTCACTCTAGCCTTGAAGACACTCAAATTGTAATTTGACGGAAACACCGACGCCGGCAAATTGTTCCAGTCCCTCGATGTACGCGGTATAAAGGAGGAAGCAAAACGCTTCGTCCGGATCGCAGTGGTGTCAACAACGTAAGGGTGGAAACTCGCCGTACGGTGGTGTCGGGTTCCTCGTCCACAGGTCCCTTGTCGACAATGTAGTGAAGATCGAGAGTGTGTCGACCAGGGTGGCGTTCCTGATACTCAGAATAACCAAACGGTATTCGCTGAAGGTCATTCAGGTATACGCCCCGACCTCGACACACTCCGACGATGAAGTAGAGACTATGTATGAGGACATCTCTAAAGCCATAAATAGCTCTAAAACTCACTACAGCGTTATCATGGGGGACTTCAACGCTAAACTTGGTAAACGGAGTGGTGAAGAGCTCGGACTGGGAAATTTTGGATTTGGGCGTCGGAACCACCGAGGCCACATGTTAGCTGGCTTCATGGAGAAGGAGGGACTCTTTATGATGAACTCCTTCTTCAAAAAGCGTGAACAGCGAAAGTGGACTTGGATCAGTCCCGACGGGGTCACTAAGAATGAGATAGACTTCATTTTGACGACAAAAAGGCACATATTCAATGATGTCTCAGTGATCAACTCGCTCAAATGCGGCAGCGATCACCGTATGGTCAGAGGCACATTGAATCTGAACATAGTGTCCGAAAGATCTCGCCTGATGAAGTCCACGCTCCGGCCAGCACCCATTCAGATCCACAACTCCGAGGGTTTCCAGCTCGAGCTCCAAAATCGCTTCGAATGCCTAAGTGGCGACGTGGACGAATATAATGACGGGTTTGTAGAAGCTGTCCGTACGGTCTGGACTAAGTATTTTAGGACCCGCCGTACAAATAGAACTAAAAAGCTCTCGGACTACACTCTCGAGCTCATGGAGGACAGACGTGAGATGATTTTGCGTTCGTCAAGTGATGCTTGCAGATACCGGCAGCTCAATAAGCAGATCTCAAAGTCTCTGAAGCGCGACCTACGTCGGTATAATACCGAGCGTATAACGGAGGCTATAGAGCGAAACAGAGGCTCTAAAGTTTTCGCTAGAGATCTGACTATTGGGCATAGCCGGCTAAGCAAGCTGAAGACTGACGACGGCAAGATCTTAACATCCGGGCCCGAGCTTTTGAGGGAAGTCGAGAATTTCTATGGACAGCTCTACACTTCAACGACAAGACCCGCATTAAATCTTGCTGAAGACCCTAGAGCAAGATTAACCCGACACTACACTGAAGATATCCCGGACGTCAGCCTGCAGGAGATTCGATTGGCTCTGAAACAGCTTAAAAACAACAAGGCGCCAGGCGATGACGGAATAACGGCAGAGCTACTGAAGGCGGGTGGTGAACCGATCCTTAGGGCCCTTCAGAAGTTATTTAATTCCGTCATAGATAAGGGAAAAACGCCACAGGCATGGCACAGAAGTGTGGTGGTACTCTTTTTCAAAAAGGGTGACAACACCCTTTTGAAAAACTACAGACCCATGTCACTTCTGAGTCATGTCTATAAGTTGTTTTCAAGAGTCCTCACAAATCGTCTCGCCTGCAGGTTTGACGACTTCCAGCCGCCCGAACAAGCCGGTTTCCGAAAAGGCTACAGCACAGTAGACCACATACATACGCTGCGGCAGGTTATACAGAAGGCCGAGGAGTATAACCTACCCCTTTGCTTGGCGTTTGTGGACTACGAAAAAGCCTTTGATTCGATCGAGACCTGGGCTGTACTGCAGTCTCTCCAGCGGTGCCAAGTAGACTATCGATATATTGAAGCGCTGAAGGGTTTGTACGAAAACGCCACCATGTCAGTCCGAATACAGGACCAGACCTCGAAACCAATACCTCTGCAGCGTGGTGTCAGACAGGGAGATGTTATTTCTCCGAAACTGTTCACCGCTGCATTGGAGGATGTCTTCAAGGTTCTGGACTGGAAAGGACTGGGCATCAACATCAATGAGTACATGACACACCTTCGGTTTGCTGATGATATCGTGGTCATGGCTGAGACCGCGGAGGACCTGAGTACAATGCTCGAAGACCTCAGTAGGGCCTCCAAGCGAGTCGGTCTTAAAATGAACATGGGCAAGACGAAAGTCATGTCTAATGCCCATGTTGTACCGACTCCTATAAAGATTGGAGACTCTGTTCTCGAAGTTGTTGACAGCTACGTGTACCTGGGACAAACTATCCAGTTAGGAAGGTCCAACTTTGAGAAAGAGGTCAATCGTCGAATCCAACTCGGCTGGGCTGCTTTCGGGAAGCTACGTAGAATCTTCTCGTCCGAAATACCGCAGTGTCTCAAGACAAAAGTCTTCGACCAGTGTGTGTTGCCAGTGATGACTTATGGAATTGAGACGTGGTCGCTAACAATGGGCCTTATAAGAAGGCTCAAAGTCGCTCAAAGAGCAATGGAGAGGGCTATGCTTGGGGTTTCACTGCGCGATCGAATCAGGAATGAGGAGATCCGCAGAAGAACGAGAGTAACCGACATAGCCCGAAGAATTGCAACACTGAAGTGGCAATGGGCTGGACACATTGCCCGTAGGACCGATGCCCAATGGGGCCGACGGGTTCTCGAGTGGCGACCACGCACCGGAAGACGTAGCGTGGGTAGGCCCCCGACAAGGTGGACCGACGACCTGGTGAAGGTCGCGGGAAACCGCTGGATGCGGGAGGCGCAGGACCGGTCGTCGTGGAGAACCTTGGGGGAGGCCTATGTCCAGCAGTGGACGTCTTTCGGCTGAAATGATGATGATGATGATGATGATAAATATACATATAACATTCCAAAATAAAATTAAATTAAATTAAACTGATAATTAATATAGTACTTTGATATGATATAGATGACGTTTTTCATTCATGGTACACGAAGCCAATGTTTGGTTTGAGGTTAGACCCAGAAAATTGCTCTTAAAATATCATGTGTCTTTTTTACACGAAAATGCCAAAAAGAAAATAAAAAAAACGCTTACGAACAATTTAACTCCACGAAGCCGTGGCTCATCTCAAGAAGCAGAAGAAAACCTCCATGAAAACAATCTGATTTTCGCTCGTCCCACACGTGTTTGTCAGACTTCGCACAGTGAGGACCCATTTTAAGAAGAACTTGATGAAAATCATCAGGTTTCCGCTCATCCCACACATGCTGCTAAAGTAAAATGCTTGCACAACTTGACTAACATTTTAAAAACAGAAAGGTCTTATGATTTAGATGTTTCACGAGAGCGTGCAGCACAACGTGTGGCCGCTGAAAATGATGAGCAACGGGAGCGACGTCTGCAAGATATGCGGCAGCGTGCGTCAGAACGTGAAATGATTATTATTAATGAAAACCCTCGACATACCCGCAATATAGTATGGAAGGAAGTATTAGGTTAAGACCTTAAACTATGTAATGACGATAATATATAACTGATGTAACTGATTGTTAAACTATAAGTACTTATTTTTAATAAAATATTAAACTAAATTGCACTCGTAATTTTATATTTAAATAACAGTTAATAATATTTTTTATTATTATGTCGGTATGATCGAAAAACATTAGTCAAATAATATTATTTAAAAAATTCGCTCGTTATGTATTTTTTGTTTTGAAAATATAGAGACACGCGATGTACAAAAAAAAGATGCCGAGCAAAGCTCGGTCGCCCGGTACTAGTATTATAACTGGTTAATATTACTCGTTTTTCTGACTGATAATTTTTCCTTTCCTCTACTTACATAGGTGAGTCCAGTAGGACCGATGGTTGCCAGGGCAACGGATTGTTCGAAAAAATAGCGGGAATTCAGGTGCATTATAGGCAAGCGACGGAACCGCTGGGTTTTAGTCAGTAATAGTCTAACACGCCCACCGCTCCGCCCAGAGCGGAACTTCTTCTTCATGGGGTCTTTTGATGATTTCCCATCCAATAAAATATAGAGGAAGGGTTAATAATAATAATAATTTATTTCAGGTAAAATACCCAAAATTTCACATAAGTATATACAAATACACAGCAGACGTGAATCAAAAACAAAAGACTTTCTAAAAACTTTCATTAAATCATTCTAATTACACAATAAATTATAGTTGACAACCCATTAAATACATCATAAATTTAAATCTATGGTAGAAAACGTCAAATAAAATTTAATTCAATGTCAAATAAATTAATAATGCAATAAACAATTAACTAATAAACTAAGTACTATATTATTATTAATCAGAATAAATTTTAAAATATAGTGTTAATTTTATGATTACAAAAAGTTAATTAGATGTCAGCAACAGTAAATTTACATGCATCATACACAGCCTGGATAATTATATTTTTCGTGTTACGACTTTCTCATTACTGCATAGAAGTCATCTACCCTATTCTCGGCGAACATGCCAGAAATCGTAAAGCGTAAAGCGAAGAGGGTTTCTCAAGTAGCTGGAACAAATATTCAATGATTTGATAGTATACGAGTATATTGCCAGTACACCCGGTACTAGCAATAGTTACGTTAACTCGTGGGTTCTATGCAAATTAACGCGAGTTCGATACTTTTGAATATTTATGGGACGTTGTGCTCCCGGAATACCTAACTAGTGCCACCAGGATAGGTTAGTTGCTGCACAATGAACAAACATCGATAAGACGAAGATCATGTCGAACTCTCATGTCGCACCCACTCCAATTCTAGTTGGTTGCTCTGCACTCGAAGTTGTTGACATTATATACCTGGGACAAACAGTCCAACTAGGTAGGTTGAACTTCGAGAAAGAGGTGTCTCGTTCTATCCAGTTCGGGTGGACAGCGTTCGGGAAACTTCGCTACATCTTCTCGTCGTCCAAGATACCACAGTGTCTCAAGACTAAAGTCTTTGACCAGTGTATGTTGCCAGTAATGATTTATGGAACTAAAACGTGATCGCTCACAATGGACCGCATACGAAGGCTCAGAGTCACACAAAGGGCAATGGAAAGAGCTATGTTCGGAGTTTCTCTGCTTGATTGAATCAGAAATGAGGAGATCCGCAGAAGAACCAAAGTCACCGACATAGCTCTTCGAGTCGCTAAACTTAAGTGACAGTGGGCAGGGCACATTGCTCGTAGAACCGATGGCCGACGAGGCAGTAAGGTTCTGAAGTGGCGGCCACGTACTGGAAGACGCAGCGTAGGGAGGCCCCCAACAAGGTGGACCGATGACCTGGTGAAGGTCGAGGGAAGCTGATGGATGCAGGCAGCACAAGACCGCTCAGCGTGGAAAGCCTTGGGGGAGGCCTTTGTCCAGCAGTGGACATCTATAGGCTGAAGAAAAAAAGAAAGATAATAGGGATGTATCCAAGGTATGAAAATCTAAAAAATAATTAGTACGTCTTATAGATAATAAAAAAAATTAAGACCCAATTTTTTATTTTGTCGAAATTACCAAAAACTACTGAGGTGTACCGTATTTAAGATTTAGCGGAGTGGGGGCTAATTACGTTACGCCGTGGTATATTTTGTTTTTTTTTATAAATCTATCTGATGGACATTAAATTATTTTTTAGGATACAACCCAATTACAATTCAACTTTTCCCAACGAACATTACTACTCATAGGTAGGTACCAAGTCATCATCAATAACGCTCTTTTATTTTTCTGGAAGATGCTATAAGAACATGCAACTAATGAAAAACATCCTATACTCAAACGAAGGATCCTCATTGCGGGAAAACGTTTCCATAAGGGTTTCACAATCGTATGAAAATTTTATGTTATTCAGGTTCCACCTCTTATCGACAGAATCCTGCCAAAGATCGACAAGGGTTTGGAACAGGCAATCTTTGCGAGTGCATACCCGCCTCGTTTAATATTTACAAACGCAAATTCGTTAACCGACGAGGTGTGAAAATTGAACGAGAGTACCTTTTTATTCAACACATTATTATTTCCTTCCCAGTACCAGTTATTCTTGCAATGTATTATTAATCAAGTTCGGAATAACTGCTCGGCGGGAATTTAAAATGTGTGCCTTTATTGTATTGTTAAGCCGATGTTTTTATATATTTTTTTTAAATTCTGCGAAACGTATCCGTCCGTAATATATTCATTGATTTTATTTTCAACATATGATACGATTTTTTTATTACAATAGTGTCAGAATGGTCAATCACTGATGTCATAATGACCGCTTTTGACAAAATCTAATAACAAAATCGGGTCATTACGATCAATCACTCACATTCCAATGAAAGAAATGGTATAAAAGGGTAATTTCGTCCACAATGACAAATCAATGCCGTAATCTGCTAAAATTTTGACAGTTCTTATGATCAGTGAATTGCTATTAAGGTATCATTGTACAATCATTGCTTTTCGTAGCGAGGCAGCGCGGTGGTGGTGGTGGTTTTGTACCTAAAGTGTGGTATCTATTGTGTTTGTGGAATATTTGAGAATATATTCACAACCAACAAATATTCTACAGCTCCTACAGCTACAGCGGTAGTTTCGACAAAATAAAAAATTGGGTCTTAATTTTTTTTATTATCTATAAGACGTACTAATTATTTTTTAGATTTTCATACCTTGGATACATCCCTATTATCTTTCTTTTTTTCTTCAGCCTATAGATGTCCACTGCTGGACAAAGGCCTCCCCCAAGGCTTTCCACGCTGAGCGGTCTTGTGCTGCGTGCATCCATCAGCTTCCCTCGACCTTCACCAGGTCATCGGTCCACCTTGATGGGGGCCTCCCTACGCTGCGTCTTCCAGTACGTGGCCGCCACTCCAGAACCTTACTGCCTCGTCGGCCATCGGTTCTACGAGCAATGTACCCTGCCCACTGTCACTTAAGTTTAGCGACTCGAAGAGCTATGTCGGTGACTTTGGTTCTTCTGCGGATCTCCTCATTTCTGATTCGATCAAGCATAGAAACTCCGAACATAGCTCTTTCCATTGCCCTTTATGTGACTCTGAGCCTTCGTATGAGGCCCATTGTGAGCGATCACGTTTTAGTTCCATAAATCATTACTGGCAACATACTCTGGTCAAAGACTTTAGTCTTGAGACACTGTGGTATCTTGGACAACGAGAAGATGTAGCGTAGTTTCCCGAACGCTGTCCACCCGAACTGGATTCAACGAGACACCTCTTTCTCGAAGTTCGACCTACCTAGTTGGACTGTTTGTCCCAGGTATATAATGTCAACAACTTCGAGTGCAGAGCAACCAACTAGAATTGGAGTGGGTGCGACATGAGAGTTCGACATGATCTTCGTCTTATCCATGTCCATATTTGGACCCACTTGTTGGGAAGCTCTGCTGAGGTCATTGAGCATTTTGCCCAAGTCTTCCAGGGTCTCAGCCATGACCACGATATCATCTGCAAAACGGAGATTAGTGATGTAGTCGCCGTTGATGTTGATGCCAAGTCCTTTCCAGTCCAGGAGCTTGAAGATATCTTCCTACGCAGCAGTGAACAATTGTAATTATGGATTGCAGAAAAACGTATCATGTTCATTCATCTATTTATTCCGTGAAATAATTACCTAATAAAAAGCAACCGCACACTGCAAGCTCCCAAAGCATTTCTATGTCATCACAGACTTGGAAAGTTTTAGGTTCTGACATGAATTTCACGATCGATTCCGTCAATCCTACAAGTGCAGTCGCTCACAGTGGCTTTTTACAGTTTGTTAACGTTCGTCTGCATCACTACTTTTGCCGTTTGTCGCATTTGCAACGCGCAATGGATGCAAATGAGTAGTAATACAATCGCATATTATCGATTCAGCATCGCTTCTGTGTCAATGCCATACGCTACTTTATACATTCAGCATCTATTGCTACTGCCCTGCGGCTATTTTAAGCGATATCGTCAGTTTTATATCAATACTGAATCGTGGCTATGTTGCGTTATTAGTAATCCAGAACTAGGGTTAGGTAAAGGACGTATATGCTCACGACAACATTGCGACTGTATCAAAACGTTGCAAAAAGTCGACGTGGGCGATCTCCTTAAATTCTTAAAGTTAATGACAGGCTCGCTGACATTCACATGTACAGAACTTTGACTGTATTTCGTGTGGAGAATGTTCATTTGTGAGGTCACATGGCATGCAAGCAAAGTTTAAAGCTGCAGCTTGGCTTTTATTGTACTTCTCCAAGTTAGAAGTTTATAATAGCTGGAACTACTAATTTAATTATGCTATGCATTGTTGTAGCACTAACAGTTTAAAACGAGGCAAATGGTATGTTTTCCTACATTATGATGTACGTTTCTTTGCTCGAGGCACAGAGATTGTGTTAAATAATGTGGAAATACATAATAACATAATGTTAATTAAATAAGTAAGCAAAGTTGTAGATGGATTGCATTTTAAATTACGCTTTTGGACAAGAATTGCTTAAAAACGTTATATTCACGGTTCTCATGGTAGGCGTCTGTCGACCATAGATCTAATTTCTCCTCTCGCTGCCAATCTAATTCAACAATGTATGATTGTAGATATGCTCTTTTATTGCAAACTCAATACCGAACCTTGGTACGATAATCTTCAGAATATTTCCTTCTACATAGATTGAGGCTATCGACGTAACATCCAAATTAAAATGCCAAGCAGACCCTTACTGCATTGCGATGTAATCTGAACTAAATTATCCCTAATGCAGCTATCCTTTCCTGACTTTTAACTTGAAATTAGGTTTTTTTTGTAGGTCAGACTCTTCTACCAACATTGTTTATATTACGTAGCTTCTTTTAATTAACTAGCAAAGGTTAACAGAAAGCCAATTCTCTTAATTAAAAACGTACAAAATGTAAACACACTTTTGACAGATTGAGACAGAGATCTGACTGTGAAAGTTCTTAAAATTACGAGGATCGCCTCTTTGGTAATTGAAAATCTGCTGAAATAATATTTAGGACTGAATATACCATCATTAAGTACTGAAAATTATTTCAACAGATTTATTCAACGGAATTTACGAAACTGGCAAGAAATTTATTTAGTTATTTCTTAAGGCACAACAAATAGTAGCGTAGAGAAAATAAATTGGCAATAACTTAATGGCTAAGCTTTATAAAAGTAGTTTGAAAAAAAAATAAAGCGAACAAGGTAGGATAATGAATCGAGTACTAACTGTTCTAAAGTTTCAGTAATCCTCAATCCTTCAACCAGCAAACTAGAATTACGCAAAAGACGATTATCAAAAACAACAATAAGAAAGGCAATAAGTAATTAAATCCTTAGTTTAACAGTTAATAGTAACGTTCGTTATCTCTACAAAGGGCGACCAAGATCGCAGACAAAAGTTTAGCAACCAAAATTAGTTGTAAAGGAGATAATATTTCTGACAATTGTATAAAGCCAGGAATACAATTACTAGTAATATGTACAAAAGTTTGCATGAACCCTTTCCTTAAGCAATTGCCACTACTTTTGATTAAGGATAACATGAGAATAAAATATACAAAATTTAAAAGAACTGCAGAAGTGGCTGACTATTATTGCAAGTAAGAGACTAAACTCAATTGAACTAAAAATCTATACTAATTTATGAAGCTGAAGAGTTTGTTTGTTTGTTTGTTTGAACGCGGTAATCTCATGAACTACTGGTCCGATTTGAAAAATTCCTTTTGCGTTGGATAGCCCATTAATCCAGGAAAGCTATAGGCTATAAAACATCACGTATATGCGATAGCATATAAAAAAAATATCGAAACCTACGCGTGTGAAACCGCGCGGTGCAGCTAGTGTACATATATATATTTTAAATATAAACTAGTGTTAGACCGCAATCCCGCCCGATGGTAAGCAGTGCTACAATCGTTGATGGTAAAGCGCGCTAGTTTATTAAGAGCCGGTAGTTGAGCGAGGTGATGCAAGGTTAAACCCAACAACACGACCAACGATGCTACGCCAGAGGGAGATGGATCTGGATACCCTCCACGACCAAACTCCCGACCGCGCCGTACCCGGCACACATTACAACACAACTGCTCAGACCCGTCCTCCGTACGGCTTCACCAGACATTATGCCAGAACACGACAAATCGCTTGGCGACAAGACTGGTAGGTAGTAACTTCTGCCAGCAGCCGATGTTATGGCATATCACTGAGGCCATAAATTATTTCTGATTATTTCTATAGTATATAATTTAAGTAATACAATTTAAGCCAATTTATACCACCTCCTGGCTCCATCATCAGACCTTACTCAATACTGAATAATTTATTGCATTTATGAAACTTCGAATCAATTATATTATGAACTCTGTGAGGCATATCAAAGTTTTTTTTTTAACAGCAAAGAGGATGAAGGCGTTCTTGTTAAGGAAAATAATAAAATAAAAATAATATGAAATGCGGTAAAGACCTTTTTTGCCGTGGATGGGAAATCATCAAATGTAAAGGACATTTCAGCTCTGGGCGGAGCGGAAGGGCGTGTCAGACTTTTACTGACTGAAACGCAGCCGTGTTTCTTCACTTGCCTGTGTGCCAAGATCACGGTTTCTTTTTCAACCAACCCACAGCCCTGACCCAGGCATCGGTCTTCGTGGACCCCGTCACGGTGTGCTGATATCTCGTTGAGGTGCACGTGATAGGCAACGGCCTGCGGTGGCCGGGAGTTCGATGTTGTCTCCCGCCAGGGCGTCTCCTGTGGCGGCAAAAGACCTTTGGCATCTAGTAAAATCTATTGGATTCCTCAAAGCAAATCATAGGAATACAAACATAAAGGGCTTACTATTAACAAAAATATTGCTATATACACATTGAACTATATTACTAACGTATAGAACAGACACCACGAACCAAAAGTTTGCCTTCATTTTGGTAAGAATTTGAACTAAAGTTCGCTGCAGCGCTAAAAGAATAGTTATGTCATCTAACCAAACTAATAAAACACGCAGCGCTTAATAGCGTACAGTGTACAGTTTTCTCGCGACCAATGGCGTTCAAGTCGCTGCCATAGATTTTGCAAAGCAGAAGTGACACAACTTTTGTACCTACTACTATTATAAAATTTACTGTTTTGTTTATTTATGTTCTGTGATCTAATATACTAGTCTGTCTTATCATTAATTAAATAAATGAAGTGAAATAAAAATTCGTTGCAATTTAATATGTATACACTTTATTTATTACACAAATTCCAAATAAATCAACACAAATTATTAGGTATTTAATTGCCTTTAAACAATATAAGTTTAGTGAGTTTTTGGCGTTTGCTCGTACAATCATTTGTTATCTTTGCCTCGTGGTGCAATCGAAAAGTTGTATATTTGTTTATTATTGCACGTATTAGATGTACTCTGTGATTTAATGTAGAAGGTTGGTCAAATGAATGACCAAGTAAACAAACGAATACGTTTGAATCCAAACTGGATTGATGAGATCTTGAAGGCTGAAATTAAATAAACATATTTATTTTTTCAGCGAATATAATAAAACTGTTTTTATTATAAACTATTAGGTATTGTCTATCGCTTTTGAACATGTTCCCGTCAAAATATTAATATAAACAATATTTTTATCTCATAATTCATAATATACACTGTAGCAACATACATCAACGGCCGCACGCCATGCGCGCGGGCATACGACTAACTCTGCAAATACTATGGATGAGACACCTGCCAGCCTCGACGCGTGCCGTACTATCAGTTAACGAAAACGCTAAACTCGACGTACTTGCTGCCATGGCTGACAAGATGCACGAGCAAACCCGTGAGGTTCATTCGGTTTGTGCATGCAAACAACCGTCAGCGTCTACGTCACGACATGAAAGCAGTCACTTGCAGGCAGAGCCAGATCTCCGAGAAGCCATTATGCAGCTTACACGGGAAATCGCGGCCCTGAAAAGAGATAGGTCGAGACAACGAAGACTATCGTTTCGCTCAAGATCACGTTCAAAATCTCAAGGGCGAACGAATTATTACCAGCAGTCATCAAGTGATATTTGTTTTTACCACACGCGTTACGGCAAAGAAGCACGCAACTGCAAACCCCCGTGTAAGTTCATGCGTCAGGAAAACTAATCGCGACCTTGGCTACGACGGAACCCGAGGTTAATGAAATATCACCATACCGTCTACACGTTTGCGATTACCAACATCACTTGAGATTTCTTGTGGACACCGGAGCTAACGTGTCGGTTATTCCCAATACTAAGGGAATGAAGCCGGTTGAGGAGGTGTTGTATGCGGCAAACGGGTTAATTTTTAGGGTTCCGTAGTTAACAAGGTACCCTTATAGTTTCGCCTTATTCGTCCGTCATTAATCGTGATGTTGCGGTCACATGGTATTTTCTAGTAGCAATTGTTATGAATGATTGATTCAATTATTAGTTTACCAGTTATGACAAATTTTCGTAGACAATTTTGGGATTTCGTTTTTTTTTTACTTTTGACTACATAAATATGATCACTACTAATTAAAATTTAGTAGTGTATGTACGTACATACTAGCATATAACAAAGTAAGAAATATAAGCTACCTACTAAACATAAAATTTAATTGAAATTATATAGAAACCACACTTACCGATACTAGTATATTGTTTTTATCGCATGGTACAGCAGTTTTCTTCAGATAAACTCGACCTGTTTTTGTATAATGCTTATCCTCATCCTTAAAGTGCAACGAACATACATATATATGAGGAGTCCGAAGCCATGTTTCTTCATTTCGATTATTTTGCACAAATTTTATCCAAGTTTCTCTTTTCTCATGACCCGGCCGTAGAAACCTTCAAAATTATTTAGGTTAAAGTCACAATTTACTTATTTTACATCTATTCTACACAATAATAAATAACACTTGTATTATTGACATACTAAACCACAAAATAGGTACAAATGTATGTTGCGTATCTGCGTCTTTTGTTTTCATTACTCTATGATTAGAATTGCAAAATGGCGGCTCCCGGCACCCCGATTCTCGTGAGCATTGTTATATCGAAAAATTTGAAATCAAAGAATTTTAAACGTTTAAATGTCTACTTACCGATGGAATGTTAAACCATCACTTTTTTTTGATGTTCTGGAGTGTTTACGGCAGTCTTTAAGAACACAACCGGGCATTTTGATGTTGTTATTTATGCGAGCCCATCACGACTATTCCCTACGGGCGTTGGACACTCACTGAATAGTTGCGGTACAGTGTACCGCAATGCGTGGCACAAAATCGAGCAACGCGTTGACTTCTCTATACGTAGTAGTAATACCTCAGTGTATATACATTTTTTTTTTGTGATGTGATGCGATCGTTGATGGTAAAGCGCGCTAGTTTATTAAGAGCCTATTCACTCAGAAAAACTGAGCGAATAGGAAGGAAGACGGCAGTTGAGCGAGGTGATGCAATGTTAAACCTAACAACACGACCAACGATGCTGCGCCAAAGGGAGATTGATCTGAAGACCCTCCACGACCAAACTCCCAACACAAGAACATTTAAAAATAGGTTAAAATTCACAATTAAAATTAGGTTAAAATTAACTTCTAAGGTTTTGTTTTTTATCAATTATGAGCCCAAAACGCCGTGGTATAATAGTGACAATAAAAATCTATTTTCTCTAAACTGAAAGTTTATTTAAAACTAGCTTTCCGCCCGCGGCTTCGCCCGCGCGGAGTTCTGTTATATCACGCTTTTTAGATTTTAAAAGTACCCTATTGTTTAATCTGGACTTCTAACTTAACGTCTGCAAAATTTCAAAGCAATCGGTTCAGTAGTTACGGCGTGAAAGCGGAACAAACAAACTCACTTTCCCATTCATTCATTTCATTCAACATATTAGTAAGGATAAATTTTATATTTATAATATCTGTAACGTAAGTTACACTACATGTAATAAGAATTATTCAGAGGAGATAGAAAGTTTACATAAAAAAGTATTGGTCCTATTGAAATGTAATCAACTTGTATGCCTCTGTTAGTTACCAGCTTTATGCACATATTTCCAACTTAATCTACACCTTTGTTAGTGGCACTGTGGCTAAGTGAAGGAACAATTCACGACAGTTATGTTATTACTTTTGCTATAAATAGAAACTATTGGGAGCGGAAGGTCGGTTCATATCTTTATGTGTCCATTGCTTCCAGGAGGCAGCATTTACGACATATTTTTTGTTTCGTTTCTGACATTAACTCTTGTTTTTGGGCTGGTGATTTTTTATTCTTTTTTATTCTAATCAAATGTTTTTTATAGGTTCGTAAACCGTTCACATTACTGCGTATTATCAGAAATGTATCCGCATTCTCTTCAGTATCCATAATCCCATGCTTTAAAGCATTCATTGCTTGCTCGACATATAAAAGCGCCACACTCCACTTACTTACACGCACCATTTCTTTTCTTAAAATATCAATTGACCATATTTTTAAAGATCTGAGGAAATACAAATCGGTCTATCTTAACTATTATTTTCATACTTTCATACACCGCAATCCTTCCCAATTGAAGTTTGCCTTCGAGTATATTTCCATTCCTATAAAAAGAAACTTTATCTAAAATCCCCTATCATTGATCATTTAGCATAAAATCCAAAGCCTCTCCGTACCAATGCCCCGTATTTCTAAACTTAGAGAAACAAATTATAAATTAAAAGTTGAATACAGTACTGCAAGACTAGAAAGAGTGATTTAATACTTTTTGATAAAGTTAAAAATCTTTTGGAAGATTTAACAAGAAAAGAATGTATGTATTTTTTTTTGTCTGTATTCTCTCAAAGTGAAAAGTGTTATTTGAAATTGTTTTTTTTTTTTAAATTCTACTTTCACATAGAACAGTATTTCAAACTTTTATGTTGGAATTCATCACACATGAGTAAGAATTTATTTGACAACATGGTTGGTGAAGTGGCTGAGCAATCGAATGCTGCGTTGCGTGTCGCAGGTTCGATTCCCGCACGGAACAATTATTTGTATGGTCTACAGATAGTTGTTTTGACTCTGGATGTTTATATATGTGTGTTTATATGTTTGTAAACGCACCCACGATACAGGAGAAATTCCTAGTGCGGGGCAACGTTTAAAAAACAAAAATAAAGTTAAGTATTTTAGAAAAATTTCAAGATCGGAATCGAGTTTTATTTATTTATTATATCCCGCTTGATGGTAAGCAGTGATGGAATAGTTGATGGCAAAGCCCGCTAGTTTTTTAAGAGCCTATTCAATTCAGCCTTGAAATCACTTAAATTGTAGTCAGACGGAAACACCGCTATTGGTAAAATGTTCCAGTCGCTCGAAGTACGCGGTATAAAAGACGAGGCGAAAAAAAAGCAATGAAAATACATTTCAGGAAAAATTTACGATCACATTATCACAATTTTCTCACAATGTGTTAACTTAGGATGTTGTCGTCGGATTTCGGACCCCACTTCCGGCGGCTGGCGCCCAAGCTGATGAGTGCAGCGGGCGCACTATCAACGTTGCTTCCCAACATGGGGGGCCCGAGCGCCGCCTGTAGGCGGTTGTACGTGGGAATCGTGCGGTCCATGGCCCTGTATGGGGCCCCTGTGTGGGCGATGGACCTGACGGCCGGAACACTCGCCATTCTGCGCAAGCCGCAGAGGGCGATGGCCGTCAGGGTCGTCCGCGGGTATCGCACGATATCCTACGAGGCGGCTTGCGTCCTGGCCGGATCCCCGCCCTGGGACCTAGAGGCGAAAGTACTCGCGTCATTGTACCGATGGCGCGAGGAAGAACGGACACGGGGCTCCAGTCCGGTGCAGCGGCAGATAGAGCTGCGCCGAGAGGAGCTCCGTCAGGTCCTGGTGGCGGACTGGCGGCAGAGGCTTATGCGCCCTACCGCCGGCCTCGCTACCGTCGAGGCGATCCGGCCAGTACTCGACGACTGGCTCGGGAGGAGGCACGGCTCCCTGTCGTTCAGGGTGACGCAGGTACTGTCGGGGCATGGCTGCTTCGGCAAGTACCTGCGTCGCTTAGGCAGGGAGCCGGACGCTCGGTGCCACCACTGCGTCCAATGCGGGGAGAACACGGCGCAGCACACGCTCTCCGAGTGTGTAGCTTGGGAGGAGCAGCGCCGTGTCCTCACAAATGAAGTAGGAGGCGACCTGACGCTGCCGGCAGTAGTGCGGAGGATGGTCGGCAGCTCAGAGTCGTGGGACGCGGTGGTGTCCTTCTGCGAAGACGTGATGTCGCAGAAGGAAGCTGCGAAACGGGAGAGGGAGATATCAACTCCCTTCCCGGGCCGCAGAAGACGCACCGGGCGCCGAGGAAGGGCGGATAACGCCCTCTTCCGCCCCCCATGATTGGGTCCAGGGGCGAGGGACATGGGGAAGTCCCCGCCCCCCATTGATGGACCCCGAGACGGAGGCGCGCGCGAGTGTCGGCGCGCGCCTTTGAGGCGATGCACGGGGTAGTTTAACACCCCACTACCCCGTGCAGGAGACGAGGCCCGGACAGACCGGGCCAGCACGAGGATGTGGGGCCGTGGAAGAATTTAGACTCCCGCGGCCCCACGCGCGCTCGTGATAGAAGACACACCGGGGTGGTTTTAGTCAGTAAAAGTCTGACATACCCCGTCGCCCACCCCAGGGCGGCGGGCATCCTATGAGGATTTCCACCCCGGCAAAAAAAAAAAAAAAAAAAAAAAAAAGGATGTTGTCGTCAACTCGTATTTCAAGCTAGACTTGACTTACGGATAGACAACAGCCTGAAAGTATGTCTTACCAAGGGTTTTCGTATTATCCAATAATTCGGTTCGGGGGGTCAGATCGGTAGTCGCTCCATTTAAAATACACTGAAAACCGTCCGCGATGTGGTTAAAAAAAGGCCAGGCAGTTCATGACTTCTCTAGGTACGTACACATCAAAAATAGTAAACAGTACCTACAATATCATGAAATCGATACTGTATTAGCTATTCGCTCAGAAAGATATTACGATGCGATCTCAATAAAGCAGCATAAAGTTCAAATTGCTAAGACAGTGATCATGAATTCAATTGCCAATTGATGATGGTAATATTCCCAAAAGTGTTCGTTCGCCGGTTTACACGTAACCGATGTTATATAAAGTTCCGTGCCATTAGCTTGAATATTATTTACATATGTATATAGGTCGGGTTACAGTAACGATATTTTCGACAGTTATCCTTTGTAAAATTATCCTCAATACATCAGAGAAACATTCTGGAACATTATTTAATTATAAATAATATAGAAAAAAACAAAAACAACATAGCGAAAACTACAAGAACACAAGAAAATGTATAGGAAATGGTTGAGGGAAACATGTGTCATATCCACGTAAAACGGCTGTCGCTCAGCATTACGCTGCGACCCTATGGAAAATAGAGCCCCAGCTGATTTTCAGCGACAGCTGGCTTCGTAAGTAGTGACGCCACCCAACATTCCGTGACACTATCCACAATAACAAATTCATAATATGATAAACAAAACTTGTCAATGATGATAAGATATCATTACCTTTATTCATCATCATCATCTCAGCGTTAATCCCAGTCGCATCCGAAGCCTTTTTACAGCTCTGGAGTCTGAGGTCCACTTTACCAGTCTAACTGCTGATTTTGGCGAAACTTCGACATTTTCCGTGAAGCGACTGCCGTCTGACCTCCACAACCCGAAGGCGATATCGAAGTATTTTTTTTTTTTTAAAGGATGGAGGGATTGGATGCACCCGCCATCACAGGGCATTATGAGCTATGCTACTAGGGAAACCCGGATTTCCTTCCAGGATTATATTACTACGGGAAGGGATGAGAGGATGGATCTCCTAACTTTATTTATTTTATTATTTTTCGGCTAGCCCGATCTTTATCTTTATTTATATTTAACATGCATATATACTAACATCTTATGTACTAGTCAGTACTAGTCATGCAGTCATGACAGTTATCCTTTTCTTTTCTTACTTCTATTTATTACTTCTTCAATACTGATCTATTTATTTACAATGTAATATTATGTACTTCTTAATCTAACTGTTTCAACTTTTTCTGCTTCATTTATCCTACTTACCACAATCTTACTTACTATTACTTATTTCTACACACTTATTCTCTACTTAATTATTTATCTAATAACAACATTTTGCTAATGTTTATATATTTTCAAATATACAGTTTAACAAACTTATATGTCTACTTATTTCTATTATTTACTAATTTACATATAGTTGTGCAGTAATCTATAAATTGGTTTTGGCTATTATTACTTGTAAGTAAATCGGACAAATTTTGCCTACCTATTTTTATCTTTAAAGTCTGTTCCAGGTTGAACCTCTGCACTGCATGAACCGGGCAGTCGACAAGAATGTGCACGACATCTTCCACGGCGTCTGGCTCACAGATGCATGATGGACTCTCCTTTAACTTAAATCGGTTTAAGTACTGGGAGAATCCACCATGCCCCGTCAATATCTGGGTGAGCTTCCCCTCGGGCTTGACCCTGGTTACACAGCGGTGAGCCACTCTGACATCGGGAAGGAACATCTTAGTGACCGACGCAGTGTCCCCGGCTATATACCGACTGTTCCATTCATCCAATGATCACTGACGTATAAGCCGCTTCACGTACGATATGGGACACTGGTCGTAGTCAGGCTTCCTTCTCGATGTCAGAGCCGCCTCTTTAACCAAATCGTCAGCACGCTCGTTCCCCGGGAGTCCCGCATGGGCCTTGACTCAGTACAATGACACAGCCTTGCCCAGGGCCAAGGCTTTCCGCAGGTTCTCCCTCGTCTCCACGGCCAGTGGGTGGAGTGACCCATGGTTAACGACCGTCTCCAAAGCGGCTCTCGAGTCGCTGTATAGACCATAGGTCAACTCCTTACCCTTGAGAATGACGCTCGTGGCTTTACATTTGGCCAGAAGCTCCGCCTGATAGACAGTGCAGTACGCGGACAGACAAAGCTTGATGTTCCGGACTTCGGCCTCGCTATTCCACAAGGATAGCGCGGCTCCGACCTTCCCATCAATCTTACTGCCGTCGGTGAAGATTCGCACCTGCAGCACATTACACCTGTCCACAAGGCTTTGGTCTATCAGTTGGGTGAATTCTAAAGCCATATGCTCTGCCGGGTGAGGAGTTTCTGCAAACCCCACCGGACGCTCCGTCTCCCTATCACACAGCTCCAGCGGGGGCGACCCTCTCTTTGCCTCGTACAATGCGGCTGCTTCTTGTACCCTGAGGTCGAGAGGAAGTATCCCCGCTAAGACCAGAGCGGAGTGTAGAGAAACCGTGCGGTAAGATTTGCAGAGCTTCTGAGCGAAACCCTCTGGACCGTGTTGAGCAACTTACGTACCCCGACCTTCTTAGCCGCGGGTGCCCACATAGCAGACGCGTACATTATAATCGGCTCTACAGCGGCCGTATAGATTGAGCGGATTACGTCGGTGTGCAGCCCCCAGATATCGAATTATTGCAGCTAGACCAATTGTTGGACTTTTGAGGGCTCCAACAACCCGTAACGGCTGCCACTAGATGTTCGTATGGCAACCGGGACCAACGGCTTAACGTGCTTTCCGAGGCACGACCAGACCAGTGCAAATATTCATATTCATGCATACAAATATTTGCACTGCGCGGGGATCGAACCCGCGCCTCCTTGCACAGCGGCCGCGTTCGCTACCGCTAAGCCACGGAGGCTGTCAATATAATTACCTTTATTATAAATCTTAATTTATCGACATCTTATTACATAATCAGCCTATAACGTTCCCACTATTGGGACACCAGCCTCCGCTTGGTGAGAGGAAGTGGGCCGTAATCTCCACGCTGGCCCAGTGCAGACTGGTACACCTTATTGTAAGTACTGATTAATAATATAATGTAAGGTAGGAAGTTCCAGGTTTATATTTCACCCGGTTCTCTTTTTCAAAGTTTTTTTAAAATACTTTAAATCATATTGAGACAAAAAAAATCGATCAACCAATCTGCCTCACTTTATCTGATTTTTTTTAAGATCGACTTCCAGTGTCACTGAGTGCATCTAAGTAACAGTAAGTTACATAAAGCGACTATATCTTATCTGACCTGTATAACTGAGCTACTTGGTAATACGTTATCTCTTAACTGGATATCAAAGTTTCGGGCTAATAACGACAGCTTCGGCTTAACGAGAGTTGTTGTATAGTCTTCATACGTAATAATAGTCTCTATACTCATATATTGAAAAAAAGCGATAAGCGGGGGTAACTATAAGAGAAATTCTTGTAATTTTAAGGACGTTCAAAGTAGAGCTCAGTTTCAATGAAATGTACTTACATCTATAAACACACAGTTGTCTGAAAACTGTGAATTATTTCATTTTATAATAGGATATAGAAATGAAAATCTAAGTTTGAATTTTGAATTTTCGCTTACCATTGTAATGACCAAACTGTCAGCTATACAATCATGTGATTATTTTTTTATGGAATGACAACTCTTTTGTGTAAAATTAGGACAGAAGTCATAAAACAGACGTGTATCGATTTTTATGATTATAAGTACATAATATACATATACCTACAATAATATATCAATAGAAGAATAAATGGAATATGAAAATAAAATCATTTTAGAACAAACTTAAAATAAAATTTGATACAAAAGCTTACACAAAATCTACTGAAATGTACAATCAAAGTGAAGCATATAAGTAACATAACATTTATTACTAAAGTTGAATGCACTCTTGTCAGTTTCTTCCAAACTAATGCGTGTTTAGTGAATTTGAACTTTATTAGTTATGGAATTAAAATTGCAGTTCTAATAGGAAATGCATTCCCTCACCGTCCATTTTGTAGTAAGATAAACCTATTTACTACAAAGTGGACGGCGGCGACATATTACATAGGCCATTATGCTCCTTTTTTAATTTTATATACGCAGTTTATTTAAGTTACATAGAGATTCTAAGCCTATGTTTCTTACAAAGGTACAATTAACCCACCAAGCAAAACAGTCTCAAAAGCCGCACGTTAAAAGAGTGGTAGGCTTAAAGCGCTCTTATATTTGTTTTAGAACATACCATCGATCCTATAATTATTCTTAGACATGACAGTATGGTCTCAAGAACGCTCAGTCTCATAGAACCAAGTCTCATACATTATAAGAGCATTTAATAAGACTAGTTGCACTTGCGAAAAACTTGCTCTTATATTGGTATTTTCTAATCTAATTGGATTTTATACTAGAGTTGCTAAATACTGTTGTAAAAGATCAGACTAATATCAGCATAGCATAAGAGTACTGTGAGTATGTGCATTTCTGATCTTATTTGAAACTAATATAGGTGAGATCACTAGCATTGGATAAGTATGATATTAGAGTGATTTTGGATTAACATATTTACAATACAAAAGACAAGACCCTACGTTTGACCCTAGATCAATTTTGGGGATAACTCCTCTTAATAGTTTTAAGAATAATTTTGCTGGCCATGGTTTCTTTAAAATTTTTAAATTTTATAGTTATAATAGATTACAATAATATAGTTCTGTTGTGAAGGCCACTTATCGGAAGATGAAGCATAGGGAGGCTCCCAACAAGGTGGATCAATGACGAAAAGCCGATGGATGTGGGCAGCACAAGACCGATCACCGTCGAAATCCTTGGGGGAGGCCTTTATCCAGCAGTGGACCTCTATCCGCTGAAGAAGAAGAATAATGGATTGCAAAAACTGGAAAAGATTCAAGAATACTGTTGACTAAAAGAGGAAAGTTTTTAAGAAGTACAACGAAAAAAGCTTACACAAAACCTACTGAAATGTACAATCAAAGTCAAGCATATAAGTAACATAACATTTATTACTAAAGTTGAATGCACTCTTGTCAGTTTCTTCCAAACTAATGCGTGTTTAGTGAATTTGAACTTTATTAGTTACGGAATTAAAATTGCAGTTCTAATAGGAAATGCATTCCCTCACCGTCCACTTTGTAGTAAGATATACCTATTTACTACAAAGTGGACGGCGGCGACATATTACATAGGCCATTATGCTCCTTTTTTAATTTTATATACGCAGTTTATTTAAGTTACATAGAGATTCTAAGCCTATGTTTCTTACAAAGGTACAATTAACCCACCAAGCAAAACAGTCTCAAAAGCCGCACGTTAAAAGAGTGGTAGGCTTAAAGCGCTCTTATATTTGTTTTAGAACATACCATCGATCCTATAATTATTCTTAGACATGACAGTATGGTCTCAAGAACGCTCAGTCTCATAGAACCAAGTCTCATACATTATAAGAGCATTTAATAAGACTAGTTGCACTTGCGAAAAACTTGCTCTTATATTGGTATTTTCTAATCTAATTGGATTTTATACTAGAGTTGCTAAATACTGTTGTAAAAGATCAGACTAATATCAGCATAGCATAAGAGTACTGTGAGTATGTGCATTTCTGATCTTATTTGAAACTAATATAGGTGAGATCACTAGCATTGGATAAGTATGATATTAGAGTGATTTTGGATTAACATATTTACAATACAAAAGACAAGACCCTACGTTTGACCCTAGATCAATTTTGGGGATAACTCCTCTTAATAGTTTTAAGAATAATTTTGCTGGCCATGGTTTCTTTAAAATTTTTAAATTTTATAGTTATAATAGATTACAATAATATAGTTCTGTTGTGAAGGTCACGTATCGGAAGATGAAGCATAGGGAGGCTCCCAACAAGGTGGATCAATGACGAAAAGCCGATGGATGTGGGCAGCACAAGACCGGTCACCGTCGAAATCCTTGGGGGAGGCCTTTATCCAGCAGTGGACCTCTATCCGCTGAAGAAGAAGAATAATGGATTGCAAAAACTGGAAAAGATTCAAGAATACTGTTGACTAAAAGAGGAAAGTTTTTAAGAAGTACAACGAAAAAAGCTTACACAAAACCTACTGAAATGTACAATCAAAGTCAAGCATATAAGTAACATAACATTTATTACTAAAGTTGAATGCACTCTTGTCAGTTTCTTCCAAACTAATGCGTGTTTAGTGAATTTGAACTTTATTAGTTACGGAATTAAAATTGCAGTTCTAATAGGAAATGCATTCCCTCACCGTCCACTTTGTAGTAAGATATACCTATTTACTACAAAGTGGACGGCGGCGACATATTACATAGGCCATTATGCTCCTTTTTTAATTTTATATACGCAGTTTATTTAAGTTACATAGAGATTCTAAGCCTATGTTTCTTACAAAGGTACAATTAACCCACCAAGCAAAACAGTCTCAAAAGCCGCACGTTAAAAGAGTGGTAGGCTTAAAGCGCTCTTATATTTGTTTTAGAACATACCATCGATCCTATAATTATTCTTAGACATGACAGTATGGTCTCAAGAACGCTCAGTCTCATAGAACCAAGTCTCATACATTATAAGAGCATTTAATAAGACTAGTTGCACTTGCGAAAAACTTGCTCTTATATTGGTATTTTCTAATCTAATTGGATTTTATACTAGAGTTGCTAAATACTGTTGTAAAAGATCAGACTAATATCAGCATAGCATAAGAGTACTGTGAGTATGTGCATTTCTGATCTTATTTGAAACTAATATAGGTGAGATCACTAGCATTGGATAAGTATGATATTAGAGTGATTTTGGATTAACATATTTACAATACAAAAGACAAGACCCTACGTTTGACCCTAGATCAATTTTGGGGATAACTCCTCTTAATAGTTTTAAGAATAATTTTGCTGGCCATGGTTTCTTTAAAATTTTTAAATTTTATAGTTATAATAGATTACAATAATATAGTTCTGTTGTGAAGGCCACGTATCGGAAGATGAAGCATAGGGAGGCTCCCAACAAGGTGGATCAATGACGAAAAGCCGATGGATGTGGGCAGCACAAGACCGGTCACCGTCGAAATCCTTGGGGGAGGCCTTTATCCAGCAGTGGACCTCTATCCGCTGAAGAAGAAGAATAATGGATTGCAAAAACTGGAAAAGATTCAAGAATACTGTTGACTAAAAGAGGAAAGTTTTTAAGAAGTACAACGAAAAAAGCTTACACAAAACCTACTGAAATGTACAATCAAAGTCAAGCATATAAGTAACATAACATTTATTACTAAAGTTGAATGCACTCTTGTCAGTTTCTTCCAAACTAATGCGTGTTTAGTGAATTTGAACTTTATTAGTTACGGAATTAGAATTGCAGTTCTAATAGGAAATGCATTCCCTCACCGTCCACTTTGTAGTAAGATATACCTATTTACTACAAAGTGGACGGCGGCGACATATTACATAGGCCATTATGCTCCTTTTTTAATTTTATATACGCAGTTTATTTAAGTTACATAGAGATTCTAAGCCTATGTTTCTTACAAAGGTACAATTAACCCACCAAGCAAAACAGTCTCAAAAGCCGCACGTTAAAAGAGTGGTAGGCTTAAAGCGCTCTTATATTTGTTTTAGAACATACCATCGATCCTATAATTATTCTTAGACATGACAGTATGGTCTCAAGAACGCTCAGTCTCATAGAACCAAGTCTCATACATTATAAGAGCATTTAATAAGACTAGTTGCACTTGCGAAAAACTTGCTCTTATATTGGTATTTTCTAATCTAATTGGATTTTATACTAGAGTTGCTAAATACTGTTGTAAAAGATCAGACTAATATCAGCATAGCATAAGAGTACTGTGAGTATGTGCATTTCTGATCTTATTTGAAACTAATATAGGTGAGATCACTAGCATTGGATAAGTATGATATTAGAGTGATTTTGGATTAACATATTTACAATACAAAAGACAAGACCCTACGTTTGACCCTAGATCAATTTTGGGGATAACTCCTCTTAATAGTTTTAAGAATAATTTTGCTGGCCATGGTTTCTTTAAAATTTTTAAATTTTATAGTTATAATAGATTACAATAATATAGTTCTGTTGTGAAGGCCACGTATCGGAAGATGAAGCATAGGGAGGCTCCCAACAAGGTGGATCAATGACGAAAAGCCGATGGATGTGGGCAGCACAAGACCGGTCACCGTCGAAATCCTTGGGGGAGGCCTTTATCCAGCAGTGGACCTCTATCCGCTGAAGAAGAAGAATAATGGATTGCAAAAACTGGAAAAGATTCAAGAATACTGTTGACTAAAAGAGGAAAGTTTTTAAGAAGTACAACGAAAAAAGCTTACACAAAACCTACTGAAATGTACAATCAAAGTCAAGCATATAAGTAACATAACATTTATTACTAAAGTTGAATGCACTCTTGTCAGTTTCTTCCAAACTAATGCGTGTTTAGTGAATTTGAACTTTATTAGTTACGGAATTAGAATTGCAGTTCTAATAGGAAATGCATTCCCTCACCGTCCACTTTGTAGTAAGATATACCTATTTACTACAAAGTGGACGGCGGCGACATATTACATAGGCCATTATGCTCCTTTTTTAATTTTATATACGCAGTTTATTTAAGTTACATAGAGATTCTAAGCCTATGTTTCTTACAAAGGTACAATTAACCCACCAAGCAAAACAGTCTCAAAAGCCGCACGTTAAAAGAGTGGTAGGCTTAAAGCGCTCTTATATTTGTTTTAGAACATACCATCGATCCTATAATTATTCTTAGACATGACAGTATGGTCTCAAGAACGCTCAGTCTCATAGAACCAAGTCTCATACATTATAAGAGCATTTAATAAGACTAGTTGCACTTGCGAAAAACTTGCTCTTATATTGGTATTTTCTAATCTAATTGGATTTTATACTAGAGTTGCTAAATACTGTTGTAAAAGATCAGACTAATATCAGCATAGCATAAGAGTACTGTGAGTATGTGCATTTCTGATCTTATTTGAAACTAATATAGGTAAGATCACTAGCATTGGATAAGTATGATGTTAGAGTGATTTAGGATTAACATATTTACAATACAAAAGACAAGACCCTACGTTTGACCCTAGATCGATTTTGGGGATAACTCCTCTTAATAGTTTTAAGAATAATTTTACTGGCCATAGTTTCTTTAAAATTTTTAAATTTTTGTAGTTACAACGGATTACAACAATATAGTTCTGGAGTGGCGGCCACGTATCGGAAGACGAAACGTAGGGAGGCTCCCAACAAGGTGGATCAATGACCTGGTGAAGGTCGCGGGAAGCCGATGGATGTGGGCAGCACAAGACCGGTCACCGTCGAAATCCTTGGGGAGGCCTTTATCCAGCAGTGGACCTCTATCCGCTGAAGAAGAAGAATAATGGATTGCAAAAACTGGAAAAGATTCAAGAATACTGTTGACTAAAAGAGGAAAGTTTTTAAGAAGTACAACAAAATGTTAAAAAGAAAAACAGATATACCGCGTCCTTTTTTCTCTCTCTCGGTTTAAGATTTTATGTAACTTTGCTAGGAACCCTAATTTATTCCAATATGGAGAGACTTTAGTATACCGAATGTTAAAATAAGAGTAAACAATCTTATATTACTCTAATAGTGCGTTTGTAAAATCCTGCTATACTAATGGCGACACTATCAATACAAATTAACAAATTAAATTTTTAAACGAGATCATGAAACACTTTATTTAACAGGGTGCATTAATTTTGAAATGGAAAACCAGGTCTAATTAACACTAAATAAAAAAATCCAATACGATTACTGACTTTAAAACTACTTTTACCTACTTTTATATAAACAACGGAGCATAAATGTTATAACCAAACAAACACTCACGCACTTTGGATCTGACATAAAATTCTCAAAATATTCTAACCAATATCTCTCTAAACCAATGTCTGTCGCCTATGTAAGCTTATAAGATTCTTACGAAAAGCAATATTAGCGTAAGTCGGCTTAAATTAGTTTTGGCTTTACTTCAGTAAGTGCAAACAGCATTCAATTATAGGTACCGATATTAGATCGATATAAACCCATATATGATTATAATATTGCCCAAACGCAGGCTCATTATATAAGAGCAAAAAAAAAACAGTAGTCTTGAGATTGTTGTAAGAGTAATTTTTGCTAGTTGGGAATGGACATAGTATTAGCACCTACCATGTTTTGTCTCTGCATCAGCTTAAGGTAGACTGGTATAAAATGCCTAAGGCATTAAGTCCGCCATTGTACAATGTCTTTCTTTGTGCATAAAGTTTTAATAAATAAATAAATAAATAAATATTCACAACCTTTCCATAAGTTGGAGTATAGACTCTAACTGACTCTGAATGAGTACTGAACTCGGAACCAGCTGTACAACAGATCTCCAGGCTCACATACAACTACAGTACCAAACAAATGATTTCAACTAACACAGTTATCTAAACCGTTGTGAATGAAAATCAAATTCCTAATTGGATTGCCATTTCGTATGAAGCGACCGCCATAGCGAATTGGTGGTTATTTCTAATTACATTTTGTAACTACCCTAATTTGTATGCAAAGATAGCGGTCAGTGGTCACGTTTCTAGATCGATTGTATCTTTTGATTTGTCACAAAAGTTCTGTGACTTATATCGTGATATAATAGATTTTCTATAAAGATATTCAATTGAAAATGAACTCTAATGATATAAAACTAAGTTATCAAAATAGTAGATTCCTTTACTGTGTCATTTACGACACAGCATTTTCCAGTTATTCTGGAAAACAGTTTTTTTTTATATTTTTCTGCGATTATTTAACACATAAATGTTAGGTATACATAGTTTCAGGTCAATTAGTGAAAAAACGGTAATACGGGAACAAGTGGGTTAATACCAGCCTATAAGGTTCTGGAACACAAGCATTTTCTTGGTAAGAAGGAGTGGGGATGTGATGTATGATTATTATATGTTTTTTTTTTTATAATTATAAACTAGCACTTGACCGCATTCCCGCCTGATGGTAAGCAGTGATGCGATCGTTGATGGTAAAGCGCGCTAGTTTATTAAGAGCCTATTCATTCAGAAAAACTGAGCGAATAGAAAGGAAGACGGCAGTTGAGCGAGGTGATGCAATGTTAAACCCAACAACACGACCAACAATGCTGCGCCAAAGGGAGATTGATCTGAAGACCCTCCACGACCAAACTCCCAGCACAACAACGGCTTCACCTGATGATTTTCGAATTTTTAAATTTTCAGTTTCCTCCTTTACCAAGTTGAGAGCAGTTGTGATGAAATAATTTAGATACAGTAAAGCACGTATTTGGGTTGCAATCTATTTGATCTGTAGTTAGGAAATCGCGGCCACTGAGCTGCCACTGCTCAAGATAAAGGTCCTAATGAAGACGTAATCTGCGTATGACGGTGAATAAGTAAGTCTAAGTTGAGTGTTTGCCGGAAAAGGGGCTTATTTAATGGAGAATATATAATACCGCAAAAGTAAGTCTCTGCCTGTTCACGTCTTAATGAAATTGATTTCGATGTAGGGAGCACAAATAAACTATGACCAGTCAAAATATAGGATACTTTTATCCCGATATGATCCCGTGGTATAATTTCTGACTTCCTAAGGTTCTGGAGTAGCGGACACGTACCGGAAAACGCAGCGAAGGGATGCCCCAAACAAGGTGGACCGATGTCCTGGTGAAGGCCGCAGGCAGCACAAGTCCGGTTATCGTGGAAAGCCTTGGGGAGGCCTGTATCCAGTAGTGGACCTCTATAAGCCTAGGCCAAAAACTCGCGGTTTATAAAATATGGCATTATTGCTCAGAAAAGTATTAAAAATATAACATTCTTATTTACTAAACATTTCATCTTTATCTTGCACCAATAAAATATCAAAACTAGAAATCTATGTTTTATGTGTGTACTAGCAGCAAGCCGCGGATTCACTCGCAAAAGGTTCAATCCAGTGGGGATATCCGAAAACATATCCTATGTGTTGTTCTGATATATAAGCTGGTTCGCATTTATAATATTACCACCAGCTTGCCGTCCGCGGCTTCGCTCGCGTGGAATTCGGTTATATAGCGCTTTTTAGATTTGCCTCGGGAATATCACATTTTTTTTTCAATAAAAGGTAGCCCACGTCCTTTCTCATGGTCTAAAGATTGTCTGTGCCAAATTTCATCAAACTCGGTTGAGAGTTTGTAGCGGGAAAGCGTAACAGACAGACAGACATACAGAGTTACTTTCACATTTATAATATTAGTATAGTATGGATAACTAACAGGGCTCCGAGTTTTCACCCGCTTAAGTTTCTATCCTAAGAAAATTTTGGAATATAAAGTATACTATGTCTTAATCCTAGAATTCGTGTGACGTCAGTATGATGCGTTGTTCCATGTGGCGTTTGTAGGTACCGCTACAAAGTAATAAACATACAAACACATATTTTCACTTTTTTCCTAGTGGATATATGTATATAATATATGTATACGTAGACAATTATATTATAGGTAATCCGTGATATACTGCAAACGCTACATCACTAAAGGAGAGATAATAATATCTCCTTCTCCCTTTCCATCTAAAGGTTTTCAGTAAAAAACGCTTTAAACTTTAAGACCGCCCATTATGTCACCCTATGCCACATTTTAAGTTTCAATGTAATTTTGATTTAGTCACATCCTGCTGAAATAATTTGGGGCCATTTAGAAAGGGTAATGACCTCATTTTCTTAGCGGAATCTTTCAAACTATTCGCAGAATATCTAAAACTATTCCATCCATCCAGCTAAAAATCACAATTTTGAAAATTATTTAAACGTCTAAAAATTGTCGTAAACATCACAAACTCCCACGTTTTAGGTGGCAAAGTTTATTCCAAGTTGTAAATTGATTATCTACCTGTTTCCAAAGTTATTTGGTATAATAATTAGTTTTTGTTATTTCCGTATTGAATATAATTTGTTGGGGTTTGTTTTGAATAAATTGGATGAAGCGAGATACAATATTGTTTGTGAATTTGAATACCCTTTCAAATTATGAAAACCTGGGTAATATTTCATTGATTTTCGTAGATTTCGTAAGAGTAAATCAGCTCCCTAATTCACTATAGTCACTCAATGATTCTTTATTCGATAGCACGTCAATTCCTTAGCTAATCACGCCAACTTTGCGGTAATTTCGCGCGGTTCTTTTTCATTGTGTCAAATAGAATGCGGCCAAAGATGTGCACAGGGAGAAGGGAAGACAATATTATATGAAGAATTGGCCAACATCTTGAGCACTAGTACGACTCGGTTTCTTTACAATACGGTATAAGCCACGCTGTAGAAATAAATGTATCTATGAATAAACTTCTATAAGACACTGCAGATCGTTTTCACACACGGCGAACAAAACGTAGATTTTCACGACAAGAAATACGATTGTGAACAAAGGTCCTCATGGCATTTTTCTTTGCATATACTATGATAACCAAAGGCCGTAATCTATTTTTTAAATTTGTCATTCCAACACGATTACATCATCATTTTACTAAAAGTTCCTAATCTCCTAAATTCATAATGATAATTCAAGTATTGGTCAGTCGTCTCGCAATGGTATGGTGATAGAATGACTTTGCCGTATTGCATTTCTAAAAACTACTCTATTTGAACACTTATTAATGTGGAGTAAATTGAAGTGTCAGTGATTGACTACTGGAAACTTATAATGATGCATTTTTAGTAGATGATGAAACTGCCAAAAATCGATCATTATGAGATCACTGATTGGCCATTCTAACACTATTGTAATAGCAGACTAGACCAGGGGGTCGAGTCTGCTATAATGAAAATAGTTCTTAAATAGCAAAAAACATTATTGTGAAACTATAAAACTAAATATTTTGTTATCTGTTAAAGTCAATGTGACTTAATGCAGACTGACTGACGTTTATTTGGTTTTTTTTTTAACAGCCGGTGTTTTGTTATGTATTTATTTTTATTTATATAAAACAATCAGCAAATTTCGGCCAAAATATGGTGCTAGGCCACTACAGCCACGTCAATAAAATGCGAAGTGTAATTTGTTTTTAAACTCTCGACACTGCTCATCATCCTTCAAGGCTGGATGCTATTGAACTCAGGAACATGCTCAGACCATCAACAAATTGACTGCGGTCATTAATCGACAGAGCACCATCACTTCAAAAATGGTTCAAGTTTATAGGTCACTGAGACATCTGTGTCAAAAAAGGTAATTACGTACTGTTTATACAGTATGTTACGAAAACCCTGTCCGACCCGTGAAGGTATTGTTAGGTATCGATAACTGATTCTACTAATGCCTACATAACCTGGCTAAACTAAAAAAAAAATACCCCCTTAAAAATAAATAATTTAAATAAAATAAATGGGTAATTTCATGGCAACACAGGTACAGGTCATGACCTCAGTTGACCTCATGCATGTAGGTATAGGTAGTTTATCCATGTTTATCGACTCTCGAAAGAAATAATGATACTTAGGCAGCTCGTGAAAAGAACTTTTTTTAAGTGCGAAGGTCGTCTGACTCTCTGAATGTATCATTTCATTCGATGAGCACAATGGCTGTGGCGGAGATGTTGTTCCATATTTCGTTCACTAAGAACTATACACGCCTGGCACCTTCGCATGAGATTAGCACGGTGTTTCACAAAGTTAGTCCACCCCTATCAATCCACTGCTCGCCGAACTGATAATGGAGGTACTCACGTACAGCCCGGTACAGGTCGACAAAAATATGGTGGTACACCGTCGTGTCACCACATGAATCAATAAGCAGCTGTCCAACACCTGATCACAACACAACTAATTGCAGAACTACTACCTTCCATCAGCATTTTACATTACGTTAGAAAACGACATGATCACAATACACGAATAGTCTACAGCTACACGGAAGCAATGTTTATGCGCAACTGATAATTTAAAGTAAAAATGATTTTTATTTTATAAAATAGGTACCTACGCGGCTGGCCTCGCGGCATGCTTTGAGCAAATAGAGATGTGTAAGTAATCAAAATATTGATTTTTCAATCGATACCGATTTAGTATAATAGTTTCAATTATCATTCTCGATTCAACATCGCATGGAATTGTTTAGAACTTTTACAGAACTCAAATTAGTTATGTACACTGCTGTAAATGAAAACCATGCCAAAGGTTTAATTTCAGTTTCTGTCTCAATATCGATGATATTGACTGTTAAAATATTTGTAAAATTTTACTAAAATTGTGTTTCATAAGGCCTTCTCGTCTCTGTTTACTAATACTTGTGTTATAATAATATTATTAGTAATTAATCGATAATCAAACAAAAGTTTACATTGGGTAATCTGTGTTTTTACAACAAATGATTATTCAACCAGACACAAATTTCGATTAATAGCGATACAAAAAAAATGTTATTACGCAAAAAATAGTACATCTCTAATTATTTCTTTTACGTCGCCGACAACGCTCACGCGCCACGCCGCCAAAGAAATAAAAAATCTAACAAAAGAATGAAAGGAAAGCCGACAGGTATACCGCCTAAAAAGGTGTTGTCATTTTTTTAAAAATTCATATTTTTGGGGAAATTCGCGGAAAAAAAAGATTGTTTCAAAATTGATTAGTATTGCTACTATGATGATTATGTAAAATTTTATATTTTATTTGGTCATTTGTTTACCTAACCTTTATTATCGTTATGGGTCGGACAGGGTTTTCGTAACATACTGTATACGTATACGTAATTCATCTTTATGAAAGTTTAGTAGAGTAACCTAATTATCCTAAATCAGAACTTCCACTCATTGGGTGTTCTACAAACATACCCACAATAAGAATTAAGTAGCTTTGAAAACAATACTATAATAGTAGTTTATCTCCTCTCATATCAAAAAATTAAAAATATAAAACTATAAAGGAGTTTATATTGACGTACTTTACCCATAGTATATCGAAAGAAAATTAAAAAATTAAATTATAACATTATTTCTCTAACAAAATAATGTTATAATAATTTTTTTTTTCATTATCGTACAGATTACAAACCATAGACAGCAATATTTCATTTTTTATATGTGGCTGCGCGCGCTTTGATGCAGGGTGCAGAATTTTGGCGCCAATAATGTTATAATTTAATTTTTTAATTTCCTTTCGATATACTATGGGTAAAGTACGTCAATATAAACTCCTTTTTAGATTTATATTTTTAATTTTTTGATATGAAAGTAGATAAAATTAAATATAACCCCAAGCTAAGCTTGTGTTAGATGTAGGTTTACATCAGTAGTAGTACATTGGCCAGAATTTAAAATCTTTATTGCAACTACATACTAAGCACTAGGTTACACAAACCATATTAGATAGGTAAATTTGACAATTTATTAAAATATGAAACAAACTATACCTACTTAGTATATTCATATAATAATAACAGTCATACATAGAAGATATTTCTAGCAGTATGGGTTACAAATGGATGTAATAAGTAAATGAAACAGTGTTTATAAAAAGATTAATAATTTATTTTAAATATTTGTTTTGTGCATGACTGCGGTGGATCTGTAACAAAGAGTTAAATCATTTTAATAACAATTAGAGCATTTTCATAATTTTCTAGAATATTGAGGAGGGTTTACACTACATACCTGCTAATTTATTGTATGCATTTTTCCACAGCATGTCAACAAACTGCTGCAGTGCTCAACCTTCAAGAAGATCCTGGTTCATACTGCAATGGTCTTGATAATTAGGAGCTTCTTATTGCTTTCCTCCTAAATTAAAAGACTGATTTATTATGACATTAGGTGTTGTAACTAGAATTTGTTTTATTATTTAAATGACAAAATGTATTTTTGTTTTGTATAATATTTTTTTTTGACTCAATGTAAAGTAGATATTTAGTTTATGAGAAAATAGATATATAGTTATAAATAAATGTTGATTTTTAATAGATATAGTTGTTTCATTTATGTTGCTCCCCGCAAAAACTAGCCAGAGGTCTGATCAGATCAGATCTCCGGTCTGTCACACTATAAAACTGCTGAATGCTCTTCTGATAGCCAGCCCTGAACGTGATACTATTGCAGATGAATGGAATATTCTTATGGGTGTATGTTTGGTCTTCTGTGAATGAAAGTATGCGAGAAAGTCCACTGTTTCTTGTTAGTTTTAGTAATAGTTTTTAAGTTAATCAATGTAATTAGTGTTGTACCATTTTAGTTAACTATAAATAAATAACTGATAGAAGTCAAACTATTATGTACCTTTACCAACATAGTTAAATTAAATTCATACCTGCCGCAATGCTTTCGCATAATCGTCATCAGGTGGCAATAATGCTTTTGGCATGTTTGCAATATTGTGATTTATTTTTTAGTTTCAAAGTCTTTGTTCCTTCATTGATAGGCCTAGACACAGTAATTTGTGAAACTTTAAGAAGGGCAATGTCCTTGTCCAATAAAATTCTCGTAGGAATCTGATGCATAAAATGCAAGTGCTATTAGAATCTGCAATAAAAATATAACATTAATCAATCTATTTCGTTTTGTAGCGTAATAATACATCAATTGTCAAATTACGTTTCCTCGCCTTAATTTTTGCCCATAAGCTATCAATTCGACGCAGTCTGACCATAAGGAGAATGAGTTCTTCAATTAACCCTCTTACTGAGACATATTCAAGGTGAAACGTTTTCAGAAATTCCGCCTCGGGAACATTAATAAAGGGATTCGTATTCAAACTCGTCAAGCGATGTGTTCGACGTCTCCTGCATATTATCTACTTTCTCTAGCATCCACTGCGTTGGCTAGCTCAAGAATATTTGCTAGTAATGAAAACATTCTCAAATATACCACAAACACAATAGATATCACACTTTTTGTACAAAACCACCACCACCATCGAGCTGCCTCGTTTCGAAAAGCAATGATTGTACAAAGACGGCATCATAACAGTTCAATGATCAAAAGAACTGTCAAAATTTTAGCAGATTACCGCATATGTCAGTCATTGATTTATCATTTTGGACAAGATTACCGTAGTAGTTCCAGGTCTGGCTGTTTCTGTATGTGAGTTCAAATGTTTGTAAACGCACCCAGGATACAGGAGTAATTCCGAATGTGGAGCAACGTTCTTTTATTTTAAAAAAGAAAACTTAACCGTTTTCGTTTTTTTTTTTTTTGTTGTTGTTTAGGGACAACAGAAAAAAAGGAGTCAGGAGTCTACTTCCAGTATTTCCCTATGCAGCTGTGTACCACTATTTTTCATGGAGCAACCCTGTATCTTGACTTATTGACCAGTTGTTTAAAACTGGGTGTCAAAGTATTGGGCTTTTGACTACCTACATTAAATCATTCTGTTTCCATTTTGATTCTGATTCATGTCACTTGTAATTTGCAGAGGTTAATTTATTTTCACGGCGAGAAATGGGTAGCTCGCCGCACCGGCCGGAAAAGACCAAGCCACACGTGCCTCAAAGAGATGTCAGCATATCGTGACGGAGTCCATGTAGACCGAGCAGCGGGTTGTTCGAAAGAAAAACCGTGGCATAGCCAAGTGAAGGAACACGAGTGGATTTTAGTCAGTAAAAGTCTGACACGCCTTTCTGCTCCGACCAGAGCAGAAAAGGCGATTTGATGATTTCACATCCAAAAGAAGGTAACCATTTTCAGGATGATAAATCCCAAAAGGCAGATATAAGTTATCTGCTTTTTGGGATTTATATATAATTGAATGTTTATTTTCACTACGCTTCTGCGACTTGCCAATTTTTGGGGAATTTAGTACTAAGTCCTGAGTAGACCGTTATCTCACGTTTGATAGATAAACGATTTATCCTACAAAATCTGACTGATACAGAGAGACGGTGTCTATTTGTTTTCTAAACACCTTATTCGTTCCTTCACCCTTGTGTAATACCGTACACCATTACAATCTTTTAGGCATGTTTTGCGTTTTGATTTCACTTATAACAACAACTACATATATATGAAATAAACGGATGCTTACTTACCTAAAGTGAACTGTATTAGAATAGGTATAATACCATTATTTGGCAACAATAAAGTTCACGTGGCGGAGCGCGTCTGTGAGTTTAGTGGAGAGAAGGACGCGCAGCGACCGTCGCGTACCGAGCTCGGTACTCCAATGCTCCGCCACGTCCTCTGGGCCAATCACGTGCATAATATGTATGTAATGCAAATACAAGCCAAAAACTCAGCTTGCTAAAGTACCTAAGTGTAGTGACACATCTGCGGAACGTACGGCAATATTCAGTTGTTATGACAAACAAAACGGTCAAAACGCGGCGTCTTGTTCAGCGCGCTACGCGACGGAAAGTTACGTGGTGTCATCGTCAGTCTGTCTGTGTCGACACTTTATGGTGTGCAGTTTTTGTGACGTACCTAAATTGCCCAGAAAAATGGATTTAAATAGAATATTAGCTATTATACAGGGCTTAAAAGAAGTTACCGCTCTTTGTTACCGCCACGCTCGCAATGCATAACACACGCCGAACGTTCAGCTACGCCCGCCGAATTTTCAGTCGCGCAACGCATCGCGTAATGTATCGCTTGCTGTGCCAAATAAATTAAATGCGTTTTAGCTGAAAAAACCGCCCGATGGAAGGTTAGGCCCTACGCCGAACGCGGAGTAATTGCGGCTGATGTGTCATAGAGTACTTGAAATACACTGCGAGCGTATTTAGCCGAATTTTCAGAGCTGTACGTTCCGCAGATGTGTCACTCAGACTTTTCTGTAAATACCAAGATAATATTTTATATAGACATTATTTTTTGTTTATGCTAAACCCGAAACACGTGTACAGTATTTTTAGTAAAGAATCTATGTACAAAATTTCAAAAAGATATCATGAAAAACCACAAAGTTATGAGCTTGTTATCGTACTTGGTTGTCCCAACAAAAATGGTCAACGCTCCGCTCGGGCAGGCGAGCGCGGTGCGTTGACCCCTTGCGTCAGCTGTTGCGCGCGCGCAAATATTATGATCTACACTCTAGATTTGCATTTGGATAAATGTTTTCTAATTTATGGAGACTATTCTGAAACACAAAAAATACCAAGTAACAAGGTATATACACACATCAAAAGTGTCTAGGGATCAAGCATTTTTATGCGGATTTCTTGAGATTGAGATGTGGCTTTGTAATAAATTTATGATTTTATAAATTTATATGGATCCTTTTTGGTGCATTTCATAATTTGAATCAGGAACTGTGAATCAAATTCGAGTAAAAGATGAAAATCAGCAGTCAATATTTTCCCTATAAAAACATACAACGCATTGAAGACATTATTAGTGCTACTGTTTCCCTACTACTGATTAAAACCAACGTTATTATGGAGCGGCGACGTCATTTAAGCAGGGAAGAAATGCTCAGAGCCGTGGGAATGATAGAAGCTGGTTCCCGGCAACGTACTGTGGCTTTAGCTCTGAATACAAGTCAGAGTGTTATCAGTCGACTTTGGACACGTTACCGAAGCACTGGTACCGTGGCTGAGCGCCATGGAGGACGGTATCGCTGCACCACACGGAGACAAGACCGATACATTCAAATCTTAACTCGAAGAGCTCCAACAATAACCGCCATGATGTTAGCCGTGAGGCTTCATCACTCTTCAGGGAACTTAATTAGCGACCAAACAGTCAGAAACCGCTTGCATGAAGTGAACCTTCATTCCCGAAGACCGCTACGGGTACCACCTATACCAATGCACAATCGTAGGATTCGATATCAATGGGCTCTTGAACACAGAAATTGGGCAGCAGAACAATGGCGTTTCGTGTGCTTTTCTGATGAGTCTCGTTTTGGTATGAGACCGGATACAAGACGTATACGACACTGGAGAACCCCTGGACGCCAACAGCGATTAAAATCCTGCCAGGAAGTCCATCCTTATAGTGGTGGAACCATCATGGTATGGGCGGGTATTTGGATCGGCGGAAGAACTGAGTTGATTTGGATCAGAGGCAACCTCAACGCTCAAATTTATACTGAGACGATTGTATCAGACGTCATCGTTCCTCTACAAGTGCAAATCGGTCCCTTATTTCAGTTAATGCATGATAATGCACGACCGCACACCGCAAGAGTTGTAAGACAGACTCTCGCCGCAGCTAACATCAATGTCCTGCCCTGGCCTGCTCAGTCGCCAGACTTGAACCCGATTGAGCATGCATGGGATATGCTACAGAGAAGAGCTCTGCCGAATATGGAGGGTATCCAGTCGCAAGAAGACCTTTTTTTGTTGTTGCAACGAACATGGGCGACCATTCCACAGCGTGATTTGGATGAACTCATTTTGAGTATGCCAAACCGATGTTCTTGTGTTGTTAGTGTTCGCGGTAGAAACACGGATTGTTAATTGTTTAAGTTACCCAATAAAATTTTAGAGAAAACTGTTATTTCAGTCTTTTTTTCGAACTTTTGTGTTAGTGGTTCAAATGTCAAATATCCCTTTATTAGGAAAATGGCAAATTTCTTTATTAATGCAAAGGTGACTTGGTTTATCGTTACTGTGACAAACGAAAACACTTTATTTGATGAATCCTTAAAGAAAATTTTAATTAATATCAATCAGGAGAAAAGTTATTGCAAAAATATATCCCTAGACACTTTTGATGTGTGTACTTTCCTACTCTTTATTTGAATAATTCTATGGAAATTGTGCAATAGGAGACACTGTGTTGCGTCAATAATTTGTTATCAGAAACCATGTGTTTACGTGACGTGTAATTCCCAGAACAAATAGTAAAAACACTTTTTCCATAGCTTAGAACACTTCACCGTACTTCAGCGCAAATATCAAAAAGTTAATAAAAAAATATATGTGTGTATTTATTTATTCTATTGGGTGCAACTGCGTCTGCTCGATCATACGCCATGTTTTGTCAGCCTCGAAACGCCTAGGAGCGGCTGCCGCGACTACACATCACACATTACCAACAAGTCTCTATAAAAGAAAGCAAAAATAAAAAACGAGACGCAAAAAACTACAAAAACAAAAAAAAAAAATGGTTAAGTGAAACATGCGCCACATCTGCGCAAAATGGCTGTCGCTCAGCATGACGCTGAGACACTATGCAACACCCATACCCAGCGCTGGTTTTCAGCCACAGCCGGCATAGACGTAATGATGTCGCCCGGTGTATCAAACAATTAGTGACACTGAACCGGTAAAAAAATTGAAACTAAAAAAAGACGTGTGGCACTCGGGGACTGCCACGGTAAAGCTATTGCATAGCATTTTGTATCAATTTATGCAATTATAATTATTTATTTATTTTATTTATGCAGTATTTCTTTTTCTTTGATATTAATTCAAGTTACACTTTTTGAGCGTGGTGACCGATAAGAACTCACTCGAGTCAGTAAGCATGTAAAATGAGAAAACTAACATAGAACGATCCGTGTGAGAACTAAACGATCACTATTACACAACAAAACTGATACCTTTGAGAAAGCGGACTTCCTCTACAATAGGGCAATTCCTCCGTAAGGTCTGTCTATGCTATTACTTATAATCTCTGTCATTGTGTGCTGTTTCGGTGCAATCGCAAGACCGGCCGGGCACTGAGGGGCAGGCAAGACAGCTATAGTATCCTTATGACTCCACTAACTGGTATTTCGTTGACTCGGAAACGGCGCACAGGGAGCACCACGAAATATACTCAAAGACTCCGAGGTTCTTTTTCAACATACCCCACTGTTTTGTCGTGGTGGCCTAGTGGTTAAAACACCAGCCTCTCAAGTATGAGTGCGCGGGTTCGATTCCAGGTCAGGCAAGTACCAATGTAACTTTTCTAAAGTTATATGTACTTTCTAAGTATATCTTGGACACCAATGACTGAAGGCGAAGGAAAACATCTTGAGGAAACCTGGGCTTTATAAGTCTGAAATCGCCAACCCGCATTGAGCAAGCGTGGTGATTACGCTCAATCCTTCTCTGTATGAGAGGAGATCTGTGCCCAGCAGTGGGACGATAAAAAGGTTGTTGATGATGAACGGCGTCGGTGTCGAATTATTTGTTATCAATTTAATATTTTCGAGCTGATCTTTAGTAACATAATCACTTCTGATTGCGTTAACATCTGACCGTAGAATTAATAAATCCTTCATCAACTTCTTTACGTACGTTCTACGTAGTCAAAGCAAACTGGTGGCAATTTGTGAAGGTCATATGCCACAAAAACTGGGAGTGTTCGGGATCCGTGATTTTAAACACCGTAATCGTATATTTTAGGTCTTTCTGCTTTTTGTTCTTACGCCTCGATACATGTTTTTGTCTTGTCTTCGTAGAAACAAACAATAACTTTTTTGCCTCATCAATGTCTTCCTCAGAAAAAGCCGACGAGCATATTTTTATTAAACTTTCGTTGTTTCGTTTCGGAGATAACAATATTACAACTCGTACACTTAAATGTACCCGTATTAACATTGTTTCACCGACATCTTTCTGTAATATTTTATTTAATAAAAACTTCAACTTCAACTCTTGATCTGGTCCCTGTGGATAGATACCACAATTTTGCCAATAACACGTGTAACAAATTATAGAAATTCTTTAAAAAAATATTTCACAATAATGGCGGATATCGCCAATAACAGTTGAAAAAACGGCCGCGTGAGAACTTTTTACTCTATAAAATCACGCGCTTTTATTTAGTAAACAACACTATAAATAATTTAAAAGTCCAATGAAAAATTAGCGTGACATTCATCTTAGCTTTTCCGTTAAAAAAAAGCTATTTTATAAAAACACTACTAAATTAATTTGAATAAAAGTACTTAATAATTAATTATATGAAAAGTTTTTAAGGTAGCCATGACAACGTGGATGACGTCTATGACATATCTCTATAGAAGACCTATTTCAGAGAGAACATTAATCGCAAGTTTAGCACATCGCGACTATCAGTAACATGGCAAGTGTGTAGAACTGAGTTCGCGCCTTGCAATATGCATGCTCTTTTTGAAAATCTATAAATTGTTTTCAAAAGATGTAGTCGCACGCACACAAACATACCGTGCCGAAGACTGCCGAACTGAAACGACGTTAGACGATGTACGGCCTTCAAGCCACACCTCCATGCCCGTCGGAGTGGGGAGCGTGAGGTTTTTTCGTTACGGAATTTCTGGATTCGGTCCCCGCGCTCAAGGCCCGCGATAGAAGCTATGCGATAGCTTAAAAATACATATGCTAAAAGAATAGTTGGCACAAACTCAGGCATATAAAGAAAGATAAACAAAATTTTTTTTTTTTTTTCTTTAGACTTTATAAACTAGCGCTTGACCGCAATCCCACCTGATAGTAAGCCGTGACGCAATCGTTGCTGGTAAAGCGCACTAGTTTATTAAGAGCCTATTCACTCTAGCCTTGAAGACACTCAAATTGTAGTCCGACGGAAATACCGCCGCTGCCAAATTGTTCCAGTCCCTCTAAGTACGCGGTATGAAGGAGGAGGCGAAACGCTTCGTCCGGATCGTAGTGGAGTTAACAAAGTAAGAGTGGAAACTCGCCATACGACGGGTCGTCCAATGGTAGAACGGAGATGGGGGAATTAAATCATGCAATTCCCTCGCACACTCCCCAAAATGCATCCTTGAGAACACCGAAAGGCTACTCTACGCCTGTGCTCTAGGCTTTGGAGATCATCTCGAATTAAATCAGGGTCACTAATCAGCCTCTTCGCACGCCTCTCCACTGAATCCACACTGAAAAGTGGCCAGGTGACACTTAGCAGGACCAGTCCAAATGTGGCTGCAGTACTCCATACACAAACGGAGCTGTGCTTTGTACAACATTAGAAGCTGCCCTGGTGTGAAGTACTGCTGGACCTTTGCGATAACGCCAAGTTTCCTGGCAGCCACCTTGGCCTTGGATTCAATGAACTGCCCAAAGTTTAAGTTCGAGGAAATCTCAACTCCCAAAAGCTGAAGGCGGTCGGTACACTCCAAGGATACATTTCTAAAAGTAGGAGCCAAGGTGAACGGGCTCTTTTTGGCGGTGAAAAGACACGCCTGTGTTTTGGCGGCATTAAATGCTACAAGATTGGCATTGCCCCATTCGGAGACTGCCTGTAGTGCAACACTCGTTCGCTCTACCATAGCCTCTCTTTCGGACCGGATTGATTCCCTACTAGCCCAAGCATCCGGCAGGTGTCTCTCCACAACTGTGCTGTCATCTGCATACCCATAGATACCGGGCATCAGCAGATCGTTAATACGCTGTATGAACAGAGTTGCAGAGAGAACAGACCCCTGAGGAACACCGGCATTAGTCGACATAGGCACAGATGAGCATACATCGACAACAACTCCGAGTCTCCGAAAGTCTGTTACCCAGCCAGTCAGGCTAGGGGAAATGCCGTAAGCTGGAAGCTTACTCAAAAGGCCAGCGTGCCTTATAAAAGCTAAATGAATACCATCCCAAATAGTCACATTACGCTTTATGTAGTGCCAACAATACGAAGCGTCCGATTTGTCGTACGCATACCCATCATACACCAATATACATATTATTGTTATACTCTTTGCGCCAAAACACTTAGATAAGTATCAACAACGGTCCGTTAATAGTAATTTTAGCTTCGATTTTGGATATCGATCAATAACGTTGATTGACAAATCTGTCAAAATCACAATGATTTTTATATTTTTGCATTAAGGTTGAATATCGGTCCGTGCTATGAAAGGTAAAATAACTATGAATAGATTGTACATAGTTTCGCCATTAATGTCATTCAGACTCAGAACACGTCTCGGGTATTATAGAGGAAAACAAAACAAGAAGGAGGAAGTGCAAATGACTACGGTGCCAAATGGAACAATAATTTAGACTACAAGGAAATCTAGAAATGTCTAAAGTAATAACGTTCATATAGTTAAACCAACAATGTAACAGCAGTAGAGATTCTAAGTAAGCAACATTCAGGTATGCTAGCAAAACTTCAACATTGCAAACGAACTTTCCTCTACTCAAATTACACCACAAACTTGTTGCTATGCCAAGTACAGGGTAGAAAGAGACAGCACGATGTCAAAGGCTTTCAATTTTAACCTTTCGTAAAAGGCTATTAGTCAAACCGAGCTTTTAAACTGTGTAAATGACGTGATTTATATCGTGGACGCTGATTTTTACTCCCAACGTCTATTTTGAAATGTTGCGCACATTCCATTTGGCCGTGAAAGCGAGTAAAATGGAAAAGCCACTCAAGTATAAATGCCTTTACTTGGGACGACATGGCTACTTAAGAATTAAATGGTTAAGCTTGGAGTGTGCAGTTTAATGTAGTTAAAAAGTCGTCTTTGTATGAGGTGCGCAAAATACAATATTTTATAATTTTTCTTGGTATTAAATACTATACAGGGTCTACCTGACATCGTAACGCAAACTTCGCGAAAAGGCTACACCGCATGCCACTAATAAAATTATGATAGTCATTTATATCGTTAATGAGCGGTTACAGAAATAATAGTGTTTAAAAAAGTGTCAGCTCAGCCTTTGAACGTTTCAAACGTGCCCCCGTGCGTGTTTGTAGGTATGACGTTGACCCCTGATACGAACTCTATTAAATCAGCTGATAGGATAGTTTTTATAGTATTGTTCACATTGCCCTTTTTTGTGTAATTAATGAATTAATTAATTTTTACTCTAAAATCTTATTGAGTTTTAAAAGTATAGCAATTATGAACGGTCTAAAGTGAAAAAAACTACATAATATTTTTTTTTGTAATCGAGAAAAAGCCGACGCAAAATTCTACCAACGGGGTGTTCAGAATCATGTACTAGATCCATGGTAGTCGTTTGTGCGTCGATGTCAGATACACCCTTTATAATAATAATAAATAAAAAATACAATACAATAAAATACAAAACAGAAAAATACGTATATAATATGAATTGTAATGTTGACGAGATCTGCCGCTCGAAGTGCACGCCCACCATCTCCGGACTCGTTGCTCAGCTCCGCCTCGCCGCCGCCCGTCCCCAGCGCCAATGTAAGCGCCGTGACGACCCCGGCCGCGGCAGTTGCGTCGAGCTCGAGCGACGAGTACTTCTCTCCGCCGACGACGCCACCACCTGCTCGCCGACGGGGAGGACGCCGGCCGCCGGACCGCTTAGGACCTCGAGGCCCATCGGCTTCTGACAGGGTCTCAGCTCCCGGCGGAAGTGTGCAGCGCATGAGATGGACACAAGCCATCAATGAAAACGTCATGCGCTCATACTATGGGGCTACAGACAACAACCTGACCGCGTACCGTGTTCGAATGCTCTCTCTGTTTCAGGTGCTTGAGCCAGCTGTCAACGTGTCGGCGCAACGACTGTCGGATCAGGTGCGGGTCATCCAGCGTAAATATATGGATGGATGGATGATGTAGTGCTTGATCGCCTACGCCTCGAGTCACGGAATAGTCATGTTACGCCTGCTTCGTCATTGGTCGCGGTACAACTTAACAGTGTTTCACCGCGACCCAACCACGTTGATGAAGAGGATGATGATAGGGCTACATCCGTGAGTCCCCAGTAGAATGAAAAATTGAGGAGCGCTTTGGAGGATGCTTTCTGTTAGTACCGCTATACTCCGCCTGAACTTAGACCACGTTTACCTCGATTGCCTATGCATAAAAAACACAAGGCGCTGGTGTGTGCTCTAGACTCTCAGCTGTCTTATTATTTAAAGGACAGCAAAGATCTGACTGATACACATTCAATCTTGTACTGCGGAGCTGTCGCGATATGTCGTGTGGCTCATGTCAAATTCCCACACCATGACAGATCCACACGACCAAAATCAGCTGTACCAGCTTGGCAGTGCAGGATTGAGCGTCGTATCGGAGAGACTAGAACACTCATTGGCAAGCTAACTAGTTTCAGGCAAGGCAATACACGCCCTAGAGTGATGCGCTTTGTGAGGCGGGCGTTCTCGGGGACTGATATTAGTACCCGAGACTATTTGTTCCGCGTCACAGAGCGCATCGACTTTTTTAAGCAGAAAATATATGCATGGGCAAACCGTATTCGTCGGTACAAGCGAAGAGTGGAGCGGTATTCTCAGAATCGCAATTTCCAAAGCGATGAAAGGCGGGTCTATAGAGCTTGGGAGCGATCAGATCAAGGTATTGCTGACACGTGCCTACCGAATGATGATGCCCGTATTCATTCTGGCGCAATATCTGGTCGGTGCCTGTCAGTCACACCGAAGGTGATTGGACTCGGGTTGTTGAGCGAGCCTGCGATCCAGTACCAGAAATGGGGGCTATTACCATCTGCCCCCAAGATGTAGCTCGTGCAGTCCGTCCGTTGCCTAATTGGAAGTCTCCAGGGCCGGATGGGCTGCACAGCTTTGGATTAAATGGTTCTCCAGGTCGCACGCTCGCATGGCATCTCAATTCCAGACTGCCTTAGAGTCTGGTTCGCTACCCCAGTTTCTAAAAACAGGAATAATCCACCTGCTCCATAAATCAGGTAGCACCGCGGAACCGAAAAATTATAGGCCGATCACGTGTTTACCGACGGTCTATAAAGTTCTTACATCCATTTTGAAATCTAAAATTAACACGCATATTGACAGCAACTCCATCATGTCTGCCTCTCAAAATGGATGTAAGAGCGGGTCCCGTCTCCTCATTGATGTGGCCATTAGCCAACAAGTTCGTCGTTCCCGAAAGGATCTATCGACATGTTGGATATATTATAAGAAGGCCTATGACTCAGTGCCACATACATGGCTCATGCGGGTGCTGGAGTTATATAAAGTGGATGCAACTCTACGCACCTTCCTGATGACGTGTATGAGGACATGGAGGACAGTCCTTCGCTATCCAGGATGTCGAAATATTCAGAGGAATAGCGAACCAATAAGGATCAAGCGAGGAACATTTCAGGGCGATAGTTTAAGTCCACTTTGATTTTGCTTAGCATTGAATCCTCTAAGCACACTATTGGAGGGTTCAGATCTAGGCTATCGGTTGAGGAGAGGTGGTCAGGTTATATCGCACCTCCTCTACATGGATGACCTGAAACTTTTTGCTCACACCAATTCACAACTGAGGGAGCTACTGAAAATTACTGAAACTTTCAGTAGCTCCATCAGGATGGAATTTGGTGTAGACAAATGTGCGGTCATGCATGTAAAGCGAGGAGAGATTATGGAATCCTTGGGAACCCAACTCACGAGTTCCATAAACCTAAGATCCCTCTCTGCATCCGAAACCTATAAGTATTTGGGTATGTCGGAAGCGTTGGGTATCAATGTTACTGACATGAAGCAATCGTTGAAGGAACGCTTCTTTGGCCGCCTGAAAAAAGTACTTAATAGTCTTCTATCAGGCGGAAACAAGGTGCGCGCTTTCAACGGTTGGGTCGTGCCGGTATTGATGTACTCTTTCGGCATACTCAAATGGACTCAAACCGAACTTGACGCCCTGGATCAGAGGGTCCGTACGCTGCTGACTGCAAATCGATTGCATCACCCACGATCGTCGGTTATGAGGCTGTCCCGTGAAAATGTGGAGGTCGTGGCTTTTTAAACGCTAAGACCCTCCACAATCGCGAGGTATGCAGTCTCAGGGAATATTTTCTAGAAACCGACGTGGGGATGCATCGAGATGTGGTCGCGGTTGACAAGGGCCTCACTCCGCTCTCCTTGGCTAAAGAGAACTGGCGCAAACCCGTAGTGCTTGACACCAATGATCGCATGGAGGTATGGAAGAGCAAAGAGCTTCACAGACGCTTTTTCCGAGCCCTACATAGGCTCGATGTAGATTTTGAAGCGTCCGTAGCCTGGCTACGTTTCGGTGATCTTTTTGGGGAAAACCGAAGGTTTTGTATGTGCAATTATGGACGAAGTTATGATGACGAACAATTACCAGAGATTTATTGTGAAAGACGGCACAGTTGACATTTGTCGGGCATGTCACCGGCCGGGGGAATCAATAAGGCATATTATCTCCGGGTGTTCTCGTCTAGCTAACGGAGAGTACTTGCATAGACACAACCTTGTAGCCAGGATAATTCATCAGCAACTTGCTCTCAAATACAACCTTGTGGAATCGGAGGTGCCGTACTACAGCTATGTGCCCGACCCAGTTCTCGAAAATGGCCATATCACATTGTACTGAGATCGATCCATCATCACTGACAGGACTATTGTTGCCAATACGCCTGACATAGTGATGGTAGATTGATCAGAGCGGCGTGCAATGATTGTTGACATAACTATCCCGCATGATGAGAACCTCGTGAAAGCCGAGAAAGATAAACAAATCAAGTATCTTGACTTGGCTCACGAGGTTGTCGATATTTGAAAGGTGGATTCAGCAATCATTGTACCGATAGTCGTGACAGTCAATGGCTTAATAGCCAAGTGCCTCGACCAACACCTCAGGAGGCTCTCGTTAGGCAGCTGGATCAAAGGCTTGATTCAGAAAGCTGTACTTCTGGACACGGCTCGCATTGTCAGGAAGTTCCTCTCTCTGGAGCCCTGACCGCCGGTAGCTTGAACCCTGTTCCCGATACCGGTAGGCTACTATTTTTTTATTTTTAAATGTTTTTTATTTATTTTTTTATGAAAAAATATTTTAAAATGTAATTTATATGTATACAAAATAAAATAAAGGAATAATAATTTAATTCGGACAGTAGGTATCCATATTCGGTTAGACCAAAAAAAATCTTAAGCTTATGTTAGTAGTAATAAAAAGTAAGTAAGTAAGTTTATGAGAGTTTATGTAGTTTCTCAAAAGCAAAGGGTTTCTCAAAAGCAAGTTTATGAAAAGTGTAATAAAACATATCATCATCAACCTTTTTATCGTCCCACTGTTGGGTTTAGGTCTCCTCTCATACAGAGAAGGATTGAGCGTAATCGCCACGTTTGCTCAATGCGGGTTGGCAATTTCAGACTAAATGTCCAGGTTTCCTCAAGATGTTTTCCTTCGCCTTATAATCAGTCATTGGTGTCTAAGAAAGTACGTGTAACTTAGAAACGTTACATTGGTACTTGCCTGACCTAGAATCGAACCCGCACACTCATACTTGACAGGCTGGTGTTTTTAACACTAGACCACCACGGCTACACTAGGCCACCACGACTAAAAAACTAATCTTTTTCTTTTTCATCAGCCTATAGATGTCCACTGCTGGAAAAAAGCCTCCTTCAAGGCTTTCCACGATGACCGGTCTTGTGCTGCCCACATCCATCAGCTTCCCGCGACCTTCACCAGGTCATCGGTCCACCTTGTTGGGGGCCTCGCTACGCTGTGTCTTCCGGTACGTGGCCGCCACTCCAGAACCTTACTGCCCAATGAGCCATCGGTTCTACGAGCAATGTGCCCTGCCCACTGCCAGTTAAGTTTAGCGACTCGAAGAGCTATGTCGGTGACTTTAGTTCTGCGGATCTCATCGTTTCTGATTCGATCACGCAGAGATACTCCGAGCATAGCTCTTTCCATTGCCCTTTGTGCGACTCTGAGCCTTCGTATGAGGCCCATTGTGAGCGACCACGTTTCAGTTCCGTACGTCATCACTGGCAACACACCCTGGTCAAAGACTTTAGTTTTGAGACACTGTGGTATCTTAGACGACGAGAAGATATAGCGTAGCTTCCCGAACGCTGCCCAGCCGAGCTGGATTCGACGAGTCACCTCTTTCTTGAAGTTAGACCTACCTAGTTGGACTGTTTGTCCCATGTGTACTCGTCATATATTTACTCGCCAACAACTTCGAGTGCAGAACAACCAACTAGAATTGGAGTGGGTGCGACATGAGAGTTCGACATGATCTTCGTCTTATCCATGTTCGTCCTTAGACCCACTTGTTGAGAAGCTCTGCTGAGGTCATTGAGCATTTTGCTCAACTCTTCCAGGGTCTCCGCCATGACCACGATATCATCTGCAAAACGGAGATTAGTGATGTACTCGCCGTTGATAAATAAATAAATAAATATATACGGACTAATCACACAGATTGAGCTAGCTCCAAAGTAAGTTCGAGACTTATGTTATGGGATACTAACTCAACGATACTATATTTTATAATACATACATATATAGATAAACATCCAAGACCGGCAAGATTCGGCACTGGTGCAGCTGCACAGGAGCTAAACTTAGCATTCGGGAACACCGTTTCCGTTTCACAAAACTGTCTTTGCATTGTGTAGATTCAATTTCTTAGTATTGTATAATTGCATGGAACACGTGTGAGCACGATCTAATTGCTGTAAAGCATCTATTTGTTGGGTTAGTCTTTTATTGACTTGATAGTGCTATGGCTGTTGAGAGTATGTCATGCTCACTCAAATTTCTCGCTGGTGGTGGCGTGTGTGTTGGGTCATTAGGTTCCCTTCAATATGGTTGAGCTGAATGATGCTGATCCATACGTCATGTTCGTGAACGGACGCCGTCAGAGGGGACTGGTCATCTCTTAGCTGCTACGGCGTATTTTAATTTCTGAATTGTTGTTTTTTTTCATAATGGACGCTCTCAGCGTACAATATATTTCTGCATCGTTCTCACACGATTGATTTCAAAATGAATGATGTAATCAAATATTTGTATCAATAGCTTGATAATTTAAAAGAGTGTCCATGGAGTTTCTTGCCCGTTCTTCTCCATAGGTACCTACTCTTTGGAATGGGCGACTAGCTTCACCTTACTGACTGACCGACCTTCTGACAATTCAAAAGTGCCTGTAACTGGTTTATTTGAAATAAATGCTTTGATTTTGATTTTGATTTTTTCAGGCCAATCAGGAAAAGATCGTTTTTCATCACGACCTGGCCGGGGATCGAACCCGGGGCCTCCACGTCGCAGGCAGGCGTGTTGACCGCTGCACCACGGAGCTTGAAGACATCTTCCAACGCAGCAGTAAACAATTTACATTGCATCAATTGCAGCATATGTATGTGGTCAACAAGGATTTGTTCTCAATCTGTGAGTGGAGTGAGTCGCATGGGTTGCATGTTAACCCTGTTAACCCATCGAAGACTCAGGTCATTGTTATTGGCAGTTCAAGGATGTTCCCCAGGATAGACTGGATATCTATCGTTCTTGAGCTGTTTCAGGGCCATAACAGTCTCGTACATGCTGATGTCCGGGATATCGTCGGTGTAGTGTCGGGTTAGTCTGGTTCTAGGATCATAAGCTAAGTTTACAACCGATGCGTGTGTTGATGTGTATAACTCTCCGTAGAATTTCTCAATCTCACCCAAAAGCTCGGGCTTGGAAGTGACGATCCTACCATCCTCAGTTTTCAGCTTCGCAAGTAGGCTCTTAGCGATAAGACCGCCCATTGTGTCACCCTTTGTAAAATATTTTTATTTATGTTCTGTAATCTATATGGTGTACATAATAAAGAGTATTCTATTCTATTCTATTCTATTCTCTATCCAACAGACAAATCTCGTGCGAACAGTTTGGAGCCTTTGTTCCGCTCGATAGCCTCTTTAATACAATTTGTATTAAATTGGCGACATTGAGATTTGTCTGTTAAGGCATCTGTCTTTCTTCCATTAGCCGACGGGTGGGACCGGAGATCTTCTTCTGTCCTTTTGAACGGAGAGTTTTGTTAAACCTCATCCAATCTACTCTGTTTCGCTGATGATATGAAGATTTATGCCATAATATCATCACAGATAGACGTATCAGCACTCCAGGATGACCTACGTCGTCTTGAGGACTATTGTCAGCGTAGTAGTTTAGATCTCAAACCCGCGAAATGCTTGGTTATTACGTATTCTCGAAAGCGTTCCATTATCACAGCTTCATATACCCTAGGTAATCAAGTTCTACCCAGATTAGACTCCATCCGTGATCTGGGAGTTCACCACGACCCTAAGCTCAGTTTTGAAACGCACATTGATGCAATCGTTAAGAAGGCATCCAGATCACTGGATTTTATAATGAGGTTATCCAAGTGCTTCTCTCAAGCCAAAACTTTAAAAATTCTATACTGTACTTTTGTAAGAAGCCACTTGGAGTACGCATCTGAAATATGGAACCCATGTTATCAGAAATATATTAACCGCATAGAAAACATTCAAAAAAGAATTATAAAATACTTGTGTTATCATCAAAAAATACCATATCAGTCTGAAAACTACCTTAACCTTTGCAAAAAATTTCATATATTACCCCTAGTTAGTCGTCGCGAGAGCTCTGACTGCGTTTGCTTGTTAAAAATTTTTAATAGTAGTATAAACTGTCCCGAAATCTTATCCAAATTTTATTTTAATACCCCTATGAAGCCAAAAAGATTTAATCCGCCTTTGCGTGTGCCATTATCCTCAACAAATTATCGTCAGAATTCATATATAGTGCGTGCAAGTAGAAATTTAAACAAGTTGTGTAAGCAGCATGATATAGATCCATTTTTGAGTAGTGTGTCCTTGGTTAGGAGGTGCTTAAGTCGTAACTTTTTCATTTAATCAATTAAAAATTTGTTTTTGTTATTCGCGTACTCACTTACCTAGTGTCCATAGGATGCTTTTAGTAATCTGTAATTTATAAGTGAGGACTTGTTATTGGCTGTCAGTCCATCTTACTGTTTCTTAACTGATTTGTTTAGCTGTAAGTCCTCCATGCTTAATGAATAAATAAATAAATAAATAAACTTGGACCCTTCCGTTTGGAGAGTTTCCACAAACCTGTTGTTATAGTCTTCCACATCTGCGCATTCACCAAGGCATTCGAAGCGATTTTGCAGTTCGATCTGAAAGCTTTCGGGGTTTTGGAGTTAGATTGACGCTGGACGGAGCGTAGACTTCATAAGTCGAGAACGTTCGAGCCTAATGTTGAGGTTCAAGATCAAGGTTAAAACCCGGAGTGATCACCGTATTGTTAGAGGCAACAATACGGTGATCACTCCCGGTTTTAACCGCATAGATCACCGAGACATCGTTGAACACTTGCCTTCTCGTTGACCTTATGAAGTCTATGTCGTTTTTGGTCTGACTATCGGGGCTAATCCAAGTCCACTCGCGGTGCAATGGTTTCTTGAAAAAAGAATTCATTACAAAGAGTCCTTCCTTTTCCATGAAAGCCATTAGCATCTAACCTCGGGAATTGCGGTTTCCAACTTCAAATTGCCCCACTTTCATCTCGTCCATCTCTCGCATGCCCAGTGTTGCGTTAAAGTCCCCCATGACAACAGTGTAACGGGTTTTGGAGGAATGTATGGCTCGACTGACGTCCTCGTACATAGCCTCCATCTCATCGTCGGAGTGTTTAGACGTCGAAGCGTAGACCTGTATAACCTTTAACGAATATCGTTCAGTTATTCTGAGTACAAGGTACGCCACCCGATTCGAAAAGCTTACGACTTTAACAACGTTGTTCACGGGGGACTTGTGGACAATAAACCCGACGCCACCCTGGGACAGCTGGTCGCTTTCCCGGAAATAGAGCAGGTTGCCGGATTTCAGGATTATGGAGTCCTCTCCCTATCTTCGGTCTTCACATAACCTCACAATGTCCCAGCGCAACCGGCTCAGTTCTTCCTCCAGTTCGACAATCTTCTAATCGGTCCGTAGTTTGCGCTTGTTCTATGTTGCCAGGATCAAAGGTCGTCGTTAGTGATGGTAGCCAGATTCTTCCGGAGATTCTTCGCACCCCTTGCTCCGCCGTTACCTTGGCCGCTACCGTAGACTGGAATAGCGGAATTGCCTGGGACTAGGGGCCTGGGGACACAGGTCCTGGGCTGTGTCGTAATCATTGGGGGGGTTTGCCATAATCCCCACGCTTGGCAGGCGGGTTGGGGATCGCAGTAATTTGATATTCAACAGGAGAAGCGCTGCTGCCCGCTTCCCTGGTGAGAGTACCCTTAGTCGCCTCTTAAGACACCCACGGGAGGATATAGATTGATACTATTCTAAGCCACACGGGGCTAAAAAACTAATATTAGTTTAAAAAAAAAAAAATTCTTCAGAGAACGTAATCGATCTTAATAACCCTATCAAAACAAACGAAACCGTTTTTAACATTATTTTTAGCATTTTCATTAAATACATTTTGAAATTATTTATTTGTATCAGAATAGTTTTTGGCTTTGACAGCTGCCACGCTCGACGTAACATCAACAAAGTGAAATAAAAAACTCCGGATGCTCCAAAAAAAATGTACGCCACTGTAGAAAAACAATTCAATGAAAGAGGATTATTTCCGTACGAACCACCACATCGGCCACAATTCAATTTCCTAAGTTAGGGACGCGACATCTGTCTACCACAACGATGTGTACGAAAACTCTTTTGTATGAATAAGTAACCTCATCACTGTCATATTTATCGAGACGTGAACTTCCAATTTTGTCGAGCAATATTGAAAAAATCAGCATACATAGCAAACGTATTGATTATCATAGCAAATACAAAGAAGAGTGTTGTAAAAAGCTTTGTTTACATATTTTTTTCTTGTCGTGAAAAAGTGTGGTTTAGTTATCATGAGTAGGTCGTCAAATCCGCATGGATCACTACGGAAGCTTGTTGGCAGATAAGTTTTCTACGGCGCAGTTTAAATTCCCTACCGCCAAGAAATCGAGTCGTATACAAAGAGGGCGCTATTAGTTCTTGGCGCGCTAACGCTACCCTAATAAATAAAGTGAGAGTATAACTTGGTAATTCTTTCTTTTTAAATGCAAATTACCGCTTGAGTCTTACTTAAACTATCAACTAATGTACTTGCTTCGGCAGTACATATACTAAAATTGGAACGATACAGAGAAGATTAGCATGGCCCCTGCGCAAGGATGACACGCAAAAAAAAAAACTATCAACTAATCGAATAGAAGCGCCAATAAGCAACAATCTCTACAGTACCTGTCCTCTTTGATTGCTTTGCGTCTTTATATACTTGAAAAGTAAGAAAAATCTCAAAATCAAACATTTACTTAAACCATCCGTAAACTTCATGCGTCGAATCATTTTCCACCAACATTGAATATCTATATTTTTTAGCAGAGACATTCATCTGACCTTTACAGTTTCAGTCAATAAGGTACCACTAGTGCCTAAACCTCAATTTCTTAGAAAGCACTATTTTTAGTTGGAAGATACCTACCTCTTACAGGTACGCCTTTTGCGAGAGAACCCGGAGACATTTTTCAACCTTTTTGAATAAACCTGCGGCAACTTTTTTCCTATACCTGAAAATGTGCCGCCTTTTCGAGTACGTCTATAACTTATAAACGTATCAAAACGCGTGGTTTTATGGGCTCATAGCCAATTGAAAAGGACAGGACGCGTATCTCATTTTGTTTGATTAGGTATGTGGTTATAACCTAGTTAAAAGGGGTGAAATTGTAACGCGAAACTATTTCCAACTGCTGTCTTGGTGGAGAAACATATGACGGGAATCTTTTTTAACATTAGTCAACTGGCCTGCACACCGAATTGATTCTCTCTTATATATTTTTACGTAACTTCCCACCGAACCCTATTGTTTTTCAGTATTATTTATGTTAGTTATCGTAGCTTTTCTGACAGATTGAGACTAAGATCAGACTGTGAACGTACTTAAAATAACGAGAATTGCCCCTCTGATGTCGATAAGGAGTGATGTATCGCTTGAACGCGTTTTCAGCGAAGCGTCTTAGTATGGTCTTAGTTTACTGCAATAGAGCATCCTTCGTCATTCGTTAACACGGATTAGAAATCCTAGATCTTGGAATCAATTGATGGATCGCACCATACATTGGTTAACTACAATAAGCTTAGTGAAGCATAATTACGTTCCTGTAATATTTTTTTTTTTTTTAATAATTATAAACTAGTGCTTGACTTCAATCCCGCCTGGGAGCTGGGAAGTTGTGTTGCGATGTGTGCCGGGTACGATGCACCAAATGTTGTTGTGTCGGGAGTTTGATCGTGGACGGTCTCCAGATCAATTTCCCTCTGTCGCGGCATCGTTGGTCGTGTTGTTGGGTTTAACATTGCATCACCTCGCTCTACTGCCGTTTCCCTTACTATTCACGAATATTATTAAGGGAACAGGCTAAATCAACTAGCGCGCTTTAGCACTCATGTAATCGTAGATGGTACAACGATTACATGAGGGCTTACGATCAGGCGAGATTGCTGTCAAGCACTAGTTTTTAAATATAAAAAAAAAAAGACGTGTGGCACTCGGGGACTGCCGCGGTAAAGCTATTGCATAGCATTTTGTATCAATTTATGCAATTATAATTATTTATTTATTTTATTTATGCGGTATTTCTTTTTCTTTGATATTAATTCAAGTTACACTTTTTGAGGGTGGTGACCGATAAGAAAACAAATTTTTCTTTTATGAATAAATAAAAAGTTAATATTATTTAAAATATTTTTATTATTTTACAATACATGTGGGTTTTATTACCTTACAGTAGCTGTTGGTTATTCAGGAATATTTATCATTGAAACTATAGGTTTATGATAACTGAAATAAGAAACATAAGTTTGCGACTTAATATCCTCTAAATACCTAGAAAATACCGCGTCAATGGTTGTCCCATATTTTGTTGTGGACTCTTGTGGATCATTATTCATTTTCAAATTCAATGTTTTTGATAGAAAAGTTGTCAACGGCTCTGATTTTTTATCAGCGAAGTTAATGTTGAAATCGCCAGCCAAGATAAGTGGAAATTTATTACCATCTGTACCAAGTATTTTCGAGCCTTCTTCAGTGTACTCCAGTAAAGTGCGATGAATAAAATGCTCTACCTCGTCCAATTTTGGATTCGGAGAAATATAAATTGCTACCATAACTATTTGTAGGCCATTTCTAAGTTTGCATGAGCTCGCACAAATATCTCCAACAACTGAGCGCCTAACATTAACATCGCTAACGTGTGCAATATTTATTTCAATATTCGGAGTCATAATATTAGTAATATCATTTTTATTTTGGTAAATAGCTACCCCACCTTTTGAAACAGTATCTCGTTTGAACTGAACAATACAATTAAAATTAGGTATTTCAATTGGATTATCATGCGTCATGCAAGTTTCGGTAAAAAGTAACACATTTGTTTGTCTCGTAACTGAATCTTGTAAATCGTATTTATGACTATTTAGACTTTGGCAGTTGAAAGTCATTATTGAAATGCCATTTCTATTACTAATGAAATCTAATACACTTTGAGCAATAGTCTGAACACTATTTAAAAACAGTCTTTTGAATTCTTGCAACAATTGAAAAAACGGCCGCGTGAGCACTTTTTACTCTATAAAATCACGCGCTTTTATTTAGTAAACAACACTATAAATAATTTAAAAGTCCAATGAAAAATTAGCGTGACATTCATCTTAGCTTTTCCGTTAAAAAAAAAGCTATTTTATAAAAACACTACTAAATTAATTTGAATAAAAGTACTTAATAATTAATTATATGAAAAGTTTTTAAGGTAGCCATGACAACGTCGATGACGTCTATGACATATCTCTATAGAAGACCTATTTCAGAGAGGAAATTAATCGCAAGTTTAGCACATCGCGACTATCAGTAACATGGCAAGTGTGTAGAACTGAGTTCGCGCCCTGCAATATGCATGCTCTTTTTGAAAATCTATAAATTGTTTTCAAAAGATGTAGTCGCACGCACACAAACATACCGTGCCGAAGACTGCCGAACTGAAACGACGTTAGACGATGGGGAGCGTGAGGTTTTTTCGTTACGGAAATTCTGGATTCGGTCCCCGCGCTCAAGGCCCGCGATAGAAGCTATGCAATAGCTTGAAAATAGAATAATCATAATATAATAAACGTGAAATTTTGTATGATTTCTCTTTCACGCAAAAAGTACTGAATGGATTTGAATAAAATTACGAACAGTTGGTTTACAACTACGATTAACATAAAGTTTTATAATTATTAATATATCGTTTATATTCCTATGTTCTCACGGAATCGAAACTCATGTGCGTGAAACTTCGAAACGCATACATTTTTATATCTTAAGTCGTAGAAATCGTGTGATTTAGGGGTAGATCGGTAGTCAAATACAATCAATTACCATTAGCACTGACCAACTTCAAAGACATAGCCCGAATAAATGCCCGTAGGACTGATGCTCGATGGTGCCGACGGGTTCTCGGGTGGCGACCACGCACCGGAAGACGCAGCGTGGGTAAGCTCCCGACAAGGTAGACCGACGATCTGGTGAAGGTCGCGGGAAACCGCTGGATGCGGGAAGCGCAGGACACGTCGTCGTGGAGATCCTTGGGGGAGGCCTATGTCCAGCAGTGGATGTCTTTCGGCTGAAATGATGATGATGATGAACTGCACCTAAAAATAAGGTAGGTAATTAACTTAGTCGTATATTCCACAAACGACAAAATTGGAAACATAATTCAAATTAATTACTCCCATAAATTCTACTATCATATCATACCATAAATAAAATTGTAATCGAAATCGGTAAAGTTTAATTAGAGGAGCGTAATAATTCATTATAAGCACCTCAACTGACATTCATTGGTCTGTATCATAAACACCTGACACTTGGAATATCAGTCATTTGCGTCTTATTGCCAAAAGCATAACCAAATATGTATAAGTTTAAGGGAAAACAACTTTAACGCTTGAATGTTCAGTTTGCCTACTCAACCACTTCAAGCATTTTTAGAACTTTTTGTAAAGGTACAAGTCATTCTGAAATCAACTTAATTCCATTGAAATAAAGTCGATATTTTTTTAAAGTTGAAATAGGAAGAACACTGCACTTTTAAATTCCTTATTAGTTTCTTAATATCGAAACAAAATTCGAATAAATCTTCATACCAGGCTCAATTCTATCTTTACTGCCCCAAGAACACGACACAGCGGACAGAGCTCAGACGGGATCTCTGTTCGTTATGCCGTCTGTGTGTCTGGCCACAAGGACGGTGGCTGCCGGATGGAGAGTACGACGTTCGCACTCTCCATGTCGCCATGTAATATAATAATATCATACGAAATTCGGTTTCCCTAAAACTGCCTGTCAGGAACAATAAAACAATGATTTTTTATCGCATAACACATTTTGATAAAAATGTTTATTGTTTGCACGGCGTAAAGCGAATGCGGGTGGCACTGGAATGCTTTAATGCTTTATTTCTTTTTTATTCTCAAATATTTTAGGTACAAAAACCATGAAAAATATTGACAGTGAAGTACAAAATTTATTTACATGTTGGTATTTTATAAAATCTCTCACGTATTTAACGTATTTAGCCTTAGACACATAAAGGATCGTGATTTTTTTAGTAATGCAAGCTTTTTGGGCAAACTCGTTTGATGAATTGAATATCCCTTGGAGATTTTGCGTCGTCATGAAAATAGCGACCCTAATATCTGAGAATAGAACAGTATTAGATACGCATTTCATATTTGCACCATCATTACCTCTTGTGGGAAGAGCATCAAAATAATTTGGAAGACGAAAATATTTTATAAGAACGCGTGGTATAAAATGTATTCTTTTTGCAGATGATACGACATTTATTATAAAATATGACGATAACATTAATTATAAATCAGTTACCGAAGAAACCCTGTCAGTTATAATTAGTTGGATAGCAAATAACGACTTAAATATAAATGTAAGCAAGACGAAAATAATAGAATTTAACTCGTATAATTCTAAACAGTTAACTTTAGATATTAGCTATAAAAATGAAGAAATTGAACAAGTGGATGAAATTAAATTTTTGGGTATTAATGTAGACATAAATCTTAATTGGAAAAGCCATGTTGAACATATCTGTCAGAAACTTGTTTGTGTTTGCTTTAAATAAACTATGATAAAATGTTTCCGTAGAAGCTGCTCTTGCAGTTTACCATGGATATGTATCATCTGACTTATCGTGTTGGGTAATTCGACCGGTACAGACAGAGTATTCAAGCTCTAGAAACGCTGCGTACGGGTCATAAACAAGGCATGGTTTTTAAACAGCTGTAAACCTCTCTTTAAAAATAATAATATTCTTCTACTTCCCTGTATGTACTCGTACCTAAGGGACATCTGCATCTTCACAAAGAAACATATGCATTACCTTAGGCAACATACTGAAGTTGTATCAAGACAAAAAAGGGCTAAGTTTCTCAACTTATTGTATCAGCCATCTCCTCATAAAGATATTTATAAGAAAAATGTGTATAATAATTATGTGTATATTGATTTATAATAAAATTCCTAATGAATTGAAATTATTGCAGGATAATGTTTTTAAATTCAAATTGACAGCGTGGTTACAAAATAATTGCTTTTATAGCATTAAAGAATTTATAGAACATAAGCATTCTTGTTAAATGATGTATAAACATGTTTTATGAGTAATTGGTGTTTAATGGCAATTTTCATTTATATACTTTATTGTTTCTTTTTTTAACTTGTATTATATTGACTTTTATGTAATATAAAAGTCGAAATTCATATTGTATGGATGATATTGACTTTTTAAAAACAGTTATTGACATAATATACTTAAAATTTGATTAATGACATTTTAAATTTTGAGTTTTGACATTTAAATTTGTGTTATTGTGCTATTTTTGATATTTGTCGATATTTATAATCTATCAACGTAAACCTCGTTTTCTTTTTGGAAATTTAATTAGCACGCCTGCTTGCAGGCTGAATAAATACAATTCACTCCTGGGCTTTAAGATCTTCCCTTGTCAGACAATGTATTTTTTTCAATTTTTTTTTTTAATAATTATAAACTATCGCTTGACCGCAATCCCGCCTGATGGTAAGCAGTGATGCGATCGTTGATGGTAAAGCGCGCTAGTTTATTAAGAGCCTATTCACTCAGAAAAGCTGAGCGAACAGGAAGGAAGACGGCAGTTGAGCGAGGTGATGCAATGTTAAACCCAACAACACGACCAACGATGCTGCGCCAAAGGGAGATAGATCTGAAGACCCTCCACGACCAAACTCCCAACACAACAACATTAGGCGCATCGTACCCAGCACACATCGCAACACAACTGCTCAGACCCGCCCTCCGTACGATAAGATAAGATTTAATAATATTGTACGTGGGAATTTGTTATTTAGTATGCGTGACATGAAAGAATCTTCAAAATATATAAAAATATGACCTTTTCGGCACTGTGACTTCATATTTTCATTTCATTTTTCCGTGAATTCCACCGACTTAGTCCTCAGAAGGAGAAAACAATATATAACTAATCACGTAATTTTGAAGTTTTAATTAAAGGAAACAAAAGTCGAAACAAAGTTTAATTTCCTTCGCTTGTTTTCATTTAATTTATTTACTAATTCATTATGATGACGTCGTCTCGGCGTCGACGGGTCGGAAGGTTAACAAAACAGTGGATATTGTTGCCATTTTCTAGTTCCAATCAGTCTTAGCTTATAAACCAGTAATCCGATTAACAAGAATTTTATAATAAAATACATCGAGGAGAAACCCTTAGAATATAATTTATAATAACTATACTGTAGACAGACAAGGTGGATACAACCGGTAAGTTTTCATTCCATTAGTGTATTAAGCTATTGTAATATTTTGAAATCTGCTTTTCCTATTTTTAGTAAAACTCCCTATATTTTCCTCTTCTCTAGAACCTCGCATGTGGAATATTTGTTAGGAATTATCTGAAACTTCTAAGCTGCATATTAATTGTAATTAATTTGTATAGTATATACGAGCCATTGAAGGAGATTATGAATAAAGTGTTCCAGTCAGAAGTTTCGACGAAGTTAGGTAATAAACTCGAACGCCAGAAACCTTACGTCGCATAATCTTCGCGGGAGCAAATTAAATTTAACACCATCCGAGACTACCTATGTAATCTTTAATCAGAGGCAACCGCTAAGTCTCAGACTCACCTCGCATTCATCGCTTATTCAAGAGAACCATTCTTGTAATGAAATTTCCCCTTTAATAGTCCGCGGAATTGAGACAGGGTGAAATTGCGAAATCTTCGCTAATGGTGTGGAACCACGTAACTTAATGTTACGCGGGTGTGCACTCGGCCGGAACTTAAACTCGCGCACCTATTCGTTAAATCCTGCGTAAAGTACCCGCGAATAACTCTAAAACATCACCCGATAAAACCCTAAACTTCTTTTGGGAATAAAATTGAATGGATACCGTTTAGTGCTAATGTTGAGGCTTCAGAGAAATCAGCGGCGTTTTTCTACCTTAATCCAGCGAATAAGCGGCGCTCAGTAATGTTCTTTGGTGTTTAAGGCCAGTCAATAATTTACTGTCATTTATTCTAAAGGTAAATAAGATTTCTCGTCTGACTTAACGTGTAAAATGTTGAAGGAATTTTCAAGCACCCGACGCCCTTCCACGATTTTATTTCGCATGCAGTAAGTAACTTTGATATGATGAAACTTAATTTATTCTTAAGCGACATTTATTAGACGGAACGCTGCTTTGAAGCAGAAAATTGTATTCTAATGTTAGAAGCTGAATTGTATTCTTTTTAGAAGTTAAGTATTACTGAAACTCTTTTAGAGATTTCGAATTTTTAAATCATTATTAAGAACTATTACCTAATGCAAAAATAAAGCTCGTAAAACAGTATTAACGTTTCGCGTAAGGCTATCTTTAAAACATTATCGATCCTTAATTGAAAGTCCTTAACTTACTAGATATTCGCATTACATCATGATGTAGGATAAGTGATAACCATGATTGAGTATCACGAAAGTACAATGTGACTTATACCACGATAGTGTTCTCTTAGTAACAAGTAATTTATCTTCCATCATGATGTTTTAAATAAACGTTTATATAGATAAAACGCGAAAAATGTTTTCTTCGTGGAATAAAATTGACTTCTTACTATTTTATGAAACAGGGAGACACTGTAAAAAAAAATCTGAGATATACGCGGTGGCCAGAACAGGTTATCGCAATAAACGGTGCATTGTTACAATTCAACGCAATATTTTGCTACGAAAGTCATAAATTGGGTTCAATAGATACATATAGCTGATTTTTTTATTTTATTTGCTTTACTATCCTATTAAAGTTATTTCTTCTTTTAATTTGTGCTATAAACTGTTCTTGCTTGCTGTGCCCATCATTGTGCCCTATGACCGTATCTTACTTATTAAGTTATACGGTGCAGCAATTGTAGATAAGCTAATAAATAAATAATAATAATTATACCCAAAAGAAAAAAATGGTACCACGGTTAAAATATCGATTGTTATTTATTTCTTTATGTTTAAAACACATAAAGTAGAAAACGTCGTTTCAATTAATAACATAATTATCACACTGTGTACCTGGCGGCTTTGGAAATCAATCCTAAACTAGATATTCCCCCTTATTCATAAAAACTGCTTAAAGTTTACTAGTGATTAGCGATTCTTTAACCATACATTTTGACCTTTTAACGTCACTTAACTTAAATCATCCTTTAGGAATAAACACCACAGTGTTTAAGGGGTTTATTCATAATCGATTATTCAAGTTAAATGACATGCAAGCGTCTAAAATGTATGTTTAAAAAATCGCTAATCACTAGTTAACTTTAAGCAGCGTTTATGAATAAGGGGGATTAAGGGGGATTAAGGGGATATAGGGGGGAAAAACAGCCACATTGATACTACAAATGGTAATTTCCATATAATTGCACGACGGTATTTATTGGTAGATTATGCGCTTAGTGCTATGAGAATTATATGGTCAATGAATGAAACAACTACAATGGAAAAGAATCCACAGATAAACCTAGTTTAGTACGGAACTGTAATGAAAAATATGTATACGTTGGGTTGCATTTATACATGCATGCGGCTTCCGCTTCAGAAACCAACCAGCGGGGTAATCCCGAAATGGACGCACAATAGCGGTGGTAAGTCCCCTCTTTGAGGAGTGACTAGGCTAGAAGTGCCACGGTGTCCTCATCTTCCGCCTGACTCAGGTCCTCACCGGACACGGCTATTTCGGGAAGGTCCTGTTCGGCGGATATAATGATATATAAGATAAGGCGGGTAGAAATGCCAGGGTGTTACCACTGTGGAGATCGCCCTGAGGACACGGTGGAGGGACATGTTGGAGGTCTGTCCGGATTGGGTAAAGCACCGCCGTAACTTCGTGGCGGCGATCGACGGTGATTTCTCGCGTCCGGCCCTAGTCCAGGCCATGATCCGGAGCGAAAATGCATGACAAGCTGTCACCTCCATCTACGAAGTAATGATGCTGGCAAAGCAGAAGGTGGAGCGCGTGAAGGAGCGGGTATCTCAGCGCCTTCACGCTGCAAATAGCTGCAGGAGAGGCCCTAGTTGGGTGACAACACCGAACTCCCGGCCACCGTAGACGCGGGCTTGAGCGCGGCGAGCAATGGGCAGCTCGCCACCAGGTAAGGACCAGGCCCGGGTCGACGGAACGGTGTATTTTATGCGCGGCTCAAAAAGATGTCAGCACATCGTGACGGGGTCTACAAAGACTGATGCCTGGGTTACGGGCTGTGGCCCAGTCAAGTGAAGAAACACGGGTGGGTTTTCGTCAGTAAAAGTCTGACAGAGCGGGAGAGGTCATTTGATGATTTCCTATGCACACCAAAAAAGGGTAAATGCGTAACACAATATCAGCAGCGATAGGTTTCATTCTGAGAGTTCAACAACATTCATTGCATTACTTACATTGATGAGCAGGCAAATAATTCGAACATAGATAGCAACTGATTAACAATATGCTTCAAAATTATTATAGTAATAATATGTTACGCAATTAGGGTGCTGGATCCAAATGCCTCGTGAGACTACTCCCTCAGGCAACAGTCACTGTAGAGCAATATCAATTATACTCAAACATTCATGTAATTGACTATCACTAATTAGTACATAATTGAAACAATCAGTCGTCAAATAAATCAACTGGCATAATTAACATGTTAGAACATCCTCGCATTAATATGTTCCAATATATGCCTTTGTGTTGTTTGACACTTAAACAGAAATTATTTAAGATCTCGCATTATAAATTATGTTTATTTATTCAGTGTTTGTACTTGGTTTGAACTTTAAAGCTTGGGACTTAGCTGCTCGCTCCGCTAAACATTGTTACTAAGCAATATGCTGTAATTATAACGTAAATTATTGTAAACATTTTAATTTTTAATGTCTGGATTTGAAAAAAGACGATGATCCCTGAGTTTGTTTCGGCTATTTCTTCTCAGATGTAGTCAGTTAGGAAATGCCGGCTTCTTCTAGTTTAAAAAAAAACATGACGTGTAAAGGTAATCCGTGATCCTATTTGCTTAATAAACGATTTCATTTAATTTCATTTCATTTCATTACTCAGTATAATTTCCAGGCCTTAATTATACTGAAACAGTTCACTGTTTTAGACAGGCTTGAGAAAATTCATATTTATTTTTTTACCTACTTAGTACTTAAGCATTAAATTACCGCTAAATTGAATAAATTATAAAAGATACACGTCATAAGCAAAAAAATAAGAAAAAAGAAAAAATCCATTAAATTATAGTACAGATCACAGCAGGTCAAGCTACCCCGAACTGTCAGATATTCCCACTCAACCTTAAACTTTCAGTCATAAAGTTGAAAATGTAATAAATTTAATAGACTCGAGGAGCTTGATGTGCTATCGTATGTACAACGACTTTGCTTGTTGTAATTTCACAAAGCAAACGTCAATATTCACTAGCACGATGCATAAATCGTGCTGTTGGAGTTTTTGGCGGGAAAGTCAAGCTGAGTGTCACGCTCATTTTTCATCGGACTTTTAAAATTATTTATAGTGTTGTTTACTAAATAAAAGTGCGTCATTTATGTAATAAAAGGTGCATTCAGTAAATAATTCATAAAGAACAGTGAAATATCGCAGTATAGTGGCCACATCATGACTTGGTCCCAAACCTCCATTATAAGACGGATCACGCGGTCGCCTTCTTAGACATGAACAATTCATTACGTGACGTTGGCTAAATGCACAAACCGTGTGAAGCCATAAAAGAAAGAAAAAAAAAATTATTCTATTTTTGTTTATGGCAATGGTGCCGGTGTCGACAATTCTGCCAATGTCCAGGGCAAAGAAATAAATAATAAAATAAAAAACAATTCTACTTCAATAATATTTTTTATAACAAATAGAGTTAGTAGGAAAAAAATAATCGTGCTGTCATTATTGAAACTAAACATGACAGTTCAAAATGAAGACACTGCCCTGATATGCGAGAAAATGTATTTGTAAATTGCTGAACATTTCATTTCCTGACAGCAGATCCTTTATTGTATAAAACCCAGAACAATAATTCGAAGGTCGAAAACGAAGTACGATATTATTTCCTGTCGGATCACATTACATTTTGCGATGTACCTACCCTGCGTCACGTGTTTAACAAAATATTGATCACATATAAACAATTGCAATAAAAATTTCTTAAAAGAAAATGCGGAAGTATTTTCTTATGCGTGTAACTGTTTATTTCAAGAAAGTAAATGCATCCGTATTTTCTTACGGTGTAACTGTTTGTAAAATGTGTGACGTAACGTATTAATAAATAAGTAAAAGAAGAGAAGGTCTGTATGAAGGATTTAACCATACAAAGGTGAACCATCTTTTATAGTTTAATATATCCATAATCATTTATTTACAGTAAGGGTCAAAAGTGCCTCGCCATCCGCGCCTCGACATCGCCAACACCTTCAACACCCTACCCTGGAGTTGCATCAGGGAGGCATTCCGGTTTCACCGGATGCCGACCTATCTCTGTCGAGTGGGTCCTCCTGGGTCAGGATTGCGGGTTGGTTAAACAAGAAACCGCGGCCCTGGCCGTCGCACAGGCAAGTGAAGAAACACGGGTGGGTTTTAGTCAGTAAAAGTCTGACACACCCTTCCGCTCCGCCCAGAGCGGGAGAAGTCATTTGATGATTTCCCATTCCAAAAAAAAAGGGTCAAAAGTGCATTACCACTTTTGAACTTTATTGCACTAACAATTAGTGTCAAAAGTGGTACTCCACTTTTGACCTTTACTGTAAATTAACCAATACGTGCTTAAAAGTTTTTCTACAATTTGTCGCATGGGAATTTAGAATTTTAACATTCACATTGAAAAACGTTACACAATGAAGGTTTTGGGCAAAGATAAAATTGAATACGTTATCGGTGCGCAGAAGATGATGGATGTCAGATGACTCTGCAAAAACAAGAGGGGGCACATCAAACATTTTAAAAGGAAGCTTCTAGAATCTAGAAGGTTCGACTCGACCTCTTTGGCCGGGCGTGAATGGTTCCAAAAAGGTTCGCGTTATACAATTGAATTTTTTATTAATGTTTTTTTTTTTTTTTACTAAAATCGTTTAAAAATACAATGAAAACTAGTTTGACAATGTTAAATCTCTTACAAAATTGCTAAAGACGGTGGCAGTTTATGATAATATTCATGTTGTTCTTAATGGAAAAATCATGTTACATATCTTGGCCAGGACTCATGTAACCTAACAAAGTCTAGTTTGCTCTCCGTACAAAGTAACTGTTAAATATATTTCACACATATTACTTGATTTTTTTTTTTTAGAATCGGAGGAGAACCAAAGTAACCGAAATAGCCCTTAGGGTGTCCAAACATTTGGCAGCTTGCTCGCAGAACAGATTGCCGATAGGTCCCAAAGGTTCTGGAGTGGGGACCGCGTACCGAAAGCCGTAACTCTGAAAGGAACACTGAGATGTGATTCTTGTGGCAAAGGCAGAGCCATGCAGCCTAACAAAAATTACAAATTATGTAAAAATTCTCAGCTCCGCCGTCGTCAAATATATATTTGCAATGTGGAATTATTAACGATGGTTAGGCGAGCCATTGAAGCCCTCTATTAACCACGGTTGCGACATTTCATAGCCAGGTATAGTATATATGGGTGGCCAATGTCCTTTAGACGGGAGTGGATTCCACAATCTTACAGCATGGACAGAAAAGGAATAGGAAAATTAAATCAGTTTATAAGGATGAGATTCAAGGATGAATCTTAAGTGCGCGCACGTGTGGGTTACGTTTTAACGGTTTAATGTTGTGGTAAACTCGGCTTGCACTGCAATAAATACATATTTTGTTTTCTTCAAGAATGTGAAGTTAAAAGAGCAACTTCACACGCCTATCCACACTTTAATATAAGTGGAGATCTCATAAAATATAACTGCGTAGTACCTACCATTTAAAAGGCGGCTCGAAGTTAAATAATAATAGCCGCATATGTCTATCCATCAGCGTAAAGCATGTCATGCCATTGACATTAGGTGCATTCGTAACAATATGAAGTAATGGGTTCAGAATATCCTTCGAAGTATGTCAGATTCTGAGATATTGTGTTATGCAATCTGTTTGCAGTCTTTAGGTTTGTTCTTACAAGGATAGAAAACATGTATTGATAACTGTCTCAGTAATCTTTTTATTTTTTTCAAATTGTAAATCCACATAATCCCACATCAATCACAAAAACAGACGTATTGGCACTAGTTCAACTAAACCTTCTGTTGAGCTTTAAAATCGATTCTCATTGCACCGCTGCATATTCGAATTCAGAGATAATCCGAGCGGTAAGTTCCCATCACTATGAAAGAATGAAGTATTCCAGATTGCTTCGAAATGAACCGTGAGCAATAACGGTGCTGCGAGCTTTATGCCTCGTTATGAAGCCGTTCTTTTGCTAGCATTTAATGTGCTATTAGTGAATCAAAACTTTTACCTCCATTTCGTTTCAAGCTGGACTGTAAATTACCGGCGGAACTTCTATAGAGCCGACTACGGTATATGAACTCTTTGAATTTTTGTAAGGAGTTGCTACTGGTGTATATGAGTTTTTAATTTTGAGGATTTCAGCTTTAATACGAGTTATACTACTTATGTTGCGTATTATATGCGTTATACCTTTTCAAAGAATATATTTTTATTGTCAGAATGAATTTCGATTAGGTCATGCTTTTTCACGTTCATTTGACGTAAGTGTTTACGTCAAAAATAACATTAACTATCGTCGAACCTAAAAAAGCGTTGTGTCAATTTAGAATCACTCAATTATAGTCTTACAGTACGTCAAATAGTAACAAGTACGTAATTCTTATTAGGTAACATGCATACGTTACGTGAAGTAACCTTTTGGTACAACCTTTCATAATTAAATACAAACCGGTCAAATGTGAGTTGGACGCATTTACTAATGCTTTTGTCAGATTTTTAATTAAATTTTCAACTTTATCTCTAAAGCATTAAGACTCAAGATTGATTGGGAATATTTGGGAGTTTCGCATAGCTTGACCTGCTGTCGTCCGTACTAAAAAATCACGTGTGTTGTATAGGACTCCCCTTTTTCTGTATTTCTCCAATATTTATTTTAATTACATTATATTTTTTGAAATGAATATACAACTAAATATTCCATGAATATTTTAAGCGTCTACATGTTGCCGTCATTAATATCGAGTAAAAGTTACTAAAAAAATTTCGTTTTTTGCCGTAGGAGCACTAAAATATTTATTTTATTCTGGGTTTTCGTATTGGTTATTATATGGGCAATAGATATAAAACAAATTATAAATAAAAAAATAAAACACGTTTATTTGACCCTTAAAGTAAAGAAACACAAAAACAATTGTTTTACAATAAAAATAGACCTATGGTAAGTAAAGTTGTATTTTAGAGTTGCAATCAATACCTAAACCTCCGGAAACAATTGTAGCCAAATGATCAAAATAACATATAAACTATGTACTTTACTCAATTGAATAACTTTCATTGCCTAGATGAGTTAAAGTTATTATTATTTGGATTTTAGATACAAGGCAATAATTATTATTACTATGCAAAACTAAAAACGTAGAAAACAAAATTAAGATTTTAAAAAAACAAAACAAATAACCGGTATCTGCTAGTGCCTACAGAGGTGCATGTGAGTGTATGTGTGTTTTTGTGTGGGTGTGTAATGTTTGTGCATGGGTGATAAGTGTGTGTGCTCACGAGTGTTTGTGTTTTTGTGGTGGTGTATGAGTGTTTTGTGAGGGTGTATGATGTTTATGTGTGGGTAGCGTGTGTGTGTGTGCCCAAGAAAAATAGGACATAATATATTCACTTAGAACAAGTATAAACAAGGGATCAACCAGGTGACTATTGTCCACCTTGTCCTGCCATACCCACTGTAATTTGATAACATTAATCAGTCAATTTAAAATACTAAGCGTGGCTTTTCTTGGCGTCTCCTCTCCATAGAAAACGACTAATTGGGAGCGTGCACCCAGCCACAGATACTACTAGAACTACCCATGTTGGTTTATGTGAAATAGAATATATTAATTGTATTTAAAAAAATAAGTTAAATAGTTTTTCAGTTTCATCATAGGTTAGGGGAAGAAGCCAAGTGATTACATTCTGCTTGCACTCTCTTTTTGATATGGAGAAATTGTTCAACTGCTTATTTGCAATGTTAAATAGTTTCGGGCCAAGGAACATCTTGAATTTTTGAGCAAAAGATGTTCTGCATGAAACTGATTTCAACAAGTGGAAACGTCTTCTCCTTGCAATATCTTTTTCAGACAGTATACTTAACTGGACACAGGAATGCTGTCTCATAATTAAAGCTAATACAAACAGTTTGCGTACGGTTAGTACCTCACATTCACTGTACAGCTCAATAGTAGAAAAATACCTGGGCTTAAAATAACATACCTTCAGTAAGGCCCTTTGAGCTCTTTCAGCAATTATATTATGCGTTTGAGCGGCACCACCCCAACAAGTAATACAAAAGGTTATAACCGATTGACATAAAGAATAATAAATCATTTTCATAATTTTGGCATTTGTCGAATGGCTTATTTGCTTAATTACATATATAAGTTTTCTTATTCTGTGTGAGAGATTAATTAAATGATTTTTAAAATTAAGTTATCTGTCAAATATAAGTCCTAAATATTTAATGTATTCAACAGGAGGTAGAGATGGACGAGAGCAATTTATAGATTCATTATGGCAAATGTGAGAGGTTATACGATGTTAATCGTAGCAATTCATTTGTATTTCGAATAGAAAATGGGATATATTTGATTTTTTCGGTATTAAGAGAGAGGTAGTTTTGAGCAAGCCATTTTGTAACCGTGTTATAGCCATTTTGTGCGTTTCGGAAAGTTTCACTTCAAGTATCACCGTGGAATTTTAGGGTAGTATCATCTGCATTCGAAATTATTTTACAGTTTTCAATATTAAGTAGTGTAAGATTATTACGAGACTACCCTGTGGCACTCCATGGATAACAGGTAAGGCATCGCTCGTGTATTTACCAATTTTCACCTTTTTTGTTCTTCCAGACAAATAATCACACAATAATTTGAGTTGATTTCCACGGACTCTGAGTAGCTACAGCTTGTTAATTAGGGTAGGAACAGAAACCGTGTCAAACGCCTTCGCCAGATCGAGATATATAGTAAATCATTTCTTTCTGTCATCAATAGTTTTGACAATATGTGCAGTAAAGTCATTTAATGCATCTTCCGTGGACTTGCTCGTGCGGAAACCAAATTGATTTTTAAAGAGTAGCTTATATTTTTCCAAATAATTTATAAGTTTTTTATTAATTAACCTTTCAAGGATTTTTGATAGAGAGGTCAGAATTGAAATTGGTCGATAGTTAGTGACACGGCTTCTATCTCCACCCTTAAAAATAGGTCTTACTATAGTAAGACAATAAAAAATAATAATAATAAAAAAAGACGTGTGGCACTCGGGGACTGCCGCGGTAAAGCTATTGCATAGCATTTTGTATCAATTTATGCAATTATAATTATTTATTTATTTTATTTATGCAGTATTTTTTTTCTTTGATATTAATTCAAGTTACACTTTTTGAGCGTGGTGACCGGTAAGAAAACAAATTTTTCTTTTATTAAATAAATAAAAAGTTAATATTATTTAAAATATTTTTATTATTTTACAATACATGTGGGTTTTATTGCCTTACAGTAGCTGTTGGTTATTCAGGAATATTTATCATTGAAACTATAGGTTTATGATAACTGAAATAAGAAACATAAGTTTGCGACTTAATATCCTCTAAATACCTAGAAAATACCGCGTCAATGGTGGTCCCATATTTTGTTGTGGACTTTTGTGGATCATTATACATTTTCAAATTCAATGTTTTTGATAGAAAAGTTGTCCACCGCTCTGATTTTTTATCAGCGAAGTTAATGGTGAAATCGCCAGCCAAGATAAGTGGAAATTTATTACCATTTGTTTCAAGTATTTTCGAGCCACTCGAGTTACTCCAGTAAAGTGCGATGAATAAAATGCTCTACCTCGTCCAATTTTGGATTCGGAGAAATGTAAATTGCTACCATAACTATTTGTAGGCCATTTCTAAGTTTGCATAAGCACGCACAAATATCTCCAACAACTGAGCGCCTAACATTAACATCGCTAACGTGTGCAATATTTATTTCAATATTCGGAGTCATAATATTAGTAATATCATTTTTATTTTGGTAAATAGCTACCCCACCTTTTGAAACAGTATCTCGTTTGAACTGAACAATACAATTAAAATTAGGTATTTCAATTGGATTATCATGCGTCATGCAAGTTTCGGTAAGAAGTAACACATTTGTTTGTCTCGTAACTGAATCTTGTAAATCGTATTTATGACTATTTAGACTGGCAGTTGAAAGTCATTATTGAAATGCCATTTCTATTACTAATGAAATCTAATACACTTTGAGCAATCGTCTGAACACTATTTAAAGACAGTCTTTTGAATTCTTGCAACAATTGAAAAAACGGTCGCGTGAGCACTTTTTACTCTATAAAATCACGCGCTTTTATTTAGTAAACAACACTATAAACAATTTAAAAGTCCAATGAAAAATTAGCATGACATTCATCTTAGCTTTTCCGTTAAAAAAAAGCTATTTTATAAAAACACTACTAAATTAATTTGAATAAAAGTACTTAATAATTAATTATATGAAAAGTTTTTAAGGTAGCCATGACAACGTCGATGACGTCTATGACATATCTCTATAGAAGACCTATTTCAGAGAGAAAATTAATCGCAAGTTTAGCACATCGCGACTATCAGTAACATGGCAAGTGTGTAGGACTGAGTTCGCGCCCTGCAATATACATGCTCTTTTTGAAAATCTATAAATTGTTTTCAAAAGATGTAGTCGCACGCACACAAACATACCGTGCCGAAGACTGCCGAACTGAAACGACGTTAGACGATGGGGAGCGTGAGGTTTTTTCGTTACGGAATTTCTGGATTCGGTCCCCGCGCTCAAGGCCCGCGATAGAAGCTATGCAATAGCTTAATAATAATAATTGGTAAATGGGTATTTTTCCGTGCGCGTGAGTGTTGTGTTATTTTTTATCAATTTAAGTATGTCTGTTGAGATTCCATCGTCACCTGCAGCACAGTTACTTTTCAGACCAGTAATTGTTTTTTCAATTTCATCTTCGTCAGTGTCAAGAAGAACAAATGAATTAATCACGAATGTCTATGCGTCTCCTCTGAAGAGGAATCTCCTACCGGCAGGATAATTTTGTTTGCTAAGTTTTGGCCTATAGTGGCAATGAACTCATTTGTGGCATTGACCGACAGATGAGGAGTTGACTCTGTAGAAATTAATAACCCTAATTTTGTTGATGGCTACTTATTGGAATTGAAAGAATGACGTTAATAGCATATACAATGTACCTAGAATATTTCCAAAGACTGAAAATAAAATTTTCGAGTTAAAACTCCGACTCTAAACGGAAACCGAACCAGAGAAATAATTTATATAACATAAGATAAGGTCACACAAATGACTTCCCTTAAATAAGCACTCATTAACTAAATGACGTACCTACTGACGTTATTTACCCACTAATCAGCGGAAAACACATTCGAACTAAAATTGACGTCGCATTGACTAAAACGAATTAATAACCCCAATTCCGTTGATGGCCATTTATTGGAATTGGAAGGATGACGTCAATAAATTACGCAGTTGTTCCGTATATTTGGACTATAAAGTACTCGTTTGGTAAGCAAACAAGGATATTATTCGACGGTATTCCTGTTTAGTTTGATCATTACAACAGCAATTGACTAGATACTACGTCATCGTACTGGCACCCTAATTGCGCAAAACATTATTCCTATCAATTTGTATGGTCGTGTCTCGGAAACCACGTTAAGCCCTTGATCCCAGTTGTCATACGAACATCTAGTAGCAGTGGTTACGGGTTGTTGGAGCCCTCAAAAGTCTAACAATTGGTCTAACTGCAATGCTTCGATATCTCCTTCGGGTTGTGGAGGTCAGACGGCAGTCGCTTCACGGGAAATTTCGAAGTTTAACCAAAGTCAACAGTTAGACTGGTAAAGCAGACCCCAGACTCCAAAGCTGAAAAAGCTTCGGATGCGAGTGGGATTACCGCTGGGATGATGATGACTATTACCACCAATTTGTATTATTTAGAAGCATATTACTAATCCACTTCTCCAAATGTTTGAAAAATCTGTCTGCTCAACAACGCAAACGACGCATTGTTTGTTGTTGAACTGTCAAAATGAAATCCATTACTACTGATAGTGTGTTACGTAAATACCCTGCGTGTCGGTTCATAAGATACTTTCATAATACGAGCTCTTTGTTTGTTGCTTTAGCAAGTGATGACTGTTGTAATGATAAAACTAGCTTCATCTTACTGACTCTTAGGCAATTCAAAAGTAGCTGTAATTGGTTTATCTATACTCCATACTTACATAATATATAAAGTTGAAGATTTTGTTTGAACGCGCTAACAGTCCAACTAGGTAGGGCCAACTTCGACAATAAGGTTTCTCGTCGAATCCTGCTCGGCTAGGCAGCGTTCGGGAAACTACGATACATCTTCTCGTCGTCCAAGATACCACAGTGTCTCAAGACTAAAGTCTTTGACCAGTGTATGTTGCCAGTGATGACTTGCGGAACTGAAACGTGGTTGCTCACAATGGGCCTCATACGAAGGCTCAGAGTCCCACAATGGGCAATGCAAAGAGCTATGCTCGGAATTTCTCTTCGTGATCGAATCAGAAATGAGGAGATCCGCAGAAAAACCAAAGTCACCGACATAGCTCCGCGAGTCGCTAAACTTAAGTGGCAGTGGACAGGGCACATTGCTTGTAGTACCGATGGCCGATGAGGCAGTAAGGTTCTGGAGTGGTGGCCACGTACTGGAAGATGCAGCGTAGGGAGGCCCCCAACAAGGTGGACCGATGACCTGGTGAAGGTCGCGGGAAGCCGATGGATGCGGGCATCACAAGACCGGTCAGCGTGGAAAGCCTTGGGGGAGGCCTTTGTCCAGCAGTGGACGTCCATAGGCTGAAGAAGAAAAAGAATCTAACGAAGTAATGGTCCGATTTGAAAAATTCTTTTTTAGTTGGACAGCCCATTAATCCAAGAAGACTGTAGGCTATAGCCTAAACCTTCCTTTATATAAAAAATCACTCTGCGACCAATAGGAGTGGAGCATAAAAAAAAAAAACAAATAATAATCCTTATCCAATTAAATTAATAGTATTTCATTTTGAACAAAATTGACCTTAACATCACTTAATTTTGATTAACATCTTATAAGATTAACCCTAAAAGTGTATTTTTTAAAGTAGTATTTAAAAATAACACTTTAGGGGTTAAAATAAAATGGTCAAATAGCTAACTCCATGCGAATGAATTCGCTGGCAGCCGCGAGTTTGAAATAAATGCGTTGATTTTGATTTTGTAAAAAAATTAAAAGTATGGTTAGGTGGTTTTTGGCATGTCAACAGAATAAATTCTCTGCGACTAAGAAATGGTGTTTACAAGAAGATGGCGAATGTTCCCTCGTTCTTAAACTAAAATAAATTTGAGTTCAGTCCATATTTTTATTCCTATTTTATTAAGAAAAGAACATAAGATAACATTCGTTGACTAGCACTACCGGAAAAGTTATAAAAATGGTTGAAATTGTAGCGGAAACTAAATTTTATTGTGTAGGAAATAAATTTATTTTCCATGAATTCATATTTGCTTACATTTTTGGCGAATATGTCGCAATTTTCCTGTAGGCAGGTAAATTGTCTATTTTAAATATTTATTTTATAAACAAATCTAGATCATTTTTTGTTAACAAATCTAAGCCCTTAAACCTACCATGTATTTGGGGATTGTCCAACTGGTTTTAGGCTTAAACGGGATCCATAATCATAAGCCATTCACGTGGCGAGGTCGTAAACCCAACTCGTTTGAAATACGCTACAGCCAACGTTTTTTTCCTAACGCTGAGGGATTTGAAGACATGTTTCATTCAACACAGCATCGATGCAGTTGCTAAAACACGGCCATGCTTCCACCGAAACGCTGGGTAGAGAAAACTCTACTCAGCTATGCTAAAAGTTTTATGTATGGCGGCGTTAGCCTTGTTGTTCGACGGTAGTCCAAAGTTGTCATTGGCTAGTTTTGATGCCAAAGAGAAATTTATTAGGCTGTGATGTCCGATAAAGTTTCAGTTTCCCCGCACAGTTTTCATTACGTACATCGAGGTGAAACTTTGTCATTGCATTTTAGTGCATAAAACTTTGTAAAGATTGCAGTTCCACTCTCCTGCAAACACAGGTAAACAAAATTGCTTTCAACTTGTTCGTAATAAACTTCACATACTGTGGGTTGAAATGTCCTTAATGTTTTATTTGTTTTGTATCTCGGCTCTCATAAATAATGCATGCGATATATGTTGGCAAGCAAGATGGGGAAATTATTTAAATAATGATATTGATGAATCGGACTGACATTATCATAGAAGTATTTCTATTTACACGCAATATTATACTTATTAGCCAACCTTTCGACAAACGTCTAATTATCGTCATAATAAAACTACTTTTGCACTCCCCCTGCTGAGAAAGGTCTTCATTGTAGCGCAAATGCGTTGCCAGGGAGAAGAAAAATAGCATTTTATTTAGTTGCTTTTTTTAATGTGTTTTTCTGTTACTTGAAAACCTACAAAAATTAAATGATCTTTGTTCATACGTAGAATAATCCCTTTTTCATAAAAAAAAAGCCATTTCATTTTTGAAAATGGAATTAACCCTATAAGCCTAATCTACGCCTGCGAGGCGTACACGCAATCGAATATCGTTTGTCTCATTATAACGGTTGAAGGCAGCGCGTTATGCTCTTCAGCCATCCCAGTGGCTGACAGGAGCTAGCGGGCAGTGCCCGTGTCGTGAAGGAAAGTCCCGCCAATTTTGATTTATCAATGTACAGCACGCCTGCGAGATGTATGTTTAGGCTTTGTGTAACTTTTAGCTAGGTTTGTGTGATTTTACTTTTGTTGGTTTTTCGTATACTCTGTATGTTTTGAAGAGGTTTTTTTTTTTTGTTCCAATTTATGCATATTGTTTTTTCATTGTAATAAATAACTGTGAATATAGTTAAAATTAATAAATCAAATCAAATCAAAGCATTTATTTCAAATAAACCAGCTACAGGCACTTTTGAATTGTCAGAAGGTCGGTCAGTCAGTAAGGTGAAGCTAGTCGCCCATTCCAAAGAGTAGGTACCTATGGAGAAGAACGGGCAAGAAACTCCATGGACACTTTTTTAAATTATCAAGCTATTGATACAAATATTTGATTACATCATTCATTTTGAAATCAATCGTGTGAGAACGATGCAGAAATATATTGTACGCTAAGAGCGTCCATTATGGAAAACACATAAAAAAAAAAACAACAACAACAAAAGACTAACCCAACAAATAGATGCTTTACAGCAAGTACATTGTGCTCACATCATGTGACACAGTTATTAATAATGGCACACATGTGAGTCACATGTGTGCCATTATTAATAACTGTGATGTTTAATTTTAAGTTTATACTCTAAATTTTTTTATATACTAAAATATTTAAATAAAAAATCAAATAATATGCTAAAATAGGGCTTTTATACATGTACGCCTCTGAGACGTATACCAAGGCTTTGTGTACGTCAGAAATAGATTAGGCTTCTGGGATTAAAAGCGGCGATCTCTTCGATAGACTGCGTGCATTGCGATGTGGCAGATTTTTTTTAAAAAAAAAGACGCGCGCGAAAATTTCTGAAATTTTCTCTAATTTCAAATTCTGTATTTATTGGTGACCGTATTTTTTTATTGCTAGCTGCACCCCGCAGTTTCACCTGCAATAAGTTTGTTATCGTAGGAATACCGGGATACGCCAAATTTCATCCAAATTCTTTCAGTTTTCTATTTATTAATTACCTCGTCCTCTCTTATGTATTATAACAATTTACTAAAATTATCACTCATTTCAGTAAACTAATAACAGCTATGAACAACACTCAACTCTAAATTCCTAATCATTATTTGTAGAGGCCACTCCTACGCACAGCTTTTCCTTCGCAATGTCCTATTTCAAACAGCTATAATTTATCTTAATTTAACTTTTAGAACCTCCATTTTATCCGCCATTAATTCTACATTGTTTTCTCACGAAAACAGAATCTTAGCCTTTCCGCGATTGTTCTAGACAGCAATCTACAAAAGCATAAAGTTTGTTATCTAAAATCAAATCCTTTGGAAAGAAAACTTACCTTTTAAACGAGGTCAATTTACAGTAGTTTAAGTAACAAATCGTCTTGCTCCAAACAGTTAAAGTTTAATAATGACCCAATTTACTTAATTTAAACTCAGGAACCCAAAAACCCTTATCTCAATCAATCAATTCTGTAAAGCCTTTAGAGATTAGTTTGATGTTCAATAGCTTATGTAAACAACGAGCTTTATTAAACGTAATTCAAGTTCATCACTTAAACTAAGACTAACAAACTAGTCGACCATTCTAAGAAATGTCTAATGTAAGTATCAATCAGTCTGCGTAGTTTTAACCCAACTAACTATGCTGGGATCGGATTTCAGTCTAACTGTGTGACTACCATGAGTTTTCATTACGAAGACTCGTTCATCGATATCGACCGCGTTTGACTCATCGATTGGCCCGCTTCAAGGTTGTAAGGCTGCTGCCTCGAATCTTGCGGGCAGCGGGGCGGCGGCGGCAGCGGCGCGGGAGCCAGGCGGGCATCGAAGACCCGTTCTCGAAACTAGTGGGCAGATCGCGCGTCACTATAGCCGTGTAGTGTTGTGTTCACGATTGTGTCGACGAGATATTTGTTTTTATTCGCGAAAGAAATGTCTGAACAATGGCGGTAACATCTTTTTGATTCAAATTTATTCCTAACGCTCGAACACCGCTCGCTGCCCGCCCGCTGCCCGCAAGATTCGAGCGCGAGACGTACACCGCTCGCTGCCCGCCACCGCCCCGCTGCCGCGCCGCTGTTTTCGAGAACCGATCGGTTTGATTTTACACATAAGATCCTGCCGCTCACTCGCTGCTGCCGCTGCCGCCCCGCTGCCCGCAACATTCGAGGCAGAGGCCTAAGAACTCTCAACCAATGAGAGCGCCAAAGTCGATGCGTATGTCTCGTAATGAAATATCATGGTAGCCAAACTGATTCCAGCTGAATACCAAAATTGTCCATGGAGCGACTACTTATCTGGCCTCCATAACCTAGTTACCATGGGGTATCGTTATATACTGAATAAAACGATAAGACTGGTTGATTACAATACTTCGGGTTCTGACAAAATATTTTCCGACAACATACTGGAGTTCATGAAATAATAAAATAACAAAAAAGAAATACCAGCAATGCATCCACTTAATTGCATATTTTCTTCCCAGAAGTTTGAATTCGGAATTTTATTATTTTAATTATATTATTTATCCAACGAGGCACGAGCTTACTCGAAATTCATTGTTAACATTCTTAAATTTCTTTACGCTTGCTGAATAAATGAATACATTGCTCTTTCGCGTATATTATTCAGTCTAGTGTTGTACTGACATACTACAGTAATTAATAATGCTCAACTTGTTAACTAGTTGCGGCTGGAAAAAAACTTTGTAACTATCGCTCCTAACAGTGAAGATGGAGAGAACTAATCAAATTAAAAGTTGTTTCCTGTTAGTACCAAAGTTTGGGACCACATTAACCCTAGAGTTTTACGTGAAATATGATATGAAAACCATTTTTTTAAACTTCGCAACACTGTAGGAATTACTCCTCTATCGTAAGTGAGTTTCCAAACATTTAGAGTTTAACTCACACATAGACCTGGAACAACTAATTGTAGGCAATATATATTTTTTTCCTGTGCGGCAATCGAACCCTCGGCACTCAGCACAGCAGTCGATTGTTCAGCCACTGCTCCAACGATATTGCCATTGACTTCTAATAAAGGTCATTTAGTTCGAAGTTCAGAATCAAAGGAAATGAGGCTGTGACAGGGGTCCGGATATTGGTGGTATAAAAATAGTCTGTACTGTATTTGTGCTCAAAATGGAAAAAAATCCGAGGAAGAACGAGAAATTTTATGTTGTTAATTTTATGTCATGGGCGAAATTTGATTTCTTTATGAAAGTTTCTTTCAATATGCGGTTCTGTTTAGAATTCAACTAGGTAAGTCCTGTGCAAATTCTGACGGTATATGTGTTTTAAATAAAAATTATGACAAGCATGATAGATACAAATATGAATTGCCATTTAAAAAACAAAGAAGCGACCATATAGGCGAATGTAGTTTGGTGTTTGCAGACGATCAAACAACATTCGCCATTAATGTTACTAAAATATACCCAAAACAAAAGACAACATTACTGTGAAGATAATGCAACGTTTTATTCGACCAATCAGTGCCGTAATAACAATTACAGAAGAACAGAAACAGGAATATTGTGCACTATTTTGCCCATAGGGAGCACTTTCCTACTAAAATCGCACACGGATATTGCTTCACGGGATATTTATATATTAACTAGCAGCCATTGAACTAGTGGCTGAATGTTATGAAGCATCTATGTTGTTATAAGTTTAGATTAGAATGAGAATAGAAACATGGAAGTATATCTACGGAGCAAAAGCTGCAAAAAACTATCGCCTTGTAATTATGAACACAGTAATCCATCTCGCGAGATTATGAACCGTACTATATGATACTGTTTGTGATATATTAATATTCGATAGATTATCCATGTGAAACCGTCAAATTCTAAACAATAGATTATAAACTATCGATGTTCATAATTATATGACGGTAGTTGCATGTGTCCTTGTTAAAAGGCTTAAAAGCCGAAGCAATTTTTTAAAGTGATTCGTCCCACGCACTGGTACTTCCTGTTACCATCCGCTGAAGAACTCTCACCTGAACATGAGTTTTTACCTTAAGTAACCTGAAAATCTTTAAACAGTCTCCGGGCCCAGATTGGCCAGGGAAAGAATACCTGTTCAGGTGAAAATTCATAGACCACTCCAACTTGGAGTGTTCATTAGGCACTGTTACTTTGGCGGGATACTAAATGACGTATCCCGCATGTGCTGAACGTGTGTGTGATGGACGCTGGTGATGACGCCAAACAAGTGGCCCAGATCTGGGCCTAGTCCATTTAGAATGCAAACGATACGCTAAAATGAAGAAGAAGTTAGATTATAAGTTTTATTCCGTAGGGGCACTTATACAAAGTTATTTTTTGTAGGTATATACGAAACCCGAAACACGTGTCAAGTACTTTTATATAAAGAATTTATCTACAACATTTCACAAAAAGGTATCAAGAAAATTATAAAGTTATGAGCTTGTTATGTTACTTGGTTGTCCCTACAAAAATATGGTCAACGCGCCGCTCGCCCGCTCGGGCCTGAAACGGCGCGACGTCGTATAATAATTTCTGTTTGTATTATAAGTAATAATATTTTCCGTCACACTTGCAGGCTTTAAACTGTAGTAACGGTCAAGTGAACGTAGATATTATTATGTACTTTACTTGTAAATGCTGCCGTATGTGATAAAATAAAATGGAGTATACATAATTTACTCAATGCATGTTAATTTAACTTAGAATGTATTGCATCTGTGCACAACGAAACGGGGTCCCCGTCCCACTATGCGCACGTGCCTAAGTCTACTATGATCTGCCGTGAATTGTGTTGTGCTCTCTGTAACCACGCTGCAACAATTTTTAAAAATATTTGGGAAAAATATAACATGGTGTAAAAAATTATTGGAATCGATTCAGTTGTTTATTCTAAACAAGCTATATTCAGGTTTCGTATTAAGAAAATAACGTTATAGGTATTTCTGTTTACCATATCGGCTAACAATTGTTCAGGTTATTTTTACGAAGAATTCAGAGTTGAAACAAAATCAACTCAAGCATAAACTTAATATTGTAGATGAATAACATGTTCTCAATTATATTCCAACAGCAAAATGTAAATATGTCTGGCCAATAGATTATTTTTAAACTTCTTAACGGGGTGGGTAGACAGAGGGACATTAACACGAGTAACTTAATCTATATGTTGATTCGTACGTACCGAACCGAGGAAACGAAATTTGATCTTAGATATAATGCGTTATCTCAACATAGTAACAAACGCCACATTATTCAGTCAATATTTGCATAACACGCTTTGCAAATACAAACACACTATAAACTCTGATAGCAAACAAAAGGCACTAGACTACAAAACCGTTTCACAGCTTCATCGCATTACACCGTCAACTAGTGACGTTTCGATGTTCGTCGACATAGATGGGAGCCACCTCTTCCGTGGCATACCATTTCCGAGGCATTTGGTCCCAACATTCAGTCCTTTGAGGCGAAACATTTTTCAGTATTTGACGTCAAGTGAAAGGGTGGAATATGCTTCAGAATTATATTTGGAACGTACAGTGGTTTAGGAATACGTTTGACTTGATGTAATAAAACAGAGACATATTGAGCCTAGTGTGGCCTAGTGGTATTGGTCTCGACTTAAAAGTTTTTGGTTGTAGGTTCATACCTCACCATGCGCTTTATATTGTGTAAGTTATTTTATCTTGAAGAAATCTGTGCTTGTGTGATAAATTACGGACCGAGGAAATGAGCCGTAATCTACCCACTATAAATAAATATAAATATATACGGACAAATCACACAGATCGAGCTAGCTCCAAACTAAGTTTGAAACTTGTGTTATGGGATACTAGCTCAACGATACTATATTTTATAATAGATGATTATATAGATAAACATCTAAGACCCTTTATTTTATTTTTTTACGAGTGGAAATGCCTTCACGCACCATACCCGCCGCTAGCTAGGCGACGAGCGTGTGTGGGACTCGCCCGGCCGAAGCCGGGAATACCCACTAAAACCACTCGGTTATCCTCGGGCCCTGCGTTGAGAGTGTCACGGGATCGGCCCGAACGCCTAATCACCGTGCCACTCTCAGGGCTTACCAGCCTTGTTAGGGCCGGTTTCCGCGCCAAACATCCAAGACCCAGGCCAATCAGGAAAAGATCGTTTTCCATCATGACGTGGCCGGGGATCAAACCCGGGGCTCCACGTCGCAGGCAGGCATGTTGACCGCTGCGCCACGGAGGAGAAATTCCTATTGTGAGGCTACGTTAAAAAAAACTATTACTCTGGCCAACCGAGACGTAGCTTGTATCCCAGGAGTTACATTATAGATAGACTGATTATGTATTTTATGCAATAAAGGCTTAGAGAGGTATCTTAATCAGCTATTAAATGTAAAAACCGCTTTAAGCGAGTGAAAATAATGAATATTTAATCTCATGCTCGTGTAATTACAAAACATCCTTTCATAAATGTCCTTGGATTGTAATATGTAAGCTAATCTACTTGTCACAAAACAAAAACGAAAATTTTGTACCAGTATTTCATTATTTTTTTTTTTTCTATAAATTATAAACTAATGCATGACCACAATCCAGCCTGATGCTAATAAGTGATGCAATCGTTGTTGGTAAAGCGCGCTAGTTTATTAACAGCCTATTCACTTTAGCCTTGGCCTTAGCCATTTTCTCTGGATAATCCAGGTAGTACATTTCCGTAGGATATTTTCTGATATCCACGCTGGCAAAGTCGTGGGGCTAGTGGTGTTACCTAGTGGTTTCTAAATACGTTTTGCTATGAAATCCGAATTGAAACAAAATTATACATGCTTTGAAAAATAGGTAGTCGGGCTACTGCTGCATATGAATTTGTTTTTCTTTTTCAGATATCGGATAAGACTTTCGTAACGATAGTTATTTAAAACAACAGTTAGAATGGTGAATGGTGGTAAAAGACGGGGGTGCAATGGGGGTGGCTACAAGGGGGTGCCCTTGCATGTGACTATATCGTCACCCTGTATTTCCCATGTTGTTCTTGCTCCCATCCCTAAAAGTAAAATCATTAATCCAATTTGAAAATATATTATTTTTTACTGATGCGGTTATTCCAAACAATCCAAACGCTTAGTTCTCGAATTTCACTTATCGATTTAATGCGTACCTGTTTGGTATCGAAAGCAAAAGTTCTCGCCCTGCAAATTAAACTTCAAACTTGCTCCTGTGAATTCCGCTGTTTCTTTAGGACTATTTCGTAAATAAAAGAAAACTCTTTGAGAATAATCCCTCAGTTCTAATTAGTTTTTGAAACCCATTTGATTGAATACTAAAACAAGTTTGTTTTGTGTCCATTTTAAATGCTCCTTTCGTTCGTATGCGACGATCCATTTCTTGCTTTTAATTGCTTATTATATTTTAAGAAACGAACACTAAATTTAAAACAAAAGATAGTTGCAACAGCTAGATTGTCAGTTGTTTCTAACGAACGATTGATGAATGGCACAAGATGAATGAGAGCTAACCTCGTAAGGTTACAAGTAATTTCAGCTGGAGACAGTATCACTACGGTCCTCCTTAGTCCCTTGTCTGCTTGATAAATTGATGTCCGACCGGTGTGATGTATTAATATCAACCTAAACATGTTGTTAGCTTTCCTTGTTTCATTTCATCGAGACAGGTGACAATTTTTCCTTACGGCTTGTAGAACTGTCTGCAGTACGATTGGGGTAGCTTTATGGTGGGTAAAGAGGGATTTCAATCGAATACAAATGTGTCTACGGAGTATGGATGTACACGGGGTAAGATTGCGCGGACATTTGTGTAGTTTTGTTTTTCAAGGATTTACAGCAAACACGACTTTGTTACATAAATGAAAGTCGCTATCTCGCACATCTATTTGTTTCTCGGTAAAAATAAGTACCTTTTAAAACAAATGTAATTAAAGTACAGAAATACAGGCGACTAGAGAAAAACCTCGTCTATAAAATTTTAAATTATTTTAATTACTCTCTTTGATAAGACATACACAAAGTTTCTGGGAATTTAAAGAATAAACATAAAAAGTGCCGATATGTTTCTGTTTATTTGTTCTACAGTAAGCCAGTTCCTAAAATTTACATCACGATATATTAAAATTGTATGTAATATAATAAGATATATTTTCACTCAGAGACTTGATACTCTTACAATACCTATTTCAGTTCAGACTACTTTATATGAACCACGTCCCGTATGGTTATTTCAATTACATTCATATAAAATCGTGTATTTTTACATGCTTTTTATTAGCTTCACTTGTATGTTTATTTGTCCGTATGTAACTTAAAATTTTTGAACCTTACTTTACATTAATTTGTGCAGGCAAAGTATTTTTTAGTTTAGATTTAGTTACTTGCGTAATGCATCATGGCAAATTTTAGCACTTTCTATTCTGTCTGTTGGAGACCAAAAAAACGATTGGTAAAAACAAATGAGCACCACTTAAGCGTTTGTGTTATCCGTATATTATTAAAAAAAAGAATATCGAATTAAAAAGTTGAAAATAAACATAGTTTAAAAAACTGAAAAAACATGCTTTTAAAGAATATCAAACTAAAAAATTAATATAATTTTAAAATTTAATTTATGACAATAGTATATAAACAATACTAATATAAAGAGAAAAGGCATGAGGCGTTTAATATACAAAAATTGTGGCACAAAGCGCTTCACGCTTTTTTAAATAAGCAGACAGCTGTGCTGTTGAGGAGTTTGTCCCGCCACTTCTTCTTCCCAGTGAAAGTACTAGGAAATAGCGAAGGGCGGACGTGTTGGGGGACTGTCTTGTGTAATATTGATGTGCTGATTCTCAACTTAATTTTAATGAACGACATTTCATTAAGATTTTTCAATAATTGATACCTTATGAACTTCTGCGTTGTGGAGATGACGTTCTGTTTTTGCTAATTAATATGAGGCATGCATATTTTGTCGTCTGAAGAAAAAAACGCAACTAGAACCTTATAACACTTTTTATTTACTGCTTTTCAAAGTATTCATCAAGCAGTTTAAATATCTTTTCCATTCGCTCAAACCATTTATTTAACATTTATTACACTCTAAAGTGAAAGAAATGAGGTGTTCAAAATGGCTAACTTGAAAGCATTAACTGCTTTTTGACTTGACGGGGACTTTTGGCCATGAACACTATTTTAGGGTTCCGTAGCCAAATGGTAAAAAACGGAACCCTTATAGATTCGTTATGTCTGTCTGTCCGTCTGTCCGTCCGTATGTTACAGCCATTTGTTACCAAAAGTATATTTAAGAGATATACTGTTGAAACTTGGTAGGTAGCAGTGGCGAAGAGTCCATACAAGCCGATTCCCACCGGGTTACCTTTCAAAAATCAGTTCCATATTCATACAAAAGTATTTACATTCTATTTCATTAACAAAGTATTATTAATCAAATGCCGGCGCGATTTACAATAGCAATCGCAATTTTTAGCAATACCCTAAGTATCACATTTCATTTTATAGTCGTAAATTAATCAGCGCTTCAATTTTTCGTAATTCTTTTCGTAGTTCTCTTGAAGGAAGCCGTCGAATTTCAGCTTACCTATGTCAACGGTTTACTATGCCGCGAAAAGAGAGAGCGTGTCAGACCATCTCTTTCTAATTCTCGCTAACCGTCGCGGTAAAACTTGATAAATATAAGCCGCCCGCGAGCGGCTTGCATTTCTCTCCTCTCCTCTATTAGAAAGAGACAGAAACCACGCTACTACGAGATAGCATTCTATACCTATGGTGCGTGAGTTTTTCGTTTGTTTTTAATATTTGTGTTATTTAAACTGTGACGGATTCTGTAAGGTAATTTAATCGCAGATTTGGTTAAATACTGTTAATTTTGTTTGTTATTATGGCTTTAATTCATATAGAGTGCTGTTACTGTTAATTCGTCTTTGAAAGACGCATTTTCTCAAGTTTCGACTCTTTGCAGTTTAATTCTGACCCTCCCCATTTCAGTAGCTTCAGCTGAGCGGTCATTTTCTGCTTTAAAACGCATTCACACGTATGTGCGAAACTGCCAAAAAGAGCAGAGATTGTCCGATTTGGCTATCATGTCAATTGAAAAAAATTTGCTTAATAAAATTAAAAGTAATCCGAATTTTTATAACAACATTTTAGCTCATTTTGTTAAAAAAAAACAGACGCATTGCATTAGAATATAAATAACGTTGTGATTGTGTATAATTTGCTTTATTTTTGCTTAATATTTTTGTTGGTTTTGGATCGGTGTCTGTGTGGTTCGGTTTTTAACACTTTATTATTTTTATAATTTTTTATTTTATTTTTTCTTGACTCTTATTCCCTAACAATAGGTACTTAACTTAGTACTTACTAACAAGCATGCATGTGTGGTATAGAGATGCACGTCGAAAAAGGCTTTTCACAAAGCCGCTTTTATCATACTTGAAAGACATTGTTATCAAATCATCAGTCCTTTTTTGTAAGGTGAAGGTGGGGCTTTTCATATTATTCTTATCTGAAGACCTCCTCCAAGATATCCTGCAGTAGGTAAGTGTTTAAGTGTTTATTTTTTTGGACCGGCTTCCCTTTGTCAAAATTTCACCCTTCGCCACTGGTAGGTAGATATATTTTATAAACCGCATTAAGATTTTGATGGAAAAATAAAAAAATATATAATAAATATTGGGGGTTCTACATACTTAGAACTGAAACTCAAAAAAACACATACGTATGGAGTATTTATGGATAGATCTTCAAAAATGATATCGAGGTTTCTTAAATCCTTTAATTTCATAAACCAATGGAACCCTTTGTGCGTGAGTTCGACTCGCACTTGGCCGGTTTTTAATTTTAGGAAATATAAAGAAATCTTCAGGGCTTAGGTCAAAACTGTATGGAGGATGGTCAATAATTTAAATTTTTTTCCTGCTTCAAATACTCAATCGTTTGATGTGCGCTGTGTGTGTTTGCGTTGTCGTGGTGCAGGATGATACGACGTTTTGAGATAGATTATCGTAGTTTGGCGATGACTTGTGATAAACAAACTTTGGTATACCACTCTGGGTTAACCGTTCTGCGATCTTCAAGTGCAATAGTCGTAACATGGCCGGTATTTCTAAAGAACGTGGCCTCCATCTTCTTTGAAGTGCTTTGAGAACGAACAATTTTAGTGGGCTTTGGCTCGTCTTGAAGACCCAGATTGTAGATTGTTGTTGAGAATCAGGATCATTGACATATAGACATTAGGCATAGACCCAAAATTCGTCACTACTGATGTTGTAGACGTTTGACTCTCCTCAGTTGAACCGTCTGGATAAGTCACGTGACAATCTTCGGGAATTGGTGTCTCACAGTAATGATGTTACGTTCAGTGAAGGCGGATTTTGGGCGACCTTCGCTATATTTGTCACTAACACTATATCCACGATGGAATTCTACATGCCAGCGTCTTGTGTTTATTGATGAAGCTCCATATCTGCAGACTGTCAGGCTTTTTCTAAAGTTTTAGAAAATTATTGCATGAACATTTTCCTTAGAAAGATTCTCGGACGTAACCTGACAGATTCCAATCAATACAGTGACTAAAGAATAGTATTAATCCTAATATTTTCAACTGTTTTGATATTCAAAACTTAAACACATTTGAATATACGTCGCGGCCGTCCCGCGCGTTGGTGATTCACTGGTAGAATATCTTAACAATGTGTCCCTTAATGCGTGGATTGGACGCGATGATCCCCTATTTCATGGCCGGCACGTTTCCCAGATCTAACTCCATTAGACTTTTATGTCTAGGGACGTGTCAAAGAGCTGATATACGCCACGGAGGTTCCAACTAGGAAAGTACTAGTTCAACGCATAGAAGCGACATTTAATATCATTAAGGGAAAGTACGACTTCGTACAATAGCTGTCAAAATATAAAACAGATGTCGGGCCTGCATTCGCAATAGAGGCTAACACTTTGAGCAGGATTTGTAACAAATACCTCTGAAATTAATGTTAAAAAGCACATAAATCCCACTAAAAGACATAGATACGAGACAGATTTTACCTTACAAGAATGAGAGAAATCACAAGAATGAATATTAATATGATGATTACATAATCTAATGTTTTTTGAGATATAGAAATACAGATCTAACAACATTTTCCTGGTTGTGACGGGAACACTATTCCTCTCTTGCCTTCGGCAACCTTCACGAGAACGGTGAGATTCAGTTTCTGCGCCCTAAGATACTTGTGCTGGGGGTAAACTGTTGAATATCCTGTGAAGTATCTTGTAACGCGTTTTGAGGAGTACCCTGCGCAGTGGCCTGACCGATATTAGACTGCGAAGTTGATTCATCATGTTCTCGTCCGGTAACTATGTTATATGAAAGCTCGAGCTCTTAAAATCTGGAAAAATAATTTTATCATCAAAAAAAGGAATACCTGACTATAAAAACAGCGCTGTAAAATGTATATCTCTTCTAATCTACATATTCTTATTCCATTTCTGAAACCGTATTGGTTATTCACTAATATATTGTTGGAATTGAGAAAGCTGGTCAGATTTTTATTCAGTGCTCGTTCTAGAATCTTCGACATAGCTGTTAGGATCGAAATTTGCCGGTAATTATTGACATCGTCTCTGCGCCCAATCTTATGAATAGGATGCACTACTGCTTTTTTAAACGGAAGATACCTGCACCTAAACACAAATTGCACACATATGCAATAATAGGGACTAAAACGCATCTGGAGTCCCTTATTACCTTAGATGGTATACCATCAGAACCGGTAGCACAGTCGGTACTAAGACCCAAAATAAAGGAGTCAAAGTCGTCTTCAGACATCTCAAGGAGAGCCATCGAACTACACATCTCTGAGTTAGTCAAAGATTTTGAAACGTTTGAGGTTGATTTAAATTTTGAAGCCAAACTAATGCCTATATTGGCAAAAAAGGAATTCACATGACTAAGGGAGGATTTAGGACTATCCATTAATTGTAGTAGAGCAAAAGAAGGAGAACAATGAGTTTGGAGATCTGATACTTTTTAATGACATTCAAAGTAGCCTTGGCATTTTTTTTTTGTTGCATTTAGAAACTTATCTTTTTCATATAAGTGCTTAAGTTTTGTCGAAAGTGAATTACAAAAATTGCGGTAGCGAGTGAAGGTGATTTTTAGCATTTCATTATTTTGTGACTTTTTAAGTTTGATATGCATGCGGTCACGATGCCGTATATAACGAAGTAGCCCAGGCGTAATCCAGGGCTTCAAATAGCGTTCTCTTTATGGAATTAGATGTTCCCGTGTACGCTGTGTGATAATGGAGGAGAGGTTACTAATAAAAGTATCAGCAGCAACATTAGGATCCGTTATAGCCAACAAAGGAGACCAGTCATGATTTTTTATATCCTCTACAGCAGATTCATAGTCTATTTTTGTCTTAGCACGGTTAACATGCAAGTTAGCACTCTTAGTTTGTTAGAATATTAGCAGCGGTTCGTGATCTGTTATAGATGATTCAATAACAAAAGTCGAGGCGGATTAGTTAGTTTTTAGTAAAATGTGGTCTAAACAGTTTGCGAGGCGTATCGGAAATAGATGAGCAGGAAGAAGTCCGTTAGAGGCAGCACAGTTTAAATACACATCCGAGTGACTATCCGTATTGTCAATCTTGATATCGATGTTCATGTCGCCGATCAGAACCACGGTAGAAGATAATAATTTGTGTACGTTATAGAGACTATTTCAAAAGTTGTTAATGTTTCTAAAAGAAGGTGAACGATAGATGGCCACTATTGTAACGTCTCCTATGCAACAGATAAGGCAGTTTGCATAATCAAATTGCGGTTCCCTAACCTCAGCTCAGATGGTGGATTTGACGTAAATAGCACAACCTTGGTTTTGATTATTTGTACTTTTAGTAAAGTATGACGTGTAGCTATCTAAAGCCGGGAGGTGTGACAGCTTGCTTACCCAACACTCAGTGAGAACTAGCACGTCACACTGGAAACCCAATAGTCGCATTGATACTGGAACTTCATCAATTTTTTTAGTAATGCTACGTACGGATGTATAAATATAAGATTTTTAGTCCTTTTTTTTTGGGTCTTGTATAAACTGCAACCTGGACATTCACGGTCACGAGACACTGAATATAAAGCTTGGTGAGGATGTGTTGAAGCAGGTAGACAAGTTTCGTTATCTGGGGAACACTATAAGTTCTAAGTGTGACCTTGATGCTGAGATCAACAGCAGAGTCGGAGCTGCAGCTGCAGCGTTTGGCAAGTTGTGTTCCAAGGTCTTCTGCTCACATGACCTTAAGCTAGATACGAAAATATCCGTATACATGGCAATTGTGCTGCCAAACCTTCTATATTCCGCTGAGACGTGGTGTGTGTACCGCCACCACATACGTACTCTAGATCGTTTTCACCTTAAATGTCTCCGATCCATTATGAAGATCAAATGGTCTGACACAGTGCGAAATACCGAAGTCCTGCGACGAGCCAATGTTGGTGGCATTGAGACTTATTTAATGCGTCGACAGCTTCGGTGGTGCGGACACGTATCACGTATGGCGGACGAAAGAGTGGCGAAGCGCATCTTCTTCTCTGAGCTGGAGGAGGGCAAGCGAAAGCATGGCGGACAACTCCTCCGGTTCAAGGATGTCTTAAAACGACACATGAAGAGATGCAATATAGAACCCTCTGAATGGGAGCGTTTGGCAGCAAAGCGGTCAGAATGGCGTGGTATGGTGTACGGACAAGTACGCGAGTATGAGGAGCAGCGCAAAGCTGACCTCGATACCAAACGCGACCAATTAAAGACCCGCCCACCTGCTGCCATCACATACAATTACGTCGACGGCGTGCTTACGTGCCCTCAGTGTGCACGAAGTTTCGCCGCCAAGATAGGCTACATAAGCCATCTTCGGGCGCATGAGCGCCAAATCACCGGCTAGGAGTCCAAGTGGTCGCCGTGGCCGAAATCGGTCGGAACACATCAAACTACAACCAGCTCTGAGGTTGTCATTTTAGCGATTTAGAAACATGAAACTCGTCTATTTCGTCATTAATAATATCTAAATTAGACATTTATTAGTGAGATTTGTAAGGTGGACAGGGCTTGAAATGTCGTTGCAATAAATAGAAAAGAAGGTAATTGTTTCATGCTGTGATACGAATTTCTGGACTGATATATTTCTATTATTAATTAAATCCTTATATTAAAAGTTTTTGAAACCGAATCTGTAGACAACGGTATTAACGATTCGCACTTCATCTGGTAACATTATTGAAAAGTGAAAGTAATGAAAGTCAGTATTATTTCATTAATTATACCATCGAAAAAAAGAATTAGTAATAAATGATTGAAAATAAAAAAAATAAATAAAAAATATTGACAAATAATTTATTTGTGTACCGCTCAGGCCCAATTTCGCCTGTCTCCTTTGTATATTATCCTCTCAGAAGAAGGTCCCTCTATAAGATTTACTGTCATAATTGTAGAAGTTTCATCAATAAACCTTTTTTTTATTTTATTAGATAATTTTTTGGGAACATTTTAATTATTTTATGGACATCTGTTTCTTCTCTTAGCTCAAGTATAGGTACATATACAGCTATTAACCTTACTCCTATATTAGTCCCTTACTCTCATATATTTGATGATCAGGTCATCGCGTATCATAAGTAGAATCAAACTATAGTGTTCCCACTACTGGCGCACCTCCTCTCAGTGAGAGGTTGATTTATCACATAAATACCTTTAACCAATTTAAACTAAGTTGTAATTGAATGACTCTTAATAGGGTAGTTGACTAAAAAAACTAATTAGTCCGTCAGTCAGATTTACAAAAAATACTAGACACGTATTTTTTCTTTTTTCGTATAAACAAAAAATTAAGACAACACAATGCGGTGAAAACTCGTGTGATGTCACTGCACGCTACACTTTTTAGCGAGGAGTGACGTCACCAGACGCCACTCAATCGATCTTTGATGCCTTTTATATTTCTCAATTTTTATTGATTTGATGAAACAAAATATACGTATAAATTTTTACCCAGGAAACATCCCTATTTCGAGAAAGTGCTTGGTCTTGTGACGTCACTAAAATTTAATATGGATTTCGCTACATATTATAAACCTTCATCAATTCAAGGTTATTTTCTCCGCAATCCAATTATAGTGCTTTCGCTAATTTTCCATTCCATTTGATGAAAATATCACATACATAGGTTTTAACGGTATACAGCATGTTGCTATATACCTATATACCGGTACACCCGACTAATGTTCACAAGGCTAAAGAGCTTAACCGTGCTCCAAGAGCAACCCACACATTAGACAATCGGCCATGTCGTGGCCTGGCCATTGATTGGCCTGAAAGGGATGTAGTGTTGCGTCACGGTTTCATCACATGTTAAGAATGACTTGCGGTTCATATAGAGGAGTATTTTTTGTGGAATCGGTTTATTTTTTAGATTGGGTTATTGTTTGACAACTTACTACCTAAGTAAAACTGGAAAGCGTCAGCGTAGAATCGTGAATGATGGATTAAATTCAGGGAGGTGTTCGCCTGGGGGCGGGATGAAAAAATAAATAAAGTATAGGTAAGTACCGTCAGACCAAAAAAGATGTACCTATACACGATCAAGGAACTATTTTATTGTCTGCGACCATTGTTCCAAAACATTGTAACAAAAACACACAATACAATTTATTTTAACAAAACAATGATACAATCAATGAATTAGTGTAATTTGTTTTTAATTTGTTTTCTTTTATTCGTTTTTACTAATTAATGGCGCTTTCTACTTTCAAGAACGAAATATCTCTGTAATCCTTTGCATTCATACAAACTATTTCTAGAATTTATAGTTGAAATTAAATAACCTGCAGGATAATTATGTAACATGCTATCAATAGCGTGTGTCATATTGATAGGTAAACATTAATTGTGTTAATTTGAGTTATTTAAGTTATTGATCACACACATTATTTTTAACAGGTATATGGAGCAATGGATTGACAGTCTCCGTGGCGTAGTGGTAGCGATCGAGGCCGCTGCGCAAGGAAGCGCGGGTTCGATCCCCGCACAGTGCAAATATTTGTATGAATAAATATGAATATTTGCATAGGTCTGGTCGTGCCTCGGAAAGCACGTTAAGCCGTTGGCCCCGGTTGCGATACGAACATCTAGTGGCAGTCGTTACGGGTTGTTGGAGCCCTCAAAAGTCCAACAATTGGTCTAGCTGCAATGCTTTAATATCGCCTTCGGGTTGTGGAGGTCAGACGGTAGTCGCTTCACGAAAAATGTCGAAGTTTCCCGAAAGGTAAAGCGAACCCCAAACTCCTGAGATGGAAAAGGCTTCGGTTGCGACTGGGATTAACGCTGAAATGATGATGATGATGATGGAGCAATAGATTAGCAATATGCTTCTGATGAAATCATTCAAATTGGTAGTAATAGATATTGTGAATGAAGCGCAATCATGGTGCTATTTTTGTGACGGAATTGCTTTCGGCTGTAGCTATAATGAAATTCACACAGACACAAACTAAGACAAATGACGTCGAAATCTGTGTAGATTCGGTCTAATTTCGTATAAATTCCTAAAAGCCTTAATAACTTCGTAAATACTTGTTAGATAACCCTCAAAAAGCTAGTCAGATGTTGGTCTTTTACACAACTGCAAAAAGATTAACTTCGACCGCGAGTTTCTTCTTCCTCCGATCCACACCCTCGCATGCATCACCTGCCCTCGCTGTCAGTTCGTTTTCTTCTGCGTTTGATCTTTTTGCGCGGCTCCTAAAGATGATGAGGTGGTTATTTATAGTAATATATGTTTAACGGTGTACCATGCTCATTGGAATTTATAGAAACTGCTGAAGCCTCAGATGCTTCTCGCTTAACAGCGATCACAAACACAGTACTCAGAAGATGTTCTTATGGAAAACAAGATTTTTACCAAATTCTCGTTGATAATCTGTCCTTACAGCCGCTTGGCATTTCTTTTATGAAAAACGTAATGGCGTCATTTTTACAAGTCATTACACTCCTTTTATAACAATTTGCAGGTAAGAATATTTAGAGCTACAAACTATAATTTGCTAATTCGATTTACTATTTCTAACATTCGATTTTAACATTGAATAATTATTCATTGCTTAAGATGTTTAAACATTTATTTAAAACATGCGCCAAACTTTTTCGTTTTATCAACAGTAGGTCAAACAACTATATTTATGAAACAAATATTAATCCAAATCCATTATTAAATTTACGCAAATCGCTTATTAGTCATGAAATAAATTAACCATAGATAACTATTTTCTTAAACCTCAGTTTGAATAAACCCTCAATTATGGATTGCTTTCAAAGTAACCGGAAATCCTAAACTAGCTTTCTACGTTGAAAAGAAGCAAACTGACAACAACAAATATACTTAGTAAAAAAAAAGAAAATCTACAAGTTTGAAGCCCAGATTATGGAGAAAATTTAGGTGTTTTTAATAAATTGATATTTCTTTTGGAAAACTACTCCGAAAAACTACATAAAAAACGGCTTGCGCTGTGTTTTAGTCATGGAAGCCTCTTAAGAATTAGGCTAGCATATACAAATATCAAATCAATTCCGACTAATAGTAGGAGATAATCTCTGAAATTATACAGCGATCCTCCCTGCATACAGACTTGCTAACAAACAAATTTAACCTGTTTATAATATTTGTATAGGAAAACAGTACAAAATGTATATTGATTATCATGATTTAAAGAAACGAACCAAGAGCATGTCGGGACACGCTCAGTTTAGGGTTTCGTATTTCCCCATACGTCACAATAAGTGTACCCACTTAAAAGTTGAAAAAATGGGCTGTTTGTTACATTGAGTTGACATACTAAGTACGGAATTCTAAAAACGGACCCACAAAAGACGGTGTTAACTAAAGAAAGAGTTATAGTTTCCAACTTTTCTGTAGCTCATACCCGTTTCGACCCTATCAACTCAGGAAAAATCTTACAGCGCCATATCTCGTGTGTGTGTTCGTAACGTGCTTTTTTTTTTGTTTGGGTTGGAAGTCATCAAATGACTTCTCCCGCTCTGGGCGGACCGGAAGGGCGTGTCAGACTTTTACGGACTAAAACCCACTCGTGTATCTTCACTTGCCTGGGCGATGGCCAGCGCCACGGTTTCTTGTTTCAACCAACCCACAACCCTGACCCAGGAGCTTCGTGGACCCCGTCACGATGTGCTGACATCTCTCTGAGCCGCGCGTGAAACACAACGCGCCATCGACTAGGGCCTGGTCCTTACCGGGCGGCGAGCTGCCCACTGCTCACCGCCCGCAGGCCCGCGCCTACGGTGGCTGGGAGTTCGGTGTCGTCTCCCGACTAGGACGTCTCCTGCGGCGGCTAGTGGCGTGAGGACACTGGGATTCCTGCTACCTCACCCGCTCCGCCACCTCCTTTGCCAGCATCACTGCTTCGAAGAAGGAGGTGATGGCCTGCCATGCACTCTCGCTCCGGACCATGGCCTGGACCAGGGTCGGATGCGAGAGATCGCCGCCGATCGCCGTTACGAGGACACGGCTGTGCTCTACCCAAGCCGGGGAGACCTTCATCGTATGCTCAACCGTGTCCTTAGGGCGATACACGCAATTGTGACACCCTGTTGCTTCTTCCCGTCTAATACGGAACAGGAACCTGCCGAAACAACCGTGACCGGTGAGGACATGTATCATGCGGAAGGTGAGGGCGGCGTGGCGCCTCTCTCTCTCGCTCCTCAAAGAGGGGACTAGCCGCCGCTATTGTGGCGTGCCCAGCACTGGGTTGCGAAAATCGCGCTCTCCATGTTGCCATGAGATCCCGCCGGAGCTCTGTCCGCCATACCCCGATTTCTCGCGGCAACGGAGTTATGCCGTGGCGTTTTGCCTCCTCTCGCCACTCCCACATGTGGGCGAGAGCTTTGGCCTTCAGATCTCATGGCGGCAATCCGGCAAGGAGGCTCGCCGCCTCAGTAGAGATCGTGCGGTATCCCCGGACCAGCCCAACGGCCATGACCCACTGGGACGCGGTCAGGCATCAGGCTGGTCACTTCCTTAGCGACCGCGCCCACACCGGTGCCCCGTAAAGGGCCATGGACCGCACGGCCCCACATAGAGCCTCCGGCAGGAGGTTTTTGGTCCCCCTAGATTTGGGAGGAGCCGCCTCAGGGCAGCCCCCCCCCCGTTCCAGTCTGGGCGCCAAACGTCGAAAGTGTTCATCGAAGTTCCACCGGCTGTCGAGGACGAGTTTCAGATACTTCATCGTCGACCCGACGCCGATGTGAACCCCTCCTACCGTTATGTGGGAACCCGTCGTGCATTCCGAGGACCATGAAAGCACATGGCCGCGGACTTCTGCAGGACCACCTCAAGTCCCAATTGCCGGATCCTGTTGACGATTGGCGCAACACCGAGGGTTGCTGCGTCAGCCGCCGCCTGGTGCGACCTCCCTTGTGCCAGAACTGGCATTTCGTCAGCGTAACAAACTACGCTGACGCCGATAAGGAGGTCCAGCACCCAGTCGTACCCGATGTTCCACAGATGCGGTCCTAGGACTAATTCCTGTGGAACATCGCACGACATCTCTCGCCGGTTCCACACTCCTTGGTGACCGGGGTAGATTACGGCCCTGTCCGTCAGATAGGCCTCGACGACTCAACAGAGATAGGTCGGCATCCGGTGACACCGGAATTCCTCCCTGATGCAACTTTAGGGTGTTAGAGGAGTTGGCGATGTCTATAGACACCGCCAAGACAACCCCATCCTGGACCACAGCATCCTCTGTCGTGAGGGCTCGCACGCGCATGATGGCGTCCACCGTAGATCACCCCCTGCGGAAGCCAATCTGGCTCTCCGCCAAATCCGGGCCACCTGAGTTGCCCGACGAGGCGGTCTGCAAGGACTATTTCGAAGAGCTTGGCTACCTCGTTGAGCAGCACAGTGGGCCGGTAAGCATACGGAGAGTCCGCAGGGCGCCCTGGCTTCTTTATAAGAACCAATTTCCCCGTCTTCCAGCTAAGTGCAAACTGGCCCCTCTCCATGCATCCGCTCAGTAGCTCCTGTAGTCGAGAGTCCCTAAGGCCAGAACCCTGGCTTTTCCAGATAAACCGTCGGGTCCTGGGGCGGTATTTTTGGCATTCAGCCTACGTACCGACGCTCTCAAGTTTACCTCGGTCACTTTTGGAGCATCGTCGTCGTCGTTGGTGTGGTCCTCATCAGGCACCGCAGGGGACGGAGCCATGGGTGGAGGGGTATGTACCCCTCGCGAGGGAAACAGAGCGCTCACCACGTCCTCCACGAGCTGAGGCCTGAAACTCTGCGTCAGCGGAAGAGCCCATAGGCGGATTTTATTCCGCACCGTTTTGTAGGGACAGGTCTCTGTTCAGAGTCCCCAGCAACTCCTCACGGGTTAGCCCATTGACCCGCTGGATCTCTTTTTCGCCACTCTGTATCCCTTGTAGAGCTCCGCCCGTATGGCCTCCGTATTCGGTGGACGTATATGGAGCCTGCGATGCCTGGTGTACCGGTGTCACACAGCCACGCACGCCTTGCGCAAAGACATTAGCTCCGGCGACCACCAGTACACCTGATGCCGGGCGCATCCGGGCTTGACTCGGGGCATTGCCACGTCGCATATCTCGGACATGGCCTCCCGGAACCACTCCGTCTCGTCGGCCTGCACCATCGAAGCATCCAGGAGGAGCTCCCGGTCAAGCTGCTTCAGAACCCACCGCGGACCACCCGGGGCCGGTCGGACCGGTACGCTAGAGGTGAAATGAAATCGTTTATTAGGCAAAGTCATACTTTTTTTTAAACTAGATGGAGTTGGCATTTCCTAACTGACTACCTCTGAGAAGAAATAGTTGAAACAAACTCAGGGATTATCGTCTTTTTTGAAGTCCAGACATTAAAAGTGATGAACGTTTACAATTATTTACGTGACTTAACAAAAACGGAGCGGCTTCACACGAGCCGGCCTTGTGACCGGGCAGCGGTCTATGCTTCCGCTGCGGTCCACCTCCGAGGTGCATTTCACTCCCACGTACAGCGGTAGCCTTAGAGGTCTGGGTTCCAGCAGTTTCACCTGCGCTTAAACCCAGCCCACCAGAAGACTTCAGCCCTCGCCGACAATTTTCTCGGCCGCCGACACGGGGCAGCTCACTGTAGCGGTTTGTAACCACGTGCGGTCAGGGCGGAGGGTGCCCACCCTAATCTGTTCGGCAGAGTACCCCCCAGTCCTGACGATGACAGCCAACACCTTCTCCTTTGTCGTCTGCGAAGATGCGCAAGTCAGCGCATTTGGTGGGCCTGGACACTTTGGCCTCGACCGCATCTAAGGACGCTCTTAGCTTTTCAGCCAGAGCATCGGCAGTCGAGCCGCTAGCCTCACTACGAACCTCTTTTTTTTTTCCGGGGTGGAAATCCTCATAGGATGCCCGCCGTCCTGGGGTGGGCGACGGGGTATATCAGACTTTTACTGACTAAAACCACCCCGGTGTGTCTTCTATCACGAGCGCGCGTGGGGCCGCTGGAGTCTTCCACGCCCCCACATCCTCGTGCTGGCCCGGTCTGTCCGGGCCTCGTCTCCTGCACGGGGTAGTGGGGTGTTAAACTACCCCGTGCATCGCCTCAAAGGCGCGCGCCGATACTCGCGCGCGCCTCCGCCTCGGGGTCCATCAATAGGGGGGGCGGGGACTTCCCCATGTCCCTCGCCCCTGGACCCATTCATGGGCGGAAGAGGGCGTTATCCGCCCTTCCTCGGCGCCCGGTGCGTCTTCTGCGGCCCGGAAGGGAGTTGATATCTCCCTCTCCCGTTCCGCAGCTTCCTTCTGCGACATCACGTCCTCGCAGAAGGACACCACCGCGTCCCACGACTCTGAGCTGCCGACCATCCTCCGCACTACTGCCGGCAGCGTCAGGTCGCCTCCTACTTCATTTGTGAGGACACGGCGCCGCTCCTCCCAAGCTACACACTCGGAGAGCGTGTGCTGCGCCGTGTCCTCCCCACATTGAACGCAGTGGTGGCACCGAGCGTCTGGCTCCCTGCCTAAGGGACGCAGGTACTTGCCGAAGCAGCCGTGCCCCGACAGTACTGCGTCACCCTGAACGACAGGAAGCCGTGCCTTCTCCCGAGCCAGTCGTCGAGTACTGGCCGGATCGCCTCGACGGTAGCGAGGCTGGCGGTAGGGCGCATAAGCCTCTGCCGCCAGTCCGCCACCAGGACCTGACGGAGCTCCTCTCAGCGCAGCTCGATCTGCCGCTGCACCGGACTGGAGCCCCGTGTCCACTCTTCCTCGCGCCATCGGTACAATGACGCGAGTACTTTCGCCTCTAGGTCCCAGGGCGGGGATCCGGCCAGGACGCAAGCCTCCTCGTAGGATATCGTGCGATACCCGCGGACGACCCTGACGGCCATCGCCCTCTGCGGCTTGCGCAGAATGGCGAGTGTTCCGGCCGTCAGGTCCATCGCCCACACAGGGGCCCCATACAGGGCCATGGACCGCACCATTCCTACGTACAACCGCCTACAGGCGGCGCTCGAGCCCCCCATGTTGGGAAGCAACGTTGACAGCACGCCTGCTGCACCCATCAGCTTGGGCGCCAGCCGCCGGAAGTGGGGTCCGAATTCCCACCTGCTGTCGAGCACCAATCCCAGGTACCTCACTACGAACCTCAATCATGTGAGCTCCGGTCGCGGTGATCCTCATTTTTAGGCCCGAGGTGACTCCGATTTCCTGGAGGTTCACCGCTTGCATCTCCTTATTGAGGACATCCCGGTAGGACGTGCCCTTTTTTCCGTGTGTTTGTAACGTGCTTTCTTCGGTATTTGCGTATTTCTATGAATATACAACTCGATTAACAAAATTCATAGCAGACATCAGGCGGTGATTGGCTTTGTGTCGTCGTCAATGTTCTATGTGCTTCTAGTTGCAAAACTACTCTTTTTTATATTTTCATTATCATTTTTTATTCTTTTATCGAGCGTGGACTGAAGCGCTCAGTCGTGGTATTGAGAATAAAAAGCGATTGTAGTGCGGCCAAAAAGAGAATGCAACTTTGACAGCTGTCAGATTCATACAAACGTGTTTGCGAATTTGAATATTTATTGGCTATTATAATGGTCGCTGACAGGTCAGAAACGCATTATAATCGATCCTTGATGTTTCATATTTTAGAGCATGAGTTAAAATGTACTAAAATAGTTTATTAGTTTTTCTCACAGTAAAAAGGTGCGTGCAAACATACCTTAGATTATACTCAATTTATATAACTTTGTATAGACATAGTTTATTACATACTAGGTAAGTATCAATAGATATGGGTCCAAGTAAGGTATTATTGCCTCTACATATATTTTACTTTCGTTTTACTGCAGTATGATAGGCTCTCTATAAAACAAGAAATATCGGCCAGTGAAAGCTTATAAAATATGAGTCTGCTAAACCTATAAAATACAGGCGTACTACGTTTCGACCGATATTTAGAAAAATCTTATTTCATAGTAGAAAGTGTTACTTGCTACTATGAAAAAAGATTTTTGAAAACTCTATTTTACACAATTAGGTTTTAGATGCCAATTTCTAGTATCATGTGTTCCGCTTATTCGCTGAACTGTACGATCGACACGCAAAACTGTGACCATAAATTCAGTATGTAAGTATCAGTATAATATTATGATTCCATATCCCCTAACCATCGAGATTTTTCTCGAAATTTAAAACGTTCAAAATCTAGACGCAGTCTCATCTCGGCGACAAACAATGTCAAAAATTATCAAAATATTGGGAAAATAGGAGTATTTTTTGAGAGATTAAATCGAAAATACCAATGACTTATATAATAATTTAAAAGGTATCAGCCATTTCATTTATCGATCTTATTATTGAAACTTTTTTACGGTTTGAATTCATTTATTTCTAAAGATTACAAATTACTTTACAGAAATAAATACTATTATGACTAAATTAGGTACATTTTTATAAACCAGGAGTAGCAAGCGCTTACAATGTTAACAGTTTGCTAATAATATTGTATAGTAAGAAGGTAGTTTCTAAAAGTTTTGTGATATCGCGCTCGCTGTACGATGACTAGATAACTTTGTTTGTAATTCGAAATCTAAGGGCACGTTTACACTAAGAGCAAATAAATATTTTTAGTTATTTTAATTAATTATTTTATGATTTTTAAGATGTGGCATTTTAGTAGTTTTTTAATAATAATAACGATTGTGTATTTTTAATATCTTTTGGTAGTGAGTTATAAAGTTTTGCTCCCTCATGTATAACTGTTTTTTTTTTTCATAATTAGTTCTAGGAATGTGTAAGTCTTGTGCTCGCCTCAGAAGACGTTTTTTACGACCTGTACATTTTTTGTGAGTGTAATTTGTTTGTGTAAGTCTCTGGAAAAAATTTGACGAACTAAAATACATGCATTATAAAAACATATGTCTGTATTATAAAAATATATGTCAGAGATGTTGAAAAGCTTTGTTTCTTTATAAATTTTGTATGTAGGGGTCAAATAGTGATAGTGAAATAGGACTTTTATAATTCTGTTTTGCGCTCTTTGTAGCTTTTCTAGATTAGTTTTAGCTGCTGAACCCCACAGTTCTATAAGGTATTCGATGTGCGGTTTCACCAGTGAATTGTAACTAGTGTGGCGGACTTTTAGAGGAAAGCATCTCACAATTCGACGTAACGCCCCCGTTAGGCTCAGTATTTTAGAACGGGTTTTTTTCTATATGTGGTTTCCATGTAAGTTGATTATCTAGAGGAAGTCCGAGATATTTCTCTTCGTTTACATTGTTTAAATGTTTTTAAGCATTCTAGCATTTTTTGAGAAGCAAATGTTTAAAACACAAATTCTTATTATTTTCGTTTTTTGCTTTCCTTCTCTGTATTTAAAGTACAGAGTAAAAAGGTGATAAATGTAAATCTTTTTTAATATTTTGGCCTTAAATAAAGTGGACTTTGAAATAACTCATTACTTGAGTGGATATCATCTAAATGAAAAGTTTTCGTTTCTTTAAAACCTTAATTTCTTTGTAAGTGGCAATGGAAGGGCACTTGGAACTTTTTAGATGAAAAAATGTTTATTAAAAAGTTACTTTATGATGGAAGTGGATAGTTAATTTTCTGGAGTTAGATTAATTGTTTTGAGTTTTAAAAAATTATGTAACATTTTTATTGAATGAATTACAATGACCTTATAAAGTATGTTTTCGTTTCTAATTTTCACTCTTGTGTCTTCCTATTTGACTTCATAGGAAGTGTCACATATTGTGTCTACTATTTGACATCGTTTAGAAAGCTAAAACGCAATTTTATGTGCGGTAACGCTTTTCCTATAACTACGCGTGCGATGTACGAATGACAGCAAGTCAAGTTACCCGAAACTGTCAAATATTCCCAATCAACCTTGAGCCTTAATGCTTTAGAGATAAAGTTGAAAATCGAATGAAGAAATCTGACGAATTGATTGGATATGCTGTCGTCTGTACCATGCAGGTCACATATTAGAAATCTACTTAAATCCCCTTCCCGCTCTACCGATTTCCATTCCTACTCCTTCATTATGCACGTATTTTGATTATTGAATCACTTCCGTCTACCTGAGTTTTGTTCAATATACTAAAGATTTAAAATAATATTATACTAGCGACCCACCCCGGCTTCGTACGGGTGCAATGTTGATACTAAATACACTTCAGAAACACTGTAAACGTTGTATAAAAAACCGCCGCGAACGCCACTTCGTGTACCGCCGCAAACGCGACACGCTGCAATCTTTAATATCTATATTAAATCAATAATATATTTAAGGTATTAAATTGGATAAGGTTTAATGCTATATTGGTTAAAATCGCTTCGAAAAATAGCCGGTAATTGTCGTAAAAAGTAAATGAAAAAAAAAATTATATTGTGGGATATCCATAAGAGATAGACATATACCATCACGGATTTTTTGTAGACCTTTTTAATGTGTACAATATTTAGTAATGGTATGAATAACACTGTCTGATTTTGATCGGCATTTCTATTACTTTGTTAAATGTAAAAAAGTAATTATAGTGACGTAACTACAATAGTTAAACATATTATAGTCCCGCGAAGTTTTTTGTAGATGTTGATATATTCAAAATATTAATTATATTAAGTATATACAGTATGTTAAGAAAACCCTGTCCGACCCGTGAAGGTGTTGTTAGGTATCGATAACTGATTCTACTAATGCATACAAAACCAGGCTAAACTTAAAAAAAAAATCCCCCTAAAAAAAATAAACATTATTTCGCAAAAGGAGGTAACGGCACGCGGACGTGGTCGCATCGCTATTCGCTCATAATAATACCGGTGTTGTCACTTTTTAAAAATTACCAAATTTCGGGGAAATTGGAATTAATTCGCGGGAAAAAAAGATTATTTCAAAATTCATTTGTATTGGTACTATGATGAATACGTAAAATTTTATATTATATTTGGTCATGTGTTTACCTAACCTTTATTATCCTTATGGGTCGGACAGGGTTTTCTTAACATACTGTATATTGTCGAACATTTTTAGGCCTATCATTAACACTTCGCATCGTACGCGATGAAAGACATTTTATGGCAATTTTTTTACACTTTTGTTTGGGTTTAATAAGAATATCTAAAGATTTCTATAGTAATCTAGTACTAAATATAGCCTATTTTACTCAATGATAATGTACCTTTCAAAATTATTTAATCAAACATAAAATATATTTGTTAATTGCTAGCAATTTAAAAACTTAATCTAAAATATTTATATAAACAATATTCTTTGGTTTTCCATTTTTAGCATGTATAAACAAACTACTGGGGTTAACGACTCTCGAACAGGTAACATAACGTTGGCCATGTAAAAAACATGATTCCTCCAAATTCTCACCACAAACGTGAAGTATTTGCTCTTGGGCTTTGTTGATGGAAATAACAAATGATAAATGCACAGGATATTGTAATCGTTTCAACTCAGATGGCATATTATTTGGGATGATAGGGATACGCGGTATCAAACAAACTTCTCCTTTTGATTTACCAGTTAAATTCGTAGCTACAATTAAATTTGGCAATAAGTTTTTCACTGCCAATCTGGTGCCATTACACAGTTTTGGTGAATTATAAAGTTACAAAGAAAGTGGCATTGATTTTTATATACCTACATATATTGAAGTTATGTCATATTTAGATGAGATGACGATCCACCGTTCACTGAATTCATTTGTTACAAAAAATGTGATAAGTGAAGAACCGTCCAACCGATTTTTTTCAAACTTCACATAAACCATTTACTAATTAGTCACAACAAAGCCTAAACATTTGGTTTGGATAGATAATTCGGATCTTGAGTTATAAAATTACAAAAAAGAGGCACTGATTTATATATATATAGATATTGCAGTGAAATTTTTTAAAATCATGAAAGTAGATTTGAGTGCCTTCAAGGCTAGAGTGAATAGGCTCTTAATAAACTAGCGCGCTTTACCATCAACGATCGCATAACTGCTTACCATCAGGCGGGATTGCGGTCAAGCGCTGGTTTATAATTTATACAGTATGTTAAGAAAACCCTGTTCGACCCATAAGGATAATAAAGGTTAGGTAAACACATGACCAAATATAATATAAAATTTTACGTAATCATCATAGTACCAATACAAATGAATTTTGAAATAATCTTTTTTTCCCGCGAATTAATTCCAACTTCCCCGAAATTTGGTCATTTTTAAAAAGTGACAACACCGGTATTATTATGAGCGAATGGCGATGCGACCACGTGCCGCGTGCCCTGCCGCCCGCCGCCTCCGCCGCCTCCGCCGCCGCGTGCGGTTGGGTCGATAACGCAGATTTATTAAGTTAACTCTTTTAGCGAAATAATATTTATTTATTTTAGTGGTTTTTTTTTTTTATTTAGCCCGGTTTTGTATGCATTAGTAGAATCAGTTATCTATACCTAACAACACCTTCACGGGTCGGACAGGGTTTTCTTAACATACTGTATAAAAAAAAACTAAAGTATTCTTTATTCTTTATTCTTTTTTTTCTGTTTTGGTTTTTTCTAGTTTGTTTGTTTGTGTAAGTAAATGGTAAAATAAATATATAAATCTCGACCTTAGAAGCATTATGTCGTATGTTCATATAGCTCGACCTATACGTACACACTACCACCTTCTGCTTCAAAGGCTGAGCTATAAAATATGTAAAGAAAACCCCGTCCGACCGATAAGGATAATAAAGGTTAGGTAATCACATGACCAAATAAAATATTAAATTTTACATAATCATCATAATAACAACACTAATGAGTTTTGAAATAATCTTTTTTTCCGCGAATTAACTGCAAATTCCCCAATATTTCGTATTTTTTGTGACAACACCATTGTCGGCGACATTATTGATAGGTACCTTGTATGAACGAATGCACAATACTGGCGGTATTTAGTTTGACCGCGTGCGCTGCCCCCCGTCGCCCGCGCATGTATTGTTACCGCCCATGTAGGTTACCTAATTTTGCGAAATAATATTTATTTTTAAGAGCTATTTTTTTTAAGTTTAGTCAGGCTTTGTAGGCATTAGTAGAATCAGTTATCGATACCTAACAATACCCTCATGGATCACTTCTAAGGTAGAAATATATAGTTTAAAATTTTAGAATTTCATTTATGATAATAGTATATAAACATATCGTAGATGATATCGTAGTCATGGCTGAGACCGCGGAGGACCTGAGCACAATGCTCGAAGACCTCAGCAGAGCCTCCGAGCGAGTCGGTCTTAAAATGAACATGGGCAAGACGAAAGTCATGTCTAATGCCCATGTTGTACCGACTCCTATAAAGATTGGAGACTCTGTTCTCGAAGTTGTTGACAGTTACGTGTACCTGGGACAAACTATCCAGTTAGGAAGGTCCAACTTCGAGAAAGAGGTCAATCGTCGAATCCAACTCGGCTGGGCTGCTTTCGGGAAGCTACGAAGAATCTTCTCGTCCGAAATACCGCAGTGTCTCAAGACAAAAGTCTTCGACCAGTGTGTGTTGCCAGTGATGACTTATGGAATTGAGACGTGGTCGCTAACAATCGGCCTTATGAGAAGGCTCAAAGTCACTCAAAGGGCAATGGAGAGGGCTATGCTTGAGGTTTCACTGCGCGATCGAATCAGGAATGAGGAGATCCGCAGAAGAACGAGAGTAACCGACATAGCCCGAAGAATTGCAACACTAAAGTGGCAGTGGGCTGGACACATTGCCCGTAGGACCGATGCCCGATGGGGCCGACGGGTTCTCGAGTGGCGACCACGCACCGGAAGACGTAGCGTGGGTAGGCCCCCGACAAGGTTGACTGACGACCTGGTGAAGGTCGCGGGAAACCGCTGGATGCGGGAGGCGCAGAACCGGTCGTCGTGGAGAACCTTGGGGGAGGCCTATGTCCAGCAGTGGACGTCTTTCGGCTGAAATGATGATGATGATGATGATGATATAAACAATACTAGTGAATGGATATGGCGTATGACGCCGCATAAAAGTTAGAACAAGCTACTAGTAGCTTGTTCTAACTGTTAACGCTTGTTCTGATTATATACTATTTATTCCAATTTACAATATCTTGATATTGTAAATTGGAATAAATACATACATATAAATACATGTAAAAGTAAATACATTCGATTAGTTGGTTACCCGGTCTGACTCATAGCAACGTAGTTGGGATAAAGCAAGGCGATGATAATGATGATGAGTTGATTTCTGGTAAAAATAATAAATAATTTTAAACTAAGATAATAAATAAACATTGTGTAAACAGATTGTAAATTGTATGTTAGTATATTCTCGTATTGAACAACAACAATAGAACTAACTTAGAAAACAATTTACGAATGTAAATATTAAACATAATAATGATTCAATATGTACATTCGTGGATTGTTTTCTGAGTTTTTGTTTTGTGTTTTCTCATCTACCATTACCACGTTATCTGAATCTCTTTTAGGAAAGTAGATACAAAATAACTAAATTTCTATAGCAAATACGCTTGGAGAGATTCTTTTGAAATAAGCATCACCTTTGTACATATTATTTTCTATTCCTTTCTTTTTGTTTGTTTAGTTTTTTATGCATATCAAATACGAAAGCGTCTGCGAATGATACTAGTTTGGCTTTGCGGAAAGATAGCTTTTATGAAGTAGTTATTATTAAATAAATAGATGTCTTGATTTAGAGGACTGCATCAGCAATAACTACCTATAGCAGTCTTTGTAATATCAAATGAGTCACATTCACTTCTACTTTAGTGAAAAATATTATAAGGTCCTAACAAGTGTACTGTTCCTATTCAGAATATTATCTCAAATTCTTTATTCAAATAGATATGAAATCGATCATAGAAATTAATATACATATGTATGAACGAAAGAGGAGTAAATTTACACAAGTTCCTTATCTTCACATTAGCTTCGATGTAATATTTTTTGAATTATAAATAAAGATTACAAAACGATCAGATATTTTTCATTGTGCTCTCACAAGAGATGTTTTTAAATTCCATATTTTATTTCATATACATAGATTTATACTTTCATGAATTCAATGTTTTAATGTAACTTTTGTCCTGTTGAATCATTCAATCGTATGCAACACTGTCTAATGGTAAAATTGTTTGTAACGAGTACGTAGTAGAGAGAATAATTTATTAACATAATAATTTATTTTTTAATAATTTATTTAATTTATTTATTTCAGTTTCAGTTTTTAATCTGACTGATAGTACATCAGTCAGATTAAAACCTTATTTTTTTTTTTTGCATTTGATAGTCAAATTCTTGATATTGCGCTAAAACACTAAGGTCCCAGGGATAAAATAATCTAAAAAGATGGCTTTGTGAAAATGAAATGCTAGACACTTACATGGGATGCGGTGCAACGGAATGGGTTGGCTAAAAACTAATTTCACGCTGACGAAGTGACAAACGAAGTTGGTAATTTATAAAAAAAATATTTAAAATTTTTTTTGGTCATCGCAGCAACTAAGAAAGTAAGTAACGTTTTAATCGAATTTAATAACTAATGAAACCTAGCATAGAACCCAATATCCAATTACCTCAAACAATAAGCTAACCTGCACTTTTTGAAAACTCAAATCCTTGGACATCTGTTTTTATAAAAAGACAAATATAAAATACCATTTCAAAATACATACAATATACGAGAATAGAAATTCCTACCTTACGTTTTCCTGAGTAGTTTCGTGTCCATTCGCTCCTCTGATTGCATCACGTCCAATGTTACCCCGCTCATATCCAGCTTCCTTTCGAAGTAATAGCGAATGGAAAGGTCTTCCGGTAAGAAAGGACGCGTGCAGCCAACGAAATGTGTTTATGAATTGCTTTATGCTGATTTGGAGAGGAGGCCCCGGCTATGAGGAAGTAATGCAAGGATTGCTTTTTAATGGATATAATTTAAATTTGCCTGTATTGGAAATTTAAATTATATCCATTAAAATTTATGTCCTGAAAAAATGTTATAGATATATTCTTATTTCGAGAAAATTAATTGTTGAAAACAATAAATTTGTCTGACAAAAACGTAAGAATGATAGACATTTTAGTTCAGTACACAGTATATATTATGAAATGTACACCTAAGGATATAAAATCGAATCTAGGAAAAACTGCAAATATTTTATACTGTAAATTTTTGATTATTTTATATATGGATTTTCCACAAAATGTGTTTGTTTGAAATGTAAGCGGCGCATCGTAAAAATATTTATTTACGATGCGCCGCCGAACATTTCGTAACGCATCGAGTCGTATTTACGTCTGGCTGCGTTTGGTGGAGGCGAATATGTAGCGTGTCAGAGGTCTACATCTACAGGCCCGGAAAAACTCGCCTGAAAATGTTCCAGCCAAATTAAAATCATATATTTCATATACAGTATTTATCTTTACGTGAACATTGTAAGGTATAGATTCCCACGAGGGATAGAGAGTGGCAAAGACCGCCCTCTGAGCGGAGATTCAGCGGGCCAAAGGGCTGGCCCGTGAGGAGTTGCTGGGGACTCTGAACAGAGACCCGTGGGGATGCCCATACAAAATGGTGTGGAATAAACTCCGCCCATGGGCTCCCCCGCTGACGCAGTGTCTCCGGCCTCAGCTCGTGGAGGACGCGGTGAGCGCTTTGTTTCCCTCGCAAGGGGTACATACCCCTCCACCCATAGCTCCGCCTCCTGCGGTGCCTGATGCGGACCACAACAACGACGACGTCGATGCTCCAGAAGTGACCAAGGTAGAGTTGAGAGCGGCGGTACGTAGGCTGAATGCCAAAAATACCGCCCCAGGACCCGACGGCTTACCTGGAAAAGCCTGGGTTCTGGCCTTAGGGGCTCTCGTACCACGACTACGGGGGCTGCTAAGCGCATGCTTGGAGAGGGGCCAGTTCACACTTCGCTGGAAGACGAGGAAGCTGGTCCTCATTATGAATTGTCAGCTCCATAAAAGAGTAACTAATATCCTGGAGTGTATTTTGTGCTGAAAAATAGGTAATAAGTACTTTATTCTTCAGCCCTTGTGGTGTATAATAGAAATAATGCTAATATAGTGCAACTAACTACACTATTCAGCTAACAGCTGATTAATTTGTGCCCAAATCAGAGTTATATCAGCTGAGTAGGCGCCTCTAACGCTCTTATACAGCAGGTTTATTCAGTTACAGATTCGATTGAGCACAGTAATTCAGCTTGGAAGCTTTTGTGCTATACGGGGGTGGACGCCATTATGCGCGTGCGATCCCTCACGACAGGGAATGCTGTGGCTCGGGGTGGGGTTGTCTAGAGACACCGCCAACGCCTTCAACACCCTAGCCTGAAGTTGCATCACGGAGGCATTTCGGTATCACCGGATGCCGACCTATCTCTGTCGAGTCGTCGAGGCCTATCTGACAGATAGGGCCGTAATCTACTCCGGTCACCAAGGAGTGTAGAACCGGCGAGAGATGTCGTGCGGTGTTCCACAGGAATCGGTCCTGGTACCGCATCTGTGGAACATCGGGTACGAATGGTGCTGCGCGCCCTCCCAGCTACCGTAGGCGCGGGCCTGCAGCGGTGAGCGGTGGGCAGCTCGCCACTCAATAAGGTCCAGGCCCGAGTCGACGGCACGGCGTGTTTCACGCGCGTCTGAGATGAGATGATGTCAGCAAATCGTGACGGGGTCCACGAAGACCGATGCCTCCTGGGTCAGGGTTGCGGGTTAGTTAAACAAGAAACCGTGACCCTGGCCGTCGCACAGGCATCGCAAAAGAAACACGGGTGGGTTTTAGTCAGTAAAGTCTGACACGCCCTTCCGCTCCGCCCAGAGCGGGAGAAGTCATTTGATGATTTCCCATCCAAACAAAAAATAAAAAATAAGGTATAGATTTCCCTTTCCACTGATTTCATTATGTCTCCACAATTTAGTTGATGTTGGTAGGTACATCTTGTAGCAACAGTCCGCGGACCTTCAACAAAGCGGTCTCCAAATCGTGTTGCACTATGTAATACAATTCAGAGACCTCAACCTGAACAATTTCCATTACTAATCCATTGCTTTATAAGTTCGAAAAATGAGTTTGCTCAACAACGTCAATAATACAATGAATGTTGTCGAGTTGTCAAAATGTGTTACTGCTAATAGTGTGTTACACAATTACTTCAGTGATAAAAATCATGTTTCCTGCAAGCTATTTCTATCTAGTTTTCTTTATCATATTTTCATTACAGATGCGCAACCGGTTACGCTGAATTCAGAACATGATTTCAAAATCACGTAAAGAGTAAAGGAGAGGGCTTGAGACCTCGCTATTCGTCGTTTGTTCCAGATTCTGATCGCGTAGGTATCCCACATTTCTATGAAATAGCAGATTATTTGTGATGATCTACGAAAAATTTCTACGCCTAGAATGTGCTGAATTCGCGATAACAGTTCGTTCGTCGATGTCCTTGCTTCCCTGTATAGTTTATTCTAGGCATACACGAGTCTAAGCCGGAAAATCGCTGTCAAATTGATAGGCACAGATCTTCTAGCGCTACCCAACAACTTTGTAAGTTGGCTAGAGTGGAAATCTAAGTAAGACTTCCATAAAATTTGGTAACATCAACAAGTTTGCCTCTGCTTTAGTTCAAAGAAAATATAGTGGTAGTTATACTTGTATATAAGTATATACAATATTATTAAATACCCCTGTAGGTATTCACATACACGTTAAATGATTATGAAAGCAAGCGCGCTTTCATTTGTTACCGCGGAAAGTCGTGCGAATTGCGCTGTTGAGCGTAAGTATGCGTAACTCAGTCGTCGCAATAAATATTTTTGACGTTTAAAATGTTGGCAACATTACGCTGCGTACGCGATCTTTTGTTTCATGTAAGCACGTTTAATGTGTTTTTACTGAGCCTCTTAAAATAGCGGTAAAGAAGATTTTATTAGCATTGTTATTTTCTTTATTTACGTTTATGGTATTCATTCTTTGTCATGTTATGGTGCTTCGTTTTCTAACACAAAAACAGTGATGAATTCGAAGATACACCACGAATTAGCGCATTTTAAGTTTGTTAAAAAACTGCCCGTAATTCGTAAGACGTTTACGGGCAGTTTTTTAACAAGCTTACAATGATAACAAGACTAAACAAGACGACTGTAAACAAGAATTTCATTTACATAATATCTTGCGGGTCAAGAAGTTCTCAGACAACATCCAGTCCTGATTTCAATCGTGTAAGTATGCCAAGTGTTTTTCAAGGACTATAGTGACCCTCCGGGGATTCATCGTCACCCTTCACAACTCAAGTACCTTTAGAGAGAGTGCCCACGAGAAACTTAGTTACCGTGCAACTTTTTTTATCACTGTCGCTGACTTCTTACGGGAATTTAGATGATTCGTGCACGAGAGAAACAGCAACGCTACTTCTTTGTAAAATTTTCGGGTAACTTGCAACTGGTTAGCTGACTATTTTTTTACTGCCCAACTCATATTTGCATTGCAGCTAATAGATGGGCGATAGTTGCGTCCCACTGACAAAGTTATCTACCCGCTGTCACGTCACTAAATACGTACACTTTCATACCGATTTAATGACAGGTAAATCAGTTGTGAAGACATTTGGTAGAATGCTAAATAATTAAAACAAGACATTCTCTCATATTGATATAAATATAACAACGTTATACGAAACCCGAATATAGTTTCTTCAGAACAAGCAACTGAATCGATTCCAATAATTTTTACAACATATTATATTTTTTCACAAATATGTTTAAAAAATGTTGCAGTGTGGTTACGGAGCGCAAAAATACAGTTCACAACGGATCATGGTGTGCGCCGGGGGGACTTTCTTATGTATTTAATATTGACGTTCAAAAAGTGGTGATTCTCAGCCTAATTTGAATAAATGACTTTTTATTTGGATTTTGATTCACTCAAAAAAAAAATTGTGAGTAGGAACGAAGACGGCAGTTGAGTGAGGTGATGCAATGTTAAACCCAACAACACGACCAACGATGCTGCGTCAGAGGGAGATTGATCTAGGGACCCTCCACGACCAAACTCCCGATACAACAAAATCTGGCGCATCGTACCCGGCACACATCGCACCACAACTGCTCAGACCCGTCCTCCGTACGGCTTCACTAGACATCATGCCGGAATACGATGAATTGCTTGGCGGCTAAACTTTGTCTGGTGGGTGGTGACTTTTGCCGCGGTCGCCAGCCTATGTAATGGCCTACCATCGAGAAGATACGAAGAAAAGAAAAGTCGGTATCGGACAAACAAATCTCATTAAATTGAGTAACATGTACACACACATACCACTATATTATATTTACTTATACACTGTGCACTTAGTAATGCTTAGATGGTGGTAGCAGAAATTCACTTCACTCGGTTTGTTTGTTTCTGCTGCATGTATAGCTATTAAGTTTTACATTCATAATTGGCTGTAATACTAAATAATTTGACGATACAGTTTCAAAGAGCTGCAGATTTTGTAAATAATAAATGAATAAATAAATAAATAATTTACCGTAACTATTGGTTTTTCGAACTTTTCATCGAATATAAGAATATTATTAAAATTGTTTATAAGTTATAGGATCTACGAGTCTATGCGAGTCTGTAAATTTAGATTAGAGGACAAACGGGCACGTTTGAGTTCAAAGTTCTAAATTTATTCATAAAAAATATTATAAGCGAATAGAATGAGTTCTTTCTTTGACTTTACAAATCCAAATACAAGACAATATAAGCTGTTACAGCCATTTCACCCTCTTGTAAGAGTCAGTCAAGGAGAAGGGTTGCCTAAGAGCTTGTGGTGGACTGGCAATCTGTTAATGCGGCATTTAGTTTTAAGTTACATTATATACCGCACTAGGTTAACACCCCTTACCTTTTGTCCAGAATGTTATAGGAAAATTTCATTTCACGAAAGTATTACAGTATTGTTAAAAAATATGCTGTCACGACAAATTCTCCCCACACCTTCAATAAAATTGGCAAAATTCCTCGGATCAAGAAAATTGTGTCCGTCCCAAATAATTACGGCAAACAAAGTAACCTTTGGGTTTATCCCTCAAATATTTTGATGGACTGTGTCCTTCATTTGCTGCGTAATGTATTTCACGAAATGGAAACCCTCTAAAACACATTAGGTATAACTCGAGATAAAATCAACATAACAGTACCACTCAGCAGTTTGATGCGATTAAATTTCCATATCTTTACGAAAAATTAAACTAAATAATAATAGAACTATTTGAACGCCCTAGTTTCTGTTAGTATACAAAGCTATACGAGTACACACCACTGAACCACAATACAGTTCCAGTTTTAGCTGATTGAACTGTACAATAACGCTTTACCTGTAACTACTATAACCTATAAATTGCCTTTCCATTGTGTAGATTTTTAGTACAGTCAAAATTCAGCCTATACTAGTTAAGTACGTAAAGCTTGATGTGTAGCCGTGCGCACGTACCAGTCGGATTAATAAAAAATGTTTTTGCATTTAATATTTCTTATGCATGAATAAATTTCAAATGCAAAAAGTTTGTTTTATTAATTTAGTATTGAATGTATATTGTATATACAGCGTTCTAATGGTAGCGGTAGAATAAAACCAACATTGGATGACAAATAAGTATTTATTCACAACACTTATTTGGTAACACTTATTTGGTGAAACCTATTTGTGGTTCTAGGGATGGACTGTGGCGTATCCCTGTACCCGCTAGCTAGGCTATTCCTGAGGGCGATGGGGCTTCCGCTTAGGTCAAGCTTATTACTTTTGAAAACAGTGGTGACTGCGGCTATCGTCCACTGTTCCTTCTAAGTAGCGAGAGCGGTCGGTCCATTTTTTATATTTTCATCTCGTAGTTGTCCTAGAGAGGTCGTGACTACTTAACGGGACTATCCTGTGGCTGCCTTAAATGAATTTAGAGCCTCCAGCCAGAGGCATTTAAAAACTAAGCGACAACACGCGAAGCGCACTCCCTGTGGGGCACGAACCTCAGTTTTAGGCGTCGCTGGAGAGAACAGCAATGGGCGGCTGGATCGAAATTTGAGCGGTTTGTCCTCCGTGAGTGACCGATTATATACTTAGTCAGTTTGACGGACAGTAGTATGAGTCACCATTCACCATCGAATGCTTGTGTATGTGTTTGTGAGTGCAATCTTCATTCAAGTCACAGACTCTTCACACGTTGAATGATATGTGGCGCTAGTGGTCTGTTGATACTGTTGCTAATGTCTATTATTGATCTTGTTTGTGTTGTGTAACGATCAGGTTGATGGCATAAGGCGTCGTGTTAATGAATTACATTTTTTTTTACAAACACAGCGCACTTCATCTATCCAATGTGTAATAAAGCACCGGCCAAGTGCGGGTCGGAATCGCGCATGAAGGGTTCCGTACTATTATTTTTAAAAACGGCAAAAAAGTCATCTTTGTTGTATGACAGCCCCTCTTAAATATTTGCACATTGAACATGGACAGCGGTACATCTTTACCAGACCTCCCTAGCTCAAAAAATAATAATTTTAAATAAATAGAAAAAAGAAACAAAATGAATAAGCATTTTTTTCTATTTATTTTATACTAATTTTTGGAAGTCATTGGATAAATGAATTGGGCAGTCTTTTAAGACAACTAAAATTCCACGGTGTAGTATTACATACACTTTCTTACATGTCAAAGAGTATTCAATACTAAGTATACGTATTACATAGTACATGTAGTAGGCCATTTACCTCCATGGCAAAACCCTTAAAAGCCGAGCAAAAACAACAAAAGTCAGAAAAGGAATGCGTAAATGAAGTAATAGCGCGGACGGACAATGCGATGCCGCATGGCGCGGATGGCTCGCGGAACAAGTCATTTTACCTAATTTCCGAACAAAATCACGGATAGAAGGTACATAGTCACGTTATAACATAAGTAGAGACAGCAAATCGAGCTACTACAATCCATCAGATTTTTTAATAGATTTTTAACTTTATCAATAAAAAATTAAGGCTCAAGGTTGATTGGAAATATTTGACAGTACATTAAAACCATTTAACTTTAGTAAAAGTATATCGGAATATGTTCATATTTACACTTTCTATTTGAGTTTATTTGTAGCTAAATAATGTATAGTATCTATGTATTCTGGGTGTTTTAGTCCTAAATAAATATATTTTCTTGCTTTCATATTGTATTTGCACTGGAGGATAATCCTAACATGCGCCATTTACAATATTCACTGTGTATATAAAAGAAACCAGTAAAAGTTATGAAAATACCAACATAAATTAATGTTTTTTGTTTAAGTCAAATTAAAATACAAACAAACGAAAAAGTCAGTAGCTTTGTTATTTCATTATTATACAAGCTAACAATACATATCACAGTTTTAAGCTTAAACGTTTAAAAAGGTCACACATATAAGGCTAAAATATTTTTAATGGAAAAAACATATCCTTTAAAATCAGAAAAAGATACAACTAAAATAAACGCACGTTGAAGCTATTTGAGGAATCATGACGCTGACATATTTTTTTTCTTTTGCCAGTCGAAATTAAACATTTTGTAGTCGAGGCTGGTGTTTTTTATTCGTAAAAATGATAAAAAAAATATAATCAGTCACTTATATTTGCAGTAGGTAACTTTTTAAATTTAGAACTAGAACTAAGAACTTGAACAAATTTAACAATTTTCACGGGTTTTTTTTACGATGAACCGTAACTTTCATTAATAAATGTTTAAATACTTGTAGCAGTCGTTAATGCTGTTAGGGCTTCGGATATTGATTCCAACTAGCTCAAATGATAAACTAGTTTCAAAGTAACAGTATATATTTCAAAAAGATTTACCTCATTGTAAACTCGAAAATAAATCTTTGTTAAAATAAAAGCGGGGTAGCAAATATTTTCTAATCAACAGCTTTGGCCTTACTTAACTAAGACCAAAAGAAAAAGCGAAAGAAAATGAGACAAAACCAATAAGCTGTTATCATAATAGCTTATTATTTGTGTAGCATCTCGCATTCTACAGACACTTCGTACTAGATAATTACAATTTAAGGTTCAAACTGGTACTACCGAAAGTATGATCAGCAACAAAATTTGGTTAAGACAAAATTATTCGATAATGTACTTTTTGGCATTTTTTAATAGAAGTTATGTATGAAAGAAGAGAGAAAGGGAGTCAGAGTATATATAGAATATAATAGAATATATACAAACTATTTGGCTCAGTAATTAATATTTCGAAAACTAAATCTCAATTGACTTTTATAGTTTTACTTCCTACCAGTATTGAGCTATCGGGTGTCCGACTCTCAATCGTGCAACAGTATGTTTTCCAAACATATGAACACCATTTATCACTGACTTCAAAAATGAGAGGGGTCGTGAGAAAACCGGCACCTTCGTCCCTAAGTAAAGTAATAGGTAAGGTTACCTCCAGAACATCAATAACAATGGTATGCTATCGATTCTATAACATTAAAGGTGATTGGCAAATTTATTGAATAAAAGCGTGAAGGCTCCAACGAACATAAACTAACGGCTCCAGACATAGCATCATCGTATCATAATCAGGCTATACATACAAACATACAGGGTGTATCTGACATCGTAACACAAACTTCGCGAGAAGGCTACACAGCATGCTACTAATAAAATTATGATAGTCATTTATATCGTTAATGAGCGGTTAAAGAAATAACAGCGTTTAAAAAAAATGTGTCGGCTCGGCCTTTGAACGTTGCAAGCGTGCCGCCGCGCGTGTTTGTGGTTATGACGTTGACCCCTGATGTGAACTCTATTAAATCAGCTGATAGGATAGTTTTTCGAGTGGTGTTTACATTGCGCTTTTTTGTATAATTATCGAATTAATTATTTTTTACTTTAATATCTTATTGGGCTATAAAAGTATAGCAATTATGAACGGTTTAAAGTGAAAAGAACTACATATTATTTTTTTAAAACAGGAAAAATTACCCAGGGCGGGTTTCAGAATCATGTACTGGATCCATGGTACTCGTTTGTGCGTCGATGTCAGAGACACCCTTTATATAATTAGCCTATAATGTTCCCACTGTTGGGATACAGGCCTCCTCTCAGTGAAATGGAGTGGGGTAATCTAACACGCTGGCCCAGTGCGGTTTGGTAGATGTCGCACGTCTTCGAAGTTTATTGGCTCTACAAGTTGCCGGTTTCATATCGATGTTTTCCTTCAAAATAATTCACACAATATGATATAGTCGTGGTGGCCTAGTGGTTAAAACAACAACCAGGCAAGTACCAGTGTAACTTTTCTAAAGTTATATGTACTTTCTAAGTATATCTTGGACACCAATGACTGAAGGTGAAGGAAAACATCTTGTGGAAACCTGGACTTTAAGTCTGAAATGACCAACCCGCATTGAGCAAGCGTGGTGATTACGCTCACTCCTTCTCTGTATGAGAGGAGACCAGTGCCCAGCAGTGGGACGATAAAAAGGTTGATGATGATAATGATGAATTTACACAAAGTAATGCGCCTGACGGGGTTCGAACCTAGGACTTACGCCACCACTGCTATCAGCATATATATACGAGTAATGTTTTCATTGCTGAAAGACACATTTCTCACTTCTCTTCACTGCTGATCGAGATAGAAAGAGAATGGCAGAGATTTCCAGTATAAGTCAACTTTTCATTGTTTAAAAGGCTTGATAAGTCGTTGTAGGTACAATAAAAATATATTTAAATAATTAAGGGTTTTAATCTGACCAAGAAAATACTTTTATTTATTTATAGCTGACTCAGATTTTTATTTTGATATTTCCATAGTCTAACAGTTCACAAGTCTTAAATTGGAGGATTTCATTGCTGAGATGAACCTATCGATTCATAATACCCCTGATGCACCACCTACTTTCTGCAGCCAAATGGGCGAATCTTGTATTGACGTCACACTTTCAAGTGCGGACGTACGTTTGGATAGGTGGCGTGTCCTACCGGACGCGTCTTGTAGTGATCATCGCCTGATCGTGTACGAATTTGTTCCTGGTTATATTCAGGGTCCGTCTCATATTACCGGTAATTTCAGATATAGATGTAAAGGCGCGAACTGGGAATTTTTCGGCTCGCTTTTTGCGTGTCACGCCAAAGAATTCACTCGGGACGGGCTGTCAGCCGAAGAAAGTGCTGACATTATGTCAGAAACCTTTACCTACTGTGCTGACATTGCCATTGGTCGCGGATCTATGACCAATATTCGTAGATGTGACTGGTGGAGTGATTACTTAGTTGAACAGCGTAAAAGATATCGCAGAGCGCGTAGACAGTTAAATAAACTCAAGAGCCGAAAGATTACTGGAGATCTTCTTACGTTCGCTTTAAATGCTTTTAGAGTTGCCAAGTCACGCTACAAAGCATCGGTGGAAAAATCTAAGGGTAATTTGTTGCGAAAAGTTGTTGATAAGCTTGACAGGGAGGGTCCGTGGTCTCCCTTATATCACGAATTTAAAGCTAACAGATCGGTCGACCTTGCATACGTTCAAAACATTAAAGTCAATGATAAGCATACCACAGGCATAGAAGAAACAACGGAGGTGCTAATTAATACACTTATCCCTGATGATTCACCGGCTAACGATAGCGACTACCACCAACAGATTAGAGCGTGGGCTCCTGTGCCACCTGAATCACCAATGTCAGACGTACCATCTAATGACGAATTTATAAATATTGTTAGAAAACTACCGGTCAACAAATCATCAGGTGAAGATAAAATATCTAATAGGATGATTAAAGAGGCGTGTAAAACAGCGGGTGATGCCATCTTAACTGTATATAACCGATGCATTGCTGAAGGCGTTTTTCCTCGTAAATGGCGACGCGGTTTCATACGAATAATACCAAAGTGTGGTGACAAACCACCGGATGATCCGAAGTCATATCGTCCTATCACACTTCTACCATCTTTGGGTAAACTTCTTGAGCGCCTCATCGTTCCACGTTTACTACCAAACGGTCCAAAATTCCATAATAATCAATATGGCTTCACCATAGGTAAATCTACAGTCGACGCGGCGCTTTCTGTCAGAAGAACCGTTAACCAATCTGAAAACAAGTACGTAATTGGGATCTTCCTGGATATTTCTGGGGCTTTTGATAACGCCTGGTGGCCTATGCTGTTGTTAAAATTAAAAACCCGCGGTTGCTATAGAAACATATATAATCTCGTTTACTCTTACTTTATAAACGGTTCCGCGGTACTTAAGCTCGGTCATTTTTCTAGTACTAAAACACTAACCATGGGATGTCCTCAGGGTTCAGTTGTCGGTCCTTATTTATGGAATTTGGGTTTTGATGACTTCCTCGCGATCCCGCTTCCTTGCGGCTGTTCACTTACTGGTTACGCGGACGATGGCCTACTGCTCATTCAGTCAAGTACCCGAGCTGGACTTGAGAACTTGGCCAATACTTGCCTAAATTTAATATCTTAGTGGGGTGATCGTAACCGCCTAGCATTTGCGCCACATAAAACCTATCAACTTCTACTAAAAGGTAATCTTAAATCATTGCCTACTATTAAATTTAACAACGTTCCCATTAAAAAACAGCAATCCGTATGCTACCTTGGTATGATCTTAGAAAGGAATTTTTCATTTATCGAACATATAAAAATAGTTGGTGAAAAAGCTAAAAAGAACTTTTATGCCCTAACTAGAATATCCAAAGCAACTTGGGGTCTATCATTCCTAACTTTAAAAACTATATATGGAGCTACCTACTTAGGATGTATGTGCTACGGTGCACCTGTTTGGGCCGATAGGGCCAGCATAGGAGCGGCGCGGCGTAAACTGCTTCAAAGCCAGCGTTTGGCATTGATATTTTTATGCAAGGCGTATAGAACGGTCAGTACTGAAGCCTTACCGGTACTGGCAGGTGTACTTCCAGTCGACCTTGAGGTACAGCGACGTGCTTCAATGTACTACTCCGCGAGGGGGGAGGCCATGGACACTAATTTTGTTACACAACGCGACTTTAATAAAATCTCTAGATTATTTAAACCTCAGACTGAAGTCTGGGAGGACCTCTTATCCGAATGGCAAAGTAGGTGGGATAATTCCATCAAGGGCCGGCACCTCCATCTGTTCTTTCCATCCGTTGGCGATCGGCTGGCTAAGACATGGCTGGTGGTTGACCACTGCGTTGCCCAATTTCTCACAGGTCATGGCAACTTTAAAAGTAAACTGTATTCTTTTAAACTTGTTCCTTCCCCTTTGTGTCAGTGTTCTACATCGAACTGTGAATTTGAACAGTCCGCACATCACATCTTGTGGGAGTGTGTTCTTTGGCAGAATGAACGCAATATTATGTTGGATAGTGTACAAGTTACATCCGGAGTCGTTTATTATACGGACCTTGTAGAAACTAGAACCAATTTCCGTGCGTTCAGGCGCTTTTGCCATACCTATTATTGGAATCAATTGTAACAGCTAATACCTACTTAGGACCCATTAACTTAATCAAATTTTATTCCGTGGTGTTTGGCAATCTGGGCTTCTCCCAGTTGCAATAATGTCCCTTTGTGCCATTTGGCCTAGTTCTGTTCTGTCTCCTGCTTGTTATGGAGGGAAGTGGATAAAATATCTTTTTTCTTACTCCTCCGCTATTCTTTTCTGATTAATTTCGTTGCGGGACCCAAGACAGTTGAATCGTTTCTCCGGGACTCGTCGAGCTTCATTGCTCGGCGTTTTTTTCTGGCGGTCGCCACTGTTGATTCTGGCTTTCAGGAGTTGCAGTGGTTGGGAAAAGTGTGGCGGGTTTGTCCCAAAAACAAAAAAAAAAAAAAGTCTTAAATTGGATTATGGGCAAACCACAAACAAGTATATAGTAAATTAGTAGTGTATTAGTTAATATATTATATACCATTTACATCTATCCTAATATATAAAGCTGAAGAGTTTGTTTGTTTGTTTGTTTGAACGCGCTCATCTCAGGAACTACTGCTCCGATTTGAAAAAATCGTTTTCCGTTGGATAGCCCATTAGTTCAGGAAGGCTTTAGGCTATAATATCAAAATGCGAACGATGTCGCGGACGGCCGCTAGTATGTAATAAATTGAATAATAATTACAAGATATTTTAGTATAATCTCATATTTATTTATTTTTATTTTTGATAAATATTTTGATTTTATATATACATTTTTGTGTCCTTTGCTTTTTCCATGATGTCTACATTTCTGAATATACTGTCCTATTGCAGGTTTGCAGGAAGAATTTCTTATGAAAGAAGCATCAACTCTGTTCCCTTTTTTACGTATGTTCGGTTTTTTTTCTGTTTATGTGTTTAGATAAATGGTAATAAAAAATTAAAACAATAACACTCGTCACGGCCCGAGAGAATAACCCTTAAAATCACTACGCGCGCCCAGCATGGGTTGCTAGAGGTCATCATCATCATCATCATCATTTCAGCCGAAAGAAGTCCACTGCTGGACATAGGCCTCCCCCAAGGTTCTTCACGACGACCGGTCCTGCGCTTATCGCATCCAGCGGTTTCCCGCGACCTTCACCAAGTCGTTGGTCCACCTTGTCGGGGGCCTACCCACGCTATGTCTTCCAGTGCGTGGTCCCCCGTCGGCCCCATCGGGCATCGGTCGGGCATCGGTCCGGCAATGTGTCCAGCCCACTGCCACTTTAGTGTTGCAATTCTTCGGGCTATGTCGGTTACTCTCATTCTTCGCTAGAGGTCAAATGTCTTCGAGTTTTAATTCCAATTTTGGTTTCATTATTTTGATGCAGTGAAAATGAAAACCGTGTACAAATTTAAGCGCATATCTACGTATACCGTACGTATGACCTACACCTTGTAAGTCGCTTCGGTTACGTAGCATTAGGCTACCAGAGCTCCCCCAACCGACTGGCAGCCGGCTGCTGTGCTTCAACTGATTAAGTTGTATTTAATTCTACGTTCCATTGCACGTGGGCTGTCAAAGGAATTAAGTCTCTCCTCTTGAAAGGACTAAGTGTGGAAACAAAACTCGAAACATAAAATATTGGTTAAACCTTTGACATAATATATTGGTTAGAAAGTATTAATAATACAGCTGAAGGAAACAAACACCTGAGAGAAAATTCTCGTATATAAGAACGTTTATAAGCTGATCTCAAGAAATACTTTTAGTTCCCTACATTTTAACATTTATTTGTCGCCGAGATGAGATTCTGTCGAGATTTTGAAAGTTTTAAATTATATATGAGAATAAGCCTTCTCACCATAAGTAATTGATTAAAACAAGCAAAATAATATAAAAGGCAACAAGTAAACATATACCAGAGAGAATATATATATAAAAGTATACCAATATAGGGGATCTTAGAGACCTCCATATAGCAAACTTTACGCATTACGTGTAATCATAAAAAAGTTTCCACAAGCTATAATCAAGTTACGTAAGCAGTTTATAGAATCCATTAAATACTCAAGATCAAAAAAAAAATCCTGTTTCTAAGCACCTCAGCAAATTTTTATGAAATCTTATCTTATTAAAAAGTTTGTGTGGTACACCAAAATTTTTCGCCGGCCAGCATCAAAGTTTTATCTTAATTTTTGAAATGGAGGTTCTTTTGGTTAGTAAAATGTTTGGCCAAAAGCAAAAGATGAGGTGTTACCGACCACTTACGAGATACCTTTTTTGTGAAGGAAATCAACAAAATGACCTCTTCCGCTCAGGACGGAGTGGAAGGCGAATGGGCGTGTCAGACTTTTACTGACTAAAACCCATCCATGTTCCTCCATTTACCTGTACGCCAGAGGCCACGGATATCTGGGGTTCAGGTTTATTTTTAGAAACTTTCGTGATAGACAACCCTGGATGGAACAAAATGGACATTCGCACTAGCGGCTAATATATTATTATTGTTTGTTGGTATACATTTTTGTATCTCGGCACTGATCTACGGTTTTGTAGGGCAACTTGGGACAAAGCCAAGTGCTTAACTAATATGAACTAACCTAAGTGATTTGATGATATATGCCGTGGTGAAATAATGTTTTGATTTTGTGATGAGAGTTATTATTAAAGGCCAATGATATCCTAGTGAGAAGAGACCTGCACCCAGCAGTGGGACGATAAAAAAAAGGTTGATGATGATGATATCCTAGTGCAGGACCTATTTACAGTTCTCTCTATTTAATGCTTCTGGGGACAGGTTCTTGTTGTTGGACTCCTTCAGTACAGCTCATCCCGCCATCTCTGTCAAATAATTCCGATCATTATATCGCATCTTCATAAATTATTTGATTAAAGTCCTTCCCTTTCCTATTTTACAGGGAGATTTATAGGCAAGATTTTTCCGATCGTTTTCTGACGCATTTTCTTAGAAAAATTCCATCATTTCCTCAATCACGAAGTACGGTAATGAAATTCGGGTGGTAGGTAACAGAAATCTTATTGATGCGAATGAGACGTCAGGAAACAAACTGAACCGGACGAAGGAGATAAATATTTATTGATTATTTCTTTTACAACGGAGGAAGAGACAAAAGAAAGGTATTTCAATGCAAAGGACTGTCTTTTCAGAATTAATGGGACGTTTTATAGTGTCGCAGACATTTGCTTTGAGATCTTTAATGTAGATAGTTAAAATATCCGATTTGCATACTAATGCTGCGTTCAACGACCTCTATTCGTACTTTCCTCAAGTTATCACAATGTTAACTGATCTTATTTACTTTGCAAAATGGTACCTTTTTGTTGGTACAATGGGTGACTTTCTTACAGATAAGCAGGAAACAAAAAAAATCCATAAATGCGCGGCCCAACGCGGCCCACGGAAATGTAAGAAAATATATTTAGTTGTGTCCACTGCAACTTACGGAGAAGCTCGGCTTAACTACGGAAAGTGGGACGGGCGAAGCTGAACAAACGTGTGTAGCTCCTCCGTGCGCCGTGTACATAGTCATCGGTCATATTATGCGTATCCTATTATTACGAAAAAACATAGAACAAACCCATATATGATAGATGGTTAAGTTTCTACTGGAGTATAAATTTCAAACAAATGAATACTAGCAGCTTAAATGAGCCCCTGCGCCGAATGCGTCGCTGTGTATCCGCGTCTTTACTGTGATCATTCCAAATAATTCATAAAAATAATAGAAGTTCTTATTTCCTTAGACATTTTGTTAGTTTTTAATCATTACAACATTTCAGAACAATTTCTGGCCAGTGTAATGATAAGTACCAACAAACTTCGAAGTAACGTTGAGGTAATTCTCCCATTCAGCCATTGAACACGTCTAAGAGAGTGTAATTAATAAACCCCCTTCTCTTCATTGATTATAGCCGAACCACTGAAATAATCAGAACTTAGTCAAAGTATTTCAAAGCATATTATACTAATATCAAAGTAAGTATCCTAATAGAAGAATATTAAGCGACCCTTTCGTTCGAAGTCTGTGGTGTTTAATAAGTTTGGACTGAGATTAATATAAGCCTACAAAATCTATCGTAACGGCTAACAATGAGTTACAGTTGTCAGACTTTTAGGAATAATTCAATTTTGCACTTCAAACTCTACACGCTGATGTAACATAAATCAATCTCTTTGGAACCCTTCTGTACTGAAACTTCTCAGCTTGAACACCGAACAAACTTTTCACAAATGCAAGAACACACTTAACGACGTTAACAGATGCACTGGATGAAATGAAAAACCTTCGAGATGAGAAAAAAACGTACAAAATGAAATATAACGGATCATTACATCTGTATTCCTCAAAAGTTTAATTTTGCAGCAACATCCATATTTCGCCACTTTATTTAGTTCCATGGAAGGGATGACTCTACTACCTAATTGAGATATATTCATCAAAATTGGATCAGAAATAATAATGAATATTTCCGCGTTTATCGCATCAAATCTAATTCAATCGCAGTACGATGAGGGCCCAATTTACTCAATATCTGCCTGGCATATCTCGAGTATTCCTTACAATTTGACTTGCTCAAGCCGGCGGCATTGTACGCATACTCTTTAACGTCGAGTGGATGATTCTTTTATTATCAAAATACCCTTGATTCAAACGGCCTCTTCCAGGGCTCTCGTCACAAAACGAGGGCATTCGAATAGCAAATAAAACGTGCTCGCTTTTCACGAATTGTGATTTACATAATGTTTTTTTTGCTTAGAAGCGCGATTTCGATACAAAAAGTTATATTTCATATAATAATGTGTAGCGTCGACGTTTACCAACATTTTGTGTGTGGATTTAGACATCCTATACGTCTACATAAAGTTTTATAAGAGATTTCTAATGAAGTCCGACATAACAATACAAAAGCTACATTGAAAACAGCACCAAAATATTGTATAGTTAGTTTATTGTTAATATGGTTGTTCTCTGAGTACTACTAAGTACGTTGATTTACACCCCAACAAACGAAATATTACGAACATTTAATTTGGATTTCTGTTTGAGTTAATCTCCCGAGTTGATTGTAATGAAATTTCCTTCAGAGCAAACGTGTATCTAACTGCGTTATGAACTAAACGTGGCCTAGTTAGACACCCGTTTGTTCTTCAGCTTTATATTTTGAATCAGAGCTTCAACGTGCAGATTTGTATGCAGCTTGTTTGCTGAAAACATTATTCAGTCTCGCAAACTGAGCCTGTTGCTGCTTCGGGAAACATTTTTAATTTTGAGATTTCTAAAACTGTGGACCGGACACTGTTTATCCACACCTTAAAAAAAATTTAATTCTCCTTTAGGCGGATCAACCTACTAACCCAACACCTAAGGCTTTTGCATTATAGTATGAGTAAGTAGCACAATTTATAAAAGAAAACATTGCTTAAAATATAAGACAAAAATCCCTCAAGGTAAATACCACATTAATCTCTCACGTTGCGAGATATTGTTCGCTCATTGTTTCCGTACAAGCGTGGCTCCCGGCAGTTCCCGGCTCCGTATTAGTGCAAACGACGAAACCCTAAGCCAGGACACTGCGAGCACAACGGAACCCCGCTTGTTCACTTGAACATTCATCAATGTCAACCGGCTAAACAGATAACTAACAAAGTGATGTATGGAGTGAATTGACTGTGAAACAGGCCGTTCCGAATTGACGTGAACACTGAAAAATAACATTTAAATTGTTCAAATTTTCCAATTGTTTAGGTACACGTGCAACTAAAACGCGTTGGCTACATTTCGATAGAAGCATAGGGAAAGTGGATTAGGCCTGCGTGAAAGTGAGCTTAATCGACTGGCTTTGGCGTTGTTACGAGATTACTGCATCAGTTGTACGTGATCCGAACTAGCCAACGGTATAACTTGGGTAAGTGTTTATTAGTTTTCTGTTAAAATCAAATACATTCAGTCTTTATCTTACATTTATACAACATTATTTTTTGTTCATGTGAAAATCGAAACATGTGTTCAGTATTTTTAAATAAACAATCTATGTACAAAATTTCAAAAAGATATAACGAAAAATCACAAAGTTATGAGCTTACTGTTCTACTTGATTGTCCCAACAAAAATATGGCCAAAGCTCCGATCGGGCGGGCGACCGCGGGACATTACCCTCTGGCGTCAGCTGTAGCGCGCCTATAAGTACTATGATCTATCGTAACCGCTCGGTAACCAGTCTGCAACAATTTCTGCAAAAGTTTGGTAAAAAATATAACATGGTGTAAAAATGATTGGAATCGATTCAGTTGCTTATTCTGAACAAATTATATTCAGGATTCGTATAAACGTTGTATAGTGACTTCATTGATATGATTTATAAAACACCGATTTTTTCCATTAACATGTATTTGTACAATTTTCGCCCATCCGTCTTAAGTATGCTTGGTGATTCATGGTCTTGCCTTCTCTGTCTGAGAAAAGGCATTTGCCCACAATAAGATAATAATAGCCTTGTATTGTTATACTTGATTGATAGCTACCTATTGGATTTATTTTGCAGGTACATCTATCCTCCTTGTTATTATTTTTCGCATATAGGCTAGTATCGCAACAAGTATCTTACTGTAAAGGTGGGAGTTTACCGAAGCATTTATTTACATAAATAGAGAATAAAATAATATGCATTTTCCATCAAATTTCAAATGGTAATCCATTTGAAATTTACATATAAAAATATATAAATTTACCCTCGCTAAAAATCTACACTAGGTAACTTATTAAAAACATACATTCTCATTCATATAATTACTTAGGTAAATAAAATAATAAAAATAACTATAATAACACAGAAACTCGGTACATTTCATACATTGAAGGCACATTGAATTTTGGGACAATAAAAGGCTGTATAAAGTATGATAAATCCTGCCTTCTAAATTATGGGGACCCTGTGACTTAGGAGTCAGTGTTCTACTGCAGCTTTGTGTACAAAAGAAACATTAATATAATTGCGCCTAAGCTTACAAAACCCATAGTCATTTAATTTAGACATGTGAATAAACATAACCTAAAGAATTTAATAGGTATATTTATTTAAACCTGAATGCACCTAATTCTCTTTACATACATAGACATGTGTGTAAAGGGAGTTAGGTGTGTGACTAGTTTTGGTGTGGATTGGTGTGGCATGGTGTGGTGTGGTACCTATATGAAGTATGGGTGTCTCTATCCAAACTTTGGGTCAGTAAATCGCCTGGACATGAAAGTTTTGAACTGATTTTCCAGTTACAGGTAAATTGCTGGAAAACAAGCTAAATATGAAATAGATAAATAGGGGTTTGCACTTAATAGACCACCTATGTAAAATGGCGGATTTATTGATGGATTGAACATCGACACATCATCAAATCCGTTATTTTACCTACAGCGAAATAGATCACAGTTGTGTTATAATAGATAATAGAAAAAGAGGCCATTATTTTGACATGTGTAGGTATTGTAAAGCCCAAAGTATCAGGGCTTAATAAAAGTGTAGGGTTTACAATCATATCCTGTTATATATAACGTTATTTTTTGTCCCGAAACACGTGTCCAGTATTTTTATGTAAAGAATTTATGCAAAAATTTTAAAAACTTCATGAAGTTAATAATTTCTTATGTTACCAGGTCGTCCCCACAAAAATATGGTCAACGCGCTACTTGCCCAGTCGCACCTAAACCGACGGGCCGCGGCGATGCCCTAGGACACTACCATCCGCAGTAAACTGTGTCGTGCGCTCGGTAACCACACTGCATCATTTTTTAAATATATTTGGGAAAAATATAACATATTGTTAAAATGATTGGAATCAATTCAGTTGCTTATACTCAATAAACTATATTCAGCTTTCGTATAATGAAAAAATAACTTTGTATAGTATATTCTTAACAGGTTAGGTAGGATTAGATATTGTGTTGTTATTGTTATTTCATCGTTTCTATGTATCATTGATAATTGTCACTTAATTTTTTTCTAACTCGGTGAATTTTCTGCATACATTTTTTTTTAATACCTTGCCCCACACTAGGAATTTCTCCTGTATCGTGGATGCGTTTACAAACTTATAAACTCACATACACAAACAACCAGACCCGGAACAACTACTTGCAGGTCATACAAATATTTGTTCCTTGCGGGAATCGAACCCGCGACACGCCGCGCAACAGTCAATAACTTAACAACTGCGCTAACCGTGCAGTCATGCAAATTCATAATATTTGTGTCTTTGTAATGACAGAATAACAGCTTTTTACTAAATGCACATGAAAGGACATACAGTATTAATAACTAAAATAAGTAGGTATATACATTTTTTGGACGCATTGTTTCGGGAGGTTCCTGTTTCAGATAAGGCGGAGGAAACGCCAGTGTGTCACCATTGTGTGGATCGCCCTGAGGACATGATGGAGCATGCGGTGGAGGTCGACCCGGTTTGGATAGAGCACCGCCTTGTCCACGTGGCAGCGATCGGCGGCAATCTCTCGCATCCGGCCCTGGTCCAGGCCATGGTCTATATGGGTTTCCGGGTAAGGTGAGGACACGGTGGAGCATACGCTGGAGGTCTGCCCGGCTTGGGTAGAGCACTGCCGTGTCCTCGTGGCGGCAATCCCTCGCGTCTGGCCCTAGTCCAAGCCATGGTCCGGAGCGAGAGTGTATAGCAGGCCGTCACCTCCTTCTGCGAAGCAGTGTTGCTGGCAAAGGAGGGAGCGGAGCGCGTGAGGGAGAGGGAATCCCAGTGCGAGTCCCAAACACGGCTGGCTTTTAGTCAGTAAAAGTCCCACACGCCCTTCCGCTTCGCCCAGAGCAGGAGAGGATATTTGATGATTTCTCATCCAGAACAAAACAAAGAAAAGGTACAGCTTAAAATTACAGTTGAACATAATAACATTAATCTGAAGCGCATTGAAAAATACGCTTCTGACTTGTCTTATCATAATCTATTGAGACAGATATTAGAGAGAGATCTTATTAGAGCTTCGGTAATCCCTAATGTAATCTCTCTCCAATATCTAATCAATATACATACGGTACGCGCGTGAACGCACCCTACATTGATTTGTCATTTACGAAAAACAAGGAGTGTGGTCCGACTCATTTTTATCCGTAAATACAGAACTGGTTTTGATTTATTGGATATTAATTGGAACACTAGGATTTGAATGACAACCTAAGAACAACTTTGTAACAAATTGAATAAGTTTTATTTCCGATTATATATCCATTCATCATCATCATCATCTCAGCGTTAATCCCAGTCGCATCCGAAGCTCTTTTCTCCAGTTTTGGAGTCTGGGGTCCGCTTTTACCAGTCTAACTACTGATTTTGGCGAAACTTCGACATTTTCCGTGAAGCGACTGCCGTCTGACCTCCACAACCCGAAGGCGACATCGAAGCATTGCAGTAAACCAACTGTTGGACTTTTGAGGGCTCCAACAATCCGTAACGACTGCCACTAGATGTTCGTATGGCAACCGGGACCAACGCCTTAACGTGCTTTCCGAGGCACGACCAGACTAGTGCAAATATTTACACTGCCTGGGGATCGAACCCGCGCCTCCTTGCGCAGCGGCCGAATTCGCTCCCGCTACGCCACGGAGACTATCATTTATAGTTCTATTCATAGTTGTATTAATATCTGTACACGTATCTGTAATATTATATTGCAGAGCAGTGGTAGCACTGTGATATCGATAATGACTTACGAGTTGGTTATGAGGTTGAACCTAGACTCACTTTACGGAAAATATCGCGAGGCAACTTTCCGTAACGTCTGTATGTCCTAGAATTAAAAATTCAAAGACATGTGAAATCTCAACCCCCACTATGTCCGCATTGTGGATTATGGCACATTCCCTTCCAAACAGTGAAGGCCTATCTCCCAACAAAGGGGACGTTATAAGCTGATTACGCTATTACAATCAACTTTACTAGTCGAAACCAATCTCCAGAAATAATAAAGGCTCAATAGTTCACATTTCCTATAATAACCCGAATGTTGGACTAATAATAGCATGTGTTTATTAGCCTCGTCTAGTACCTTCGACCCCTGTCACGGAACATTTACTGAGGCAGTAACAAGGGTGCACCCCAAGGTAGAATATACCTACAGGCAGGTTATAATAACATTTCGTATTTAGTTCACGATTATGCAGCATCACCTCTTTATGATATCACGGAAACTGATTCAGCGTTACATATATATAACTTATGGGAGCCTGTTCCTTCAAATTTTTCGAGACATATTTATGGCTCAGCTTCAAAACACATCATTAATCACATTTTTTTAATCCATTACGGAAGGATTTTGCTAATCCATTACTTCACATGTTCTATATATTTCTGCTCTGCAATGCAAATAACGCAATGAACATTGTGGAACTGTCAAAATTAAAGTCATTGCTACTGTTAGTGTGCTATATATGTGTACAGCGCATTTCCACATTTTGGACGTGTACATGGGCATCCACGATGATGAAGCCACGTAACAAATTATAAAAAAAGGCAATGGAGCCGATTCCCATCTTCATACTAAGTTAAATTTAAGTTCTATTTCATTAAGAAGAGGACAGAAGATAAAATGTTAGATAGACTTGTCAAATTAGTCCGCTCCTGGCGTAAATTGACCTATTTTTGGTTGCCATGTATATAATCGCGTCTAAACTGTCTATATGTCTTCTATCTTTTTCATAATGAAATAGAAAAAAGATTCATATAACTTTAAATTAGTTTAGTTCGTGAGACATCGATGTTTTTTCAAAAGTAAGGTAATGAAAAAATAAACAAAAAGCAATCCATTTCATTGTACTTATCATAAGTAACAGCCCCTTGCTGAGTCAAAAATCAAATATCTTTTGTTCTCAGATGACATTAATATTTCCTGTCAGACGTTTCACCTAAGCAAGTCCTTATTATTATAATTTATTCGATATTTTCTTCATCTTGGCCAAACGATAAAGTATGAATAAAATGCTGACATAAAAAATCATCAGTTTAATAACTTCAATTAACATTCAAATATAATTTACTTATCTGAAAGTTGACAGTTTTAATGTTTTCTTTGAAATAATAAAGTGAATTTGCGTGTTCAGACATTCAAATCGTGTAGCCGAATAGAGAGTCCCTCGTCGACTTTTCAATTTATTTGTGACAGCACTCTTGTGGAACATAAAAAATGGAATTATTTGGGGGGTAAGAGGGGGTAGAGTGGGGTAATGTTGTGACGGAAATTATTCACGCTCGAAGCGTCGGCGATCGCGTCCGCCATCTGTTGCCGTTAGAAATTTGAATCGGGGGCATTTATTAAACAGCTTACCCATTGTTCCATTGAATCACGTCAAATTGAAAGACTTGCGTCGATTAAGACGTACGCTCGTTAAATTGGCACCCACTTACAAAGTTGTTTGAACCGGTTTGCGACGGAAATTAAAGTGTTCCGCTCGATATAATTTATTACGTTTATTTAATTCATAATCCATCAAATTGCTTAACAAGATCTATAAAGTGTCTTTTTTGTTTCCGAATACTTACTAAATAATGTTGGCACAATATTTTATTAAAACAAAAATGGAAGTTATTGACATAATGATACGACGTTCAATTGCAGGAAAGGAATTGTTATATTGGTTTCTTAATTAATACACCGACGCCGCACCACCTGACCAAACTAACTAATAAGCGGAAACTTTTACCTAAAAATATATTGCTTCTACAAAAACAATTTTAAGTAAGGACCAACTAGGGGTAGCCATATACTACAATATAGTAATCTATCCAAATTAGAAATTTAATACCGGCCTAGGCGAACCACTTAAATTGAATAATTTCAGCATCCATCAAAAAAGTGACGCATATTACGTTGTTCCAGCTGTTCCTTACTTCCACTAAAGTATTCTCGAGTTGCGTTATTGTAACGGTTTTTCCTGGACCGTAATAAAACGTTTCACATGTCGGTCGCAGTCGCGGTGACCGCGTGCGGTCGGCGTGAAGCTAAATTGATGGGTCTCTCCATCGCCAATGTAATGGTCCTTCAAAACGAACGACCTCTGGCCAGTAAGTGAAATTCACGTTTGATTAACTTTTACTCAAGGGCAGTGTTTTAGAGAAAGTGCTAGTACTTGACTGTTACACTGGAAAACGTTTATTGTGGATGCCTCGCCTTTTTGCTGCTTGGACATTTAAAAGAGTTTTACGGTTGTCTTTGGCTTTCAACCCAACGTAATTTGATCTTATATTTATTGTGAGGAAAAAAAATTTTGTAGGCTTAAAAAAACAGCAATTTAAAAAAAAAACTGCTTGGTCTCATATAATCCCGTCATTTGGCCGAGTATGTCGTTTGAGGCGATTAAGGGATCGTATCGAAATGATGAACAGTACCTAATATCCGTATCCGTTTATGTAGCATCCCACCTTCTATTAGATCATTAATTTGTTTCAAGTATCACCCTTATAAATACGCCTTAGTTAGTTAAGGAAATCTCTTGGAAATGTAATTAAGGTAGTTACTTTAATCACTTACCAATTCATCTAGTCAGGTAAACGAAGATCGATCTTCGTCCCAACAACATTAAAACTAAACTACTGCGACCATATTTTGTCATAAAAAATATCAAAATGAAACGCTTTAACTGAATGCTCTATGATGAATTAAATATACAAGTTTAAAGCAGAGGGTACACTTGGGATAGGTCGTAAACAGGAAAGCGAGCCTCGATGAGCTTTTGAAATTTATGCACAAACATTTATCGTACGCTTTTCGCCAAAGGAAAACATCACCGCCTGTATATATTCCTAGGGAGTAAATTTAAGGTGTGGATAAAATATTGCTGTGAAAGTGATAAGAAAATGATGGCATATATATTGGCACGGCGTATTAGGGAGTGTAGAAATTTGGTAATCCCGATTTAATTTTGTCGCCCTTGGGTTGTAAGTTTGGAGGGGAAAGGAGGCTTCGTGACCGATATTTAATTGCAACTTAGTCATATAGCTTTGTATTCCATATTTAATAGTGAATACAAGGTTTTATGGGCGTGATTTAAATGCACAATTACTTTAAGATAAATTCACAATAACGGGTTGTTACTTCGAAACTAGTGACTATTAATAAACAATAAAGTAAGTTTCTTATTATTCATGTGTCTTCAAGAGTAGTTTACAATCCTATTTTATTCACGGTCGTATTCATGTGAGATTGTGTGTGTCACCAGTCAGCAATCGTCCGCCCAATTCCCCTAGTTTTCTACACGTGCTTGTAATATCCGGTGATAACAACACCTTGGTGACATCACTACCGTTCTCGTAATTAATTAGTAAAATGGTACGGTCAGTAAGTAACAAACGTCGATTGACATGATATAATTCGATAGTGTACTTTAAGACTTAAACAAGAGAGAGAAAGAACCTAGGGTGTTGCCCTTTAATTAAATGTCACTTCGGATCTGACGTTAAATTATTGTGCTCTGTTATTAAGATTTCGGAAACGAAAATGTTAACCGACTTTTGTTGATGACTGTACGAGGCGATATTAGTTGCCTGAAGTAAACCAGTGTTTGTCAGTACAAAGTAATTAAAAGTATCGTACCTATTACCTCGAAATTTTGCACATTGTGTATTAAAAATGCACAGAATGCTAATTTGGTAGGCATTAAGGTTGAATATCACTTCAACTTTGATGCCAAATGGTCACATCGGCCTCGGGTCGACGATGGGACCTGGGACTCGTCCTCGACAGCCGGTGGAACTTTTTTTTTTTTTTTTTTTTTTTTTTTTATATAAATTATAAACCAGCGCTTGACCGCAATCCCGCCTGATGGTAAGCAGTGACGCGATCGTTGATGGTAAAGCGCGCTAGTTTATTAAGAGCCTATTCACTCTAGCCTTGAAGACACTCAAATCATAATGTGACGGAAACACCGACGCCGGCAAATTGTTCCAGTCCCTCGATGTACGCGGTATAAAGGAGGAAGCAAAACGCTTCGTCCGGATCGCAGTGGTGTCAACAACGTAAGGGTGGAAACTCGCCGTACGACGGGTCGTCCGATGATGGAACGGAGATGGGGGAATTAAATCATGCAATTCCCTTGCACACTCACCAGAATGCATCCTATAGAAGACCGAAAGGCTGGCCACTCTACGCCTGTGCTCCAGGCTTTGGAGACCGTTTCGAGTTAAGTCTGGGTCGCCAATCAGCCTCTTCGCACGCCTCTACACCGAATCCAAAGTGGCAAGGTGACATTTCGCAGCACCAGCCCAAATGTGGCTGCAGTACTCCACACACGAACGGACCTGTGCTTTGTATAAAATTAGAAGCTGCCCAGGTGTGAAGTACCGCCGGACCTTCGCGATGACGCCTAGTTTTCTGGCAGCCACCCTGGCCTTGGACTCAATGAACCGCCCAAAGTTAAGGCTCGAGGAAATCTCAACTCCCAAAAGCTGAAGGCGGTCGGTACACTCCAAGGATACATTCTGAAAAGTAGGAGCCAGGGTGAACGGGCTCCTTTTGGCGGTGAAAAGACACGCCTGTGTTTTGGCGGCATTGAATGCTACAAGATTGGCATTGCCCCATTCGGAGACTGCCTGCAGTGCAGCACTCACACGCTCTACCATGGCCTCTCTTTCGGACCGGATTGTTTCCTTACTAGCCCGAGCTTCCGGCAGGTATCTCTCCACAACTGTGCTGTCATCTGCATACCCATAGATACCGGGCATCAGCAGATCATTAATATGCAGCAGGAACAGAGTTGCAGAGAGAACAGACCCCTGAGGAACACCGGCATTGGTCGACATGGGCTCAGATGAACAGCTGGCTGGAACAGTTTGGCTCCCAGACTGGAATGGAACGGGAATCTGGAGGCCAAAGTCCTCGTTCACATGTGGGAGTGGCGAGAGAAGCCAAAACGCCAGGGCATAACTCCGCTGCTGCGAGAAATCGCGGTACGGCGAACAGAGCTCCGGCGGGTTTCATGGCGACATGGAGAGTGCGATTGTCGCAACCCAATGCTGGAGACGCCACAATAGCGGACGGTAAATCCCCTCGTTGAGGAGTGGCTACAGAGGCGCCACGGCGCCCTCACCTTCCGCCTTATGCAGGTCCTCACCGGACACGGCTATTTCGCGAGGTTCCTTTACCGGATAAGGAAGGAGGAAACGCCAGCTCGTCACCACTGTGGGGATCATCCTGAGGACACGGTGGCCCTAGTCCAGGCCACGGTCCGGAGCGAGAGTGCATGACAGGCCGTCACCTCCTTCTGCGAAGCTGTGATGCTGGCAAAGGAGGAGGCGGAGCGCGTTAGGCATGGCAGGCGGGAATCCCAGCGCCCTCACGCCACTAGCTGCTGCAAGACACGCTCTGATCGGGAGACAAGATCGAACTCCCGGCCACCGTAGGCGCGGGCTTGCAGGTGGTGAGCAATGGGCAGTTCGCTGCCCGGTAAGGATCAGGTTTGTTTGTCAGCACATCGTAATAGGCGCTCTACACTTAGTCCGCGGATCACGGCGCTATTTCCGCTATTAAAATGCCGCGAATTTAACAATAACTCTACACTCGCAATGGTTCACGGAATTTTCACATTTACGTTCGCAACGTTGAATGAAATGGACGTCCATGTAGCTGTTGTTGCATCCCTAAAGTTGTGCGCGTTAGCGTACTATAATTTTGTACATATTAAAAATAAACGCTTCTGTATCTTGAAAGTAACAAATCCTTATTCTTTCTTCAAATCAGGAACTATTATCTCCATATTTACGCTCCATGGTTCCGCTTGATAATACTCTTACTCGTTCGTCTACGTTACGCTCATTTTTTTTTATAACCATCCAACAATACTGACCGTCGCGGACTGCGAGTCATAGATGTTCGCGTCGCGTTCGCGTTTCGTGCTCCTTTGGATGGGGAACAAAAGACTGACGAAAATCGGGGAACAAATCCCGAACATGCGAAGAATATACGAAAGGGCTCCACACTTAGCGTTCGCGCCCTTTCGCGGCCATCGCCCGCGTTCCGCGGGCTTAGTGTAGAGCGTACTTGACGGGGCTCACGAAGATCGATGCCTCCTGGGTCAGGGTTTCGGATTGGTTAAAATAGAAACCGTGGCCCTGGTGCACAAGCAAATGGAAGAACACGGTGGAGTTTTAATCAGTAAAATTCTGACACGCCTTTCCGCTCCGTCCAGAGGTCATTTGATGATTTCCTATCCAGAAAAAAAAAAAAAAGGTTCGATATCACTTGGACGTCGACACATAATCTGTTTGTCTATGTGACAGTTGTGTATGTTAATTATTACAAAATACAGATAGCTGTGTCGCTATCATATGTTTTTTCTATTACAGCCAAGAATTTGGCTAAACAACTTGCTTCTTTTGAGCAACGCAATGACATTATAATTAATTCTGCCAATAATTTGGTGTCAGTTGACAATATTAATAATTTAAATTAGAAATTAAGCCAATAGAGACCAACCTCTAGCTATAATATACAGAATTTCAAAAGCAAATAGGGAGGAATTTTAAGGTCAATAGATAATATCAATTTGGTGCATCAAAATATTCAAGGATTTATGTACAAAGATTATGGGACTGCCATGTATTTATATACAAAAGACCCTAAATAAATAAAGAGACAAAAAAATATACAAAGATTTAGAGGTAGATTTATTCATGTAATGGTACATGAATAAATCTACCTCTAAATCTTTGTACATTTTTATGGTATTGATATTCTTTGTATAACCGAACATTGGTTAAAAAGTCACCAGTTCTTGTTCAATTTCAAGAATCACCAGGCTGGTAGTTCGTTTAACAGAATAAATGCTATACATGGTGGCTCATTAATTTTAGTTAGTAACCTACTCAAATTTAAAAATTGTAAAGACATCGTGAGCCTGTCTGTTGAACAAACAGCTGAAATTGCCTGTATAGTGTTGGAGGGCTTCATTGTATTAAGTGTGTGCGGGGGTCTGCCCAGGATTGTAGGACTGCTTTGAGAAAGTAATGGATGAAGTTTTACACAAGATTTGAGTTTCGAATAAAGCCATTATCGTTTGCGGTGATTTTAATGTTAATTTATTAGAGAACTCAGGTTATTGTAATAAAATTATAAGTCTATTTCAGTCCTAGAATCTTGTAAACCTATTTTTGGAGCCCACGAGAATTACACCTACTTGTGCCACGTGCCTAGATAATATTTTTACAAACATAATACCAAGCCGCAAAGAAGTTGTAAATTTACTTGATTCTGATCACTGCGGACAAAGGATTACTATTCCAAACCATAGTAAAAAAGTGGTCAAAAAGGATATGACTGTTAACCCCACAACTGAAAGCCGCTTGGCGGTTTTTAGATTTTATCTCATTAATAAATTCCCAGTCTTATCCATTTCTGTTAATGCTGATCCTAATCATCTCTATGATATTTTTTTTTATTTTTAATTTGATTCCTAGATTAATAGTAATGCATCTTTCTCTGATTGGGCTACCATCGGTGTTCATAAAAGTAGAACTCGGCTTTATGAACTGTACAATGAGAGGACTTATATTAACACTGTTGAATTAAATTTGTATGTTAGAAAATATTCTAAATTATTGAAATAAGTTTGTAACGTGACTTGGCCACTTGAGTTCAAAGATAAAATCAGTAGTAATGTAATTAAAACGACTTGGAAAATTATTAATCCAGTCCAGTGATAGAAATACTGACTATAGCCTGTCTATTAATGACAACATAATAAAATCAGACTCACAAGTCGCTGAAGCATTTGAAAATTTCTTTTCGGATATTCCTGTTTCAACTACTAAATCCCTAAACTCATCACCTTCTGTTGCTGAGTCTTTGCTTAAAGAAAATGTTAGTGTTTGTGATTCGGAATTTCATTTTGAACATGTTATCAGTAGAGATATAATTAAAATCTTTCACACTCTAAATGTAAAAAAGACTGCTGACCTATGGAGTCATTCGGTGGAAGTTGCTAAGTGCATTATTGATATTGTGGCACCCACTCTAGCTGTTACTTTTAATGCTTGTATTGACTGTGGAGAGTTTCCTGATCTCATGAAAAATAGTAAAATTATAACTTTGTTAAAATCAGGTAGTACATCAGACCCCATAAATTATAGACTTATTTCTGCATTATCTACCTTTAGTTAAATTTTTGAGAAATTAATTTTAAACCAAAAGCTAAGTTTTTTTTAATAAACATAAATTATTACATAGCAAACAGTTCGGTTTTACAAGGGGTCGTTCAACTACTGATGCCGGGTGTTGAACTTCTAGGACATATCTATAATACATGGGAGGATAAATGCGATGCCTTGAGCATTTTTTGTGATTTGTCCAAGGCATTCGACTGCGTTCTTCACGATACGTTAATCAGGAAACTCCACCACTACGGGATCCGGAACTCTGCATTGGATCTTATTACATCTTACTTGATTGGTAAGATTCAAAGCGTTGACGTTAATGGAAAAAGATCTGCTGGATCTTTAGTAACAATGGGAGTCCCACAGGAGTCAATTCTAGGTTCTTTTTTGTTTCTTATTTACATCAATGACCTGCCGTACCTCATAAAGGATAATCACGATATAGTGTTGTTTGCAGATGACACTTCACTTTTATTTCAACTTAAACGTCAGCAGCAAGTTACTGACGATATAAATAGCGCGATCTCCAAAGTAGTCCACTGGTTTAATGTTAATAATTTACTCTTAAATAAGAAAAAAAACCAAATGCCAAGTTAAAGTTTACTCTACCTCACGTTAGGCAGGTGAAAACTAAAGTGTTGATAAAAGGCGAAGAATTGAAATCTGAAGACAGCACAGTGTTCTTGGGTATAACTCTAGATGCTAAGTTTCAATGGGGTCCACATATAGAAAAATTGTCAAAAAAACTAAGTTCTGCTGCATACGCAGTTAGAACAATTCGTAATTTGACTGATATTGAGACGGCCCGTTTAGTGTAGGTACTTTGGCTATTTCCATAGCGTAATGTCGAACGGTATTCTGTTGTGGGGAAATGCCGCTGATATTCAAACAATATTTGTTTTGTAGAAAAGAGCTGTTCGTGCAATTTATAAATTAAGTCCGTGACACTCTCTCAGAGAAATATTTAAAGAGATTAATGTACCGACCGTGCCGTTTCAATATATTTATGAAAATCTTTTGTTTGCTCATAAAAATATAAAATTGATTAAAAAATACAGTGATGTCCATATTATAAATACTAGAAACAGGCACAAATTTATTGTGCCTCCAACAAGGCTCAAAAAATGTATGTAAAAAATGTAAAAATGTATACATCGGCTCTTTCAGATGCCAATGTATACATTTTTACAATAGACTTCCAGAGGTGGTTCAAGATCTGAGCCTGAATAAATTCAAATCCTTCATTAAACGTAAGTTGTGTCAGAAAGCATTTTATAGTGTTAAGGATTATATTGAGGACAAAAAGGCTTGGGCTTGAACTGCGTTCGATTTCTATACACTGACTGTTCTTTGAATTTTCCTCTTTTTAATTTGTAATTGTTTATGTTTTTTACTCAAAGCGAGTAGAGTATTACATACTTTGCCAAGCATATTCTACGTTACGGAATTGCATCGCTGACAGGGGTGTTCGGCATTGGTACAGCTACACAGGAGCTAAACTTAGTATTCGGGAACACTGTTGGAGCTACTGAACCTTGGACAAAACTATCTTTGCAGTGTGTAGATTCAATTTCTTAGTATTGTGTAATTGCAAGGCACTCGTGTGAGCACAATATAGCTGCTGCAAAGCATCTATTTGTTGGGTTATTTTAATTTCTGAATTGTGTTTTTTTTTGTGTTTTCCATAATGGACGCTTTCAACGTACACTATATTTCTGCATCGTTCTCACACGGTTGATTTCAACATGAATGATGTTATCAAATATTTGTATCAATAGCTTGATAATTTAAAGGAGTGTCCATGGCGTTTCTTGCCCGTTCTTCTCCATAGGTGCCTACTCTTTGGAATGGGCGACTAGCTTCATCTTACTGACTGACCGACCTTCTGAAAATTCAAAATAGTCCAAGAGCCCAGAGCGATAAGACACAACTTATTTTCTAAAGCATAGAACTTTCGGTTCTAAGTAGCCTTTCATACACTTTCAATACTTGCGTGCTTGTGGAGTTCGCTCGGTGACACCTGCGCAGCTACCAGGTGAGAAAGGTAACTGAAAATCAGATGCACTTAACTTAAATTTGTATGACTGATTTTTATATATATTTTGTAGAATATTACTCTGAAGTAATATCAAAAAGTGTCAGACGCTTTCCATGGGCCAAAACACTTGTCAGACGCTTTAAAGCTCTACACAAAATAAATGAACTTAACTTATTAAGCTATTGCATAGCTTCTATCGCGGGCCTTGAGCGCGGGGACCGAATCCAGAAATTCCGTAACGAAAAAACCTCACGCTCCCCACTCCGACGGGCACGGAGGTGTGGCTTGAAGGCCGTACATCGTCTAACGTCGTTTCAGTTCGGCAGTCTTCGGCACAGTATGTTTGTGTGCGTACGACTACATCTTTTGAAAACAATTTATAGATTTTCAAAAAGAGCATGCATATTGCAGGGCGCGAACTCAGTTCTACACACTTGCCATGTTACTGATAGTCGCGATGTGCTAAACTTGCGATTAATTTTCTTTCTGAAATAGGTCTTCTATAGAGATATGTCATAGACGTCATCGACGTTGTCATGGCTACCTTAAAAACTTTTCATATAATTAATTATTAAGTACTTTTATTCAAATTAATTTAGTAGTGTTTTTATAAAATAGCTTTTTTTTTAACGGAAAAGCTAAGATGAATGTCACGCTAATTTTTCATTAGACTTTTAAATTATTTATAGTGTTGTTTACTAAATAAAAGCGCGTGATTTCATAGAGTAAAAAGTGCTCACGCGGCCGTTTTTTCAACTGTTATTGGCGATATCCGCCATTATTGTGAAATATTTTTTTAAAGAATTTCTATAATTTGTTACACGTGTTATTGGCAAAATTGTGGTATCTATCCACAGGGACCAGATCAAGAGTTGAAGTTGAAGTTTTTATTAAATAAAATATTACAGAAAGATGTCGGGGAACAATGTTAATACGAGTACATTTAAGTGTACGAGTTGTAATAATGTTATCTCCGAAACGAAACAACGAAAGTTTATTAAAAATATGCTCGTCGGCTTTTTCTGAGGAAGAAATTGATGAGGCAAAAAAGTTATTTTTTGTTTCTACGAAGACAAGACAAAAACATTTATCGAGGCGTAAGAACAAAAAGCAGAAAGACCTAAAATATACGATTACGGTGTTTAAAATCACGGATCCCGAACAATCCCAGTTTTTCTGGCATATGACCTTCACAAATTGCCACCAGTTTGCTTTGACTACGTAGAACGTACGTAAAGAAGTTGATGAAGGATTTATTAATTCTACGGTCAGATGTTAACGCAATCAGAAGTGATTATGTTACTAAAGATCAGCTCGAAAATATTAAATTGATAACAAATAATTGGACACCGACGCCGTTCATCATCAACAACCTTTTTATCGTCCCACTGCTGGGCACAGATCTCCTCTCATACAGAGAAGGATTGGGCGTAATCACCACGCTTGCTCAATGCGGGTTGGCGATTTCAGACTTATAAAGCCCAGGTTTCCTCAAGATGTTTTCCTTCGCCTTCAGTCATTGGTGTTCAAGATATACTTAGAAAGTACATATAACTTTAGAAAAGTTACATTGGTACTTGCCTGACCTGGAATCGAACCCGCGCACTCATACTTGAGAGGCTGGTGTTTTAACCACTAGGCCACCACGACAAAACAGTGGGGTATATTGAAAAGGAACCTCGGAGTCTTTGAGTATATTTCGTGGTGCTCCCTGTGCGCCGTTTCCGAGTCAACGAAATACCAGTTGGTGGAGTCATAAGGATACTATAGCTGTCTTGCCTGCCCCTCAGTGCCCGGCCGGTCTTGCGATTACACCGAAACAGCACACAATGACAGAGATTATAAGTAATAGCATAGACAGACCTTACGGAGGAATTGCCCTATTGTAGAGGAAGTCCGCTTTCTCAAAGGTATCAGTGTTGTTGTGTAATAGTGATCGTTTAGTTCTCACACGGATCGTTCTATGTTAGTTTTCTCATTTTACATGCTTCAGTAAGCATGTAAAATGGTGTCAGTCATTGGTGTTCAAGATATAATTAGAAAGTACATATAACTTTAGAAAAGTTACATTGGTACTTGCCTGACCTGGAATCGAACCCGCGCACTCATACTTGAGAGGCTGGTGTTTTAACCACTAGGCCACCACGACAAAACAGTGGGGTATATTGAAAAGGAACCTCGGAGTCTTTGAGTATATTTCGTGGTGCTCCCTGTGCGCCGTTTCCGAGTCAACGAAATACCAGTTGGTGGAGTCATAAGGATACTATAGCTGTCTTGCCTGCCCCTCAGTGCCCGGCCGGTCTTGCGATTACACCGAAACAGCACACAATGACAGAGATTATAAGTAATAGCATAGACAGACCTTACGGAGGAATTGCCCTATTGTAGAGGAAGTCCGCTTTCTCAAAGGTATCAGTGTTGTTGTGTAATAGTGATCGTTTAGTTCTCACACGGATCGTTCTATGTTAGTTTTCTCATTTTACATGCTTACTGACTCGAGTGATAATATAATAGATTTCATGGGTTTTTTCTTTATTTCTTTATTTTTTGGCTTCGCACGGTTTGTGCATTTAGCCAATGCCACGTAATTATGAATTATTCATGTCAAAAAAGACGGCCGCGTGACCCGTCTTACGAGTGAGGTTTGGGACAAAGTCATGATGTGGCCACTATGCAGCGATATTTCACTGTTCTTTATGAACTATTTACTAAATGCACTTTTTACTACATAAATCACGCACTTTTATTTAGTAAACAACACTATAAATAATTTTAAAAGTCCAATGAAAAACGAGCGTGACACTCAGCTTGACTTTCCCGCCAAAACTCAGGGTGCTGATCACGAAAATGATTTCATTTTTGAAATCCAAGATGGCCGACATCATATTTCATGACATTCTGCCATGGGTGTGATAACGAACGTGACGTCATTTTTAAGCTATTGCTTAGCTTCTTTCTATCTCTTTATCAAAGTCGAACAGAAAACATTGAATATAGTTTAGTCGCTTAATCGTCACCATTTTTCGCACTCTTTTGATGACGTTGCTGGTAAAAAATAAATAAATTACAAAACAGAAAGAAAAGTTGAATTGATATCAAAGAAAAAAAAAACAAAGGAAAATTACTGTATAAATAAAATAAATAAATAATTATAATTGCAAGTTATAGTTGATAAAAAAAGGCTATGCAATAGCTTTACCGCGGCAGTCTCCGAGTGCCACACGCCTTTTTTTTTTTAAATGTCTGACTTTTTAATATGTTATTCAGATAACTATTAAAAAGTTATATTTAATCAGTCAGACAAATTGCAATGACCAAACATCCCCTATACACAAAAATTACTCAACCAAGAGTATGACCGCGAGAGCACTGTGCGCATGCGCTTTAGAGTGAAATATTTAAATATTTGAAAAATACTTACTGCTTTCAATTTCATAATTTTTCATGTCTATTTAAATAAGATAGAATTTTTAATTAAGATAATAATTAATCAGTTTTAAAGTAATTAAATATATTGCATATATATAGAGAAAATTAAGGCTGAAGTTGGCCGATATTTAAAATTTATTTTATTTATTTTTTACAACATAAAAATGCGATTTAAAAAAAAGTAAAAATATGCACCCGTAGAAAATAAAAGGAATTGTAGATGAAATATTTCGTTTAATTTCAAATCTGTAAATTTTCATTTAAAAGAAAATCTAAAAAATTTTAAAAAGTCGGCTAAATTCAAAGTCATTAGGGAAAAATGAATTTTTCATAGCTAGTGTGTTTCAAATAGAATTGTATTTTTATTATGTTATTTAAAGGATATCAATTATAATAATTTCGGTAAAAAAATAGTTAAATATGATTAATTAATAAAATTATTTTATTCTCTCTTGATCATCTTCATCATCGTCCAAATAATCATTAGAATTTTCGTGATTAAGTAAATCACGATACTGTCCAATTAAGTCATCATCCTCATCATCATCAGCTGCATCGTCGTTGTTGGCAGCATCTTCTGTCAAAAGAAAAAAATTAAAAATAAAAAACATGAAAGGACAATTATAATAAATTATAAACCGAAAATCAGAGTACTGTACCTGATTCTTCAAGTGATTCACTAACGTATCCTGGTAATAGGTCACCATCAAACCAATAAAAATGATACTGATTTTCTTCTAACGTCCATCCATTGTTTTCAGGAGTAAAAGTGGTTGGTCGTTTTTCATTTGCATTATTCCATATGCTAGCAACGTAATTTGCTCGAAGAAATTGTTGAAATAATTCAGTTTTACATGGCGGTAAATTGCTTGCATCGAAATTTTTTAAATTTTTTGGATTGAATTCTTCGTTAATGTCAGATACCGTGTAATTATTTAAAAACAGCTGAAGCCGGGCAGCATCAACGTCGAGTACTCCAGAAACACTATAAATTTCGCAGATAAATTTTTGTATTTGGTTGAAAATTTCTTGCTGTATATCTCCATCGGTAAACGACTCTGAATCTCCAAAGTTTGAGAAGGGGAAACGAGTTAGTATGGATGTCTCACTCACGCTGAAACGTATGTATAGTGCCCTCGCGCTCACACTCATGGTTGAGTAATTTTTGTGTATAGGGGATGTTTGGTCATTGCAATTTGTCTGACTGATTAAATATAACTTTGTAATAGTTATCTGAATAACATATTAAAAAGTCAGACATTTAAAAATAAGTTAAGTTCATTTATTTTGTGTAGAGTTTTAAAGCGTCTGACAAGCGTTTTGGCCCATGGAAAGCGTCTGACACTTTTTGATATTACTTCAGAGTAATATTCTACAAAATATATATAAAAATCAGTCATACAAATTTAAGTTAAGTGCATCTGATTTTCAGTTACCTTTCTCACCTGGTAGCTGCGCAGGTATCACCGAGCGAACTCCACAAGCACGCAAGTATTGAAAGTATATGAAAGGCTACTTAGAACCGAAAGTTCTATGCTTTAGAAAATAAGTTGTGTCTTATCGCTCTGGGCTCTTACTCTAAAAGTGCCTGTAACTGGTTTATTTGAAATAAAGGCTTTGATTTTAAAATTATAAAATAATAATAACTTTATTAAATTAACAATGTTTTAAGAATTATTGTCGACCGTGATAAAGCAATGACGAAATTGACTACACAAACAAAACGATGATCAGACAAATTTTATTTTCATGACACATCGGAAAAACAATATAAATTCAGTAAACCTATTCAGCGCATCGTATTCATGTGATATTAGTACTCGGTTGCAGTGAAATTCGTCCAATAAAAACAATTATTGCTTGTATAAACGCGAACGACACGGCCATAAACAAAGATTATATTAGTACTTCTTCGAGACAAAGGAGGTTGCATAATAAGTACATTTACATCGGTTGGGTGACCACATCTATAATTTATTACTAATAAGAATGGAGAAGAGAATTTATATAAGTTACTTTTAAGATAGTTTCAAGTTTATGAACTGTGAATTTTTTCAATATTTTTTTTAATACTTTTGCAATTTTTTTTTTAAATAATTTATAAACCAGCGCTTGACCGCAATCCCGCCTGATGGTAAGCAGTGACGCAATCGTTGATGGTAAAGCGCACTAGTTTATTAAGAGCCTATTCACTCTAGCCTTGAAGACACTCAAATTGTAGTCCGACGGAAACACCGCCGCCGGCAGATTGTTCCAGTCCCTCGATGTACGCGGTATAAAGGACGAGGCGAAACGCTTCGTCCGGATCGTAGAGGTGTTAACAACATAAGGGTGGAAACTCGCCGTACGACGGGTCGTCCAATGGTGGAACGGAGATGGGGGAATTAAATCGTGCAATTCCCTCGCACACTCCCCAAAATGTATCCTATAGAACACCGAAAGGCTGGCTACTCTACGCCTGTGCTCTAGGCTTTGGAGACCAACTCGAGTTAAATCAGGGTCACCAATCAGCCTCTTCGCACGCCTCTCCACTGAATCCAAAGTGGCCAGGTGACACTTAGCAGCACCAGCCCAAATGTGGCTGCAATACTTCACACACGAACGGACCTGTGCTTTGTACAACATTAGAAGCTGCCCTGGTGTGAAGTACTGCCGGACCTTTGCGATAACGCCAAGTTTTCTGGCAGCCACCTTGGTCTTGGACTCAATGAACCGCCCAAAGTTTAGGTTCGAGGAAATCTCAACACCCAAAAGCTGAAGGCGGTCGGTACACTCCAAGGATACATTCCGAAAAGTAGGAGCCAAGGTGAACGGGCTCCTTTTGGCGGTGAAAAGACACGCCTGCGTTTTGGCGACATTAAATGCTACAAGATTGGCATTGCCCCATTCGGAGACTGCCTGAAGTGCAACACTCGTTAGCTCTACCATGGCCTCTCTTTCGGACCGGATTGATTCCCTACTAGCCCGAGCATCCGGCAGGTATCTCTCCACAACTGTGCTGTCATCTGCATACCCATAGATACCGTGCAGCAGCAGATCGTTAATATGCAGCAGAAACAGAGTTGCAGAGAGAACAGACCCCTGAGGAACACCGGCATTAGTCGACATGGGCTCAGATGAGCATCCGTCGACAACAACTCGGAGGGACCGTTCAGTCAGGAAGTCTTTTACCCTGCCAGTCAGGCTAAGGGAAATGCCGTACGCTGGAAGCTTACTCAAAAGGCCAGCGTGCCATACCCGGTCGAAGGCCTTCGAGACATCAAGGGAGACAGCAATCGCTTTCCCATTTCTCTCGAGGGCCACGCCCCACAAGTGAGTGGCATACACTAGTAGGTCCCCAGTTGACCGATTGCGGCGAAACCCGTACTGTCGGTCACTGAGGAGATCGTTACCTTCCAGGTATGCCAAGAGGCGCGAGTTCAATACACGCTCCATAATTTTGCAAAGTATGGAGGTGATCGAAATCGGCCGATAGTTGGTAGGATCGGCACGACTACCCTTTTTGGGCACGGGCTGCACGTTGGCAAGCTTCCAGGACTTGGGCACTATACCAGTCCCAAATGAGAGGCGATACAAGCGTGTCAATACAGGAGACAACTCGGGCGCACATGCTTTAAGAACAATCGCTGGTATACCATCCGGACCACTAGCCTTATTCACGTCCAGACGACACAGTGCTCTCAGAACCTCCTTGTTCCGAATGTGAACCTCAGGCATTGAAGTACCGCAGTGGGGTAAAATAGGTGGAGTAGCACTGCCAGTATCAAGACGCGAATTATGGGCAAAGAGAGATGCAAAGAGACCTGCTTTCTCTCTCGCCGTATGAGCCAGTGTTCCATCAGGCCTAACCAGCGGAGGCAGTGTGGGCCGACAGAAGTTCGCCTCGACCGATTTGGCAAGGGACCAAAAAGATCGGCTACCGTAAGGCTGCGCAGATAACTTGTTGCCAATATGGGTAATACGGTTGAAGCGAGCCTTCTTTAGCGCCTTTTTGTAGGACTTGGCATCACGGTTAAAAGCTCTCTTCTTTGAGCTTAGATCCGGAGCTCCGCGGTCACGAGCGTCAACCCAGGTGAGAAATGCCGTGTGCTTACGCTGTTCGGCTTGGGCACAATCGGCATTGAACCATGGACGAGCCGAGCCACCGACGGGCACGTCATTATAGGGAATAAAATATGCCATAGCTTGACGCACCACATCGGTTATAGCATCCGCACAGCTCGACGGATTGCTAGAAGAGAAGCAGACCTGCTGCCAAGGATAAGACGCAAAGAAATGGCGCATTTCATCCCAGTCTGCTGACCTGCATCGCCACATTCGCTGTTCACCACGAGAGTCGTGATCTGGTGGGGAGAAGGTCGATACAGACTTCACCAGACAGTGGTCTGAAGTTCCCAACGGTGAGGAAACTGTTACAACACACCTGTCCGGATCAGTGGTCAGCAGAAGGTCCAGACAATTGGCAGTATGACCAACTACATCAGGCACCCTAGTCGCTTGCTCTACCAGCTGGGAAAGGCCCATTGAAAGCGCGAAGTTTCGCGCTTCTCTCCCAGCGTGGTCGGTCCTCTGGTACGGGAAAACCAGTCCTGATGGCAGGCATTGAAGTCCCCCAGAGCGACGAAGTGTGCGTCAGGGTGCCGGGTGCAGCGCATTGTCAGCAGCCTCACTGAGGTGGTCAAATAATCGAGTTGTCTCCTGATCACCGCTGTGCGATCGGTAGACACAAGTGTAAGCAATTTTGTCCACATCAGTGTCAACCAACAGCCATAGGGACGAGAAGTGAGGGTCTTCGAGGTGACGGAGGCGTCGGCAACAAATTTCATTGCGGACATACACACAGACCCCGGCACGCTGCAGGAAATGGTGCCCCAATGCGTATCCCGGGTAGCTGAGGTATGCCGCATCAAATTTATTTCAATCATTTCTATTAGTTTTCTTGATAGTACTAAGTCAGCTGGGTTGGTTCTATAAGCATTAATAATCAAGATATTACTAGTCTAGCGGTCTCAAAGTTAGCTAACTTAGATTTGATTATCCCTGACTATAAATAGGTTTACTCATAATTATTATATATAATAGATAATTGGTACAGTCTGTACGAATAATACAAAGACAAACACCATTTTTGTTACTTGTCGGGGGCCTACCCACGCTGCGTCTTCCGGTCCGTGGTCGCCACTCCGGAACCCGTCAGCCCTATCTTTTATATTTGAATATAAATTTATGCACGTATTTTCGTGAGAATTAAATCGTTATGTTAACGTGTCTAATTATGTCCGTATGTGAGTTCTTTATGAAGTCTAAAACTATCCTTCTTTTATATAATAGACAGAAGCAGAATGAGATAATATAATTTTCGCAGTTTTCCATAAAGCAGGAAGTAAGGTAATTTTTTATGATGTTTCAAAATAAAGATTCGAGATGGTAACTGCAAAAATAAAAAAGAAAATACTGTAAGTTCCTTTTCTCTCGTGATTTTTGGTGGTATTAAAGCCCGTATCGTATTCAAAATGAAAATTCAAGGTGTTCATAATATACTGAAAGCATCTACAAACTTATAGTAAATACATTGTTATGTATTCTGAAAACTGACGCGTTTTCTGATTAGAGTACATGTAATTATGAGTATTTTTCCTTTGCTCGATCAATCAAGTTGTGTTGTTACTTCATAACAATTTATGCAAACGATCATGTCGATCACATTCACTCGCGAATCGTTTTCGATTAGGTCCAAGCGTGATACCAAACGTTGATAGGCAGAAAAAAACATATACGCAGCATCCTTTTTTGGATGGGAAATCATCTAAAGACCTCTCTCGAGCGGCGCGTATTAGTCACTAAAAGACGCCCTGTCTTTTAGTGACTAATACGCACCCGTGTTCCTTTATTTGCCTGTACCTGGTGCTGCGACGGTATCACTTTCCAACAAGTTGCTGCTCTGGCAGACGATAACCCGAGTAGAACCCGTAACAATATGCCCAGTAACCTAATTGTGTGCTCAGCGACGTAAATAACGCAATGAATGTTGATAAATTGTTAAAATGAAATCTAGTACTACTGTAATATACAATACAACTGAAGAGTGATGGTAAGTTTAAAATCTGTATAGCAGCCTTTAACTTTAATAAAACAGTACAACTCTAAGCCCTCCACCACATAATTGAGCTGTCCATTCATGTTCACTTGAGCACGGAAAGTAAATAGATACCTTACCTTAATTAATTATTCGGAAGACAGAACTATAAGTAACTCCGGCCAATAGAGGGGTATTATATTGCCTGTTGTAAAGATGAAGGACTAACGAACTAATACTGAGTTACAAGTACCTTAGAAACAATAAACTAAGTCATGAATTTGGAAGAATGATATTAAATGGACTTGAAACGATTACAGTAATTAAAAAACGAAATGTCTTTCTATCAGTCTGCCTGTTAGAGCGCTTATCACGGAATTACTTTATCGAATTACTTACTTTCATGTTGTAAACATTTTTAAATCAGAATAAGAGATATTCTATGTATCAAAATTTGGTGGAATTTGCATTTCAAAAAATTTCCTCCTCTTCCTCAAGTCGTTCTCTTCATTACTGAGGGTCGTGATGTCCCTGTGGCATTATCTTCTGCTTTATGATAAATCGTCATCTGTTACGATCCCTGGCCACGAGTATAGCATCAAGCAGGCCGGTGTCCAGAGATAATCGGATTTGGTCCGTCCACCTTATAGGACTGCGACTAGAACGTCGTCCATCTACCTTCTCAGTAACCATCAGAAGTTCAAAGTTCTCTCCATCTTTTCTGGCAATATGGCCAAACCACTCCAAATTTCTTCGGAGGCAGACATGGGAGAGTCTTATTGTAACACGCAGCTCTCGAAGGATTGACTCAAAATTTAAATACTTACAAACAGCTGTAAAATTTTGATGTTCAGATCTCAGTTGAATTCCACGATAAAAGATAAATTATTTTAATAAAAACGATAATTACATATGTGATTGCGGGAAGGAAATTTTTTGTACGTTTTTTTTGTATTACGCTTTCATGTTATAACGGCTTAATGTATTCAAATCAAATTTGGAATATGGGTAGAACATGAGCTGCATTAAGTTACATTCTGATATTCTCACGAGATCGCGACTTATGTCGGTAAAACCGCGTGATGCAGTAATCTATACTAATATATAAAGCTGAAGAGTTTGTTTGGAACTATTGGGCCGATTTGAAAAATTCTGCTTACGTTGGATAGCCCTTTAATTCAGGAAGGCTTTAGGCTATATAGTATCACGCTGTGACCAATAGGAGCGGAGAATAACTAAACCACGCGAACGAAGTCGCTGGCGGCCGCTAGTTACGTATAAAATAAATTCATGAGACGTAGACCGTATCTCAAATGATTTGACATTTTCTCATAACACTAACTTTACCACAAACAGAGTTATAAATCGATATAAATCTATGACAACTAATATTTAACTAACTTATTGACTGCATGGTAAGCGCAGTGGATAAGCTATTGATTGCTCTACTGCGTGTCGCGGGTTCGATTCCCGCACGGAACAAATATTTGTATTACCTACAAATAATTGTTCTGGCTCTGGCTGTTTGTGCATGTGAATTTGTATGTTTGTAAACGCACCCACGAAACAGGACTAATTCATAGTGTGGGACAAAGTTTATTTAAAAAAAAGACGTGTGGCACTCGGGGACTGCCGCGGTAAAGCTATTGCATAGCATTTTGTATCAATTTATGCAATTATAATTATTTATTTATTTTATTTATGCAGTATTTCTTTTTCTTTGATATTAATTCAAGTTACACTTTTTGAGCGTGGTGACCGATAAGAAAACAAATTTTTCTTTTATTAAATAAATAAAAAGTTAATATTATTTAAAATATTTTTATTATTTTACAATACATGTGGGTTTTATTACCTTACAGTAGCTGTTGGTTATTCAGGAATATTTATCATTGAAACTATAGGTTTATGATAACTGAAATAAGAAACATAAGTTTGCGACTTAATATCCTCTAAATACCTAGAAAATACCGCGTCAATGGTGGTCCCATATTTTGTTGTGGACTCTTGTGTATCATTATTCATTTTCAAATTCAATGTTTTTGATAGAAAAGTTGTCAACCGCTCTGATTTTTTATCAGCGAAGTTAATGTTGAAATCGCCAGCCAAGATAAGTGGAAATTTATTACCATTTGTACCAAGTATTTTCGAGCCTTCTTCAGTGTACTCCAGTAAAGTGCGATGAATAAAATGCTCTACCTCGTCCAATTTTGGATTCGGAGAAATGTAAATTGCTACAATAACTATTTGTAGGCCATTTCTAAGTTTGCATAAGCACGCACAAATATCTCCAACAACTGAGCGCCTAACATTAACATCGCTAACGTGTGCAATATTTATTTCAATATTCGGAGTCATAATATTAGTAATATCATTTTTATTTTGGTAAATAGCTACCCCACCTTTTGAAACAGTATCTCGTTTGAACTGAACAATACAACTAAAATTAGGTATTTCAATTGGATTATCATGCGTCATGCAAGTTTCGGTAAGAAGTAACACATTTGTTTGTCTCGTAACTGAATCTTGTAAATCGTATTTATGACTATTAGACTTTGGCAGTTGAAAGTCATTATTGAAATACCATTTCTATTACTAATGAAATCTAATACACTTTGAGCAATCGTCTGAACACTATTTAAAGACAGTCTTTTGAATTCTTGCAACAATTGAAAAAACGGCCGCGTGAGCACTTTTTACTCTATAAAATCACGCGCTTTTATTTAGTAAACAACACTATAAATAATTTAATAGTCCAATGAAAAATTAGCGTGACATTCATCTTAGCTTTTCCGTTAAAAAAAAAGCTATTTTATAAAAACCTACTAAATTAATTTGAATAAAAGTACTTAATAATTAATTATATGAAAAGTTTTTAAGGTAGCCATGACAACGTCGATGACGTCTATGACATATCTCTATAGAAGACCTATTTCAGAGAGAAAATTAATCGCAAGTTTAGCACATCGCGACTATCAGTAACATGGCAAGTGTGTAGAACTGAGTTCGCGCCCTGCAATATGCATGCTCTTTTTGAAAATCTATAAATTGTTTTCAAAAGATGTAGTCGCACGCACACAAACATACCGTGCCGAAGACTGCCGAACTGAAACGACGTTAGACGATGGGGGGAACGTGAGGTTTTTTCGTTACGGAATTTCTGGATTCGGTCCCCGCGCTCAAGGCCCGCGATAGAAGCTATGCAATAGCTTAAAAAGGCAAAAACTATTGGCGTTCTGTTTTATATAAATTCTGTCTCACGTACATTAATTAAAACCAATTCGCATCATCGAATGAAAATAGGATCTACAGCACAATACAAAATGCACAGAATATTACGTCACTAATAGACATTATTTTTCGTTCAGGAAATTAGTGCATAAAACAATTTCTGAATACAATTTTATAGTCACTTTCATACAGCAATGAAGTAGTGAAATAAACAAGATTTATAACTAATGTTTCGCTTCAGTATTTTCAAATAAAGTGCTCCATTTTATATTAAAATGAAGAAACGTGACTTGCATTAGACTTATTATTTATTTATATGTATTTATGAATAATATTCATAGTACTCACTGCAATTTTAATATCGCATAACAAGTTTTAAAAATTATCTGAGCAAAATAAATTGTTATGAATAGCGAAGTTGAGACGGGAATTGCTACGACGCTACGAAGCTCGTAGCATTGGTTCGAGTGTAGCAACGCTACTACGTATGCTGTAGCGCTGTATCAAATATTACTTTTCGAAGGTAATACTCTGATTTATTTCCGTTTTACTGAAGTCTTTTATTTTGAGTTTATAGCCTTTGTTTTCTGAAAAACAGCACCAATATAGTTGTGGCCTTTGGAAAATCTCAACCCAACCTTTTAACACAAAATCCTAAATCCGTACTAAATTTCTCTCAGCCACACATCGTATCCGATACCCAATTTTACTTACGAAATCCTGAACCACACAAAAGATATTTTATAATTCCCTGAGCGTTTAGTCGGCAGAAGGAATGAATTCTCCCCCGTTTTCTCTGCTACAGATGTTACCGTTCGGCGACCGATAGGAATATGCCATAATAAAAGCTTTGAACCTAACAACCTTTAAGTCAGGTATATTGGAAATGTTTCGATAAAACCAAAGTGCTAAATGCAATTTTCCAGCAAATACACGTTAAACGCTAAACGTTGTTTTTGTCGTAACTGATTTTGCACTTAAAGAGAGGGAATCTGATAGCGCTACAGGGTAGTCTATCGAGTCTTTTTGTGATAGTGCAGCTCAAATTATTATTATTATCATTTTTATTATTAATTAGAGTTGACCGTAATCCCGCATTGATACAATCGATGTACGTGGTATAAAAGAGGAAACGAAACGCTTCATTCGGATCGCAGTAGTGTCAATAACGTAACGATGGCTACTCGCCGTATGACGAGTAGTTCGATGATTGAACGGAGATGGGGGAATTACAATAGGCCATGGATGGTCGCTAACAATGGGCCTTATAAGAATGCTTAAAGTCACTCAAAGGGCAATGGAGAGGACTATGTTTGGGGTTTCACTGCACGATCGAATCAGGAATGAGGAGATCCGCAGAAGAACGAGAGTAACCGACATAGCCCGAGGAATTGCAACACTAAAGTGGCAGTGGGCTGGACACATTGCCCTTAGGACCGATGCCCGATGGGGCCGACGGGTTCTCGAGTGGCGACCACGCACCGGAAGACGTAGCGTGGGTAGGCCCCTGACAAGGTGGACCGACGACCTGGTGAAGATCGCGGAAAACCGCTGGATGCGGGAGGCGCAGGACCGGTCGTGGAGAAACTTGGGGGAGGCCTATGTCCAGCAGTGGACGTCTTTCGGCTGAAATGATGATGATGATGATGGAGGAATTAAGTTGTGCAATTCTCGCGCACACTCTCCAAAATGTATCCTATGAAACACCTACAGGCTGGTTCCTCTTCTTTTGTGCTCCTTTGGAGACCATTTTGAACTAAATCTGAGTCACCAATTAGCCTCTTCGCATGCCTGTCCACCGAATCCAAAGTTGCCAGGTGGTATTTTTCAGCACCAGCTCAAATGTGGCTGCAGTACTCCACACACGAACGGACCTGCACTTTGTATAACATTATAATCTGTCCTGGTATGAAGTACCACCGGACCTTTGCAATAACGCTAAGTTTCCTGGCAGCCACCTTTATTATAGACTCAATAAACCGCCCAAAACTTAGGTAAAAGAAAATCTCAAGCTACAATTCACGTATACCTTCCTAAAAGTAGGCGCCAAGGTGAGTAGGCTTCTTTTGGCGCTAAATAGACACGCTTGTGTTTTGACGGCGTTGCTCGATGGTAAGCCATAACATCGGCTATCGGCAGAAGTTACCAACCACCCACCAGACAAAGTCTTGCCGCCAAGCTATTCGTCGTATTCCGGCATGATGTCTGATGAAGCCGTATGGACGACGGGTCTGAGCAGTTGTGTTACGATGTATACCGGGTACGATGCGCCAAATGTTGTACTGCCTGGAGTTCGGTCGTGGAGGATCTCCAGATCAATCTCCCCCTGGCGCAACATGTTAGTCATGTTGTTGGTTTTAACATTGCATCACGCTCAACTGCCGTCTTCCTTCCTATTCACTAAGTTTTTTTAAATGAATAGGCTTAATAAACTACTGCGCTTTACCATCAACGATTGCATCACTGCTTACCATCAGGCGGGATTGCAGTCAAGCACTAGTATATAATTCATAAAAAAAAAAAATTGGCTTCGCCCCCTTTCGGAGACTGCCTGTAGTGCAACATTCGTACCTATCTTTCAAACCGTATTGATTCCATACTAGACCGACCACCTAGCATGTATCTCTCTACAGCTGTGTTAACATCTGCATATCCATAGATACCAGGTATCAACAGATCGTTAACATGCAGTAAGAACAGAGTTATAGAGAGGACAGACCCCTGAGGGACACCGGCTTTAGTCGACATGGGCTCCGATGAGCATCCGTCAACAACAACTCAGAGAGGCCGTTTAGAATCGAAATCTCTTACCCACCCAGTCAGGCCAGGGGAAATGCAGCACATAGTAAGCTTACTCAAAAAGCCATACCCGGTCGAAGGCCTTCGAGACATCTAGGGAGACAGCGATCACTTCCCCATTTCTCTCGAGGGCCTCACCCCACAAGTGTGTGGCATACACTCATCATCATCATCATCATTTCAGCCGAAAGACGTCCACTGCTGGACATAGGCCTCCCCCAAGGTTCTCCACGACGACCAGTCCTACGCCTCCCGCATCCAGCGGTTTCCCGCGACCTTCACCAGGTCGTCGGTCCACCTTGTCAGGGGCCTACCCACGCTACGTCTTCCGGTGCGTGGTCGCCACTCGAGAACCCGTCGGCCCCATCTGGCATCGGTCCTAGGGGCAATGTGTCCAGCCGATTGCCACTTCAGTGTTGCAATTCTTCGGGCTATGTCGGTTACTCTCGTTCTTCTGCGGATCTCCTCATTCCTGATTCGATCGCGCAGTGAAACCCCAAGCATAGCCCTCTCCATTGCCCTTGAGTAACTTTGAGCCTTCTTATAAGGCCCATTGTTAGAGACCACGTCTCAATTCCATAAGTCATCACTGGCAACACACACTGGTCGAAGACTTTTGTCTTGAGACACTGCGGTATTTCGGACGAGGAGATTCTACGTAGCTTCCCGAAAGCAGCCCAGCCGAGTTGGATTCGACGATTGACCTCTTTCTCGAAGTTGGACCTTCCTAAATGGATAGTTTGTCCCAGGTACACGTAACAACTTCGAGAACAGAGTCTCCAATCTTTATAGGAGTCGGTACAGCATGAGCATTAGACATGACTTTCGTCTTGCCCATGGCATACACTATACTACATTTATTGTCGTTTTCAGAGGACATTTTAACAGTATTCTACTCACTTTAATGAGAACTTTTGACTAGATATATAATTTTAAATATCAATGAAATATGTGTATATAAATATAGCTTTATAACATAGTCATATCAGGGAATCTAACTTTGTTTGTATTAAATTTATATTACGGCAGTCAAGAGAAAACGTTGGTGACACCTGTCAGTGTGATAATTCTAGATCTATGCAGCTGTAGCCAGACAACTTTCAAAATAGTTTATTAATTTCCTTTATATTAAGGTACAGGAAATTAAGTAAGTCCTTTTTTGACAGCTGTCTTAGAACTTATTCCAGACAACATAAAAGTTTACATTTAATTGTGCAAGAAAATAAATAAATAAACTTCCTTATCTTATTTAAGTATCTTATTCTCTTCATACTGATTTAATAATGCTGTACTTGTATCATTCAATGTATTGTGTGTTGTGGGACACATGCGTCTATCAAAAAATGAAACTAATGGACAATGTACTAAAAATTGGAAAAACACGTATTCGTTTCTATGAAAGTGAGAAGTGTCAACCGATTCTCTCGTCAGATGTTATCAATGTTTTGTATTAGGTTAAGTCATCATCTCAACTTTAATCCCCGTCGCACTCGAAACTTTTCCAGCTTTGGAATCTGGGGTCCACTTTACCAATCTAACTGCTTATTTGGCTAAACTGTGATATTTTCCGTGAAATAAAATCGTTTATTAAGCAAGTAGGATCACTGATCACTTTTTCACGTCTTTTTTTTTACTAGATCGAGCCGGCATTTCCTAACTGACTACCTCTGAGAAGAAATAGCCGAAACAAACTCAGGGATCATCATCTTTTTTCAAGTCCAGACATTAAAAATGAAAACGCTTACAATAATTTACGTGACTCAAAAAATTAAAATTAAAAATGTAATAATTACGCATATTGCTTAATAACAATGCTTAGCAGAGCGGGCAACTCAGTCCCAAGTTTTATTGTCTTCTGAAGCGACTTCCGTCTGACCTCCACAACCCGAAGGCGACATCGCAGCATTGCAGTTCGATCAATTGTTGGATTTTTGAGGGCTCCAATAACCCGTAATGACTGCCATTAGATGTTCGTATAGCAACCGGGACCAACGGCTTTACGTGCTTTCCGAGGCACGACCAGAGTGCAAATATTCATATTCATGCATACAAATATTTGCAATGCGCGGGGATCAAACCCGGGCCTCCTTACGCAGCGGCCCCGTTCGCTACCGCTACGCCACGGAGGCTGTATATATTAGGATAACTGATACTGGATAATTCAATCAAACGATCGGGCAGTATATACTGACAGTAACCTCCTGCTTCGTATCTTAATGGGCAACCTAGGAAAAATAATGGTTTCCCATTTCATATCTGGAAATATCATGTTCATTAAGATTTCTTACCCTTATCATCATTTCCTACAAAAAATACTGCCTCGTTGGTTTAGCGATCGCAAACGCTACTGGATAAGCGCGTCTTGGTTTCAATTTCCATCCAGATAAAATGTAATTGAGTTTTCTACCCAGAATTTGTAAGCTCGAAGTCTAGATACATATGTGTTGAAGCCAATAGGCTCTCCCTCAGTTACATAAGAATTAACAATAGCTACACCATGAGTTTCAATTCGAGTCAGAAAAATGACAATTCCAGTGTTGCAGATTTTTGTCCCAAATAAACAGTTATGTAGTCGAGATTGCATTTTTTTTTATTCAAATTTAAATTGCGTATATGTGTGTGGACCAAAAGTCCGTTTATATTTGAAATAATTATGAAAAAAAAAATACAGTAGGTAGATTAAAACTGTTTATTGAAATTAAATGAAATGAAATGTTGTTTTGGATTTCTGTGCTAATACGATCCTTTAATTCTTCAACTGAGTTGGTGTCGTAAACTTTAGTCTTAAGATATCCCCAAAGAAAAAAACCCATTGGGGATAGATCCGAGCTACGAGGCAGCTAGTTAACGTACCCTCTTATCGATATCACTTTCGGGCCAAAAAAGTCTTAAGCTTCCCTTGACGATTCATTACATGTATACTTATATAAAATCAACTCTCGTTAATTTAAACTTATTTTTGAATCGAATAAAAATAGTTTGGACTAGCATGAAGAAATGAATGCGGAGTGATTTGAAGAATGGCTTAAAAGCATTTTGCCAAAGCCAAATGCGGTGCTGGTATTAGATAACGCACCGTACCATTCTAGAAAAGTCGAGCGTATCCCCACTTCAAATTGGCGGAAGGCTGATATTATTCAGTGGTTGGATAACAAACAAATGAATTCTCAGACTGCAATGATATAGGCTCAATTAATGGAACTAGTAAAGTTACAAAAAACTAACTACAAACGCTATGCTGTGGAAGAATTGGCCGCTGAATACGGTGTCATAATCCTACGTCTGCCCCTCTATCACTGTGAGCTCAACCCAATAGAGTTAGTTTGAACTCAAACAAAGGGGTACGTCGCCAGGAACAACAAAACTTTTAAAATAAAAGACGTAAAAAAATTAATTGAAGAAGGCCTGAAGGAAGTGACACCGGAAAATTGGAGAACGTGCATCAATCATGCCATAAAAGTTGAAGACGAAATGTGTCAACTCGACCACATCATGGATGAATGTGTGGATTCAACAATTATAAATGTAACTGATTCAGATTCGAGTCGTAATCAATAAAAAAGTAAAGAATAAAAACGTATAAAATGATTTGTATTGTTTTACTTAATTCCTCTAAATCTCTTTAAACATTTTTTCCTCAGCTCTTGTGTTAATGTTTTAGTGAGTTTGATATGCTGGTAAACTCCATATTTCTAAAATCATATTGTTAAATACGGTATGTATTACATATTTACAATAAAAAAAAACCGCTTTGATACCTAATAAAATAATGCATGACTAAATGTCAAAGTCTATTTATTGATTGCCGAACATCACTATTGTAGCGGGTCACCCTTTTTGGTATCAGTGACAGTTGCCCTTCTCATTTTTCTGACTCGAATTAAAAATCCCACTATAGCAAAACTTACTATTACCACACTTACTGCGTTACCCCTTCGACGTTTAAAGATTTGAAAATATATTATCGCTCTCTCTGTTTTTATCAATCTAATCAATCACATCAACTGTCAAATATCTGTCAACATAAATGACAGGTTAATGATATTTTGGTCAACCAGTTATCACAGCTAAGATTAGATATGACAGCAAATTGGAATTGATTAATTGTTCAGAATCCGTTCATTAATTCAACTCTAAACAGACTTATAAGCGATTGTTTATATTCCAATTATTTATTAACATCGGCTGCCGGCAGAAGTGAGACAAGAGACAAAGTCTTGCCGCCAAGCGATTCGTCCTGTTCCGGCATGATGCCTGGTGAAGCCGTACGGAGGACGGGTCTGAGCAGTTGTGTTGCGATGTGTGCCGTGTACGATGCACCAAATGTTGTTGTGTCGGGAATTTGGTCTTGTCTTGTCCCCAGATCAATCTCCCTCTAGCGCAGCATCTAAAGCAAATAAAATCATTAATTGGTTTGCAGACATGGGTATCCAGTACATAGATGTTTTCTTATAAGGGCCCTCGCGACGCGGCGTGGGTTGGCCCCCGACAAGGTGGACCGCCGACCTGGTGAAGGTTGCCGGAAATCGCTGGATGCGGGAGGCGCAGGACTGGTCGTAGTGGAGATCTTTGAGGGAGGCTCATGTCCAGCAGTGGACGTCTTTCGGCTGAAATGATGATGCTGTACCGACACATGGACATGCAAAACATAACAGATGTCATCTACGAAACAATACATAGATTTAATGAGCAAGAATACGTCTCAAAATACAAAGGCAAATATATCCACAGAAAATTCATTTGAAAGTTTATCATTAGACGAAGATATTGTTTTTATGTCCCATACGTTAAAAAGAAATCCTCAACTACACAGGAGCTGCCCAAATATAAAAATCGACAACGGTGTATCAATAGAAATTCTAGAAAAGAAAGTTTCTATATTGGCGGAGAAACTAGAAATTGCAGCATCGTTGGTCGTGTTGTTGGGTTTAACATTGCATCACCTCGCTCAACTGCCGTCTTCCTTCCTATTCGCTCAGTTTTTCTGAGAGTGAATAGGCTCTTAATAAACTAGCGCGCTTTACCATCAACGATCGCATCACTGCTTACCATCAGGCGCAAAGGCGCTAGTTTATAATTATTAAAAAAAAAAACAAAGGCAATCTACTATCTGAAAATTGCGATCATAAAAAGCAATTATCTATGTGCGGTACCCAAATAGATCAGCTCAAGGATATTTGCAAATCGACTCCCAAATAAATATCTCAGAAAAGAAAGAATAACAGTACTATCAAAACTAAATTAGATTTTTCAACGGAACCAAACAGTCCAAAGCAAATCCCACAACCGCAAAATAACCAACGAGATCTAAATATTCAATTGAAAAAGGGAGAAAACGTCGAGGAAAACATTAAGCAGTTAGATGCATCTATTAAACAACTATCTAGACAAGCCGAACCCTCAACTCAGTTGAAATATAAGAAAACAAGAAATATTTACATAATTGGATATGAAAAAGTAAGAGGTTTAGCTGCACGATTAATTCGCATTAAGACTGGTAAATGGAATGACAATTATAAAATACAAGGAAGAGTTCAACCTTATGCTTCATCAAATGAGATTCTACGCAATCCAGATAGTTTATTACGTGACCTAGCCGACGACGACATCATAATACTTTCAGTTGGCAAGTATGACACGAATCCATACTTGTTGTTTACTAATATATGTAGTACTTTGTCTAGAATAAGTAATTAGTAAATGTAAGATAATGATCCTGGATGTTTCTGAAAATAGATTCTTAAATATTAACAAACTAAATTATGAACCGAAAATGTTTACTAAAAATTTTAGAAATTGTAAATACATTGAAGTAAACGAGCTAAATGTCAGCTATACTAAGAAATTATCATTTTTAGATCTAATCGCTTATAAACTTAGCATAGAAATTGATTTTATTGAATACGAAAATAGTTTTTGAAATCCAATAATTAGGCCACAAAATCCACTGCATGACCACAATTATAATAATTATACATTTTTTCGTTCCTAACTCCACCACAAATAAAACTACACTGAATTACTACCAATCTAAACAGGTTGGTAGATACAAAAAAACTGAGAATTCTACACCAGAACATAGCTGGTATTTGTAACAAATTAGATTTGTTAGAATTAACTTTATTAGAGTTAAAGGAGAATAACAAGGAGGTTGATATACTATGTTTTAGTGAGACATTTGTTAAACAAGGTATGGAATCGAACATCAAATTAAACAATTTTAATCTGGCTGCAATATTTACTCGAGACAAGTGTAGAAGTGGCACGTGTATTTTAACTAGTAAAGTACTTAAGACTAAAGCATTAAATATTCCGTCAACTTTACCAACTAAATTTTATTTTGAATGCTGTGGCATACAGATTATTGGTCTAGGCGTAATAGTTATCAATATATACAGAATACCCGATCAGAGAAAAACTCAAACAGGCATATTTCTTCATAAACATGATAACTTATTAAATTACATAACGGACCAATATAAGAGAAGGAAAGTTATTGTATGCGGTGACTGGAACTTTGACTTAATAAAGAGCACTACAACAACAAAAGAACTCATAAGTTTACTTCATAACTATAATTTTGAAGCTCATATAAGACTGCCCACTCGGAATAACTCTTGTATTGACCAGATACTAGCAACATAAAAAATGTTCAGCCGGAAATATGTCACCTAGGTCTCTCAGATCATGATACAGCACAGATGGTGACCATAACAATTAATAATCAAAAAACAATATCTAGCTGGTCTGAATTAAAACGTGACTACTGTCGAAATAATCTTCAGACTTTTTGCAGTTGTATGGCATCTCTCTCGTTCTCAGAAATTTATGAATCAGATACATTAACAGAAGCTTTTACTATTTTTTATGCTACATTCAAACTATTCTATGATTTGTTTTTTCCTGTAATTAAGGTTAAAGTAAATAATAAACCAACGTCATTAAACTGGGTAACTAAAGGCATACGAAAATCCAGTAGTAAAAACTAAACGTCACCTATATTTAAAATTTAAAAGTAGTAACGTAAACAAAAAGCAAAACGAGAAAAAATATAAACTATATAATCACATATTTAAGCATTGTGCACACAAAGCTCAGAAACTTACGAACCCGAGACGTATACAAAACCACAAGAATAAATGTAAAGCCACTTGGAATGTAATTTCATCAACCATATCCAACAACAGTCTTAACAGAGATAATATAAAACAAAAAATCTTAATAATGTGATATATAATAATCCAATAGATATTTGCAAAACTTTCAATAACTACTTCATTAATTCAACGTCTAAACAGCCCTTAAATTTCAATAGCAATATTACACTTGATATAAAAAACAGAAACTGTAATACTATTTTCCTTAATCCTACAGATGCAATGGAGGTTCACAAAATCATAATGTCTCTAAATAACAGCAAAACATGTGGATATGATGATATTACTACACGGGTTTTGAAGGAATGTGCTATTTGGATATGTAAACCATTAGCGCACGTTATCAACTTATCATTTCTGGAAGGTAGGTTTCCTGAACAGTTAAAAAAGTCCATTGTAAATCCAATTTTTAAAAAGGAATATAAATCAGACCCGAGCAACTATCGGCCTATATCTATAGTTCCTATTATATCGAAAATTCTGGAAAAGTCAATATTCTGTAGGTTAAATAATTTTCTCTCAACACATAATGTACTACGTGAAGAGCAATTTGAATTTCGCAAGGGAAGTTCAACTGCCTTAGGAATCTTAAATTAATAAAACTTGTGTCACAGAGCATAAACGATGGTAATCCAGCGGTATCCCTTGATTTTGTATGATTTTTAATGCATGATTCATGATTTTAGATTTTGTAAATCATGCAAAACTTTTACACAAGTTACATTTTTATGGCATAAGGGGAAAAGCGCACGAATGGATATCCAGCTATTTACGAAACAGGAAACAGTACACAGAGATATCCAAAGTTATAATGGAAAATAGTACAAAATATTCTATAAAGAATTTTAAATCAGTTGAGATATTCAATAACGATGGCGTTCCGCAAGGTAGCATTCTCGGCCCTCTGCTTTTTTTGATATATATCAATGATCTTCCAGAAAGCACCTTACAGAATTGCATCCTTTTCGCGGATGGCACTACTATTTTTATAGACAGCAAGGATAAAAATGCATACAAATCCGTTACAGAAAAAGCTCTTTTAAGTGTAGATAACTGGATGAAGGATAATAATTTAAACATAAACATAAGTAAAACTAAATTAATTGAATTTCAATCTTACAAAGCCAAAAAATTAGATTTAGACATTGCATATGAAGATGAAAAGATACAATCAATAGATCATTTAAATTTTCTGGGACTTTATGTTGATAAACAACTAAACTGGAAAGTACACTTTGAATCCATATGTCAGAAACTGGATAGATTTGTGTTCGCATTAAAAAAACGAAGACTAAATGTTTCTGTAGAAGCGGCTCTATCAGCTTACCATGGCTACGTGTCATCTGTCCTAAGTTACGGTCTTATAATGTGGGGAAACTCAGTCGACACCGACAGAGTTTTTAAAATACAGAAACGGTGTATCCGGGTTATTAATAAAGCATGGTTCTTAGAGGGTTGCAAACCTCTATTTAAAAAATGTAAAATCCTTCCTCTATCTTGTATGTATATAAGAGACATCTGCATTTTTACCAAAAAATACATGCATTATTTTAAATTAGGTGTTGACAAGACAAAAGAGGAGTAAGTTATTATATCAACCACCTTGTATAAAAGATATTTATGAGAAAAATGTGTTCAATATGTGTATTTTAATTTATAATAACATTCCAAGCAACTTGAAACTGTTGTAGGGTGGTGTTTTTAATACGAAATTGGTAGAGTGGCTTCATGAATATTGTTTTTATAGCATAAAAGAATTTTTGGAACATAAAAATTTAAATGTTTTGCACGCTTGCATGCAAGCAGAATACTATAACTTTTAGGATTTAAGAACTTACCTTTATAAACAAAAAATGTATCTCTAGCAAATAAACGTATGATTTGATTTGATTTATTAAATTTATAGAAATTTGAATGCAGTACTATTTAAAATAGGTAACAATTAGTAGAATTAAATAATACGAAATAAAAAATTACAAAATAATGTGAAATGGTTTCAATAAGATGCCACTATAATGACAAATGTCAATAAAGGTCGGATACAAAAACATGACATCTAGGTTATAATAAAAATAAAAAAAAGAAGTAAATGTTATTACGATTCACATAATCAGACCATAATCTTGGCATAGTCGGAATACAGAATTCCTGACTTCGAGAGGTCTGTAATTTGTTTATTTATTTAATCTATACATAAAAATATCTTTAAAAGCAAATCGCAATGCGATATCATACGATATAAAAATCAATCATTGGTCGTTCGGTATGATATTGTAATGTGTCATGCAGATCCAGTGCGGGATGGTAGATATTACATGTATTAAAATTTTTGGTTCAAGAGTTCTTGTTTTTCTCACGAAGTTTGCCCTCATCGTTTTGAGAGCAGTGATAAAATTATTTAATGAAAGAACAGCTACTGCCGAATTCAAACCCATGAACTAGATCTCATATTTCGGGATCTCTTTCATCATCATCATCATCATCATCAACCTTTTTATGGTTCCACTACTGGGCACAGGTCTCCTCTCATAGAGAGAAGGACCTCTTTATTTTATAATAATCTATTTTAAAATTTGGGTTTTTTATAACATTTTACAGTCAATAAACTTTATTAATACTTTTCATATTGGCAAAATGATGCACGGTATCGTTGCGTAGCCCCATTGACAGACGTCAGATGACTCTCCAACAACAAAAGGGCCGCACGTCATATAATTTTATAGAAAGCTTCTAGAATCTACAACATGTAATGTAATTAACGCAGACCCTCAAATACTCCAATTACAATATTAGGTTATAATCATAATATATACACAAAATATTAAATTAGTTATATTAATTAGTATTGAATTGGCATTGGTATGGTATTGGTGTGGTATGGGAAATGGGAAAGAAAGAAAAAACCTTATTCCAAGAACTTTAAGGTCTTGACCTTAAAGTTCTTGGAATAAGGTTCTTTCTTTATTTTGTATTGAATGATTAAATTTGTATGAATACAAGTAAAACTGCAATTTTAAAAGTCTGTAAAAACAACAGGGTAAATATAATAATAATTTCCGTAGTTTTAATTATTTTTGGGATGAAAAATTACCTGTGTTAAAAATTATATAAACCGATTCAGTAAACGATTCTGAACAAACTATTTTCAGGAAGTGCGTTAATTAATTTTTGTATAAGCTTCGACTCGGCCGCTTTGGCTGGGGAACGGTTCCAAAAAGGTTCGCATTATAGTATTAAAACTACAATTTATAGTTTATCAACCTTCTCACACACAACACTTAGAAAAATACTTATTATAAATAAATCGTCTTTCAGACTTGGCGCGACATACCTAGTATTTTTCCTCCATAAGAAAAATATTCCTTTCAACAACGTTCGGTACATTTTTCATTATCTCACGGAAAAAACACGTCGATATTTCTATCATATCAGCCGGAAAAAACATAAACATAGAACTAAACAATCACTCTCTTGTTTATGCGCGAAACATAAACATTTTGACAGTGAACAGATGTTTGTAATACAATACATTACTGGTATTAGGACATGAGTTAGTGGTCAAACACAGTATAATGGTCTACGCTATACACCAGTTTATTACTGATACTAACACACTATTAACATTATTACAAAAACGTCATAAACCCAAATATTATAAAGAGAAAAGTTTGGTTTTGGACGTATGTTTGTTTCCTTTCCATGCTCAAATGGCTGAACGGATTTGGTTGAAATTTTGCTTGTAGGTAGATCATGATCTACTTACAAGCAAGATTAGGATAAAGGGCCTTTATCTCGATATTCTTAGGAAACCTATATGCGATCCGTGGGAATGTAATATAAAAAAATATATATATAATATAAGAAAATAAATCATACTAATAATTACACATAATTACGAAAGTTTGTAAGGATGTGGGGATGGGTGGCTAGATGTTTATTATTTTAGGCAAAAACTGCTGAATGGATTTGCATGTTTAGCACGCAGGTGGTTTATAGGTACTATCTATTTTTATGAAATTATAATTATTAAATTATTAAAAAATATAGCTTGTACATTTCATTCCTAAATTCTCATAGAATTGTGGAACTGAAACCGCGGAATGCAATAATTGACACACTAAAATGACTATAGGGTTGTTTCACAGAACAGTACAGTAAGTTATCCTTATTAGTTTATCCGAGGGACTGGAACAATTTGCCAGCGGCGGTGTTTCCGTCGGACTACAATTTGAGTGTCTTCAAGGTTAGAGTGAATAGGCTCTTAATAAACTAGTGCGCTTTACCATCAACGATTGCGTCACTACTTACCATCAGGCGAGACTGCGGTCAAGCGCTGGTTTATAAATTATTAAAAAAAAACCTATTCTACCAAAAACAAAAATTAAAAAATGATATATCTGCCTATACAATAAATATTTTGCTAGTTACTTATCTTTATACAGAACTGACCAACCGTTCGGAATAAACAGGTTTAATGAAATACTTTTTCGTTTTATAAGTCCCCTGGATACTACAAATAATGTTGAGAAACAAGGCACTTAAATCATAGTTTACTGTATTTAATTGTTTATTTTATTACGCAATTTAAAGTTAATTTTCACATTATCTGAAATAGTTACGTTCTATGGCAGCTGTCAAAAAACGGTTCTTTTAATGGATGATGTATACTGCTCACAGTCACGGTAATATTAAGCTTTTGTACGAAGTGAGATATTGCTAGTTCCTCCGTGACATAACCCTACACAGCCAGCATTGTACAGAACATTGAATATCTTGGGACCAAATCGGTAATGCCCGTTAGATTTATTATCGACACGCGTGACTGAGTTCCATTGCCGTTGCTCTCAGGGGCCTATTTTGCAACATGGCCGAACATAATATTCGTGGTACCTAAGTGCACGGGTTATATTTTATTATGGAAATATTTTTGGTGATTTCGTAACGGAAAAGTAAAGACACCGTTCACGCAAACTTGTTTTGATGTATCATTATTTCAAACAGACCAATTCACTTTTTATTACTGTTCATGTTTTATTGTCTTAGCAATTTAACAAGCGCTGAAAATTTAAATGACTACCAGATATTTTTTCAACTGATTATAATAATCTCTCTGTTTAAATAACTATAATAATTTATCATTTGTTCTCTCTTCACAAAACTGATTTATAATTATTGTATACAAAATATGTCACAGCTAAATTAAACCTTTGTGAGGACTGGTGCCTCATATAGGTATTTGGGAAAAACCTGTTGTAAAATTAATATAATTTGTGTAAATTCCACTATATTTGGTCATATAGTTATTGAGAATGAAAGAAAAAACGTTTATTTCCGGTAAATGTGACGCAAAAAATTACAGAAACACAAAAAATAAGAAATGGTTAAGCGAAACATGCGTCACAGCCACGCAAAACGGTTATCGCTCAGCATTATGCTGCGACTGTATGTAAAACAGAGCCTAGCGCTAGTTTTCAGCGACAGCCGGCGCCGAGCTAATGACGTCACCCGCCGATGCATCAATTATATTATTAATAAGTAGTATGGTTGTTATGAACACAATTACAAAATACCCAGTGATATGTGCAGTGTTATGAAAAGTTATGTCGCAGTGTTTTATGGGTGAGTGAATAATTTCTAAGAGACTAATCCCTGGAAACTTGAAGCTGGAGGGTAACCCGACTATAGAAGGAGCATATACATGATTTCATGCATATCAGAAATATGCATGAGAGGAGTCTCATACTCTTATGCCTGCCTATGTCTGATTCAACCAATTCAAAACATTTAAGCATCTTGGCTTTCTTCGACTAACCAGTTTTGTGTAAATCGTAGGCTTAAAATTATTATTTTATCTGATTTTCTCATCGCTTTTCATGTAAAGATAATTATTTCACTTGAAGAACTGGCGCAGAACTACCCATACCTTATGTAACCTATTGCAGGAATACAACACACCACCCATATGCCACGGCCCTTTTCTATTATATATCTCTATTTTCTATTATATATCTTTACTCAGTGGTAAGCCATAACATCGGCCACCGGCAGAAGTTACCACCCACTAGACCCTTGCCGCCAAGCGATTTGTCGTGTTCCGGCATGATGTCTGGTGAAGCCATACGGAGGACGGGTCTGAGCAATTGTGTTGCGATGTGTGCCGGGTACGATGCGCCTAATGTTGTTGTGTTGGAAGTTTGATCGTGGAGGGTCTTCAGATCAATCTCCCTTTGGCGCAGCATCGTTGGTCGTGTTGTTAGGTTTAACATTGCATCACCTCGCTCAACTGCCGTCTTCCTTCCTATTCGCTCAGTTTTTCTGAGTGAATAGGCTCTTAATAAACTAGCGCGCTTTACCAACAACGATCGCATCACTGCTTATCATCAGGCGGGATTGCGGTCAAGCGCTAGTTTATAAATATTAAAAAAAAACATCAAGCAACAGATCACTTTTCTTCTTTGACTTTTCTTACCAGCAAGCTTCAAAAACTAAATTTAAAATCTAGCAAATTTACGAACCTGAACCATGTCAAGTTACAATGTAGCCTACTTAGTTCATCATCCCAACTTTTACGCCACCATTCCAGCGAATAAAGTTTGTGCACGACAAACAATGCACACAATCCGGATGTGTGCCCCACAATTCAATGTTGTTGCATACATCGTTTTATTAACTATTTCATTTCAACTCCTTGAAGTATCTTCATTAAGCTGTTCCGTTACATCCAATGTAACGTCATTGGATGTTATGTGATATTTATGCTTGGATGAGAGCATATTTGCAGCTTGATAAAGACGGGTGCAGGATTAATAAAGTAAGAGAATAATATGAAATGTCAAAATTAATTTATGCTGGTAAAAAGATGTGGTAAAAAGGAAGGATTTATTTATGGGATTGCATTTAAAAGTGAGACAATAAACAAACTGACTTCACTCGGTGGTAGGCCATAACATCGGCCGCCGGCAGAAGTTACCACCCACCAAAGCCTTGCCGCCAAGTGATTTGTCGTGTTCCGGCATGATGTCTGGTGAAGCCGTACGGAGGTCGGGTCTGAGCAGGTGTGTTGTGATGTGTGCCGGGTACGATGCGCCTAATGTTGTTGTGTTGGGAGTTTGGTCGTGGAGGGTCTTCAGATCAATCTCCCTTTGGCGCAGCATCGTTGGTCGTGTTGTTGGGTTTAGCATTGCATCACCTCGCTCAACTGCCGTCTTCCTTCCTATTCGCTCAGTTTTTCTGAGTAAATAGGCTCTTAATAAACTAGCGCTTTACCATCAACGATCGTATCACTGCTTACCGTCAAGCGGGATTGCGGTCAAGCGCTAGTTTATAATTATTAAAAAAAAAACTGTATTTATCCACATTATACTACTCTCAAAACGGTGAAGGAAATCATTATGTGGATACCGGCATGTCCTAGAGCCAAAGCTTCAAAGATATGTGACATCTATCATCCCACACTGGGCGTGGTACATTACGAACCACTCCCTTTCAAAGAAAAGACACCTGTGCCTCAGGGGTGAGAACATTATAGGCTGGTTACGTACATATGTTCGCTAGGTCAGAACATTTTAAAAATCGATAGAACGATAGAAATTCATCAACAACATATTTTAAACGACATTCTTCTGACATATTATAAACGGTATAAATTATTAACTCTCCCATGTGTTAGCTTTTGTGGTACACTTGTATTTGTACTTGTACTTGTATTTGTGGTATATTTGTTCTTAATGTCTGTGCTCGCGTCCGATCCTTTTGGTCAATACACTACTAGATAGTGTATTGACTAAGAGGATTTGACTCAAGTTGACACTAACGTCCGTTTGCGGAAGTTGGTGGGTAACGGTAGAATAAAAAGAGTGGTACGCGTGGGCACGGGCATTCGGGTTTTGGCAGCTCATTGAAGAAGTTGGAAAAATTGTAAGAACAAAGTGAATAAATATAACTATCCTGAAGAACTTGTATTCTCATTTTTGACCAGTTAAAACATGTTTGTATATTTTGGAAATGGCAATGTTCGTAAAATTAAACCCAGATCGCTTCACACGAATGGCTGATGTATTTCCAAGGAATAGGCGTGACAATAGCAGTCTACGTATCCCTGGTGCTAGAACAGCTATGATGAGCAGAGGTGTCTGCTGCATGGCACCATTGATTTATAATAAAATACCTAGTCGTTGGAAGGACTGTAATTTGACATTATAGAAAAGACTTCGTAATTTTTAGTAGACAAGACTTATTATAGAGTTGCAGACTTTTTGTTGGAGAAAGATTTTGGTTGACTATTTTACTGTACTTATTATTATTAGAAATTGTGACATTAGTTATATTATTGACTGATGACATTGAAATAGATTTATTTTATTTATTGGTTAAATTATAGTATTAAGTAGACGATGAACTAGATTATTTGTTGTAAATATATTTTTTTAAATTGTGAACATTTTAATTTTGCATGCCCAATAATTGCCAATATATGGCTGTTCGTATAGATATTATGTACCACCATGACTTACCCTTATTTGCAAAATAAAATATCTCTATCTTTATCTTAGATAGAAGAATATTGTATATAAATAACTAGGGAAAATTAAAAGACATGAAAATAATGCAGAAAAGAGGGAGGACGGCATGCAGAGATGCAGAAAAGATGGAGGGAGTTCACTTATTAAAGGAGAAATAATGCACTCACCGCCGTGAATGAAGGTAGTCATAAGTCAACGAAGGGAAGCGGTTAATTAATAGTGCTTGAAGTATACGTGCAGGCATTTTACGTTATTGATGTATAATTCTACCTCACCGTCCATGTTTGTAGTAAATAGTGGGATTTTTCACCAGTGTCAAAATCAAAATGTATTTTCGCTATAAGAAGGTTGCTTTTGGTTAGCAGCTGTCAGAGATAAAATAACTGTGAAAAAAATAGATTTGTGGTACTTGAATATTACCCATGCTTCATTTGTTTGAAGTCAATAAAAAATAATTCTCAATACCACAAACGTGAACTCAATAAATATATTAATCGATATAATATCGTGTATTCCACATAATATAATAACTTAAGAAATAAAAACGATGTTCAAAGAGTTAATCACGAAAGAGTTTAAGTTTAATTTTTTTTAATCATTTTTTTTCCTTAAATAAATAAATATATACGGACAAATCACACAGATTGAGCTAGCCCCAAAGTAAGTTCGAGACTTGTGTTATGGGATACTCAACGATACTATATTTATAATAGATACACATATAGATAAACATCCAAGATCCAGGCCAATCAGAAAAAGATCGTTTTCCATCATGACCTGGCCAGGGACCGATCCCGAGGCCTCTACATCGCAGGCAGGCGTGTTAACCTCCACCGTAGCTACACTCAACCAAAGAGATATCACTTGATGCCACGGGGGTTTTAACTCGTAGGTATGCGTGTGTTCTGTAGGGTAATTGCGTAGCACAACAGCTAACAGTAGCAATTTCATTTTGACAGTTTAACAATATTAATTTATTATTGCGTTATTTAGGTTTTTGAGCAGATAAATTTCTGAACATATGAAGCAATGTATTGGCAATTTGCTTCGAAATCATCATCATCATCTCAGCTACATGAAGTCCACTGCTGGACATAGCCATCCCCCCCCCCCCCAAGGATTTTCAAAAAGAACTTGGACGCGGCCTGCATCCAGCGCTTCCCTGCGATTTTGATCAGATCATCCGACCACCTAGACGGTGACGACGCTACTTCGAAATGATTCCAAGTAATAGGAATAGCGGCTTACGCAATTAGGGTCCTGCGCAATGTAAATACAAATGAAATATCCTTATACTCTTTTGTCGACATGTCTAGATACCTCAGGCCAAGTATCTCACTGTCAATGATAAGTCTTTATTACACCGAAACCAACGCCCTTATTATTCTGCCAAAAGTACCTATGTCAAAAGTTTATGATCACCTATAATTATATGACGCTTTTCAATTAAAAAAAAATATAAACAAAATCTGTCAAAATAAACAATTACGGTGTCAATGAACTGTGATTCTGACACGATCACGTTAGCAAACATAGTCCCATTTTATGTATTGAAACGCGATGCGCTGGGTCCCGACGCGGCTGTAACGTGCGCTTGGTTTTATAGGTTGCTTCCCATTACGTTCTGACGGTTAAAGCATAATGCTTTTTGCATAAAATGTTGACGTTTCGCGTCAGTTACAAAGTGACACACCCCGCCCTTAGGGGTCGTAATAACACTAACGAGCACCAATGCAATGCGGTTGACACTCAAATGTTCAAGTTATTCAAGTGGAGATTTTGACAAAGTAATGAACTTTCATGGTTTTGGTCCTGGGCATTTGTGAAGTTCATAATTCATATTATGTTTTGTTGAGCATCACTGACTGCCAATAAAGATGAACAACATAGTAAATAAAGAACAATTTATCTGCAGCGGTCTTACCATCTGATTACAATTTTAGTGTATTCAAGGCTAGAGTGAATAGTCACTTAATAAAATACTGCTTACCGTCCTGAATTGCAGTCAAACACTACTTTGTAACTTTTAAAAAGAAAAGAAAAAAGACGTGTGGCACTCGGGGACTGCCGCGGTAAAGCTATTGCATAGCATTTTGTATCAATTTATGCAATTATAATTATTTATTTATTTTATTTATGCAGTATTTCTTTTTCTTTGATATTAATTCAAGTTACACTTTTTGAGCGTGGTGACCGATAAGAAAACAAATTTTTCTTTTATTAAATAAATAAAAACACTGATACCTTTGAGAAAGCGGACTTCCTCTACAATAGGGCAATTCCTCCGGAAGGTCTGTCTATGCTATTACTTATAATCTCTGTCATTGTGTGCTGTTTCGGTGCAATCGCAAGACCGGCCGGGCACTGAAGGGCAGGCAAGACAGCTATAGTATCCTTATGACTCCACCAACTGGTATTTCGTTGACTCGGAAACGGTGCACAGGGAGCACCACGAAATATACTCAAATACTCCGAGGTTCTTTTTCAATATACCCCACTGTTTTGTCGTGGTGGCCTAGTGGTTAAAACACCAGCCTCTCAAGTATGAGTGCGCGGGTTCGATTCCAGGTCAGGCAAGTACCAATGTAACTTTTCTAAAGTTATATCTACTTTCTAAGTATATCTTGGACATCAATGACTGAAGGCGAAGGGAAACATCTTGAGGAAACCTGGGCTTTATAAGTCTGAAATCGCAAACCCGCATTGAGCATGCGTGGTGATTATGCTCAATCCTTCTCTGTATGAGAGGAGATCTGTGCCCAGCAGTGGGACGATAAAAAGGTTGTTGATGATGAACGGCGTCGGTGTCGAATTATTTGTTATCAATTTAATATTTTCGAGCTGATCTTTAGTAACATAATCACTTCTGATTGCGTTAACATCTGACCGTAGAATTAATAAACCCTTCATCAACTTCTTTACGTACGTTCTACGTAGTCAAAGCAAACTGGTGGCAATTTGTGAAGGTCATATGCCACAAAAACTGGGATTGTTCGGGATCCGTGATTTTAAACACCGTAATCGTATATTTTAGGTCTTTCTGCCTTTTGTTCTTACGCCTCGATACATGTTTTTGTCTTGTCTTCGTAGAAACAAACAATAACTTTTTTGCCTCATCAATGTCTTCCTCAGAAAAAGCCGACGAGCATATTTTTATTAAACTTTCGTTGTTTCGTTTCGGAGATAACAATATTACAACTCGTACACTTAAATGTACTCGTATTAACATTGTTCACCGACATCTTTCTGTAATATTTTATTTAATAAAAACTTCAACTTCAACTCTTGATCTGGTCCCTGTGGATAGATACCACAATTTTGCCAATAACACGTGTAACAAATTATAGAAATTCTTTAAAAAAATATTTCATAATAATGGCGGATATCGCCAATCATAGTTGAAAAAACGGCCGCGTGAGCACTTTTTACTCTATAAAATCATGCGCTTTTATTTAGTAAACAACACTATAAATAATTTAAAAGTCCAATGAAAAATTAGCGTGACATTCATCTTAGCTTTTCCGTTAACAAAAAAAAAGCTATTTTATAAAAACACTACTAAATTAATTTGAATAAAAGTACTTAATAATTAATTATATGAAAAGTTTTTAAGGTTGCCATGACAACGTCGATGACGTCTATGACATATCTCTATAGGAGACCTATTTCAGAGAGAAAATTAATCGTAAGTTTAGCACATCGCGACTATCAGTAACATGGCAAGTGTGTAGAACTGAGTTCGCGCCCTGCAATATGCATGCTCTTTTTGAAAATCTATAAATTGTTTTCAAAAGATGTAGTCGCACGCACACAAACATACCGTGCCGAAGACTGCCGAACTGAAACGACGTTAGACGATCGATCAATGTACGGCCTTCAAGCCACACATCCGTGCCCGTCGGAGTGGGGAGCGTGAGGTTTTTTCGTTACGAAATTTCTGGATTCGGTCCCCGCGCTCAAGGCCCGCGATAGAAGCTATGCAATAGCTTAAAAACTTTGCTATAAAAAACTAAAGATTTTTACAATCACTCAACACAGTTCTTTTTTTTTATATATATAAATATAATTGAACTCTTCCTATTAAATGTCATTCAGATAAGCTCGAGAAATCTATTTAACGACTATCGTAGTTCAAAGAATTTAATGAAAATAGGTCCTTACCTCTATGATTATATATATTTAGGAATCCATTCGATATCAAAAGACTGTTCCATTCCTAAAAGGCTATTCGCATTTACGTAAACATTTTTCTTCATGTGTAAATATTTAAGAATACTCATTTCGTTCGAAAATGAAATACGTTGAATTGGGGTATTCGTTTATGTTCCTTTTTGTATTAAAATTGAATGTAGAAAGATGCAAATAGGTAAAAAGCGCTTGGGAGAGACATACTGATAATCCTGAGTTTCAGAATAAATATTAGCATTGAAATTGAGAAGCAAACACAATCGTGTCGGCATTGGCAAGTATCGCTTCTCGCCTCTTCGCATCGACTTCAGTATTTACATTCTTTATTCACACAAATATTTTAAACTTAATTCAGTGATAGGTTTAAACCAATATGAAGTATTCCTGATATCTGTTCTGCTCATGTTGATTCAGTTCTCAATTCTTCTGTAGCTTTCGTTTTGTTTGAGGTTTCAACGCTTCAATTTATTCTTTTATATATTTATCTGTTGTTTATTAAACGATAACTGAAAATCTTAAACTCACTGATAGACAAGACATAGCCTTTTGCACAAGAGTTCTTTTTAACGAAAGCCAAACAGAGGATGAAAGTCTGCAAAAAGTTAGTTTATTCTTACTAAAAATTAAATACAAGTACTATAGACGGCTTGTAAACTTAAACACAACTATTTTACAGTAAGCTTCGGCGCAAATGGGCTATCGATCACAGCCACCAGTGGCCAGCGACGGCGACTTAACACACATTTTAATATACAGTAAAAACTCTATATAACGACACTCGATTTAACGATAAACTCTCTAAAGCGTCGAAATCAATTGCTTTTGGTTGGTTTAGCTGGTCTACCATACAATGATACACTCTACATAGCACCACGCTCACTCTCAATAACGACTATAAGTAATAAAAAGTACCTTTTAAGTTGCTAAAAACTGCGCACCTGTGTACGTTCTTTTGTCGCTTTGTTATCCTAGCCTGCAATAAACTCAACATCATGCATACCGAACTTTCCAAGACAAAAATTATTTCCTTTATCACTAAGATGTCTCAATATCGCAAGATATAAATAAAATAAGTAAAAAAAAATAAAGTCAAACAAAAATAACAGACTATACGCAATAGCGTTTAAATAACATTATTTTTTTGCGTACATAACTACTAACGCTAGTCTGAAATAAACTTTTTCTTTTTCTGATTTTTCTTCTCTCCATTTAATGACAACTGTACATAACGCCATAAAATGCACAGTCCCTTCGGTGTCGTTATATAGAGCTTACACTGTATTTTGTATAGACTATATAGTGTCCAAGACTCGCTACTAGTGGTCACTACGTGCCACACAAAACGCCGACACCCGCCACTTTTGCATTGCTCCGTCCCCGCGCAGTTAACCATCCGATTACCGCGTATTACTATTTTGCCGTATTAATCCATCTTGTAACACCAACAGCAATTCTTGAAATGTAGTCAAACTCATTCGAAAATGTTTAAAAAACTTTTTTGGATATCTTTGTAGATTATCGAAATGCAAGTTAAGTTTCACTGTAGGACCAGTTAAAATTAACTGCACCCAATACAGGCGGCGACGGCGTCGTCTACGTCTTTTGCTTATTAACAAAAGCGCAAGCAAACTTTCAGAATCAGAATCAGATATTTTATTTGTGGTAAGTAAAATACAGATGTGATGTCAACATAAAATGAACAGTATGACTTGCCGTCGAAGGTGTACAAATACTTACATTAGAATTATTATAAAATACAATTAAATTAAAAAAAATACATATATAATAATGCAGTCAAAATTAACTAAAACAAATTTAGAACAATGAACAAACCAAAATATTGAATAGGTACAGCACAAACATCATTAATAAAATAATTATAAATTCAACCTTGTAATAAACATTTAAATTAAATTTAACTAAATAAAGTAATACCTTAATAATAAAATAATTTTATTATTGTCCATATATTAATTAATCTTATAAGTAAGAGTTTCCGTGTCAGAATAAATCTTCAGACTGCGCAGCAGCGAGCGGGTTATAAAATGTGGCGGCTTCCAGACACCAGTGGCTGTCCCTCCCTTCTGACACTTTTTGAAATGTGCCGGTAGCATGCGACAGACACCAGTGGCTGTGGTCGGTGGCCCATTTGCGCCGAGCCTAATGATTCAAAAATATTAATCCAGAATATATTGTTTCGCAGTTGGAATTAGAAACACTAAGTACGTAAGTCCACACAGTATCTACGAACGTATGTGGTCGAGACGATAATAGAAGTTTTATTTACTTCTTAGCACGACTCGCAAGCTCAAGATTAGTATTTATTTACTTCATAGCACGACGATGGCTATAGCCTTAAGCACAGTGCGAGTTTATATATTTACCTAATTTCTACTTCGGAAGATGTTGTAATTTTAAGTTCTTCTTGCTTGCTAGCTTGTAGTTAGAAAACTGAGGCTGTGTATATAGACGTGGGTTTTTCGAAAGAGATTGACTCTCTTGACTGTTAGCGCAGTAGTTAAGCTATTGACTGCTGCTCTGCGTGTCGCGGGTTCGTAGTTGTTCCGGGTTTTGCTGTTTGTGTGTGTGACTTTATATGTTTGTAAACGCAACCACGATACAAGAGAAATTCTTAGTATGGGGCAACGTATTAAAAAAAAAATACCATGGCCCTGGCGCACAGGCAAATGAAGGAAAACGGGTGGGTTTTAGTCAGCAAAAGTCTGACGTGACCTTCTGCTCCGCACAGAGAGACACACCCACACATTCTCCAGCCTTTATCTCAATTTATTTGGGGTCGGCGCAATATGTCTTTTTCAGCTGAACAGTACTTTTCACAACTAAAAACAAAAAGTGTAAAATAAAAACTTTCCTAAGCTCTCTTTTTTTTTTCTACTCTGTTTTTCTTCCAAAAAACACTACAAAGTGAAAAATAACTAATTTCGGAAGTCGGTGGTTTTTGCATATTAGTTTTTGACACCGACTTCCGAAATTAGTTATTTTTCACTTTGTAGTGTTTTTTTTGGAAGTCGGTTGTTTTTTTTTGTAAAAAAAAGTTTTTATTACACTATGGTAAATTTTTTCCCAAATACATTTAGAAATTGCAACACAGCTCGCGCAAGAGGTCAACGCACGTGCTCGCCCACCCGAGCGGAGCTTTGACCATATTTTTGTTGGGACAACCAAGTAGAATAGCAAACGCGTACCTTTGTGGTTTTTCATTATATCTTTTTGAAATTTTGTACATAAATTCCTTACTTAAAAATACCTATTGGATACGTGTTTCGGGATTCGCATAAACAAAAAATAATGTTATATAGATGTATAGATGTTTGTTACTCTTCCAAGAAACGACTGAACGGATTTGGATATAAAATCAAAAAATCAAATCAAAATCAAAGCATTTATTTCAAATAAACCAGTTACAGGCACTTTTGAATTGTCAGAAGGTCGGTCAGTCAGTAAGGTGAAGCTAGTCGCCCATTCCAAAGAGTAGGTACCTATGGAGAAGAACGGGCAAGAAACTCCATGGACACTCTTTTAAATTATCAAGCTGTTGATACAAATATTTGATTACATCATTCATTTTGAAATCAATCGTGTGAGAACGATGCAGAAATATATTGTACGCTGAGAGCGTCCATTATGGAAAAAAAAAACAACAATTCAGAAATTAAAATACGCCGTAGCAGCTAAGAGATGACCAGTCCCCTCTGACGGCGTCCGTTCACGAACATGACGTATGGATCAGCATCATTCAGCTCAACCATATTGAAGGGAACCTAATGATCCAACACACACGCCACCACCAGCGAGACATTTGAGTGAGCATGACATACTCTCAACAGCCATAGCACTATCAAGTCAATAAAAGACTAACCCAACAAATAGATGCTTTACAGCAAGTAGATCGTGCTCACACGTGTTCCATGCAATTATACAATACTAAGAAATTGAATCTACACAATGCAAAGACAGTTTTGTCCAAGGTTCAGCAGCTCCAACGGTGTTCCCGAATGCTAAGTTTAGCTCCTGTGTAGCTGCACCAGTGCCGAATACCCCTGTCAGCGATGCAATTCCGTAACGTACAATATGCTTGGCTACATAGTGTGTACTGGCTTTAAGTTAAAAAAAAAAAACAAACCATTGCAAATTTAACTACAAGAGGAAAAATCAAAGAACAATCAGTGTAAGCATAGAAATCGGACGCAGCTCAAGCCCAAGCCTTTTTGTCGTCAATATAATCTTTAACACTATAAAATGCTTTCTGACACAACTTACGTTTAATGAAAGATTTGAATTTATTCAGGCTCAGATCTTGAACCACCTCTGGAAGTCTATTGTAAAAATGTATACATTGGCATCTAAAAGAGCCACCTATTTTCTTGAGCCTTGTTGTAGGTACAATAAATTTGTGCTTGTTCCTAGTATTTATATTATGGACATCACTGTATTTTTTAAACAATTTTATATTTTTATGAGCATACAAAAGATTTTCATAAATATATTGAGACGGCACGGTCAGTACATTAATTTCTTTAAATTTTTCTCTGAGAGAGTGTCTTGGACTTAATTTATAAATTGCACGAACAGCTCGTTTCTGCAAAACAAATATTGTCTGAATATCAGTGGCATTTCCCCACAACAGAATGCCGTACGACATTACGCTATGGAAATAGCCAAAGTACACTAAACGGGCCGTCTCAATATCAGTCAAATTACGAATTGTTCTAACTGCGTATGCAGCAGAACTTAGTTATAATATGGCGCACAGATAGTTTATAACTAGGATTAACATAAAGGATTTTGATTTTACCCCCATATTCTTACGTGAATAAAACTTGCGCAGATAAATCCGCTTGACGCAGTATGTATTAAAATTTTGAATAATAATTTTATATATACTTAGGTACTAAATCGAGAGAGTCCAACTTCGAGAAAGAGGTCGATTGTAGAATCCAACTCGGCTGGGCTGCTTACGGGAAGCTACGTAGAATCTTCTCGTTCGAAATACCGCAGTGTCTCAAGACAAAAGTCTTCGACCAGTGTGTGTTGCTAGTGATGACTTATGGAATTGAGACGTGGTCGCTAACAATGGGCCTTATAAGAAGGCTCAAAGTCACTCAAAGGGCAATGGAGAGGGCTATGTTTGGGGTTTCACTATGCGATCGAATCAGGAATGAGGAGATCCGCAGAAGAACGAGAGTAACCGATATAGCCCGAAGAATTGCAACACTAAATTGGCAGTGGGCTGGACACATTGCCCGTAGGATCGATGCCCGATGGGGCCGACGGGTTCTCGAGTGGCGACCACGCACCGGAAGACGTAGCGTGGGTAGGCCCCCGATAAGGTGGACCGACGACCTGGTGAAGGTCGCGGGAAACCGCTGGATGCGGGAGGTGCTGGACCGGTCGTCGTGGAGAACCTTGGGGGAGGCCTATGTCCAGCAGTGGACGTCTTTCGGCTGAGGTGAGGTACTAAATTAAAGGAATAAGTAAACAAATAAATACAAAATGAAATAACAATTAAGTGACAAATTACCCGTTGCCGTCGCTGTCATCGGGAAACGTGACCAGAAGACTGTGCTAATTCTTTAGCCAAAGAATAACGTAGAGTCGACCAAGCACCGGAAATTTTCTTGAAACCCATAAGCATTTTGACCCTAAACGCCTCAACTTTGTTAAAATTAGTCAGTCATAGAAAAAAAATACTTAAGCGCTTTTATGTTTATATATAGTTAAGTTCGCAGATACTGTTTGTTATTTTTAGGGTTTCGTAGGCAAATGGCACATAATGGAACCCTTATAGATTCGTCATGTCTGTCTGTCGTCTGTCCGTTCGTATGTCACAGCCATTTTTTTCCGAAACTATAAGAGCTATACTGTTGAAATTTGGTAGGTAGATGAATTCTATGAACAGCATTAAAATTTTGATACAAAAATAAAAATAATAATAATAAATATTGGTGGCTCCCCATACTTAGAACTGAAACTCAAAAATTTATTTTTCATCAAACATATACGTGTGGGGTATTTGTGGATAGGTCTGCAAAAATGATATCGAGGTTTCTAAAATATTTTTTTTTCTAAACCGAATAGTTTGAAAATGAAAAATCAAAAAAAAACATATGATGTACATTACTATAAAAACTACCAACGAAAATTGTTTTGAAAGAGATCTAGTAAGTAGTTTTTTTTTAATACCTCGTAAATCGTAAACCGCTTATTACCACGTAATCTTTCATACAAATAACTTAAATCCTTTAATTTCATAAATCAATGGTACAGAACCCTTTGTGCGTGAGTCCAACACGCACTTGGCAGGTTTTTTAGTTTAGAAACATCTTAAGTCTCCGAGCACGTTCCAGCAATCAGCGTTTTAAAAATGGGATCTACTCACTTTCTTTCCTGAGCTTCACTGAGCAAATATTTACCGAATGCTTCAAAAGTTCTCAAGGAAAATCTTGTTGAACACAATTATGAGTGTTTCAGTCAAAAAATATTCAGAGAGTTGTTCTTTAATTTGGTATTCATGAATGAAAATACTTACCTCTGTTTATCTATTAGCAGTTACGAGAGAGGAATTGTTTAAATATGAATGGCTTGTTTTTAAAAGAGTCCCTAATTTTGCAAATTTCTTACATTATATAACACTATTGGAAACCTCATTTTGAACTACCTCGTCGCTGTTAGGATAGCAAGTACAACTGCTAAGTATGAGGTTCTAGGTTCGAATCCCAAGTCAAGCAGTATTACTAAGTATCTGACATTTCTCATTAGCAGCCCGGAGTCTGCACTTTAAACTAAAATATTATTTCCTATCAATTTCGTCGTGGAGATCCTTGAGGGAGGCCTATGTCCAGCAGTGGACATCTTTCGGCTGAAATAATGTTTTTTTTTTAATAATTATAAACTAGCGCTTGACCGCAATCCCGCCTGATGGTAAGCAGTGATGCGATCGTTGATGGTAAAGCGCGCTAGTTTATTAAGAGCCTATTCACTCAGAAAAACTGAGCGATTAGGAAGGAAGACGGCAGTTAAGCGAGGTGATGCAATGTTAAACCCAACAACACAACCAACGATGCTGCGCCAAAGGGAGATTGATCTGAAGACCCTCCACGACCAAACTCCCAACACAACAACATTAGGCGCATCGTACCCGGCACACGTCTCAACACAACTGCCCAAACTGCCGTTCGGCTTCACCAGACATCATTCCGGAACACGACAAATCGCTTGGCGGCAAGGTTTGTCTGGTGGATGGTAACTTCTGCCGGCGACCGATGTTATGGCCTATCACCCAGAAATGATGAATTGAAATAATGTTACTGCTCATCCATTGCTCCATATGTTCTAAAATATCTGTATTCAACAGTGTAAATAACCCAACAAATGCTCTTGAACTGTCAAAATGAAACCCATTGTTGCTGATAGTAGCTGATAGTGTGTGATGCCATTACTCTTCGGGATTTATGCCCGGTATGCGAAATTAATAGGAGAGTCAGTTTGTGGTTTCTAACTTTTGTTTGCAAGTGCGTAAATTACATCAATATTTCGGCTGTTTATTTCAGTCACATATGTACGTCACTATTAATTCGAAAATAGCACGTGTTATTTGAACACGATGAACTTCTGTTAATTAATCACAGCCTTATATTTATTCTGGCATTGCTGGATTCCAGGAAACGCTTTTTGGTCTGGGAAGCTGAATAACATACATAAAAGAACTATTTTTTCATTCACAGCGTTTTTATACATTTTGCTACCACAAGTAAAGTGCATGACGCTTCGTGAAATAAAAATATTTTTTTTATGTTATAAACTAAAGCTTGATCGTCATCCCGCCTGATAGTAAGCAGCGATGTAATCATTGAAGGTAAAGCGCACTAGTTCATTGGACTAATGAAATGGGAAGACCGCCTCAGGCTAGTTGTTCCAGTTCTTCGATGTAAATGGTATAAAGACGATGCGAAACGCTTTGTCGGGATCGTAATGGTATCAACAAAGTAAGGGTGGATACTCACCCAGAGAGTCATGGCCGTTTGGCTGGTTCGGGAATACCTCACGGTCTCCGCTAAGACGGTGAGCCTTCTTGCCGGATTAGCACCATGGGATCTGGAGACCAAAGTCATCGCCCAAGTGTGGGAGTAGCGAGAGGAGCCAAAACGCCGGGACATGACTCCATTGCCGCGAGAAATCGCAGTACTGCGGACAGAGCTCCAGCGGCATGCATGCATCTCATGACGATATGGAGGGTGCGATTGTCGCACGGTGGAGGTCTGCCCGGCTTGGAATGAGCACGACCGTGTTCTTGTAGTGGAGATCGGCGGCGATCTCTCGCGATCGGCTATAGTCCAGAACATGGTCTGGAGCGAGAGTGCATGGCAGGCCGTCTCCTCCATCTGCGAAGTAGTGATGCTGTCAAAGAAGAAGACGGAGCGCGTGAAGGAGCGCGAATCTTAGCGCCCTCACACCCTGGTCGGGGACAAAAGACACGCCCTGTCGGGTTGGCTAAAAAAGACACACCTGGCGCACAGGCAAGTGAAGGAACACGGGTGGATTTTAGTCAGTGAAATTCTGACACACCCTTCCACTCCGCCCAGAGCGGGTAGTTTGATGACTTCCCATGCAAAACAAAAAAGGGGTGGATACTCGCGGTACGACGGGTCGTCCACTGATGGAACCGTCATGGCGGAACTAAGTCATATAATTTCCTAATACGGTTTATACAATCAAGTCAATTTAGAACAAATAACAAAATCCGTCTTATAAAGAAAACAAAAAAAAAACAACATCGACCTGTTGAAATATGTATTTCTACTTACAGTACTTAGTTCCCATTATATTTGAAGGCTCCACTTCTCGTTTGACTCAATATAAAAGAATAATGTGTAATCTTTTGAGTGGCTTTTACGATCACCGACTTGAAGATGTTACCTTCTCAAATAATATTGATACTGCGCCAAACCGGTGACCGCCTTGACACAGTGAAGGACAGAAATACAAGGTTTTAAGAGAAAGTAAGCGGATGAAGATATTATGTTACATTTAAAAAAATAACTAATTTTTAGAGGCTAAGCAACTAACTTAGAAAAAAAACTAATAATAGAACGAGGAAAATTATTAGTTCGATTGCGCAGTTTTTTTCAAAAAAGGTTGAAAAGAGTGATAAGATATGAGAAAATTTATTAAACATACAACATAATATACGTATTGTGAGCCACTTCACTGAATGGGTATTTTGATGGCTCTACCATATACCTAGTTATTTACGTTCTTGACAGAAAAGAACGCTATTGCAACTTCTTGTTTGTTAAATCTTAAACTATAATATATTGCAAGAACCTGTCCTTTAACTAGAGCAATAACTTGTTTATTTATAAATTACACAGACAACATGGCGTACAGAGATTGCTTATAGATTCAAGTTGTGTACGACCCGGGTCGGCTGTAAGCTGTTTGCATTGGTCATTTGTCGACGCGGCTTATCGGGCATTATTTGCCTTGCTTACCCGATTCAATTTCCTAGTTCGACCCAATACGGATCCTACATCTACAGTATGGTAACAAGCATCATGGTACAGTATGGTTATGGTATAGTTTTGCTGTTGTACTTCTATGGACTATTATGAAAAATGAGAAAAACGCTGAGCGTATGAACAAAATGTGATCGAGTCAATCTTATGTTATGACTAAGACGGTTTGGTTATTACGTGTTGTTTCATCAAAGGTTCAATTTAGCTTGTGATTATATGTATATTCCAGGCACAACCATGGTACAAAAACTTCCTAATGATGAAGTAAAATATTTCATTACTTTTAGTCAGGGATTTAAAATACATGCGTATCCTTATATAAGTCTTTGCGGTTTCTACGTTGTCGAATAAGCAAATAAAATTCTCCGAATTATTTGTGTATCTACGAAGAATCGTAATCATACAGAGGTCGTGTTAAGGTGACAGTAAAAAAACAAAAAAGATCAACCGTAATTCAAATTTACATTTCACAAACAATTCCATCCAAGTGAAAATGTATATAAATAAAGAGTGCATAAATTCAATGAGATTTTCTTAGAAATGCTCCTTGTAACTTAGCAATTACATAACACACTATCAGTAATAATAGGTTTCATTTTGACAGTTCAACAATATTCATTGCGTTATTTAAGCAATGGATTAGCAATACGCATCAAATTTACTTTAAATGGATTAGTAATTTGTTACGCAATTAGTGTGCAGGCTACAAAAATATGCCTTAATACTAAATTGAAATAAGGTATCAAGAAATTGCCTGCCGAAAACACAGTTTAACAATACAGTTTCACACATTATGCCAACTCACTTTCGTATTAGCGAGGATTAAACAGAATAAAACCATCCATTATTTATTCCATTAACACAATCAACGGTTGAATAATGATACAAAGTTTTTAATTTTATTCAGAACCAATCAGCCGTTATAGTGCGGTCAGCATACAAAGAGACTAATTTATTCATTTCATTCTCGATACGCACAATTGGATCGATTTAGATTTTTATGAACTCGCATTGACGGTCGGATATAGATTGACTTTTAACGTTGGTCGATTGACATTTCGTGTCCACTGTAACGATATCGATATTATGCAGATATCCTTAATAATCAAAGTGAAGCTCGGGTTACAAGCTGATTTATGCTACCAATTCCATGCACTACAATCGAATACAATGACAGTATGTGGCTAGCTAAACAATAGAAAGCGCCGTCATAATTGAAACAGTGTACATGTATCTAAGTAATAGTGCATACTTGAGGACCAAAATAATGCGAATGGTTTCGTTTGATACTCTATTACACATTCAAATAACACTGAGAAGGAAACATACAAGTGTTCTTATTTTAATAGCGTATCTAAAAGAAAGAGAAATTCTTAATTGTTGGGGTCACACACGCACACACACAGTCTTGTATAATAGAAAGACCCAGTGATAAAAAAATGGTTGCCTGTAAAGTCGGTTTTACGGGCGAAGATTTTACGTGACAACGTCTTTTTCTCGGTAGAATATTTATTGATATGAATATAATTAAATTGCACAATAGGAACAAGGAATTGAATGAAAATAAGAATTGCACAAATTTTAACTATAGAAATATATTTTGTTTACTAAAACATCGGTGACTCATCGTAACGTTACCGAGCGTTACACTTTTTCATAAGTGACTCCCAGCCGCAACCTAATTTAAGACGTTGTCACGTCAAAAAGTGCGGGTGTGCGTTTTGACAGAGAACCATTGTCCGTCATGTCAAAGTCTTGCCGCCAAGCTATGCGTCGTGTGTCTGATGAATTCATACGGAGGGCAGGTCTGAACAGTTGTGTTGCGATGTGTGCCAGGTACGATACGCCAAATGTTGATGTGTCGGGAGTTTGGTCGTGGAGGGTCTCCAGATCAATCTCCCTATGGCGCAGCATCGTTGGTCGTGTTCTTGGGTTTAATATTGCATCACCTTACTCAACTGTCGTCTACCTTCCTATTCATATATATTTTTTTTAGTGATTAGGCTCTTAATAAGCTAGCGTGCTTTACCATCAACGATTGCATCACTGCTTACCACCAGGTGGGATTGTGGTCAAGCACTAGTTAATAATTATTTTTTTTTTAAAATTAAGCTACACGCGCCGCTGTTGATCTGTGGAAGAGTAGGTAACCATATTTACATAACGAGACTTGTTCGTGCCTTGGTAAGCAAGTTAAGCCGTAAATACCTGTTGTCATTCCTAAATCTTTGACAGACGTTACGGGTAGTCAGAAGCCCGAAAATCTTACAACCATATCGTATTATCTAGTAACTGGGTTGTGAAGCTCAGATAGTGAGAGGCGCCATACTGGTATTCAATTGAATCCGGATAGACTGAAGTCAACCTCGACATAGGTGATGGCCTGGTGGACTTCTTCTTCTTCTTTTTCTCAGCCTATAGAGATCCACTGTTGGACAAAGGTCTCCCCCAAAGCTTTCATTCCATTGCCATAATCCCTATGCTTGGCAGGCGGGTTGGGGACCGCAGTAATTTGATTTTCCACAGGAGAAGTGCTGCTGCCCGCTTTCCTGGTGAGAGTTCCGTTAGTCGTCTCTTACGATACCCACGGGAGGATATGGGTTGGTACTATTGTAAGCCCGGTACCACAGGGTCAGCTTCAGCATCCTCTAAAACCACAATAATAAGTTCTCTTTTAGTTATATCGCAGATAGTGACATAGAGAACAATTTTTCGTTTCAAGATTTTTACCAGTTTTTTCCTACTGCAAGCCGCGTTACAGAACTTCGTACTGTATTATCGAACCGCCCAATGAAGCGTTTCGTAGTTGAGGTAAATGTATTTCAAGAACAAACTTAACTTTGTCGTAAAAAAATTGTCCCATACATCGATATTTATGATGATCTATTCTCCAACAACAAATATAAGTTTGTCATGACCAGAAAAAAATAAATATAAAAGGCTGGTGTTTGATTGATTTGATTTTGATATTTTATTAAGTTTTGATTTATTTGTAAAGATTTCCTTATTGGGTTGACTTAATCTATTATATTGATTTCGTTCCTTATCCTCCTTCTCCGACTTCTGGTTTATGTTTTCAAGTAGTGGTTTGAAGAGTTTGCTTGTATGAACGCTTTCATCTCTGGAAACACATTATGTTATAAAAAATATACTAAATATTTTTTTGTACTAAATTGATAGCCCAATTCTTTGGAAAGGCTATTTAACATCATGTTACAACAATTGCAACTGCGCAGACAAAAAAAAATCCGAAGAAAGAAAGAAGGCTAAGCGAAAACGAAGTAATACGAGCAGCCGAGGGGTTGCGACGGGTCGGGTTGAAGGAACCAATATTCCAAGCAGCCGGAGTCGTGGACAGAATCTAGTAATAAGTATTTATATAAAGGTAAAATTAAATCTGAAATTTAACAAGAACAATAACTTGGCATAGTCCGCAGTTGTTTAATCACTTCTTTTAAGTAACCTCACGGCCGAACACTAACCCTCAGGAAGAGCACGCTCACCACCTTCGGACTCGTTGCTCATCTCCGCCTCGCCGTCGCCGGTACCCAGCCCCACTGTGAGCGCTGTAACGACACCAACCGCGGCAGCTTCGACGAGCTCGAGCGACGAGTATTTCTCTCCGCCGACGTCGCTTACCTGTACGTTGGCAGGGGAGAGGCCAGCGACCGAAAAGCTCACGTAACTGTCTACAAAATTGTGCAGCGTAGTTAGCAACTGATTAATTATTGTACACCAATGTATGTTTCTTTGTAATCATAAACTTTTTATTTACTTAAAGAAACTAAACATTTGTTTAGTTTCTTTATATCGTCTAAATCAAAAATTTTGCCCACAAGGCAAAAAAAAAAAATCTAAATCAAAATCTAAAATTTTTGATATATCAATTACAAAAAATAATAACCTTCTTTTTCTCCGCGTTAGAAAATCCTCATCGATGTCCGCCTCCCTAAGGCAAGGAGCGGTGTCAGTTAGACTTTTATTGACTTAAAACCACCCCGTAATTCCATTTCTGGATAATATAATCTTTCAGCTAGTTACGACTAGGAATAATAATATTCTAGCCTAACCTTTTCCCAGATATGTTGGGGTCGGTTTCTCGTCTAATCAAATGCAAATGAGTACCAACATTTTACATGGAGTGATTGCTTATCTGAACTGTACAACCCAGAAGGTCTACTCTCTATGCTCTAAATTCTTAGTTTAGCGTTTTTGAAGGTTGGTTGTTTCCTAGTCCATTACAGTATAAAAGACTAGTTCAGGGTTGACAACACGAATCGACAGTGGTCCCTATTTACGATATGGTTTTGCAAAAAATAAATATTTGACATTTACTATGAGGGTGTGACGAAAAGTTGCGGACGGTCCCATTTCTTATTATGACCAACCAAATGGTTGCGGATGATCCCATATCTCTGTTGACAATCTAAGAGAGTAGAAAGCCTGTTACGGGGTGACACGATTGGGAAGACAGATTTGGAGCTTTCGACTAACCATAACGACTGTAAATGACCTCCGGGATTAATGGATTGACGTGTTTTGGAAGCACAGGGTTTTCATATTTAATGGATGGTTACCCCGCCAAGCATAGCTTAACCTTTGATCGACCCATACGCCTATTATCTTTTAACCACGAGTCCCTGAATCTCAAATAGGCTTAAAAACAGTAGCAGTATTGTTTGCAAGCACTTTAACTTGGGCAAAAATAAAAACTACTTATAATTTATTAATCTCAAATGGTAAAGAACCTCGAGCTTAAGAGCCCAAATAACTTAACAATATTATGATCGTAAATTTTTGTTTGCAAAACTTTTTAATAGGCTGAATGGTTTATTTATGACTGGAGGCGGCTATAACGTTTATTTTGAAGTTTTGATAAGATTAAATTAAGAACAGTGGAGCTTTTATTAAGGGCTCGGCTTTGCGCATCTCTCTGACCGTTAATATTAAATAAAAAAGTTTAGGTGTTAAAATCCACATTTTTCAAGACTAGGTATATTAAAAATAACATATATCGGCCCATTTTTCAATCGATAGATTTTATTTGTTGAATATATTGACATCTGACAGTTTTTGTATAAGAAAGCTTTCAAAAATTCTAAATTATTCGTCAAGCTTTAAAAAAAAATAGCCGTGAAGTGAACAAAAATAATATACACTGCCGAATGTTCTATCTGCAGATGGCATGTATTTGAGAAAAAAATAGTTTAACAGCTTTAGTATAAAACATTTTTATATCACACCAATATTGAAAAGTTAATACTTAACCCTAATTAGTAAATTTATACAAATTAATAAAATAATAATATGCTAATCCTAATAAATCTATTGCTAAACTGAAATATATAAGTTTGCCGTATGAAACCGACATTGCTGTTGATTGGAAATAATCGTTTAGTTGTGTTTTAACGGATTAAATTTACAAACAATTCAAATCAAAACACAGCAGAAGTATCATTACACCACTTGTCAATTCCTGTTTTAAGTGTTTTGTTCACATCAAATTAATACTCACTGATATAATTTTCGAGGAAATTTTGTCACAATCATCCTCCGAGGACAATTGATTACATGCCCTAACATCCGTTCATCAATTGTAGAGTGATAAACGTCAAGCTGAGTTTGCAAATGACAAATGTTTGCTAATGACTCGCCCACTGAAAACCGAATAATTTCCATGAATATTTTACAGGCCAGCTATTATGCCAGACAAAAATAATAATTATTATAGGTCCATCTTTTGAAAGCGTCATTAGGAAAATCGAAATACATTTTTAATTGTCTAAATCTTCATTTGAATTGAATTGGATTGCTTACTGAGAAAATAGACGTATTTAATTGTCAAATTTACTTACTACATTTTGGGTGTTTACATTGAATGTAAACAAGTATTACTTAGGGTTATTATTTTAGTCGATATCATTTATTTTTTAAATTATTGAGCACTTATCAAATATTATACTCTAAATATCAAATATTACACTCTTTAAAATAAAATAACCACGCTTAACATAAAGATAAGTGGAGATGCCTTATATTACATTATATACCATATATGTATATATATAGGACATAATGTCGTACCTCATCTCAATACAGAACCTACAGACGAAGCCACGATAATCCGCATTACAATGACACAAGTAGTTACGCACTTAACGGTCGTATTAAAAGGGTGCTCAACACTCAACAGATTGTGGGCCTGTGAATAATGGCGAAAGAATAGCTGAGGGTGCCACCGTTTTTAACGTCGGCTGAAAAGACTCGTAACTCCAGAGTCATTGAGAGCAGTAATGTGAGATACGTGATCTCGTATCACGACACGTACCGCGGATTGGTTCCCATAGCTCTGGTTTTGGTTTGGTGAGACTAGCAATTCGTTCGGTGACGCATGCATTTTATTATACGCGTATAAAAAAATTGGATCCGCGTGAAAGGCCTTTCAGATGATTTACGACTTGATATGCCGGTTGTTTAGCTAATATATTTTGAGCGAAGCTCAGACGGGTTTGTGGGACAAGGCAATTTGTAGAGTGAGGTATCCGGTTATGGTTTGGTTGAAGAAATTAATAGCTGTAACTTGGTGGAATTTTGTAATAAAACGTGTTTTGAAAGACAAAGTCAAAGCAAATTGCAACACAATATTTTTTTTTGCATTTTTAATTTCAATTCATTACATTACGTATAATTATTGCGTATGTGTAATAATAAATAAAAGAAAAAGACAAGAGATCGTTGGACATTAAAAATATCCGTCCGTATCTTTGTTATTGTGCTAAGTGCCCAAAAGGCTGGCATTATCACGTTATATAGCAATGCCAAGTGAAGAGTATTGGTTAATTTGTTAGCACTTTGATTTGAACCCAATTTTATTTTTTGGGTGTGGCTGGAAAATCATCAAAATATGATCTCTCCCTCTCTGGGCCAAGCGGAAGGGATTATCAAACTTTTACTGACTAAAACTCGCCCGTGTTCCTTCACTAGCCTGTGCGCCAGGGTCACGGTTTCTCTTTTAATTAACCCGCAACCCTGGCCCAAGCATCGGTCTTCGTGGACCCCGTCACGATATGCTGACATCTCTTTGTGGCGTGCGTGAAACACAACGCGTCGTCAAACCGGGCCTGGTCCTTACCAGGCAGCAAGCTGTCCCCACTGCTCGCTGCAAGACCGCATCGATGGTGATCGGGAGTTCGATGTTAAATCCTGACTAGGGCGTCTCGGCTAGAAGCGAGAGGGCGCTGAGAATCCCACTCCCTCACGTGCTCCGCCAGCATCACTGCTTAGCAGAAGGAGGTGACGGCTTGCCATGCACTCTCTAGGGCCGAACGCGCGAGATCGCCACCGATCACCACCACGAGGACACGGCGGTGCTCCGTCCAAGCCAGGCAGACCACCGTATACTCCACTGTGCGCTCAGGGTGATCCCTACAGTAGTGACACCTTGGCATTTCCTCCTTATCCTTATCCGAAACAGGAACCTTCCGAAAAAGTGAGTCCGGTGAGGACCTGCGTTAGGCGAAAGGTGATGCCTCTCTAGCCACTCATCAAAAAGGAGACTTACCGCCGCTATTATGGCATGCCCAGCACTAGGTTGCGACAATCGCAGTCACCAAGTCGCCATGAGATCCTGCCGGAGCTTTGTCCGCTGTACCGCGAAATCTCGCGATAGAAGAGTGAGTGAGTGAGTGAGTGAGTGAGTATGCTCCAGCGTTTTGCCACCTCACGACTCCCACATATGGGTGAGGGCTTTGGTCTCCACATTCCATATAGAAACCGTGTGGTATCCCCGGACTAGCTGAAAAGGCTATGGCCCTCTGGGACGTGGTGAGCTGTCGGGCCAATCGCCGTCTCAGAGAATGCACCCACACCTCGTAAATGGCAATGGACCACACGCCCCCTCGTTATGCCTTCAGCAGGAGGCGTTTGGTCCTCTTAGATTAAGGAAGAGCCGTCTCAGGGCAGCCCCAACCCGTTTCATTTTGGGAGCCAAACGTCGGAAGTGTTCCTCGAAGTTCCACCGGCTCTCCAAGATGAATCCCAGGTACTTCATCGTCGACTCGACGCCGATGTATACCTTTTTGCTACGTTATGTGGAAAACCGACGGCGGCGCATCCAGAGGACCATGAAAGCACATGGCCTCAGACTAATGCAGAGCCACCTCGAGTCCGGACTTCGCTGGATCTTCTCGATGAATTGAACCCCTCAAATTGAAACTTTAGTAGCTCCGAATACATTTGGAATTTCAAGCTCTCATAAATTCCAGAACTTTATTTCCTTCTGCCTGAGATCTTTAAAATTTAAACCATTCCTTGATATTTTTATAGAAAATATTTTCCTTTCTAGCTTTGTCATATGAACGTTGACCAATGAGGGACCAGTCAAGTTTAGTAGACATTCAGCTCACGTACCTGTGTTTGGTGGAGAGATGCATTCGTTCACATAACATTTGTTCATAAAATAGTTTCCGTTAAGATATCAATTTCCCTCGAATTTGCTTGGTTTGTTTTAAGCGAAGTATGAAGCGAGTTATTTTATGAGTTTATGCTTGCTTGTATGAATTTTGAACATGTTTGACTATCTCGTTAGTCCCGTGGTTACAGGCTAACGTCTGTCCATTCGGGTTCGATGCACAGAACGAAAATGGTGTTATTAGTATTTTACATTAGGAATTTTTTAGTAACTCCTACCTCGAAATACACTGAAAGCCGATCCTGCGTCTCATTTTTCCTCGGTCTATGTGATGATAAAAACTATAAGAGTGTAGGAACAGAGATTGCACCTGTGTTTACGCACACACTTGTGGAGTACAATATCTCCTGAGTGCCTGACTAATCTTTGTTGAGCCATCGTGTTATCTCTTAGGAAGCTATTATAATTATTAGACATCTTAAGTTATAAATGTCGTGCTTAAGATTGGTTCCTACCTATAAAATGTGGCGATTAGATTACCACTCATGTTGAAACCACGTGTTCTACATTGCATGTTTTAAATATGGGCAATCAATGTATTTAAAAACAATTAACATTCCATACATGCCTCCTGTTGAAATGCTACAGCAGAATATCAGTATTTTACATGAGGTAAAGGCTCCACAACACAACCCACTTATTGGTTAATTCGAGATGCCCTTAGTAAAAGTGGTTGTCAGAGTTTCGGGCTTCTGACCCGTAATGGCTGTCATATATCCACGAATTGCAGGCGGGACCAATGGCATTACCAACGTGCTTTCGGAGAAATAGAGGGATGGAATGTAAAGATGACAAATTTCATTTTACCCTGGAAGCAGACTTATACAAATACTTTTGCACTTCACATCAATCTTATAATTAAAACTACATGTTAATGTAATTGCGGTAATCATTCATGTAGTATTTAGGATGGATTGGTAGACAAATGACACTTTGATTTGCTTAAATGGAGTTTAAAGGTGAGTGTCTGGTTTTATAAAAAATATTATGCATTAAAAGCTGTCAAATATATACCTACCTTCATTAATAAGGTTAGCAGAATTAATTAAAATTATGTTTTCTGATGAAGTTCGTCTTGTGCAAGTTTACGAATGAGAGGTAACTAACTAGTCCACATTTGTTTTGTATATGAAGTTAACAGTAAAGTTCGTCGACAGTATTCTCCAAAAACTTTTATCTTATTGCGAGTAACCAAACTCACAACATAATTTTATAACGATCCGCATAAAAATAAACATCGTTATCTTATAAAGTCCCCTTAGTTCTAAAAGCGCGGGTGCCTATTGAACCTGAAAACCTCGTTCGATAATAATATCATCGTAGATTTTATGAAGTAAGTACCTACCAAATATTCGTTCGTTAAAGACATTTTTTTCCGATAACAGGACCTACTTGTGCAAGTGATTCTGAACACGTCCGACTATAGAACCATATAGCGTCGATGCTCTCTCGTAGACAAGAAATTGCCCCTTTACGGCTCATGGCGAAGATTTTATGTCTTCCACTTACGTACATTGACTTCCGAGGTCGACAATTTCCTGTATTCTAAACGTGTTATGCCTGAGAGAGTGCGATGTAAACGTGTTTTAAATCTGATCATATAAGCTTCTATTGTTCGATGAGCGTATGATGTGATTTCATGCAAGATTTTGGCAAGGTAATACAATTTTTGTTTCAGGGTTAGTGAAATAACATTATATTTAGTTTTATTTATTAAGGTACGAAAAAACTCGGTACGCAATCTTTTTGTAATCACCTTTTTAACGTTTTCCTGTTTTATGACCTTTGCTGTGTTCGTGAATGTCTCAACTCACTATGTCATAGTATTAAACACTGTGTTAAAGTAATCACCTAGGATTTTCAAACACCCCTTCTATCTTCAGCGTACAAGACTGTTTATTCAAGCTCCCTTAATTCACAGTTATTCTGTGCTCAAGACTTTCCGGACTCGGCCACCTGTGACCTCGGATTTAGCCAGCTTTCTCTTGCGATGTTTAAAGACAGGGAGTGTATCGGATCTAGCTAAGTTTAGCTATAACGTTAGGACTAAGATACACTAGAGTTTATAATTACAACATTAGTTACAGAGGTTGAACCTCATTGCTTGAATTAGGGCATAGACAGGCCATCAAATGATTTCGTAAAGGAACTAAAAGTATACGCTGTTCATAGTGAAGTTCGGACGACTAAGGACGACAAAAAAAAGATTTATACCGACATTTTTATTATCATTCCTAATCACATACAAATAAAATATTACGACTGCTTTATAATGATGTTGTCCACAATAACTCGGTGTATCGGAGTGGAAACAACAGAACAAACATTAGTTGGAATACATCCAAAACATTGTCTGGTATCGAAGCCAAAATGAGCGGATAGTAACATTTTCCTAATAAATTACACTACTGACTTCATTTTTTGTGGTTTAATCTCATTCATCGGATCAAGATCATGATCTTATTTAATCAGAGTTTATGAAGCTGTTGTAATAGAATGATTTTTCGTAGTATCTTGTTAAAAGGAAGATGGACGTAATTAAATTGAATCAAATCAAGAAAGTTTTAAATTATCTAAATTATTTAAATTAATAATTATGTTATCGTTCCATCTACGTCGAGAGGAAGCTACGCTAGATAAAATATTTTATTGAAATATAAGATATTCTTCTGAGCTGCATAGCTCAGTAAGTAATTTACTTTGCAAATTTAATTGTAATATCCACCAGAATTTTTCAAACTGAAAAAGTTCACCTTTTTCTTAGGAAATAAATGCAATACAAAACTAAAGAATTAGAAGCATTTGTGAAGTATCTATTAAGAAAGACTAAACTTTCGACTCAACTTTTAAATCGCTTTTTGCTTAACTTACCTTACCCCGTATATTACTAACACAATAGAGTCAATAACTAACAATACTGTATGTATAATGTATTTGCCTAACTTTAAAAATATGCCGTTCCGTTTCTCGTTTCAAGGAACGTTCACGTTTGTAACCGGCATTTCTCATTGTAAGGGAATGATTGTATTCTGTTTTTGAAAAATAAATGTCTTAAAGCCGGAAAAGCTATGGCTACTTTGAAAATACAAAATTATGGGTTCACAGGGCTAATGATATTGAACTCAGAAGTTGTCCACCTTGTACGTGCTTCTAACATAAGTTTTTTGTAACGTTTACTTTGTATACTTTGCTAAGATAAACCATATCTTACATTGTGTTAGGCACGTAATATGGAGCTTAGATAATGTGCTGAAGTAAACGCAAGGCGGTAATATCTGGGGTCGGGGTTGAAGACACCTGCTTTTAACCTCGATAACGTTTCAGTACTGTTTTCTCTTGTCGGTTAACTTTGTAAAAGTTGATAAAAAGATTATATACAGTTTTTTTTCTAAGGTTGTTATTTTGTCTTTCTATTATGAATGAAAGGAACATCAACGTCAATGAACATTTCCTGATAGTAAACATCGTATTACTGGAATCGTCAACCCGTTATAAGACACGTAGTGACTGATGGTCATGCCTTCCCTTTAAGAAAGAAGGCTCTTGCTTTTCATTCAAAAATAATAAACTTTATTGCTCAAAAAATTACAGAGATTTTGCATTGGCCCATATTAAGCAAGCTTGTGTCGTGGGTAGTAAATTAACTTTGCTTCAAATTACTTACTAAAAGAAAAAAAAATTGAGTAAAATATTAGAATATTTTTTTTTTTTTTTTATACTTACAAATCACACAGATTGAGCTAGCCCCAAAGTAAGTTCGAGACTTGTGTTATGGGATACTAACTCAACGATACTATATTTTATAATAGATACATATATAGATTAACATCCAAGACCCAGGCCAATCAGGAAAAGATCGTTTTCCATCATGACCTGGCCGGGGATCGAACCCGAGGCCTCCACGTCGCAGGCAGGCGTGTTGACCACTGCGCCACGGAGACCGACATAACAAAAGTAAAAATTAAAAAACATATAAATAAAATGGAAAAAGCAAGTAATAAAAATAAAGCTATATAAAAACCACTTCTATTATGAGAATGAGTATAAATGAATGAGTGTGAGTGTGTGGTCATAGGTCATGTGAAGGTATGTGTGATCGTGTGAGAGGAGTTTGTCGGAGTTTAAGCGTGATTATGAGTGTGTGAAACAAACTAAAGAATTATACGTGTCAACAACTATGTAATCACTGTAATAATCTTTTCTGCTTCGTCATATAAGCTGAATAACCAGGATTCCAGGAATCGAATATTTTACTGAAAGTGAAAATATCCAATTAAATTACCTATCTGTTTTTATGCTATACTTATTCTATTAAACAGTTACCTTGCAAAAAAGGTAACCGCTATCTACAGCAAAAAACCTCGTTGCGCAGGAACCTTTTCAGAATAGCAGTAGGTAGATACCTACAGGGTTTTGCGGTAAACGAGCATGTATTAAAAGCCCATAGAACGACAGCGCGGTCCCCTTCGTTAATAAAGATTACCAAGTTAATGCCCTAAGGAACGGGGAAAAGCCTCTTTTTGTTGCTATCCATATACACACATATAATAAATAACCCTACAAGTAGGACCAAGGAGATTAGAACATTGGAAACGAGCTGTATAAGGGAAATGGAGTCAGCGGACAAGTGTACAGTATATTTTAAAAAGGGAGAGCTGAGTGCATGATGAAATGAAATGATGAAATAATTATTCACTTAAAATGTAAAGTCAGGACAATTATTTGAACAACCAACTCATTGAGGTGTCGAAGAAAATATCTTATAGTGGTCACGCTCCACAAGACCGATATAAATAAATACTGCATAAAACTTAATTACGAGTACAATATGATCTATTACGCAATACCTACGTTTGCGTGTAGGTACGTTATTCGCAATACCCTCCTACCAAACCAACTCCGGCCTGCACTCACCTATCCGCCGCATGGTTGACTTGTATAATAAAACTTTATACAACGTTATTTCTTCGATAGCTTCTTTATAAGAATCCTGAATACAGTTTGTTAAGAACAAGCAACTGAATCGATTCCAATGATTTTTACACCATGTTATATTTTTTCCCAAATTTATTTAGAAATTGTTGCAGTGTGGTTACCGAGTGCGCAACACAGTTAACTGTAGATAGCGGGTGAGCTGTGCGTTGACCATATTTTTGTTGGGACAACCAGGTAAGATAACAAGCCCATAACTTTGTGGTTTTTCATAGTATCTTTTTGAAATTTTGTACATAACATCTTTACTTAAAAATATTGGACACGTGTTTCGGGTTTCTCGTATACAAAAAATAACGTTGTATTATGGATATAATATTGTGGGTCACATTATTAACAAAATGCAAATACTGTTCGACTAGTTTTAAAGTTTTTATAATGTAACTGTTTAATTTTCCTCTTAATTAAAATAAAATTATCAGTTCCTTATTATCAGTATATTTAAATCACTACTATCGTTCTCAGACTGTTGTATGATGAAATAGCTACAGCACGATCAATTGACGAAGGGAGTTAATTTGCTAAATTGATACCCTAAAACATAATTAATTTCCTTGGCTGTATAAACATAAGTTTTACACACGTTTCAACTTACATTGACTCAGTTAACAAATCTCTCAGAATTATGAAAAATACAGGAACAAAGAAAGCGTTGCCATTGTAGTGTGCTTACAGTGAAATATTTGGTTACAGCGGAACAGAAAAAAACCCTTTTGAAATAAACATTTCACGATTGCTTTGTAGGAAAAAAACTTGGGTAAAGTCGCGCTATGCAATTCAGAGACGGACATAAACAGTGTGGGTAGCACGGTAGACTCAAAGCCATGTGATGACGTCAACAGTGTCAGCTTTGTTTCTTTGAGCCCCGCAAATGAATTCAAGTTCTAAATCTCCATTGACGTAGTAAGTATTTTTTTACTATTTATTTTAGAAGCGAATATGAATGACATAAAAATGCTCTTTCGTTCTGAAAGAGAATTGGGCAAACAGAGCGGGAAGTGGTCTTAAAAATGATAATTCTACCTGGGTACATCAAAGGATAGTACAAAGCATCGGTAGGTCATTCTTACTCTATTGAAACAGGACAGTTTTTAGGAAGATGTTTCAAATCACTGACTCATGACTGGAAGAGGCCGGATCCTAGATGTGCTCGCTTGTTTGGTAATAGGCTCGCTTCCTATTTCATTTCACTTAAAAATAACTGGCCTCTCCTATTTCAGTTATTTATCCTGTAGTGGACTGCTATAGGGTGATTGGTGATGGTAAAAGATAACTGGCGAAATGTGAGTGTACTTTAGGAACATAATACAGTTTTAACAGGTCCGTTGGTCTTTTGGTCATTAGCGAGACTGCTGATAGGGTAGTGTTATATTTTTCTTCTTTTTTTATTATTTATAAACAAGTACTTGAACGCAATCTTGCTTTGGTAAGCAGTGATGCAATCCTTGAACGTAAAGCGCACTAGTTTATTAAGAGCCTATTACACATAAATTGATACACTTAAATTGTAATCCGACGGAAACACCGCCGCTGGCAAATTTGTCCAGTCCCTCTATGTACGGAGTATAAAAGAAGAGGCTAAACGCTACGTCCGGATCGATTTCTTTAGGAATTTCTTAGTTACAGCCCACAGTTTACAAGTTTGCTGTGTGGTACCCCGTACCTCGCATACCTGGTACATTAAGCCGTTGGTGTGACACCTGATTTCTCTCCGATCATATCAATTGCCATCGCATCTACACACATCAAAAGTGTCTAGGGATCAAGCATTTTTATGCGGATTTCTTGAGATTGAGATGTGGCTTTGTAATAAATTTATGATTTTATAAATTTATATGGATCCTTTTTGGTGCATTTCATAATTTGAATCAGGAACTGTGAATCAAATTCGAGTAAAAGATGAAAATCAGCTGTCAATATTTTCCCTATAAAAACATACAACGCATTGAAGACATTATTAGTGCTACTGTTTCCCTACTACTGATTAAAACCAACGTTATTATGGAGCGGCGACGTCATTTAAGCAGGGAAGAAATGCTCAGAGCCGTGGGAATGATAGAAGCTGGTTCCCGGCAACGTACTGTGGCTTTAACTCTGAATACAAGTCAGAGTGTTATCAGTCGACTTTGGACACGTTACCGAAGCACTGGTACCGTGGCTGAGCGCCATGGAGGACGGTATCGCTGTACCACACGGAGACAAGACCGATACATTCAAATCTTAACTCAAAGAGCTCCAACAATAACCGCCATGATGTTAGCCGTGAGGCTTCATCACTCTTCGGGGAACTTAATTAGCGACCAAACAGTCAGAAACCGCTTGCATGAAGTGAACCTTCATTCCCGAAGACCGCTACGGGTACCACCTATAGCAATGCACAATCGTAGGATTCGATATCAATGGGCTCTTGAACATAGAAATTGGGCAGAAGAACAATGGCGTTTCGTGTGCTTTTCTGATGAGTCTCGTTTTGGTATGAGACCGGATACAAGACGTATACGACACTGGAGAACCCCTGGACGCCAACAGCGATTAAAATCCTGCCAGGAAGTCCATCCTTATAGTGGTGGAACCATCATGGTATGGGCGGGTATTTGGATCGGCGGAAGAACTGAGTTGATTTGGATCAGTGGCAACCTCAACGCTCAAATTTATGCTGAGACGATTGTATCAGACGTCATCGTTCCTCTACAAGTGCAAATCGGTCCCTTTTTTCAGTTAATGCATGATAATGCACGACCGCCACCGCAAGAGTTGTAAGACAGACTCTCGCCGCAGCTAACATCAATGTCCTGCCCTGGCCTGCTCAGTCGCCAGACTTGAACCCGATTGAGCATGCATGGGATATGCTACAGAGAAGAGCTCTGCCGAATATGGAGGGTATCCAGTCGCAAGAAGACCTTTTTTTGTTGTTGCAACGAACATGGGCGGCTATTCCACAGAGTGATTTGGATGAACTCATTTTGAGTATGCCAAACCGATGTTCTTGTGTTGTTAGTGTTCGCGGTAGAAACACGGATTATTAATTGTTTAAGTTACCCAATAAAATTTTAGAGAAAACTGTTATTTCAGTCTTTTTTTCGAACTTTTGTGTTAGTGGTTCAAATGTCAAATATCCCTTTATTAGGAAAATGGCAAATTTCTTAATTAATACAAAGGTGACTTGGTTTATCGTTACTGTGACAAACGAAAACACTTTATTTGATGAATCCTTAAAGAAAATTTTAATTAATATCAATCAGGAGAAAAGTTATTGCAAAAATATATGTTGATCCCTAGACACTTTTGATGTGTGTATTATGAGAGCGAAGGAAAAGATTACAGTGTAGACACACCTGTGTCTACACTCGTTGATCTGTATTACAATATGCCCCGCATCGAAAGCTAGTCTCCGTTGAAATTGATCGCCGTAGTCTAAATGCAATGTGGAGGACTTCATTTATAGCAGAAACATAATCAACCACTGCTAGGTCATTGACCTCATCACTGTGATAGAAAGTGGCTCATAATCCACACGAGCGTTACTTAACTTTAATCATCGTTTATGAATAAGCCCCTTAAACACTGTGGTATTTATTCATAAACGATCATTAAAGTTACGTGACGTTAAAAGGTCAAAAATGTGTGGTTAAAGAATCCCTAATCACTAGTTAAATATAAGCAACGTTTATGAATTAGGGGGTTTAAGTCCACATTGCCAAACCCAGCAAATACAGGAGTGTTGTTATGTAATGTGTTTTATTTTGTGGGGTAAAGAACCCTATCTATAAAAAATATCGTTACGCAAGTATTTGAACGAAAACCCTGATGATAGGAAGCTATTTAATTTCCGACATTCTCAACGTCGCCCAAGGGAACCTTTTGTGGCCATCGTATTACTAATGCCGATATTAACGAACACAGTGTCATTTCGGTGTCCTGACGGCGACAGATGATCGCTTCGGGCTAAAAGGCAACTACGTAAGTCGTGAAAAAATTCACATAAAAATATGGAAGCGTTCGACACGTCGTTTATTAAAATAACTGCAAACAAGATGGCGGCCATTTTCTTGTTTACATTTTAATGCATACTTAAAAGTGAAATATGCGGCCGTGCTGGGCTCTTAACATTATTAATAACATCCTTCACATTGTTTTTGGTGAAAAATGACAAGTATGAATATTTTAAAGTTATTTATGACGTTAATCTGCGCTGTGGTTTATGTTTAAGATTAACCAAAGTAGGTATCTTTTTAGTCCCCCGGCTTGCTTATGGTTCTTGTAACTATGGAACGGTTTTTATAATTCGATATACTTGAGAAGTATCCATAGAAACGCAGAAGTGAATGTAACCGAAATCTGCTATAGGTCGATGCTGTTTTGCCATTGATATACATTGTTTTTGCATCATCAGACCAAGTCCACTTGCTGAACATATCTCCTATTGCATACTTTTTTCGCTTTATTCAACTCGCATGCAACAACATTCATGCAGCTGCTTTCAGCGAACTTAAGAAGATCAACGCTCCATCTAGCCTCAGGGCGTCCCATCTTACGTTTGCCGATTCACGCTCTATACTTATGAACACGTCTACCCGAACTGTCATCGCTTTCTGAATGAATTCAAGTCGAAGTATGTCAGGATAAGCGTAATTAATATAATGCGTAAGCTATCACGCCCCTTATGCCTGGAGGCTTAAGTTTAGGTAATAAGTTTTTACTTATTTACTTAGCTCGGCACGCAAACATTAACGACATCATTCGACGAGCTCTTGTCACTGTCGGCGTTGCAGCTGTATTAGAACCTAATGGCTTGGTGCGCGATGATGGCAAGAGACCGGACGGCATGTCCTTATTTCCTTGGAAGATGGGTAGGCCTTTAGTGTGGGATGCAACTTGCGTCGATACTCTTGCGCCATCCCATCTTCCTGGATCGACGTGCTGTGCTGGCGTTGCTGCTGCGGCTGCAGAAAACCTGAAACGGCGAAAATATAACAACCTTATCGGAAATTATATTTTCGAGCCGTTTGGAGTTGAAACTCTTGGGCCGTGGGGTCCGAGTGCTCTTTGTCTTTTTAATGAACTGTCCAAGCGGCTTGTTGACACTTCCCGTGACCCAAGGGCTGGCTTTTACCTTGGCCAGAGACTAAGTATTGCCATTCAACGCGGCAATGCTGCCAGTCTCTTGGGTACATTACCAGTCGACAGCGATGATGACGAATTTTTTGATACTGTATTGTAATTTATTAATAGTTTTAATTAGGGTAATAGCTTTATTTAGTAATTTGTATTTATTTAGTTTTATAAGATTGTATATATCAATATGTTGGATAGGATACATGTTATATTTTACAAAAAAAGAAAAAATATTAAAATTTAAAATTGTTAATGATTTTTTTCTTTTTACTTTGCTGGTACCTATAAAGGGTGTATCTGACATCGACGCACAAACGAGTACCATGATCCAGTACATGATTCTGAACCCCCCAATGGTGGAATTTTGCGTCGGCTTTTTCCCGATTGAAAAAAAAATTTCCAGTTTTTTTTTTTCACTTTAGACCGTTCATAATTGCTATCCTTTTATAACCCAATAAGATTTTAAAGTAAAAATTAAGTAAAAATTAATCAATCGTTAATTACACAAATAAGCGCAATGTGAACAATACTATAAAAACTATCCTATTAGCTGATTTAATATAGTTCGCATCAGGGGTCAACGTCATACCTACAAACACGCACGGCGGCATGCTCGCAACGTTCAAAGACCGAGCCGACACTTTTTTTAAACACTGTTATATTTGTAACCGCTCATTAACGACATAAATGACTATCATAATTTTGTTAGTGGCATGCGGTGTAGCCTTTTCGCGAACTTTGCGTTACGATGTCAGATACACCCTGTATTGGCGTGGTTAGCTAACATATGGTAAATAATTTAATTAATTATCTGAATGATCTGTGCTCCGTAACAAAAAAAAAAAAATTTACATGCATTATGGCATATTGTATAAAGAGAGGTGTTTTATTAAGTGAACAGACAGCTGTGCTGACGAGAACAGCTGTCTGTTAATTTATCTTTCGCTGGGAAGTGGGGAATGCGAGCATTTTGGAGGACTGTCTTATGTAATATTGACATTCTTATAAATTTTGTAAGACCATCATGACTTAGAAATCACATGTCACATGAAGTTTTTGGTTCTAGCAGGTACCGGTTTCATTAATGTTTCCCTTCGCCGTTCTGAAAGCAATAGTAATAAAACTAATTTCACAGAGCAAGACACCTATCTGAGTTCGAACCTCACTCCACCTATTACTGATCTCAAAAATATAACAATCTCATAATTATTCATATTTAGTTGTCCATTAACCATGTTATTTTAATGTCTCTCTTATATATAATTGCATTGAATAAATTATTAACCTAACGTCTCATTAATTTGATTAAACCAATTATATTTTAGTATCAATTAATTTTATTAAATTTAACGAACGTTATTACAAAACGTTTTAAATAGTGACACAAAATAATTTAATATTCTATTTGTTCAATATAAAGTACTTACAGGCTTTCAATTCGACATAAAAACTTTTTACAGTACATTAAGCCGTAGAAAGATAATGCATGTTTTCAAACTTGTGTTTTTATAATACAAGACAAATATAAAAAGTTTGTGATGATATTAGACGATACATTACAGAGCACTTACATTACATTTGATACATTATACAGAATGTATCAGAAAGGTGTGGTTAAATTTTAAAGTGTGGTACAGATCATCAAATTGAATAACTTTCGCAATAGGCCCAGCGTCCCATGTAGTGATCAATACCATACTTCAATATGACCACACATTTCTAATACATTCTGTATACTATTTATTCAAACTATTTTGTCCTTCCAATCTAAAAAGGTTATAATACCTAGGTACTAGGTGCACTGGGCCAGCATGGTAGATTACGGCTCACTCCCTTTCTTCGAGAAGTGGCCTACATTATAGGCTGATTGTGATGACCAAGGTAAGCTAGGCTAAAGTAGGATAGGCTTACTTTCGCCATGGGCCCAATGTCCCATACTGTGTGGTCTATATCACACCCTCAAAAGTAACCACACATTTGTAATACATTCTGTAGACTATTTAAATTCAAACTATTTTTTGTCCTCTCAATCTAAAAAAGTCATACGCTGTGTAAAAAGTGTACGCTGTAGCTACCTTAGTATGTTGTGCAACTAGCTAAGAACTTATAATTATCAACTGTACATTTAAGTGTTGTAACAACAACTGGTGGCTCTAATAAATATAAATAAATAAATAATACCTAGGTAGTGTAGCATAAAAGTACACTTTTGTAGCATTAGAACTGGAAATAAGAGAACGCTGGTAATATAATTTAGATCACGTTTAATTTAGATTTTAAATCGTAAAAATATAATTTAAAAAGAATAAAATAAATCACATAATATACACTAAGCGAAGTTGTAACAAATGATTTAGAAAATATGTAGGATCTATATAGATTTTTTTAAATGGTGTTTCGATGTCTAATAAGTTGCGACTTTATAGAATTTCAATTTAGATTTGTACAATTACACATGTACAACTATCATAATATTATTGCTTAAATTAGGGATTAGATCAGTAAGTCTAGAATAATAAAAAGATAAATTTACTTCTCGGACTCGGTAAGGCGAAATCAGAAATAAATTTAAAGAAAAAATAGATGGTAAATTCATGGGAATCCGACGTAAAGAAATCCCTCGAAGTTCAAAACGGAGAAGCTTGCCTGCATCTCGGACACGCTATCAGATCGTAGACTCAGGTGAGCTCAAAGCCGTATGCCTCTCGGACACGCTAGTTGGCCGCAGACTTAGGTGAACCTAGGGCTCCTAAAGGTTAGTCTGCACTCGGTAACCTTGAATAACTTAAAATTCCCCAATCCCTGGGGGAAAGGGCGAGTTGATATATTATCGGCTCGATATTAAAATATGAAACGCTCATACTTTCAATTTACACGCATATTATAGTTATAAAACAGTTGCACCAAATAATTTTGCGGCGGCTACGTTCATTGAAGACCACCGACACTCAAGCCGCTTGAAAGTATTCTGTCCATGACAGCGAAAAAATCCTTTGTTTTGTCGAATTTCTTTATTTTTAAACTTTGTCAGCAATATTTTTTTGTAAACAAAACATGGTATTTCCAAGCAGTTTTGCTGCACTAGGTAGGCTAAGGCTAACTTTCGCCGTGGGCCCAGCGTCCAATGTAGTGGTCGATATCACACCCTTAAATTTAACCACACAATTCTAATACATTTTGTACACTATATGATGATGACATATCATAAACAAAGGATTTTTTGAACCACACAATTCTAATACATTTTGTACACTATATGTCATCATCATCATCATTTCAGCCATATGAAGTCCACTGCTGGACATAGGCCTCCTCCAAGGATTTAAAAGAACGGTTGGACGCAGCCTGCATCTAGCGCTTCCCTGTGATTTTGGTCAGGTCATCCGACCACCTAGTCAGTGGGTGTCCGACGCTGCGCTTGCCTGTACGTGGTCACCATTCAAGAATCTTTCTGCCCCATCGGCTCTAGGAGCTATGTGCCCCGCCCACTGCCACTTCAGTGAGCTAATCCGCGGGGCTATATCGGCCATTTAGGTTCTTCCACGAATCTCCTCACGTAGAGAAACACCTTCTTTTTTTTTTGACGCTGTGGAATATGACAATTACGCATCCCCGAAGGTTATGTGGGACTCCCGGAAGATAGCCTCCCGGTATACCCGCTAAAAACCACAGCGGCACATCGACTTTGCCTAAGTGGCGGTGTTATGGGAATCCGGCAGAGCCAGAGCGACCAATCCCCCGCTGGCGATTCCCACCTAAAAAGCGGGCCCACAGTGGTCTCTCCATAGGGCCCCTCCTTATGGAGGGACCACTGTGGGCCCGCCGGGCTGGGTACGTTTTTTTATGTGAGAAGACGTAGCAGCCAAGAATTTTTTAGCGAGGTGTTTTTCCTCTTAGCCCCACTCGCTTGCACAAGCGGGGCCTCCAGCTCCTCTCAGTGAGGAGCCCAGGTTGTCCGACAGTGACCCGAAGTTCGGGTCACGTTAGCCATCTGGACGTAGAGAAACATCTAGCATAGCCCTGTCCATAGCTCTCTGTGCGACATTGAGCTTTCTTATGAGCCCCATAGTACCATGTACACTACATCTATTTTATTCAAACTATTTTCTGCCCTCCCAAGCTAAAACAGTGTTATTACCTAGATGCTCTTTCAATATTTGCATATCAACATATCGTATTAAACTGAAGTCCATAAAAGTGCGTAGGACCTAAACCGTGCACCGACTCTATACGAATAAATGAATTTAAATGGCCATTTACTTTGTATAGCGATCCATTGCAGCGCGATCGTGCATTAGACACTAGCGAGAGAAAAATAAATGAAAACTATAGCAGAGCTGCCATTTCAGATCTACACTGTTGCTGGAACATTACCCAGACAATATAAAAAAAAAAACTTTTCAGTCCTAATGTACAAGTTGCAAGCTTTATGCAAACAATATAGTTTTTCCAGTGCTTTTAGTTCATGAATTTTCGTAGTATTATTTTTATAGCGTTTTTATTGCACAAAATGAATGTATTATTTATTTTCATTTGCGTCATTATATGGGAATATTTATAGTTTCCTTTCCTCTTCTTCTGTAGTCTGTACTATTCCATACTTTATGATTTAGTTCTCAAGAAATATTTTAGTATTTTATAAACGGCTTAACATGATTAATATTTCTCATGAACAACTTGTTCTCCACTATTACTTAATACATTTTAAAGTACATTATCATCATCATCATTACAACCGAAAGACGTACACTGCTGGACATAGCCACCCCAAGGTTCTCCACGACGACCGATCCTGCGCCTCCCGCATCCAGCGGTTTCCCGCAACCTTTACCAGGTCGTCGGTCCACCTTGTCGGGGGCCTACCCACGCTACGTCTTCCGGTGCGATTTTAAAGTACGTGGCTATTTTATTCCCGTTTCATTACATTACATAATGTTACGTATAACGTTCCCACTGTTGGGACACAGGCCTCCGCTCGGTGAGAGTGAACGGGTGGTAATCAACCAAGCCGGCCCAGTGCGAGTTGGTTACACATGTCTGCGAAGTTTGTGGCTCTAGGACATGCCGATTTCCTCACAATGTTTTTCTTCGCCATTTTGAGAGCATTAGTGATGAAATGTTTTACATAAAGTAAAACGCCTGATGAGAATCGAATTTACGATGGTCGATCGATCGGCAGCGACTTACAAGTACAACTTTTAAGTAATAAATAATAATAATAATAAATTCGTTTATTTTCTCTCACAATGGTTTTGTAGTATTTAACAGTTTTGTACAAACATAAATTCACATTGTGAGAGCTGGTGCCTGAAGTAGACCACCACTGCTCTCAAACCACCAAGTTTCTCAGATCACCACTGCTCTTAGAACACCACTGCTCTCGTTTCTTTTTTACATAATCATCTAAATACGACGTAGATTTATATAAATGGCAGATATGAATGATATTTATATTTTGAGCACCTGTTATTTTAGCACCTAATTTTAATTTTACTGAGTGTAACGGGACTACTTAATAATTACCCAAAGGTACTCTTTTCGCAACAAGTTTTTTATTACCACTGTTCTAACTGAATTGTGTAAAATTAAAGAAAATTTTCATATTTGTTCAGGGTACAAGTAATTAAGGTTTTTAATTGGGTGTGCTTGGGCTAAGTTCATAAGAAAACATTTACATAACCTATACGTTAATTTCAAGGGGGTAATGTTTGAGCAAAATTTTCAACCATTATATCGTTTCAAAAATGGTTTCCTTGCTACATACTATGCTAGTATTAGTCTCAAATTATTTTATTCTACTTTTCAGTGAAAGATTTTAAAACAACTTATTTTACATAGTATTAAATGTGAGTTCTACGCTGCATAATTATTATTGCTAAAGGAACAAAAATATTAGAATTCATAGACTACTAGAAAGCTTGTACATTGTATATAATATATTACACTACTTACGAGTATAATAACGTAGATGGAACAAACACTTTCTCATAATTGATTAATTTATTAAGAAGAGCGTAAGGTCGCGGCCGGTTTTTGGATTGGTTACCATTTCATATCTATACGCCTCTGTTACTTGAAAACATATCAAGCAGCTAGTCCCTAGCTGGTTCACTGAAGCTGAAGTCTTATAACCTATGTTACCAAGGTGTATTGTGTTACACAGGTCTCCTCTCATCCTTCTCAGTATGAGAGGAGACCTGTGCCCAGCAGTGGGACGATAAAAAGGTTGATTATGATGATGATGAAATAAGAAGAAAGTTATGTTTGAAGACTCAATGACATTTATGTTAATATAATTATAAACTAATAATATTATATAACATTAATATATTCGTGTATTTCGTCTGTGTTATCCTACTGTGATAACGTCCGTTATTATACATACTGGGTGGCAGGGTAAGTGCTATGAGGACTTCGTTCGATTGACCTAAACCCACCTTAACTCACTCATTCATCATCATCATATATCCACACAATACACCACAAAAGTTCAAAATCCTAAATAATACACACTAAATAAGTTGTAACATTTTTTAGTAAAAGGAGATATTTCATTATGAGCCACCACTATGTACGCTATATAGATAAAAAGGAAAAAGTAAAAGATTTTCATAAAAATACTACTAAATTAATTGAAATAAAAATACAAGTATATATAATTAATTATTTGAAACGTTTTTTGTGAGATAACCCTTTAGTAAGGTAGCCATGACAGTAGTTATGACGTTTGATTGGCGACTTTGACAATTCTATTTTCCCGTTGTGTTCGTGTCGAGTGCTGATTTGAGTTGATTGTGTTTATTTTATGGGCCGTATGTTCGGAATTCATGTTTTGTTTTTCTCGCAGTCATATGGTAGAGAATATAGATACGATAGCCTTAGATACATGACATGTAAATCAAATGTCACTGTCAAAATCTTATTTCACTTATTGCTGACCACCATATTTATTAGTAGACTTTATGTTGCACTCCTTGGCCGAGTTAAATTGAATCTGTATAAAAAGTAAGCCAAAATATAGAAAATCAACATTAAAAACAGTAACTATAGCGTAAATATACCTAGCATTAAGCGTACAATGTGCTAGCCCAGGCTCCATACATTTCTGAAACATCTCCTTTCTTTGGAAGAACAACCCATTTTTGATACATCAATAATCAATGCCGACCGATGCTATGATATAATGATGCTATCTAATAATGTTGTTAGGGCACAGGGAATCTTACAGAGTGGAGGCTAGTGCTATTTAAATATTGTAATGTTTTTCTGAATATTATTATTAAACGTAATTTTGTATAAGAGTGTAAAAAACAATTAGACGTGATAAAAGGCGTATTCTTATGATTTAAAACGTTCCAAATCAGTCTTATTTCGGCAACGAATAAATGTCATAAACTTGTCAAAAATTCAGGGAAATTACTTTAAAATTATTCAAATTGATAGTAATGGCGTGTTATACAATTAGGATGCAGGCTGTGAAGATACTGAACATAACCAGAATGATTATATTTAAGTAAATTAACGTATAAACTTAATTTACTTAAATATAATCAAAAAGCACTTTTTAGAGCCTTCTATTCCTCATTATATACCGGCGGCCTTTTCATAAATTATAAACTAGTGCTTGACCACAATCCCGCCTGTTGGTAAGCAGTGATGCATTCGTTGTTGGTAAATAGCGCTAGTTTATTAAAAGCACTCTAGCCTCGACGACTCTAAAATTGTAGTCCGACAGAAACACCGCCGCTGGCAAATTATTCCAATTCCTCGATGTACGCGGTTTAATATTAAATTTAAGACAGAGATCGTATAGTGCCCATTGCGTGCAGTACAATAATGCTATCAGGGTATTGATGGGGCCGCCTTGCTTCTGTAGCGCATGGGGGTTGATTGCTTTTACGCAGTAATGCGTAAAAGATTTACGTCTCAGCGTGCAGGGTGTGAGCCAGTTCAAACAGCATTCTGGGAGTCATTGCAGACAGGCTGGATTGCTGTGTTGGAAGTAGCTAATCCAGTATCTCGGCATGAATGCAGAAGTAGTGACTATTACACTGTGTAATTGTTGTTTTAATTGTGTTTCTAAACTTTATATTATTGTTACAAACACTATCATATGAATCTCGTGTTAGCTCGTAATAAATAATTTATCATCCATTTAAGATGACAGCAAAGTACTTTATTTGATCAAAAACACTAGCATGATTAATTTTACTTGCCCAAAGACTTTCAAAAAGATGTTAATTCAGCAAATATGTACGGAGACGTATTTCGTAGAGTTTGGCGCTTGTTTAGGGCGCCATCAATCAACGTCGCTCCACAGATAACTGAAGAAGTGATCTATACACCGGTGAGACATTAGTGTACGGTGCTTCATACGAACACTATCGTGTTTTCTATTTATTTTATTTATATAATGATGTGTGGTGTTGCACAAATGGATAGAATAAGAAATTAGTACATAAGAGGAAGTCTGAAAGTAGTATCGATAACTGAAAAGTTGTTATGAATTCGTTATTTTCGGTAAGAGCGTGTGATATGGAGAAATAAGGAAAATATAGTCAGGAATGTTTTGAGCATGACTGTCATAGTAGAAGAAGACAAATAAATAACAAATGGACTGTTTGAATGATGATTATTATGGTTGGGAATATTATAGATGACTACCGAGGTTATGAGTTATGTTATGGTTGATTTAAGTCTTGCCGCCAAGCGAATCGTCGTATTTCGGCATGATGTCTGGTGAAGCCGTACGGAGGACGGGTCTGAGCAATTGCGTTGCAGTGTATTCCGGTACGATGCGCCAAATGTTGTTGTGTCAGGAGTTTAGTTGTGTAGGGTGTCCAGAATCGGCCATGGCACACTAACGCATTATTTTATATCCGTGTATGTCATATTCCAACCAATCAACCGCATGTTGTGTAGTATCGCTACGAAGAATTAAAGATGTAGTATATGCTAGACAAGGAAAACAATATTAGTGAACCGTTTTCTTATCGTCGTATTCGTCTTTCTTTAAAGTAATGAGAAATTTCGTTACATCAGTTGAAGTTAAATTAGCTTGGTCGATAAAGGGGCTGCACTTAACAATAAGTTTAAAAGAACCCACAATCGCATGATTGTGGGTTCGATCCTTAATAATGGCAAATCTTTTTATTGTTTCATATAATTTAAAATTATGATAATTGATTTGTATTTTAAAGTAAAAATGTTTGCAAATAATATTCAAACGAATAAAAAAATTTATTGAACATTTATTTTTATAGCAAAAATGTTTTTATTATATGTTTTAGTTTATTATAGATGTAAAATAATAACAAACAATAAACATATTATAATGCAATTTATTATAAAGTTATAATTACATTATTTGGTATAGATATACTTATACTAATAAATGAAACAAACTTTGATATGGCAGCATTATAATATTTTATATAAAAGTAATCCCTGACAAACTTATGATATTGTTATGATAAAAAATATAAAAAAAACATTTTTGGTTTTTAGACATGAAAGTGATAATACTATATGTTATCATTAAAGAGGTTATTGCTTAATTTTTCATTTTCTTAAAGAAAAGAGGATTGAAGCTTAACCTGAATATTATTACAATCATAAAATAATTTATAGAACACAAAACAGTACTTTTTATATTTACTATTTTTTGCGTGTATATCATGTTACTAGTGCTGCCATTTTGCATTGACTTTTTTTCGGAGTTTGATGGCATGAGATTATAATGTTCAAACGCTTTCTTAGTTCAATAGTTGACGAACTTATTTCTTTTCACATACATTTTTATCACACAAAACAACACACATTGGCTTTCAGGCCAATTCGTGTTATTTTTAAACCACAAATTCAACCTCCATTCTTCGCATGATTTTAAGGTTTATTCAACGGTTAATATTGTCGTTTCGTTCCACTTCTCTTGACACTTTAAGCTACCTTTCCGTATTTCTCTAAAACAATAACAATTTTATAACACACTTGCAACAAGCGATTGGTTTGCACCTTACCCAAATAATAATAAAAACAACTTACACAAAAGCCACAATATTTGCCTTAGCTTCGATACTAACATTAGCCTGCATATTAAAAAAGTAAAACTAATAACACAAACTCGTAATTATATGTTCACCAACCAACAACAGCTAAGTACATAATATTATTTGAGTTATTGCAGCTAATAGGTCGTGGAATATTTTAAAAGAAAGTATCTTCGTTAAGTTGCGGATCGGTATTTTTTTTTTTAAGTTATTAGATTTGAACACGAACCACCTTAAATGCTGATCACAACTTGAATGTTGAAATTAGTAGTACGTAACAATCATAAGCGGGCGGCAAGTTGTATATGAGTGTGTATCAAAATTTATTATAGAAGAAGGTCGTAACTACAACTAGTATTGCTTGACCCGAGTTTTGTGAGATTGTAACTCGACTTTCGGTCGTGATAGTACATAAATGTTAGTTGTTGATTTATGGTGATGCTTTCTTCAAGCCCGCTTGTGTCAGGCATGACTTGAAAAGTTATCAAGAAAACTCTTTTATCTTGGACCATTTCATGATCAATCAATACCTGCATTGATAATCATGAAATGGATTTGTATTTTATCGCATATATACAACGTGCCACTACAATGGCAACATTAATTTTCCATATTTGCAGGCATACCTGGTCACCATCCTTAGCCTCATCAACAACTTGGGCACAACACGCAGCACTTTCAATAATTCCTCTCCTAGTCAACGCAGCAGCAGACACAACGCGGCCGCGACGCTGTACGTTTACGGAGTGCGTTCCCTAGTGACTCAAGGCGGACATCTTGACTTACTAGGGATATCTCCGTAAACAGTTACAACTCACCGTGAACTATACGGCAATTGGTTCCGAATCACTGGAACCTCAGCTGAACTGTCAAGCATCGGAAGATCTCAACCCACCAATAACCTCCGGCCTCCGGAGGGGAATGATTTAGCGGTATCTACAACGCCACACTGCGAACAACGCGTCATACTGACGTCAAACAAATTTCTGCATCTCGCAAACAGAGTTTACCGCGCAACATAAATACAAATTTCCGGTATTAACCTTTGGGCAAATGCCCACCAGACACAACACCCGTCTGGTCGGTGAAATCTCACTTTTATATGGAACTCGAGTGAGCTTGACACAGTGATCCTCATACCCCTATAAGTTCAAAAACACAAATGTAAAAGGGTTTAGAAAACATTTGAAATTCAAACCATTTTACGTTAGCACGAAAGCTTTAACCAAAAATACGGAATCACATTCCGATTATAAATCGTCAATGCTTTTACGCTAACATTTATATCGACAGCCGTGTTCAAAACCGAAAGAATAAAAATTAAAAACGTCCGGAATGTCAGCCGAATTAAATTTTATAAGGTGTAAAATTTTGTAACACGCTCAAGTCGCCTGTGAAACATGATGAATTTGTCCTTTACCGCTAACGACGTAACTTGTCCTATTAACTTAGTTAAAGTTCACAAAGGAAATGGTCCATCCCTTTGGCCCTCAGTACAACCGCACAGACTGTATTAGTTAGTCCTATTGACGGGGGATTATCAAGATTAAATTTCAATTTTGACCGTTTGACGTCATTGATAATGATTGTCCTTTGAACTTCGGATAAACACTTGATTCAAGTTTCAATAAGATAGATTAGATTAACTCTATACAACCATATTTATACCTATGACAAATGTCGTTTGATCGAAAACACAAACTTTATTTTTTTGGCAGATCGAGATTTTTTTTATGTCAAAACTAATATATGTAGTGTTTTGAAATATTTAAGAAGTCATCAATAAGTTAATTCAATGATATTATGCGGTTAGTAAAATTGGCTTGTATCCTAAAAAATAATTTAATGTCCGTCAGATAGCTTTATAAAAAATATTGAACACGTATTTTTTATTTTTTCTTTTATTCAAATACTTAGGAAAATATATTGATTTGAAATGTTGCATGACGTCACGCCATGGTGCAAAATATAGAACGGCGTGACGTAATTAGCCCCCACTCTGTAACTTTAATACGCTATATCTCAGTAATTTTTGGTAATTACGACAAAATAAAAAATACGGGTCTTAATTTTTTTTATTATCTGTAAGACGGACTAATTTTTTTTTTGATTTTCATACCTTGGATACATCCCTTTTATGTTATTCCACATTTTAAAGTTCACTTTTATGTAATCTGGAATAGTAAATTTCTAAAACGGCGAACCTAATGAACAAAGCACATATTTATACCATAATTTTAGCACAGTTGGGTCCCAAGGCTTCTCTCTGTACCTAACTAAGAGCTTACAATAAACACGCCATTTAACTTCTGTAATAGCAAGAAAATAGAATGAAATATAAACATTTTATTCGCGAGCCAATAAAGAAAACTTTTTAACAATAGGCTAGTATCAAGATTGCCTGTCACCAGAAGCCAGCACAACTTCCCGATCACTAGTCATAGTTTTGAGGTTGTCTCCTCAGCTTTATTTACGAGTCTTTCATGACAAAAGCAGGCGGTCCCCAATTAGCTTTTTCAGGTATCCGTTACAGAGAGTACAAAAGGTCTTTTGTTCATGTCCAGTGTTCTTCGCAAAAATTACGTTGAACAAAGGCCCATCGATACGCCACTGTTACTTACTTAGCTATTTTTTGCTATTGTTTGGTTTTGATAGACTATTTGTATCCGGGGAGTGTTTGTACCCAATATCGGATACTCGTTATCTTTCTAATTTTCCGGATCACACACGCGATTAAAGCTATCGGATAGTTATTGATAATAAGTTTGGAATGAGGAAAGTTTCGGTTTGATTCAACTTTGTATGGATGGAATAAATAGAAGCCATATATATAATCCTTTGGAGGGCTTTGTCGCTAACTAATAGCAATCGCTCTGACCGAACAAAAGTCAAGCTATGTAAGTATTGACGCGGTCGGTCCTTGGATTGGTTACTATTTTTTATCTATACACCTCTGTGCCTTTAAAACATGTCAAGCAGCTGATTCCAAGCTGGTTCCCTGAAGCTGAACTCCTGGTAACTCCTATGTTACCAAGGGATTTTGTGTTACTCAGTAAATTTGTTGTGGAGGTGAGATAGGCAGTCACTACATGTAAAATTCAGCATTATCAGGTTAGACTGGAAACCAACCCCAAATTTCTTCTTCCCTAAATTCTTAAAAAATGTAGGTCGCAACAGGATGAGCGTAACTCAATGTAATTTACACCGCTTACAGTGACTCGTTACAGCGTTTCAGTAAGTACATTGCACTCGGTACATGCAATATTGCGGTATGCGCTAAACTCTCATGAATTCTCGTGAAATAAGAAAACCTAGTTAGTAAAAAGAAAATTGTTGCATTTATACATCTGTACTACATTCTGACCGACGACCTAATGATCTGTATTACATTTTCTCGTATATTTAAACATAATTATGTAGCAGACTTGCTAGTGAAATTAAACCTGTTTTGCGAACCTAATTACACGTTCATGTCACACAAACTCATCTGCATACGGTGCAGCCGACTGTCCCAATAGAACAGGGCCCTGACCGATGGCGAGATAAATGTTTAACTTGCCAGAACAAGTATATCCGGCCAGTGATGAATAACGGAATACACATGTACTTGCTGAATGATTGTAGCTAGTATTTTCTTTTACTGATTCCTTTTTAAAAGTAAACCAAGAACCGGAATAAATTTATTACGCTCTAAGAGACGGACGCCTGTGGACGATTCTAAGAGACTTGCAGGGTACTATTTTACTATGCTGGTCAACGCCAGACTAATCCCGTAACTATGTCTATACGGCTACGGACTACAATGTCAATACTTGGCAATTTCGATATTTTTCGAGAAACAACGATAGCAACATTGAAATATGACATATTGCGTACTATGAATTCGAAAATGCTATGTTCAAAGGAAATGGAATAAATCGCTTTTAACTAAAGCCGTAAAAAAAAAAGTGTATACATACTCTCTACTGACTATATAATACTTGGCATACGTAAATGTTTATTATATTTCTTTCTATCATGGCGAAGAATATCCAAAGATCGTTGAAGTGACTAAAGCATATTATTATATCTTTAAAATATGAAGCTTTATTTTTAGGATCCAAAGGGTGTAGAGAAGCGGTGGCCTAGTGGTATCGGCCGCAATTTGCAATTGGTAGGTCGTAGGTTCGAACCCCATCAGGCGCTTTACTTTGTGTAAATTATTTCATCACCATCACCATGGTGAGGGAATCGGCACGTGCCATCATTACAAAATAACGTCACAGCGTTGCCCCACTACCTACTACATAAATCATTAAGCATCTTTTATTTAAATGATCTCGTTATCCACGAACTAAAACACACGTGGCGAGCGGAACTTGTGAGGTGAACAACCGTGCTGCCTGATGAATATGGGATCCACTTGTAGAGACCCCAAGCTGCTCTGACTCCTACTGATCGACCGAACAGCTTATAAGGGAGGTAAGGCGCATTATTTCCTACTATCCACCCACTAGGCTAAACATTTTGTAGCAGCAGTTTTTACTTCTATATTTTTTCTACACAGTCCGCGTCCAGGGTTAAAAATTAACTTCCGTCGAAGCCACTAGCCTCTCCAACATGTACATATGCAAAAGAAAGAAGACAAAAGAAAGAATAGACACGGGAAAAGAATAACCCAAGGTAAAAATGACAAGCCGCAAAAAGACGAAGCGGTAAAAGAGTAAAAAGGAAATAAAAAATAATGGCAAAAAAGAATTCTTGCCAAGCAAGAAGGGACAGAAAGCAAAACTAAAAAAAAAAACATGTACATATGTATACAATATATGGTCTTAGAGACCAGAAGCAAAACCTGTTGAAACAAAACAAAACGACAGTTATCAACATCAAAACGTTCCTAAAATACTACTTTGAATTAATTTTTTGTATTGGCATCTCGTAGTTGACCTTGAAAGGCCGTGACTACTATCCTGTGGTTGCCTTAAATAAATTTTAACGCTCCAGCCAGCGGCACGAGATACTACGCACTAAGGGCACTCCCTGTAGGTTACGCAACCTCGGCTTAGGGCGTCGCTGAAGAGGGCAGCAAGGGACAGCTGGGTCAAAAAGTTTTGAAATGGTTTGATGACTGCGGCATTTGCTAGTCGAAACATCTAAAACAACAAACTTTAAACGCTGAGCATGGGTGGTAATTACCCTTTTGATCGTATCTTGTACCGATGATTGTTTTCCATGTTTAGCAGCCAGTTTACAGACCGTGAAAACTCTTCCTATTAAGCGTAAACTTTTGCATCTTAAGTAGGGGCAACAATACAATAAGTTTGCTGGTTCAATACATTCTCGAAAAATACTTTTATACCCAGGCAATGTTGTACAGCTTGCGCATAAATGAAAACTGTAAATCCTATTCTTTATTGCTGTATTTTTTATTGAAGAAAAACAATTAAATTATATGCTAAAAGTAAGTGTTCATAAAACATTAAAATACATAACCTGTCAAAACTTTGCAATTTAATCTAACGTGACAAGAATCTTCGCCATACAACGTGGCAATCCAGCATATATGTATATTTTAGACAGTTTCCCTAATAATAGCTATGCGGATGAATTTATTGATGTCTTATATAACTTTTCAAGGAACAACAAGGAACCCTTATGGTTTCGCCAAGTTCGTTTGTCCGACCAGCCGCAGCTTAGCTCAGAGACTGCTTCCTAGAAAGCTATAATTCAACACAGATATGACGTCATCAATAATTGACTAACTATTGATAGATAATAATTCATATTATTAATATACCTATCTGGAGATATAAGAGGATGTAAGGAATCTCCCTTACATCCTAATTGATAGGTATATAATTAATAAGCTATATCGGACAAAATTATAAGATTATACTTTTGGCCGATATGGCTTATGGGTAAATAATAAGTAAATAAATATATACGGACAAATCACAGAGATTGAGCCAACCCCAAAGTAAGTTCGAGACTTGTGTTATGGGAGACTAACTCAACGATACATATAGATAAAAATATTTAGATAAACATCCAAGACCCAGGCCAATCAGGAAAAAATCGTTTTCCATCATGACCTGGCCGGGGATCGATCTCAGGGCCTGCACGTCGCAGGCAGGCGTGTTGACCGCTGCTCCACGGAGGACGACAAATTAAGCAAGAATACCGAAATCCTTACTAGTATTATATGTGTGAATTTGTTTCTTTCGGTTTCAAGCAAAAACTACTGAACGGATTTGAATGAAATTTGGCACACTATCTGAAATGAAATGAAATGAAATGAAATGAAATGAAATGAAATGAAATGAAATGAAATGAAATGAAATGAAATGAAATGAAATGAAATGAAATGAAATGAAATCGTTTATTAAGCAAGCAGGATCACCGATCACTTTTACACGTCATATGTTTTTTTTTTCTTCTTTTTTTTAAACTAGATGAAGCCGGCATTTCCTAACTGACTACCTCTGAGAAGAAATAGCCGAAACAAACTCAGGGATCATCGTCTTTTTTAAAGTCCAGACATTAAAAATGAAAATGTTTACAATAATTTACGTTATAATTACGCATATTGCTTAATAACAATGCTTAACAGAGCGAGCAGCTCAGTCCCAAGCCTCTCTATCCTCTAAATAATCTGAGATTTTATAATACCCCTTTTTGCAAAGTTTGGCCTTTATATAGGTTTTATATCGTTTAATGGGTAAGTTTCGAATGTCCATGGGAAGCTTGTTGTAAAAGTGTATACATTGACCCATGAACGAGTTACCTACTCTGTGGAGACGAGTGTGATGTACAGCAAGATTGTGTTTGTTCCTGGTATTTATATTATGAATATCGCTTATTTTCTTAAAATTAGATATATTTTTATGTACATACATAAGATTTTCAAATATATATTGCGAAGCTACAGTCAGAATGTTCACCTCTCTGAATTTTTCTCTAAGAGAATCTCTAGGACCAAGGTTGTAGATGGCTCGAACAGCCCTTTTCTGTAAAACAAAGATGGTATTGATGTCCGCACAAGTTCCCCAGAGAAGAATCCCATAAGTCATAAGACTATGAAAATAACTAAAATAAACAATTCTGGCTGTATTCACATCAGTTATCTGTCTAATTTTCTTAACAGCATAAGCGGCAGAACTGAGTCTACCCAACAGCTTCTCAATGTGAGGACCCCATTGTAACTTGGAGTCAATAGTCAATCCAAGAAAAACTGTCGACTCGACAGGGATCAACTCTACTCCATTCAGTTGAACATTGGTACTTAACTGCTTGACATTTGGCGTAGAAAATTTAATGAATTTAGTTTTTTTTTCATTCAAAAGAAGGTTATTTACATTAAACCAATGGACAACTTTCGAAAGTGCATTGTTAACTTCGTCAAAATTTGCTAGCTGACGCTTGACTTTAAAAATAAGAGAAGTGTCATCCGCGAACAATACTATGTTGTGATTATCCCTCACGTGATGAGGTAAGTCATTAATATAAATTAAAAACAAGAAAGGACCTAGAATTGAGCCCTGCGGAACGCCCATGGTGACCTCAGATCCTGCAGATTTGTTGCTATTAACATCAACCCTCTGAATTCGATTATTCAGATAAGAAGTCAGAAGGTCGAGAGCTCTGTCCCTTAAACCATAATGGTACAGTTTCCTAATAAGAGTATCATGATGTACGCAATCAAAGGCGTGGGAAGGGGTGGGAAGCCGGGGCATGGTCTTGGTGGGAATCGCTGACGCAGTGAGGTTAGCATTACCTTTAAAAAGCCAAGCAACCGTCTGCTGTGTCTGTAGTGGAACACCGAATTTAGCAGAACCCCGGCCAGTCCGCGTCATCCACGTCCCAGTCGTCCACCCCGGGACCTGCTGCAGCCACGCCGCCGCGTGACCACTACCTAGAGCTGCAGCTGAGCTGAGGATGCAGGGCGAAAGGCGAGCATTCTGCGCCTCAAAACAGAATCCTATCACTAGGGAGGAGACCCGATAAAAACCGAGTTTGTCCGGAAGCTCTAAGGCGGCAGCCCCGCTACCGGACTAAGGCACAGTGGGTTAATCACTCGCTTGCCCGAATTACAACGATTAAAGAAACTGAAACAGTGAAAAACCGGACCGATTCTTCTACGACGACCTTTGGCATTAAATCACGGACACGAATTGCTTATTGGAATGTGCGCACGCTTAGCAGCGACAGTCGTTTAGCCCAAGCAGAAGCAGAAATGCTTAGATACAAACTGCATATTCTCGGACTTAGCGAAGTGCGTAGAAATGGTTTCGGTGAATTGAGAACGTCCAAGGGCTTGACTTTCCTTTACTCAGGCAAGGAAAACGAGGATGATGACCTGGAATATGGTGTTGGCTTCCTTCTTTCGAGCGAAGCAAGGAAAGGCCTCTTGGACTGGAAACCGATCTCAGACCGAATCATTTGGGCCCGCTTTTACTCCAGAGCCCGCAAGATCTCCATTGTACAGTGCTACGCTCCCACAAACACGTCTGCTGAGGAGACCAAAGACGATTTCTACAATGCTCTCAACGGCACTTTGAAGAGTATAAAGAAACAAGACATCGTGATCGTCATGGGCGACCTGAATGCAAAAGTTGGGAGCGAGAATATAAACTGCGAACGACATATGGGTACACAGGGCCTTGGAACGCGTAACGAGAATGGAGAAAGATTCATAGAGTTTTGTCTCAACAATGACCTGACCATCGGCGGAACTTTATTTATACACAGAGACATACATAAGTACACATGGACATCACCCGATGGCACAACTAAAAACCAAATTGACCACCTTGCCATTAGTTCCAAATGGCGAACGTCTTTGCTCGATGTACGAAACCGAAGAGGAGCTGATATTGACAGCGATCATCACTTGGTTGTTGCCGAAATGCGACTCAAGGTTGCGGTAGCACGACCTGCTGGGGGACCTGGAAAGATTGGGAAAAGGTTCAACGTCACTAACCTTAGAGACCCTGACACCAACAACAAGTTCAGACTCGAACTCCGTAACCGCTTCTCCGGACTCAAAATCAACGACGCTTCAATAGACGAAGAGTGGAATCATATAAAAGTGGCATACACAGAAACCAGCTCTATTGTCTTAGGGCACACCACACATGAGCGTGAAGACTGGATGTCACAAACTACATGGGACCTTATCAACGACCGGAGGGAACTGCATTTAAAACTGCTAGGAACCAGCGATGACTCACTACAAGCCGAACTCAGACAGCAGTACCGTCAGATCCGCAAGAAGATCTATCGTAGTACGCGGAAAGATAGAAGGATGTGGGCTGATGGTATTGCTGACAACGCCCAACTCGCTGCTAACTCCGGCAATCTGAGAGAGCTATATAAAGCAACTAAAACCTTGGCAGGCAAGAGCAGTACACGCAAGAAGCCTCTTAAGTCGAAAGACGGACAGCTTATTGTGACATCGGAAGGGCAACTTCAACGCTGGCGTGAGCACTTTGAAGAGGTATTCCGCTCCACAGCATCGACCACGTCGGAGACACCGCAAGACACATCTATACCACCTAGGCTCTTAGATATCAATGTCGATCCACCTACACACGACGAGGTAGCGAAGGCAGTACTATCTTTAAAATCTGGCAAAGCTCCGGGCCTCGACCTGATAACTGCGGAAATGCTGAAAGCCGACCTCCCCTCCGCCGTCGAGGTTCTGACACCTTTAATTGAGAGAGTCTGGACGAAGGAGGAACTTCCAGATGACTGGAACAAAGGGCTTCTTATAACCGTGCCCAAGAAAGGTGACTTAAGCCAATGTAGCAACTGGAGAGGCATTACATTGCTCTCGATACCGTCTAAGGTCTTCTGTAAGATTTTACTAGACAGACTATCGCGGGCCGTCGAACCTCTTCTACGCAAGGAACAGGCTGGCTTTCGCCCGAACCGCTCGTGTACCGACCAAATAAATACCCTGCGCATCATCCTTGAACAGGCATCAGAATGGCAAAGGGAAGTCTATCTTACCTTTGTAGACTTTGAAAAAGCCTTCGATACGCTGAGGTGGTCAAGCATATGGACTCGATTGCACGACATTGGCGTCCCACCGAAGATAGTAAACCTACTAAAAGCCATATACAGAAAATATTCTTGTAGAGTTACCCATGATGGCCTGATCTCGGAAGATATTGATGTACACGCGGGCGTTCGACAAGGCTGTTTGCTCTCGCCTCTCCTGTTCCTGGTTGTTCTCGACGGGATTATGCATCGCGCACAGCACAACAAGCGACGCGGGATAGAGTGGGGGATAACCAATGTTCTAGAGGACTTGGATTATGCTGACGATCTATGCCTGCTGAGTCATACGCACCGTGACATGCAGTCCAAGTTGGATGACCTGAGCAGGGAGGCTAGTACTACAGGTCTAAAAATCAACACTCGGAAGACCCAAGAGATGCGATCTGGAGTGGAGATTCGCACACCACTACGGATTGGTGCAGAGGAGGTGGAGCGCGTCCACAAATTCACTTACCTCGGTAGTGTCGTGTCAGAGACTGGAGGTACCGAAGAGGACATCACTTCACGTGTTGCCAAGGCCAGAGCAACCTTCGCACAGCTGCGGCCTGTGTGGCAGTCACGGAAATTAACGCGTCGAATCAAAATCAAAATATTCGGGTCCAACGTTAAATCAGTACTGCTATATGGGTGTGAAACGTGGAAGGTTACCAAAGTCATCTCGCACCAGCTCCAAGTCTTCGTCAACCGCTGTCTCCGCCGAATCCTCGGCATTTACTGGCCCGATAAAATCTCCAATGAACAACTTATGGAGCGCTGCCGCGAAACCCCGATCGACCAGCAGATCAAACGACGCAAATGGAACTGGATTGGACACACCCTTCGAAGAGATTCCGATCATATCCCGAAGCAGGCGCTCGATTGGAATCCCCAAGGAAAACGCAAGCGTGGTCGGCCAAAACAGACCTGGCGTCGTACAGTTGCAGACGAGGCGAAGAAAATCGGAAAGACTTGGAGCGAGATAAAACGCGAAGCTCAGGACCGAACGGGATGGAGACTCACTGTGGACGCCCTCTGCCCCATCCAGGGGACATAGGATCTTAAGTCAAGTAAGTCATTATATGTGTGAGTTTGTTTCTTTCGGTTTCAAGCAAAAACTACTGAACGGATTTGAATGAAATTTGGCACACTATCTGAAATGAAATGAAATGAAATGAAATGAAATGAAATGAAATGAAATGAAATGAAATGAAATGAAATGAAATGAAATGAAATGAAATGAAATGAAATGAAATGAAATGAAATGAAATGAAATGAAATGAAATTAAATCGTTTATTAAGCAAGCAGGATCACCGATCACTTTTACACGTCATATGTTTTTTTTTTCTTCTTTTTTTTAAACTAGATGAAGCCGGCATTTCCTAACTGACTACCTCTGAGAAGAAATAGCCGAAACAAACTCAGGGATCATCGTCTTTTTTAAAGTCCAGACATTAAAAATGAAAATGTTTACAATAATTTACGTTATAATTACGCATATTGCTTAATAACAATGCTTAACAGAGCGAGCAGCTCAGTCCCAAGCCTCTCTATCCTCTAAATAATCTGAGATTTTATAATACCCCTTTTTGCAAAGTTTGGCCTTTATATAGGTTTTATATCGTTTAATGGGTAAGTTTCGAATGTCCATGGGAAGCTTGTTGTAAAAGTGTATACATTGACCCATGAACGAGTTACCTACTCTGTGGAGACGAGTGTGATGTACAGCAAGATTGTGTTTGTTCCTGGTATTTATATTATGAATATCGCTTATTTTCTTAAAATTAGATATATTTTTATGTACATACATAAGATTTTCAAATATATATTGCGAAGCTACAGTCAGAATGTTCACCTCTCTGAATTTTTCTCTAAGAGAATCTCTAGGACCAAGGTTGTAGATGGCTCGAACAGCCCTTTTCTGTAAAACAAAGATGGTATTGATGTCCGCACAAGTTCCCCAGAGAAGAATCCCATAAGTCATAAGACTATGAAAATAACTAAAATAAACAATTCTGGCTGTATTCACATCAGTTATCTGTCTAATTTTCTTAACAGCATAAGCGGCAGAACTGAGTCTACCCAACAGCTTCTCAATGTGAGGACCCCATTGTAACTTGGAGTCAATAGTCAATCCAAGAAAAACTGTCGACTCGACAGGGATCAACTCTACTCCATTCAGTTGAACATTGGTACTTAACTGCTTGACATTTGGCGTAGAAAATTTAATGAATTTAGTTTTTTTTTCATTCAAAAGAAGGTTATTTACATTAAACCAATGGACAACTTTCGAAAGTGCATTGTTAACTTCGTCAAAATTTGCTAGCTGACGCTTGACTTTAAAAATAAGAGAAGTGTCATCCGCGAACAATACTATGTTGTGATTATCCCTCACGTGATGAGGTAAGTCATTAATATAAATTAAAAACAAGAAAGGACCTAGAATTGAGCCCTGCGGAACGCCCATGGTGACCTCAGATCCTGCAGATTTGTTGCTATTAACATCAACCCTCTGAATTCGATTATTCAGATAAGAAGTCAGAAGGTCGAGAGCTCTGTCCCTTAAACCATAATGGTACAGTTTCCTAATAAGAGTATCATGATGTACGCAATCAAAGGCCTTGGACAAATCACAAAAAATACCAAGAGCATCTTGCGATTCCTCCCAGGCCCCAAATATGTTCTTTAGCAACGCCACGCCCGCATCGGTAGTTGAACGACCCTTTGTAAAACCAAATTGTTTCACGTGCAATAAATTATATAAGTTGAAATGTCTCAACAACTGTTTCAAAATTAATTTTTCAAAAATTTTGCTCAAAGTTGGTAATATAGAAATTGGCCGAAAATTCGTGGGATCAGTTGTACTACCAGATTTGAACAGTGGAATTACTTTGCTAAGTTTCATCAAATCAGGAAATATACCAGATGTGACACAAGAATTAAAAACAATTGCTAAGAAAGGTGCGATAACATCTATTATTGAAGCTACAGTATATACTGACAAACCCCAATGATCGGCAGTTTTTTTTACATCAAGATCCTTAAAAGATTCTATAATGTCTTTAGCAGTCGCAAACGCAAATTCAAAGTGCTTGTCACATTCCGGAACACATTCTTTTAGTATGGCGTAGGCAGAAGTGGAGGAAGAAGACAAAGTTTTTGTTGTTATTATTGGAATACTAGTAAAAAAAATTCTCAAACTCAGTTGCTACCTCCAAGTCCGCCTTTATATCTTCATCGTTAATTTTAAGATGGAAATCGCGATTTTGTACTTTGGTTCTTCCAGTTTCAGAATTTATAATTTGCCAAGTTGTTTTGATTTTATTTCTAGAAGATTTTATTTTATTTTTAATGTGTATGGCTTTTGCTGAGGAACAGGCTCTCTTAAAAGTTTTTGAATATTTTTTAACGAATTCTTGAAAAGCTACATCATGGTTATATGTTTTTTCCTGATACAATTCATACATTTTTTCCCTGCTTTTATAAATACCTGGGGTTGCCCAGTCACTAAATATAATGCGGTCGCTAACAGGCAATGTTTTTTTTGTGAAAACTTTCATAAATTCACAATTAATCAAGTTAAATAGTATACTATATGCATGATCCGGGTTGGTGTGATGAGGCAAGCCCGGTAGCTTTTCAATTAAATTATTTTTAAATTGTCCTAAACGATTTTCATTTACAGGAACAAAACTCACAAGTTTTCTTTGAGCTCTGACTTCACTCTTCTGAGGAAAAGTAACTAATTGGCCACAGTGATCAGAGTCTAACTCATTTATAATTAAATGGTCAGAAGGTCTTAGGTTAGTAAAGATGTTGTCTAAACAGGTGGCACTTGTGGCAGTTATTCTAGTCGACTCAAAGAATCTTGCGTACAAATTATAGGACTTTATAGCGCGCGAACATAACAACCTAACATTGGCCGCTCGCGTCATCCCTCGCGCCCCACCTACCTTACCGTCTTGTCGCCGGTCCACGCGGATCGCCGCACGCGCCATGCGCGAGTAGTAACCTTTGGCCCTCCGTAGAGTAGACACGCGCGTATCTGCGGCGACCGGCGCCGACGCGTCTACGATACGTGTTAGTTAGTGAGTAAAAGTGTAATGTCTGTGTCTACATAAATATAGGGTTCGATCGTCTGGTTGCCTTTTATTACGTCCCACAACCCAGAAACCAAACCCCTATAACTGGTGCCTCAACATGGGACAGAACCTTCAAAACCAACGGCGTTGTTATTCCACTGAGAAGTCAGTTTAGTGCAAGTGTGCGTTCTTCAAACTAGACTTTCGTATCCAGTGAGTCGTCGAGGTAATACCAGTAAGAACCAACCCTATAACTGGCGCCCGAAACGTGGAGCAGACCATTCAATACCTACGACGTCGTATTCCACTGAGAAGTCAGTTTAGTGCAAGCGTGCGTTCTTCAAACTTGACTTTCGTATCCAGTGAGTCGTCTAGGTAACGTCAGTAAGACCATCGTAACTATTATACATATCATACCATCGTAACATTAAAAACCTATAACGTTATTCCGCTGAGAAGTCCGTTTAGTGCACTGAAACTTCGTTTTTCAAACGTGACTTCGTACCCAGCGAGTCGTTTAGGTAACTCCGGTAAGACTATGTACCTATAGACTATTTTCGAGTGTATCACGATAATTACGAACAATTTAATTGTTTCATTGTGTGAAAATAGACTAATCAAAGACAAAGTGATATTATATATTGTGAATTTCGAAATAATTAAGTAATTGTGGCCTGTACATAACACCAATACCTGTTGTGTACCTACTTAGTAACTCATTTTTTCATAAACTCAGTGCAATTAAAGTAATATTATTCGTACACGAACAATGTTTACGTCATTAGTGAGATTCGCGTAAGTCGATTTTTAACAAACGTGTACCTACTTAATGTCTTATGTACCTACAATCTTCGTCTTGCCGCGAAATATAACGTAACGTGTACGCGCCTCGCGCCATTACCTTATTTGGGCAGTTTTCAAACCGAGCGAGCGAAGCCACGCCTCCTGTTGGACCTTCCGACCGTTCGTTGTTGTGTTTGAACTGTGAAGTCGTGAAGATTATTATTGTCTTGTGCGCGTTTTATCGACGTTGGACAATATTTGGACTATTTTATTTTGAACATTTTAAAAGTTTAAGAAGATTATTTTGATGATTTTATTATTGCACGAGTGACTTTTGAGTTCCTATTACGTCATGGACAGTGTTAATAAGTGAACTTTTATTCGTTCTCGAAATTGTTAATCGTTTTGTAAATACATACCTAATGGTTATTACGCGTTCGCGTGCTGGTAGTTTAAACCGGAGCGATAATACGACGGAAATGAATTCTCCGCCAACGCCTGAGCTGGACTTAAGTCCGCCAGGCGCTGCTGCCGCGATGTTGAAAAGCATGCAGGCACCCCATGCGGGGAATGCCGCTGCTACTGCTGAACGCCTCTTCGAGCATCCTTCTGTGCACGCGCCTCTGCCGGCGCCTGCACCTGCAGCTGTTCCCGCAGGGTCAGTGACCCTGACCAACGAGCAGTTCGAGTTATTGATGAGTAGGTTTCTGCGCGATCCTGTGAGTACACCATCTTATTCTGGAAATTTTGCAAAATGTACTTCACGCTTTGACGGCGATAAATCAAGCGACGTCCGTACTTTTATCGATGCTATTGTAACCTATAAGGAATGCGTCAGTATGGAAGATCACATCGCCCTCAGGGGCCTACCTATCTTGTTGACTGGCTTAGCAGCAAAATGGTGGCTAGGAGTAAAGGCCACTGTACATACATGGAAAGACGCGTTGGATCTCCTGCTACAAACGTTTGGACCGCGTTTGCCTCCACATAAGTTGTACAGACAGATATTTAGCAGAGAACAGGGCAATAATGAATCGACAGACGCTTTCGTTTGCCATTTGCGGAGCCTGTTCGCACGGTTGCCGCCTAACAGTTTGAGTGAGGAAGTACAGCTAGACATGACATACGGTTTGTTATTGCGACGTATAAGGGAGAAGGTGCCTCGTACGACGTTTTGTACCTTCGGCGAATTACTAACGGAAGCTCGCCGAGTTGAGGACCTTACGGATGAGAGTCGTCAGGTGGTCAATAATAGGCCATCAGTATCATCCGCCCCTACAGTAAATACTGTTCAGTCGACACCGCCTGCTGCTACGGTTCCTACGTCTACTGCTCCTGTAGAAAGCAAAAGACGTCCTCACTGCATTTATTGTAAGCAATTCGGTCATCTGAAGGAGAACTGCCGGCGATTGGCCGCCAGGCAGTCTATGGCCCCTACGACGGATGGAGACCGGCGACCTGGTTCGTCCGGTATTACGCCGCCCAGTATCACGTGTTTTGGGTGCGGTACCCCGGGTGTAGTGCGGTCTAAATGTCCAAAGTGTACCAGTGTTGTGCCTAAATCTGAAAATGTGTCGTTACAATCGGTTAACTGTAATCAAGTTATAGATTCTCGTGTGCGTCCAATAGTAGATGTAAATATTTGTGGTGTTCAAGGAAAATTCCTTTTAGATACGGGTGCTAGGCACTCTATAGGCAGTGTTAGCCTACGTAAATTGTTAGATCTAAACGGGTTTTGTTATGATAATGTATTTTTAGAACTTAAGTTTGCTGATGGTCGCATTAGCGCCCAGTTTGTTGATGTAGCAGTTGTCAATGTCACAGCGTTAGGGATGACGCTTCCGGTCAAATTCGTAATGTTGCCCAACTCCACAGAAAGTCTTTTGGGGATGAATTTTATTCAGGACATTGGCATGATAGTAGACTTTAATTCGGGAACTTATTCAAGTAAAGGTAATCGCACACCTATGCCGTTTAATTGTGAGGGTGGCTCGCCACCTCAACAGCTGTGTAGCTCATCTGTGAGTCTTCGCAATGACGAGGGCGCTCGTCTTGAACCGGATCACCGGGATAGACTGTCCAACCTCCTGATGACCAACGAGGACATCTTTCAGCCAGGGGGAGGACCAACGAGTTTTGCTGTTCATCGGATTGATACAGGTGATGCAGTTCCTATTTCAAGTCCACCTTATAGGGTTTCGCCAGCCAAAAGGGAGATCATTCGCCAGCAGTTGGATAAGATGTTGGAGGAGGAGGTGATTGAGGATGCAGAGTCAGAGTGGGCGTCACCAGTCGTTCTGGTGCCAAAGAAGAACGGCGAGGTAAGGTTTTGCGTCGACTACAGGAAACTGAATAGTGTGACCCGAGCTGACAAGTACCCGCTCCCAGTCATCGACGAGCTTCTCCAATCCACTAAGCCGAATAGTGTGATGTCAACTATTGATTTGAAGGCAGGTTACTGGCAGATAAATGTAGCTCCTGAGGATAGGCCCAAAACCGCATTTACAACACCGTTTGGAACTTTCCAATTTCAGCGGATGCCGTTCGGTCTTCGAAACGCTCCGTCAACGTTCCAACGATTGATCGATAGGTTTAGGTCAGGTTTGAAGGACGTATGCGTACTGGCTTATTTGGATGATCTTCTGGTGATTTCATCAGATCCAGTAACCCACGTACAGGATCTTCAACAGGTGTTCGAACGTTTACGCCTTTTTAACCTTACAGCAAACCGTGACAAATGTGTGTTTGCGAGGGACACGGTTACTTACTTGGGCCACGTTATTTCTGCACGTGGCATTGAACCAGATCCCACGAAGGTTGAAGCTATCATGAAGATGGAGCCTCCAAATAACCTGAAACAACTTAAGACCTTTTTACAAACCTGCTCTTGGTTTCGGATTTATTCCGAACTTCTCAGAAGTGGCTCACTCCCTTACCAGTCTTACCAAGAAGTCTGCACGTTGGCACTGGGGGGAGACAGAACAACGAGCCTTTGAGAATTTGAAGTCCCGACTTTCCACAAGTCCTATTCTCATTCAACCAAATTTTGAGGAGCCCTTCATCCTTCGGACCGACGCCAGTGGTTACGCCTTAGGTGCTGTACTTCTGCAGGGTCCAACACCTCAAGAGGAGAGGCCTATAGAGTATGCCAGCAGGCTACTGTTACCAGCAGAACGTAACTACCACACCACAGAGCGCGAGGCTTTAGCGGTGGTTTGGGCGTTAGATAAATTCAGAGGATATATAGAAGGAGTCAGAGTTCGAGTTGCTACTGACCACCAGCCTTTGAAATGGCTTTTGTCTTTAAAGACACCTAGTGGTCGTCTGGCTCGTTGGGCCATGAAGATTCAGTCTTTCAACCTGGACATCGAATACACGCCAGGTAAGGTCAACATAGTAGCCGATACTATGAGTCGTCCGGTTGTGGACGACCTCAGGCAGGAATCAGATGGTGATCCTTGTAGCATCTGTCCCGTCGTCATAGATCTACCTCGCAGGGAACCAGACGAGATTCGTGCTGCTCAACTCGAACATCCCGAGGTAAGTAAGATAATTAGAGATTTCGAGGACGTATCCAGTCCTGATACTGCCGTCCGATGGGCAGATAGAGGTTATTATCTTTCTCAGGGTGTTCTATATCGCTCAGATCCGGAGACCGAATCCGAGGAGCCACAGCTTGTTATACCAGAGTCCTTACGCGCTGAACTCATGAAGGAGTTGCATGATGCGCCTACTGCTGGTCATCTTGGCTTAGAGAGAACCCTTCAAAAAATCAAAGAAAGGTATTATTTCAAGAATATGAGAGCCTATGTCGCGAAATATATCAAATGCTGCGAGAAATGTCAGAAATACAAAGCGACTAACTTGAAGCCTGCAGGCTTGTTGCAGACTCCAGTGCAACAGCAGCGCTTCGAGGTTTTAGCGATGGACCTGTTTGGGCCGCTCCCGGCAGGATCCAACGGAGAGAAGTGGGTCTTCCTCGTAGAGGATACTGCTAGTCGTTGGGTAGAGGTTTTTGCCATGCAGGATTCAACGGCTGAATCCTGTGCCAAGGTCCTCGTCGAAGAAGTTTTCATGCGCTACGGGGTACCTCGTCGCATCATATCGGACAACGGGTCTCAGTTTGTATCAGCCGTAATGCAAAAGGCTTTGTTTGTATTAGGTGTCTCTCAGTCGTTAATTCCCGTATATCATCCAGAAGCCAATCCGGCGGAGCGAAAGAACCGCGAGCTGAAACAGTTGCTCGCCATTCTCGTGGAAGAGGAACATTCTCGCTGGCCAGTCGTCTTGCCCATGGTTCGGTTCGCTATCAATAGCGCTCATAATCAAGGAACTGGCCATACGGCTGCTTTCCTGACGTTTGGGCGAGAGTTGCGGTCTCCGATGGCGGTCCACACAGACCTTCGAGGGATCGTTTCGCAGGAGAACTTTGTCCCACAAATTACGCCTTATTTAGGTCAGTTTGCACGTATCCTGCACGACGTAAAACGTCACGTCGAAGAGCAGCAAGACAAACGTAAGGAGGCCGGTGATAAGAAACGCCGTTCTGTCGTTGCGTTTAGGGTGGGTGATCCCGTCCTTGTGGAGACTCACTTTCTGAGCAATTCTAATAGAGGTTTCACCAGTAAGTTCGCCCCACGTAGGGAAGGACCTTATGTGGTCAGAGAGGTAGTAAGTCCCACCTCTTATGTAGTTGCAGATAGCAAGGGAGTTATAAAAGGGAAGTATCATGCCAATGCCCTAACTCCCTATTCAGGTTCCTCTCCGGTGATAGTTCACCAACGTCGTCGTGGCAGACCAGCCAAGTCACAACCGGGTCGTTCTAGTGACTTGGAGGGGGAGGGTATAGCGCGCGAACATAACAACCTAACATTGGCCGCTCGCGTCATCCCTCGCGCCCCACCTACCTTACCGTCTTGTCGCCGGTCCCCGCGGATCGCCGCACGCGCCATGCGCGAGTAGTAACCTTTGGCCCTCCGTAGAGTAGACACGCGCGTATCTGCGGCGACCGGCGCCGACGCGTCTACGATACGTGTTAGTTAGTGAGTAAAAGTGTAATGTCTGTGTCTACATAAATATAGGGTTCGATCGTCTGGTTGCCTTTTATTACGTCCCACAACCCAGAAACCAAACCCCTATAACTGGTGCCTCAACATGGGACAGAACCTTCAAAACCAACGGCGTTGTTATTCCACTGAGAAGTCAGTTTAGTGCAAGTGTGCGTTCTTCAAACTAGACTTTCGTATCCAGTGAGTCGTCGAGGTAATACCAGTAAGAACCAACCCTATAACTTGAATAATGAGATAAATTCATTCACTGTAGCTGATTTCTCTAGAATATTAATGTTGAAGTCTCCACAGACAACAACTGTTTTGTTACTGTGACAAGTCTTTAATAAAACTTCCTCCATATATTTTCCAAAAATATCATAGGAAGCACATGGGGGCCTGTAGACACTTATTACAATGAACCGCTCGAGCTCGATGCAAGCAATTTCAATAACTCGCTCAACAGAGAGGCTTACAATATCAGCCCGTTCTTTAAATTTGATATTGTTGCGAACAATTATTAGGGAGCCACCCCTTATCATATTCACTCTGCTGAATGAGCTACCAATCTGATGGTTATTAAAGCTGAACATGAACTGATGGGCTTTTAACCAATGTTCAGTAAGACAAACAATATCAATATAACTACAGTTCATGAACAACTCCAATTCTAATTGTTTATTTATCACACCCTGTATATTTTGATGAACAATTTTAAGGTTATTATTATTGATTATATTTTGAAAATTAAAATTTATTGGGTGTGATATTAATGTTTCTAGGTTCACATCTCTGCTAGAGTTCAACTCTATTGTCTCAATGTCCCTTGATAATGGGTACATGTCTAATTCATTATTCAAAATAGTGCTAGAGGTTGACTCTATTGTCTCAAATTGTAATTTAAATAACTTGGAACAAATTCCAAGCTCTGCTCATTACCACTAAGTGTATTACTTAACTGCTCAATAGAAGCAGCATAGTTAGCCAAACACTTGGCTGACTTATATATAGTATGATAGCGATTCTGCTACCTGTCTTTTTAAAAAATTACAAAGATAATAGTTATCTTTGGTCGTAAAATAATTTTGACTAATGAGTGCATTAGAGTCAATAAATTCAAATTTTTCATTATACAATGTCATAGTTTGTAATGTCATATTACATCTATATCTAATTCTGTTTTCGGTCTGTGACAGGCCATTGCCATAAGGAAAGGCAAACAAAACTATTTTGTTTACATAAACTGTGTTTATGAGGAATAATACATAGAATATTTTGCCGCGATATTTTCACAGGTCCGGTACTTACGCGGGTGACACCAGGGTACGCAGATAGTAGTAAAATACCTTTCCGCATAAAGCGGTTATGTATGTTTCTCATCTAACCTATTCTGCGCATACCGTTGGATAAGCGTTACAAAAATAATATGTTGTTACGTTATTGTGATTTTCGTCGCCCATACCCCAATGTTTGAAGACTAAAATTTTCAACCAGTGTGTCCTACCCGTCATGACTTATGGAGCCGAGACGTGGACACTAACGGTCAGACTAGTCCACAAGTTTAAAGTCACTCAGCGAGCTATGGAGCGAACTATGTTGGGCGTCTCTCTGAAGGACCGCATCAGGAATGAGTTGATCCGACAGAGGTCCAGAGTCACCGACATAGCTGAGAGGATTAGCAAGCTGAAGTGGCAATCGGCTGGTCACATATACTGCAGGACCCACAACGGTTGGGGTAAAGGAGTCCTCGAGTGGAGACCGCGTCTCGGCAAACGTAGCGTAGGACGCCCTTGGGTGAAATGGAGCGAGGACATCAAAAAGGTGGCTCGTATTGGCTGGCGGAAAACTGCTCAGGATCAAGCTTGTTGGCGTGCCATGAAGGATGCCTATGTCCAGCAGTGAACGAGTAGAGGCTGATGACGATGACAATTTTTCAAACGGATCCCGTTTGTAAAACACTATCATAAAGGTTATGTCAATTTCCTGACTCCGGAACTCCCGGCAGATCGCACACCAGTACTACCTATGTATGTCACTTCTTGATGGAAACGAAGTTGTTTCCCCAACATCTAGGCAATAGGTGGGCAACCTTACAAATAACGCTATTTTATAATTCCTGTTACCTCTCAATAAGCACCAGTCACATTTATGAAACTACTTTTCAAGGATGCCAAAAAGAATTACACAACGCAAAACTTATTTAAAACCAATAAAAGTACACATAAGAACACAAGCGATAACAACTCTATACATACTACTTATTTAAAATTTCCAACTTCATAAAAGCTCAAATGCCCGTTGTAATGTAGTGTCGTTACCAGTCCACGCCCGCTTTATAGCGTGTGTTTATAACCGACACTCTACGTCACCTACACCCGCCATTACTTTGTAGTGACGCCATAAACCACTGTGCATCCTCAGGAAACCGATGTGCATGATTGTACTATTCCATAATGTCCTTTGGAAATTTATAGCGATAAAGTCTGTTATCTGAAATTGTTTATGAAATCACGGTTAACTTGAGAATTTGTGCTCCTTGCCTTTTGTGCAAATTATTTTTAATTGGGTTTACGGTCTGTATATCTTTCGCTGTAGATTTACTATGTGATAATACCAATTTGAAATTTAATATTAAAATTATATATTTCTTTTTATCTATTTTCGTTGTGTATAATAAAGAAAGAATATAAAAAAAAATATTTCACCAAATTATTGAACCACACAGTAAGCCATTTTCAGCCAGCCAGATTCATATAACACATTTCGTCCTCATCAAAAACCAATGCAGCCCTAAAATATCGTCTGAAAAGCATAAAATCAACAAATACATAAAATCACTTATCTAAAAATACTTTATGCTGCAAGCTCGCTTTCTACAACCACATTCAGTGAAGCCTTTATGAATCAAAATGATATATTATACATAAATTGACTTTTCAGTTTCTCTTTACACTTTTAATACTCGAAAACGCTTGGGAATACTTTAGTTGGTATTGTCACGACTTTTGAATAGTCATTGGATACTAAAGTCTACAAGAAAATTTTGACACTTTTGTTAGATTATACATAGATATTTGAAATGCTTAAAGTTTTTGGAGTTCTTCTTCAATATTTCTGACTACATTTTCCTTCACACAATTCAGCCACTATCTTTCATATGCACGTCTTTCTGATACAAACAACCTATTTCTCTATCTAGTTCCTGGTTTTTTCAATAAGATAAGTTTATGGCCTTAAAAACTTTCAACTCAAACTTGCCTTCATCTTTTGGAAGTTGATGTTTCCTCAAACCTAAACTTTGGGCGGTTCATTGAGTCCAAAGCCGTGAGTGCAAAGGTGTTCGAAAGAATTGCTTAACTTAATTCCTCCATCTTCGTTCCATCATCGGACGACCCATCTTACGGCGAGTATCCATTCTTACGTTATTTGATCGTTTCGCCTCGTCTTTTATATCTACCGCGTACATCGAAGGACTGGAACAATTTACCAGGGGCGGTATTTCCGTCTGGCTACAATTTAAGTATCTTCAAGGCTAGCGTGAATAGGATTTAGGCTTAATAAAGTAGCGCGCTTTACTACCAACGATTGCATCACTGCTTAACATCAGGCGGGAATGAAAGCACTATATACATAGTTTATAATTAAAAAAAAAAACACCGAAATAGTTCTAGTTTCAAAGCTTCACTAACATTCTTTACTAACAGCTGTGTAGTTTCACGTATCGTTTGTAGGCAGAACACCGAAGTGTAATTAAATTTTCACCCTTACTATCCCTCTGATAATACCTCTGTTATATCCAATTTCAAAGGTAAACAAGTAAGGCGAGCGAGGAGCCGAATAAACCTCATATGTTCGTACATCTTCACCTCACTGTTAATGGCAAAGGTCAAATCAAAAAGAATATTAATTTAGCTAAAAAATAACCATCATAATGATGCACATATTACAAACACACGCGCAAACTTAAACTAGCACTTATTTTAAACAAACCTATTACAGGAACTTTTGAATTGTCTAGGGATTGGTCAGTCAGAAATATAGAGCCAAGTGGACCATTCTAAAGGATAGTAGGTGCCTATGGAGGAGAACGAGCAAGAAACTCCATGAACAGTTACTTGTTGCTGTCGTAGGTATGCTGAAAGAAATTTCTATAGAAACGTGAAACTTTGTATAAATGGATGGATGGATTTTTGTTACTCTCTAACGCAAAATCTACTAAACGGATTTGCATGAAAGGCACATAGATAGTTTATGACCAGGATTTTAAAAAATCCAGACAAGAGCGTGTAGGGTTCCGTAGTTTCTCGTGTATGTGTAGGGTTAAATAAGAGTTTTACATTGAGTTAAGTACGGAATTCTAAAAATGGACCCACAATGGACGATGATGTCTAAAGAAATAGTTATAGCCCACTAAGAACGGTGATAGCTAATGAAAGAGTTAGGGATTCCAACTATTTTATAGCTCATGCCCATCAAGACCACCCAAAGTATATCGCCATCTCTCGGGAAATTAGTATACTAATTCATACAAACTAGACAGGTTATGTATGTTGGATTTCCGGTGGTAATTTTGGTTTGCGTGAACTAATTTAATTAATTCTATTTTGATTTGAAAGAAGATACGTTTAGAATATAAAAAATGTAAACTAAGACAAAAAAAAAATGCTTGCATATGCAGTGTAATTACAAACTTAGTTCAGTAATTATTTTGTACAATTTTTCAAAAAGTTATCAACATATCAAGTTCAAAATAATTTTCCTAGATAGTCTTTTTATTAAGGTGCGATTGTTTTCGTACACACAACGTTAGTTTTTCTTTATACGATACCTGAATATAGTTTGTTTGTTCAATGAATATGCAACTGGATCGACTCCAAAAATTGAGTATATATTTACACCATGTTGTATTTTTCCTACATACATCTAGAAATTGTTGCAGTTACCGTGCGCACAACACAGTTCACGGCAGATCGTGGTACCAGGCGCGTGCGCACAGCGGGCCCCTCTGTGCAGGAGTGCAGGTAAAATAACATGTTTCAAGTAAATTAAACCACATTTTATTTCATCACTTACGGCTTTACTTTACTCACGGCTTTACTTCACATACGAGTAAAGTACATAATAATATTTATCTCCACTTGACCGTTACGACAATCCATAGCCTGCAAGTGCGATACAAAGTGTTATCAAACAAATAAACAGAAATTATTATCAATAAACGCCACACGACGCCATGCCGCTGCAGGCACGGGCGGGTGTGCGGCGCGTTGACCATATTTTTGTTGGGACAAGCAGGTAAGATAACAATCTCATAAGTTTGTTATTTTTCATGATATGTTTTTGAAATTTTGTACTTAGACTATTTAGTTTAAAAAAAGAATGTTGTATATAAGAGAACACTACCATTATCAAAAAGTGTTTTTAGTAAACCCCTATTCGTTTTTAAATACCTATCTAACAATATATCACTCTTTAGGGTTGAAAAGAAAAACAAAATCTCTTCCCACTTTACGTGTATGGGACCAATAAAATTTTACCCTTTTATTTTAACACTTTGTCGGCCTGATTGATTTATATATTGGTACGAAATTTCAGCTTTCTAGAGCTAACGATCTCTGATATTATCCGCGGACGGACAGACAGACAGACAGACTTTTCCTACCTGTACCTATAAGGGTTCCTATGGTACCCTAACTAGGCGGGTGACAGAAGAAATGTCGACTAAAATCATATATATATATATTTAACTTACTATAATATAAAAGAATTCCTGACAGCAGCATTATTATTTTTCTTGTATTAGTATTTATAATTTATTTTTATTTATTTAGTCACATCTTGTGTATTTTACTGTTCAAATTTTAGAAATGAATCGCTATTCCCCAAAACTGTTGGAACCGGCTGTTAAAAGTTTTGTGTATTTCTAAGTACTTTTCTTTTGATATAAAAAGCGTTAAAGTAAATTTAGTGGTTTAATGGAAATACTGTTTATTTTTACCCGACATTGAATTTAGCTTCTACAGTCTTTAGGTTGGCAGATATTTATTTTATTAACTAAAATTAACAAGAAAATTTTTGGACTTGACATCCGATACACAAAATACCGTCTCGGATTAGTAAACGATAACGTCTTTCCAAACTGGATTAAACTACTATATTTTGTTTTCTGAAGTTGCTCAGTACGCCACCTGGTGGCCGTTATTTAGTGTAAAATGGTATAAAAGCACATAGTACTGCTTTTTAAAAGTTAGTTCCTTGAAGAATAAATGTTTTCTTCTCTCAATCCGTTCTAGTTTCTTTTAAGTTGGAGAGATACGTATATGACTCAAAAATATAAACCTATGAAGTGATTGCGTAATGGCCTATTAATAGTAACGGCTTTCGGTTTGACAGTTCAACAACATTGATTGTATCATTAACATTTATGAGTAGACAAAGATATATTAATAAGAGTATTTATATTTAATACAATATACGAGAGATTTATATTCTATTATATTCAATAGAATATATGAGAATATGGGTTAATTTTAGATTTTTTTAAAATTATAAACTAGTGCTTTACCGCAATCCCGCCTGATGGTAAGGTTAATAGGAAGGAAGACGATAATTGGCGAAATGCGGTTGTTCTAAACCTACAGCAAGGCAATTTTCTAAACATCTCAACGTAAAAACAAATGGGAGTGGAGCGATCTATCGCTCTAACTAATGCTAGCTGATCGTCTCTATTGACAGCCCAATTGAAGCGCACTTCACGTAACTTTTCCTGTGAGATTTTTACAGAATCGATTGGCAGAATTACAAGTGTGATATTCATTGTGATAAAGAAGCCTCTTATAAATAATAATTCGACTGAGAAAGAAGCAATCACGATTAAAGTCACGGCTGTCGCAGGTTGCCGCGTGTCACTGAAGCTTTGTGGGTCGACGTAGCGTCGCCCTGAGCTCTGACATCAATTTCATCAAATGCGCTTGCCGACCCGGTGTGCACACTGTGCGACCCTGTTATTCAATTCTGGCGTGATTTATTTAATTTACTATACTGAGCACGTTACCTGTTCGTTTAGAATCAATGTATTTAGTTATAGTTCGACTCTGTTTCATCGTATAGGCTTTTTATTATAACTATATATATTATAGCATAATTATTTATTTGAGAACACTAGTTTATCATTAGCCTATTTTTAGCCTTTTAAAATTTAAAACATCGTCCTTTTTTAGTCAAACGCGTGAAGGTGACAGAGACGGAATGATTTCCTGAATACGTTCAGCGAGGAGCCTAGTATAAGTTGATGAAATTACGTTGTTTACACAACGAGGAATTGCACCTCATTCGAATGTCGCCAAAGAATTAGTAACATCTAACTCAAACTTAAACCAGATTTGTAGAGGAGGAATAGTTAAATAAATTGTGGGCTAAGGCCAAGTCTATCTTGGCCACGCCACGGGTTTGCGGGTTGATTAAAAAAGAAACCGTGGCCCTGGCCCATAGGCAACTTTTACTAACTAAAACCCACCCGTGTTTCTTACACGGGTGGGTTTTAGTCAGTAAAATTCTGACACGCCCTTCCGATCCGCCCAGAGCTGGAGAAGTCATTTGATGATTTTCTTCCAGAACAAAAAAAAAGGTCAAGGCTATCTCAAAACGTCACTGCCCATGTCAACGCTTTGCGAGTACTGACATCATATTTATCATAATGTACGCTTGGGGACGCAATTTGCACACTGAGTAAAAATAAGTTGAATTCTATTTACATATTTCTTCCGCATTCGATGTTGTATTGAATTAAAGTGGCGTGTTTATTATTATTTCCAATAACTATGTAGTTTTTTTTTATTATTTTCAATTTACTATTATATCGTTCAAAATGTATATATACATATTTTTACAAAATTTTGAAAGTATTACAAATTATATTGCAAAACCTTACAACAGCGGAATATTAAAAATCCTCTTTTTTATCAAAGCAAAGCAAACTCTGTTACTTTTACTAAGTAACCTAAAAGCCTTATCAACAACTTAGATGTCAGAAACTCAATTGATACCATAATGATGTTTGAAAAGTTGGTTTCTTTTTATAATATTTTTTGTAAGATAATGAGTTTTATTTTTAAAAAGTTTGCCAAGCTTTTTAGCACTCCATCGTCGTCCTGTAAATAATCCGTTTAGTTTGGGCTTTGTAAATTTATACCTAAACGTCACCACATTTAACCAGTTTTTATAACTTTACGATTTCAAAGTAAAGCTTGAGCTTTAAACAATGGTTTTTACTTAAAACATTTTATTTAAAACATGTTTTTTAGTTCAGCCAATACGAACATAAATTAAACTCCTATTATTTCTGTAAGTTTATATATCATTAAAAATATGAAGCTCAAAATCCACTACATATTGTTTCGCTGCCTCAAAGATTCATGAAGAACACAGCAAACTTATATTGAAAGATACGTTCAAACAAATACAGCTCCAAATAATCGCGGTACAACTTTTAAGAAGACGCTCTCGTTATGCACAATCCGTGTCAGGGAACAATGTTCCGGGGCGTCCCCAGTGTGTTTCCAACTTTACGCCCTCAGCGGTTTGAGCTCGCATTACTACTGCATTTACTTAACGTTGTCCCTCAAGATATGTCTTCTTCTTCGTACGAGACCGCCATATTTTTGAGGAAATTATTTATGAGTTAGAGGGAAAAGAAATCGCTGTCTTAGCGGATTTGATCGCGAACTACAGATTTAAGCTTCGTTTGTTTTATTTGTATAACTTACAGGATGCTGACTTTGAATTTCCTATTCCAACCGTAGTTCCGAGAAAGTTATCAGAAAGTTCTTTAGTTATTACTTGCAGGCGGAAAAATAAAGTGATTTTATTGGATTCTTGCTCGTAATTTGGTCAAAAACAAGTTTCTTTGTAGATAAATGAGTTGATTGTGCCACATAACTACGTTTATAGAATAACAAATGAACATATAAATTCAAAAATTACATAGTTGTGCTAGCAGCACAACTATGTCACACTGAAGCAGACAATAGTTTCTTGACATTTACGAGCAACTTAATATCACAATTTAAACCTTTGATCTTAGAACAATAACAGCAAAGTTTGGACGGCTTTGTTCAACTTCTGACAATAAGAGATGCAAGTGTCTGGATGCAGCAGCCTTAGCGCCGGCAAGATTAAGAGATTAGTCATAACTTGTTAGTTGCGCAAACAAACATTTATCAAATGTGCTTAAAGCTTTCAGATAACTGAGATGAATGTATTTTCCGGATTATTTATTTATTCTTACTTTTTGGTTAATCTTACTTTCGCAATTTAAGGGAACTAATTATTTTCGTGAAATAGGTACCTACTAAATTGTCTCACTTGCTGGATTACTTAAGGGCGGAATAGCGGCAGCTGTTCAAACTAATTTAAAAGTTAATGTATTTTTATTACATGAAAAAATAATGTAATAGCCCTGTTCTTAGTGAAATAAAAGGAAAATATTTACCAAATCAAGCACAGACAAAATTCGCCGAATCATATCATCCATTACACTTGTACTAGAAAATTTTGTATCCCACACCGACTAGTTTTAATTCCTTCCAAGAAAACTCAATCTAGTTTTATCCGGTAAGGTGATCCCAAGAAATAGTCTATAACTTAACAAATATTCTACACACAATGCCTGTGACTTATAAAAATATCAATATATAGTTGTGAATTTTTGCATCCCGCAAAGGAGACGCAAGACGCTAGTCACGCCGTCCTCTGGCATCTGTGCCACAGAGATCACGTATCCCAGACGTGAATTTTATTCCACGCATCCGATACCGTTGGAGAATTGAAAAAGGCATTTCACCGCATCCAAGTCGGTTTCTCGCATCGAATATTGCTTTAAAATTTCACCTACCTGTCACCGCATTTTTTTCCGGAGTTTTGTGGAAATTAGAAATAGTGTGTTTGTCACGTACGAAAAAACAAATGGCTTCGGAAGCGTGATCGGAATTCAGTTCTATAGATTAATAGTGAAAGTTAAGTTACCGAGTTTTGTTTCTAGGGAGGATGTGGGCATCATATGTATTGATGATGTCTATAAAAGCAACAACTTCTCCTAGTCGTCCTCCATATGTAACATATAACATCACACTTGTATTCTAAAAGCACAGGTAGAGTTCTTCCTTACTCTTTGGAGAAGTACGTAGAAGTGAAATATAGATCAAATTTAAACTAAAACATATATGACTTCTAATTTTGCATAAACTTTACGAAAACATTTTACTCATAAGTAAAACCAACGAACATTGTCTTTGGCGTAAACACAAACACTTAATACGAACTACTTATTGCTATGCTCAAGTTGCAAGAGTCAATTATGGAAAAGCGGGTTGCCTAATAGCGCACACAGGAGTTAGACTAACGACTTGTGCACTACTACAAACTCCCAGTCATCATTTTCTATTGGCATTGCTTATCGGCAGCATGTGTTCTACTGTTTACAATTACAGTCATTTGTAAAAAAAAAAGAATAGATTCTGAAAAAAAAATATATTTCTAACTCTGTTATGTTCTGTATGTAAATTATGCATACAGCTGCAGGCTGACCCTGCACCTGAAAGCATAATTTAACACTAGCACACAAAAATACTGAGAATAGTCGTAAATCTACCATTTGTTATTTCGATTATTAAAAATTTAAGAGAGAAAACTCTATGGAACACATACGAAATTTAAATTCAGAATCCACTTTTTAAGACCATAGATGTAAATTGAAGTGGTTTCAAATTTACTTCGTAACATGATACGATCTATCCGCCCAGTTGCATTTTGAAATTGGAACTGCTCCGGAGCGCCTCTCAAGCCACACCTACGTAAACAAATTCAAAGGATCTGTACACATTGCCGGAAAAGAACTTCGACTATCACAAAATGTGGACTAAATTGAGAATATTTACATTGCTGAACGGGGAATAATCCGCAACATACCTTAATGTGAGCAAATACAATTTTGCTGGGACACAGACCTCCTTTCAGTGAGAGTGAATGGGCCCTAATCCAACACGCGGGCCTAGTAGGGGTTGGTAGATGTGAGATGTGTCTCCGAAGTTTTTGGTTCTAAAACAGGATTCGGTCTAAACACGATGTTTTGCTTCACCGGTAATTTTCTGGACCTGGACTTGTACCACTACCTACAATTTGTAAGACCAAACCGTTAACACTGGGCCACCACTGCTCTATTGTCTTATTTTATTCGTGGTATACTGAAAGTACTTCTGGTCATTTCTAAATAAGATCTTATAATGTCTGTAGGTGGTTGAATTGAGATACTATAGTGTATTTTGTTATGTAGATATTATGTTTTAGCCACGTGATTGTACCGAAATATGAATTAATATAAAGTATAGCATTTTTTTTTTTAGGTATGAAGTGACTGAAGTTTATAAAATAGAGAGAATCAAAAACTATTCTGTCTAGCTTCTTCCCAACTTTATTTAGGTCAGCGTCCTGTACAACCAGATGCATATGGAATGCGCATATTCTATATGGAACTACTACCTATTGACCCCCACAACCAAGTTACTTGCTGAACCTCTTGGTAAGACTATATAGTTGTCTGACTTTTGGGCTTCTGACCACCCCGTAACAACTGTCAAAGATCAACAAATGAACAATGATGCTTTTGGTGACGGCTTATTATGTTGTAGTTGATTGTTGTTTTTCGTGTAGTTGATTGCTAAGTTAGCCAACTACAGAACAAAAAAAAAAAAAAAAAAAAAAGAAAAGAAAAAAAAAAAAAACATGACGTGTAAAAGTGATCGGTGATCCTACTTGCTTAATAAACGATTTCATTTCATTTCATTTCATTTCATTAATGTGATGATTTTACAAAGAATGACAATGGGCGGTCTTATCGTTAAGAGTGAACTTATCGTATATATGAGAATTAAGAATAGAATAATATGGAGAAATTAACCTAGTCCACACAATGTGAGTTCATCTTAACCAGGCGAACTGTAAACTATTTCCAGTTGCAACACTTTTTTTTTAAAATATATACCCGCCATCACAGGGCATTATGAGCTATCCTACATGATCTCCCCAGATGTAATTTCCAGGATTTTAGTGCAGGATTGGGGTGGATTTTCTAAACTGTTTTTTTTTTTTAGCTTTGCGGTTAGCCCGTCTTCTTATTTATCATTATTTATTTATTTCATATTTCTTACATCTTATATACTAACAAATTCATATAATCTACTTATTCTACTGGTCTTTAGGTGACAGTTTACTTCTTATTTCTAATAAATTTAACTTTTTTATTATTGTTCCTATTTCTATTTGCTTACATTTTCTAGCTTATAACCTAAGTAGGTCACATTCTTACCACTAATGACCTCTATTTGATTTGTTGTAATTATTTTTAATTTACTACGTTACTGTTTCTTAATCTAACAATTCAAATTTTCTACTACATTATTCTTTATAACTATTATCTTTGATACACTTATCCTCTAAATTATTTAGGTATTTAACTACGATTACCATATTGTTAATGTTAATACCTATATACTAAAATATATAACTCAACAAACTTATTTATGTAACTCTTATTTCTATTATTGACTATCGTGCATATTTCTGTGCAGTAATCTACAAATATTTTGCGGCTAGTTTTACCGGTAAGTAACCCACTTATGTTTTGCCTGTTTAAACTCACGCCTAGTTTTTGTTTGAGGTTGTACCTGTGCACAGCATGGACCGGACAGTCCAGGAGGATGTGGAAGACGTCCTCTACCGCATCTGGCTGACAAACGCATGATGGACTCTCCTTTAACTTAAAGCGGTGTAAGTACTGGGAGAATCCACCATGCCCCGTCAAAATCTGTGTGAGCTTACCCTCAGGCTTTGCCTTAAGGGCAAAGCGGTAAGCCATTTTGGCATCGGGAAGGAAGACCTTCGTGACTGATGCAGTGTTCCCGGATACGTACCTACTGTTCCATTCATCCAAAGAGGATTGACGCAGAATCCGCTTCACAAATGAAATTGGACACTTGTCATAGTCAGGTCTCCTTCTCGATGCCAAGGCAGCCTGTTTGGCCAGATTGTCAGCGGGCTCGTTTCCGGGTAGGCCTACATGAGCCTTGACCCTAAACAAGGACACAGTCTTGCCCTGAGCCAAGGCCTTCCGTAGGGTTGTCCCTTGTCTCCACAGCCAGAGACCTGAGGTGAGGATATGAGGTTTAGTGACCAATGGTTAGCGACCGTCTCCAAAGCGGCTCTCGAGTCGTTGTATAGACCATAGGTCAACTCCTTACCTTTGAGTACGACGCTCGCGGCTTTACATATGGCCAGGAGCTCCGCTTGAAAGACTGTGCAGTACGCGGACAGACAGAGCTTCATGTTCCGGAATTCGGCCTCGCCATCCCACAAGGATAGCGGCAACACTTGCAATTGCTTCTTTGGAAGAGTGTCGTACATAATAAATAGATTACATTAGCTTCCTCTGTTCCAACGATTGTATATTTTTAACATTTTGAAAAGATTGTCGGTTCCTTATTGTATAAGTTTTTTATTGCAATGCAGGAAGTATTGAAGCTATCTTTCCTTGTATAATTTAAAATTTTGTTGTTAAAAACAAAAAGCGTGAAGATGTTTTAACTTTGTTGGTACGTGAAATTATTTGATTCGTTGATCTTACTTACCTGCAGAAATTGTTGCATTGAACTTTTGCATCTTATCTCTTCCTCGTCTTTTCCCAACTATGCCAGGGCCGGCTTCTAGTCTAAGCGGAAGCAGAAAAATACCAATATTTTACAAAGTGACTCTATGTAAAATATTATATAGTTTTGCCTATCCAACCTCCACAACCAAGTTAATGGTAAATACGATAAGCCATAGGAAGACTGATTGACAAAGCTTTGCTAAGCCATAACGACTGCCGAAGATGCACATAGATGGGGGTATTTGACATAACTCTAAGAGAGATTGTGTTAAGATATAAAGGATCAGTTAAGTCTACCATTAACAATCTCCCACGAACCTTTTATACCTTATACTTTCAATTATCCTTTTCCTAACGATCTAATTTTGACTTCATATAATTACAATCGAAATTTATTGACTTTTATGACAAAACTAATTCTTTGGTAGACGTTTCACTTTTTTTTTCTATTTTAACAGTAGTCTTGAAATAGGATCGGGAGTTCTAGTTAAAACCTTTACGAAATATTCCTTTAACGTCTTTTAAATTCTCATCAAACCTTAGCAATCAAGTTGGTATTAAGAAGTAATTTCAGAAGTCTTAAATAGAACAAATTAAAAAAATAACCACGAAGCATCTTCTCGTCCAATTCTACTGTTGTTACCAAGTCTATAAAACAATAGTGAAATAGAATTGAATACAAAGGTAAGTTCAACATACCTTATCGACCTACACCGACTTAGTAATTACAAGAAACGTATATCTGCAAACACGTGAGGCCGAACCGAATTAGAATTTGGTTTGTATTTGGTTGAGAACAACTTCCCAAAGAAATTGAAATTCTTCCATTAAGGGAAATCAACAAAGCTTTACAAACGAAGTCAATGAAAAAAGTCAAAGCGAAGGAAGAACGTAGGTACCTACTTCAGCCGAGAGTTGGCAAGTAGCGAAGCAATTATTGGAAAACTAACTGATATAATTAATTGAACCATTAGAACGCTTTGTGATTGAACTGTTAGTGTGTTTGATCGATTTTTCATTTGGTTTTGTTCTAATAATTAAACTGCATTTAAACTATAAAAGGTATAGTGGGTAATAGCTGTTAGCTGACCCATAAAAGTTGTACTAATTTGTTCTTTAATGCGTAACATTAGGGTAAGTAAGCTTTCGAATACTGAATTTTCATATATTGGACGTGTAATTTGATGTTTTGCCTACTTTACAGATTTTTTATAAGTATTGTTTAGACGCTCTTCAAAATCATCATCAACAACAGCCTTATACTAGGCGCTTAACACACGGCACCGCGTACCTCCTCGGTAGGTGGTGAAGCGGATCTCATGTCTGCCCACGCAGTGGAGCGACGCCACACACACGAGGCGCATAACGTGTGACACGGGTGAGCAATTCTATTATGAACTTTCAAATTTTTGTAACGACTTAGATTGGAAATGTGCCGATCTCATTAAATTAGGTTTACTGTCTGACACATATACTTTTATAAGTGACGCTAAAGGTGCTAGGACGCTAAGATGGTTAGACCACTGTGTGGTAATTGAATCGGCTTTTGAAACTATAGTCGATACACACATCAGGTACGATCCGGTGTGGTCTGACCAATTTCCACTCATTATTAAGTATAACAAAATAAAATGGGGGGAAAAAGCCACAAATAAATGTAATTGTATAATAAATTATGTAATGATAGTTTAAGCGATTTGATTTTCCGCCTAAATTCAGTAACTGTAGTGGTAAGCGTCGTGACAACAGAGACTATAGGTGTGTAATAATTGACACTATGTATCCTGAGATTGTTGTTGCATTGTGTAATGCCGCCTCTGTGAGTCATACTATTGTTAAACCGAAAGGAAGACGGCCAGTAATCGGATGGAACTGTTCGTGATGCTCACGGGGTAGTTCGGTGTAAGTTTATAGATTGGGTTCGGTGTGGTAAACCGAGTGAAGGACTTGTTTGGGAGGAGTTGCGAGAGAGTCGTAGAATTTTTAAATCACGCTTAAAGTGGTGCCAAAACAATAAGGAGCAGATAAAGTTGGACATACTAACTTCTCAACATTCGAAACATGACTTTCGTAACTTTTGGAATATTACTAGTAGGCTCAATAACAAGCCTGGTTTACCCGTGAGCGTTAACGGTATGAGTGAACCAAAATGTATTGCTGATATATTTAGCGATCACTTTTCAATGAAATCGCCATGGGGACATCACTATCATTCGGTGCAGAAGGGTCACATGGACAGGAGATAAACACCAGATTCACAGCCAAGAGTGTTCGGGAAGTTATTAAGACAATATCACGAGGTAAGTCTCCTGGCCATGATGGTCTGAGCATTGAACATCTAAGGACTGACACTACAACAACAAAGCAAGCAATCCATTTGGTTCAGTAATAAAAGACTATTTAACAGAATTAACATACAAAAATTTTAATCAAAACTAAAGACACTAACCTGGAATGATATTATACAGTCAAATAAAAACGTTGATGAAAACTATCTGTCGTTTCATAAATCTCTGATAGATACCTTGGATACATGTATCCCTAAACGGAGACTTAAACTAAAAACAAAACGAAATAATTGCTGGCTCACCATTGGCATTAAATAATCTTGTAAAATTAAAAGACTATTAAAAGTTCTTTCCACAAAAATTAATAATTCAACATTTACAAAATATTATAAAAAATATGAATTTTTTTTAAAAAAATCAGTAACACAGGCAAAAAAAAATACATTACAAAAATAAAATGAATAAATCATCAAATAAAGTAAAAACCACGTGGACCATTGTAAAAGAACGGAGAAACAAAATAACTAAAAAAGAAAACAAAATATAACACTACAAACAACAAACCTAACCAAGTAGCTAATGTTTTCAATAACTTCTTCGCATCAATCGGGGAAAATACCGCCCAAACATCTGGCGCTATACAGTGAGAAATATCAGTGATTAAGTCCACTAAAAACACCATATTTCTTACCCCAGTCGACGCATACGAAATCAACCAGATCTTAAAGAACCTTAAAAATAAAAATAGTCACGGCATAGACGAACTCTCACCGACTCTGTTCAGACAGTGCGCTGGTGAACTAACCTTTCCGTTTTACAAGTTAATAAATCAACCCTTCGACGAGGGTACTTTCCCCAATCTAATTAAACCAATCCAAAAAAGAACTCTAAAACAGACCCAACTAACCATAGACCAATTTCCCTTCTTCCTACAGCATCCAAAATATTTGAAAGAGCAATGTGTGTTCGCGTTAATTATTTTTGCGAAAAGTATGACATTTTCGATGACTGCCAAAATGGGTTTCGCAAAAATACATCTACGACACTAGCTGTATATAAATACATCCAAGAAGCAATAAATATTATAAACAATAAGCAATATGCAATAGAGACTACTTGATATGACTAAGGCTTTCAACAAAGTGCAATTTAAAATATTATTAAATAAACTGTACGGAATAGGAATACGCGGGAAAGCCCACGACTGGTTCATATCATATTTAAAAGGTAGAGAGCAAATAGTTGAAAACAAATATTTTAATAAAAAAAAAAAACAAAAGAAGCACAACTCAAAAGATCTGATGTTAAACCAGTACATGTACAGTACATTTAAAATTATGTAAACTAGTCCGCAAATATCCAAATACCTATAAGACACATACCTATACAAACAAATTATACGTTGCGTCATAAAAACATATTAAATTTACCCCCATCCAACCTAAAATTGCACTCATCTAGTCCATATTCTGTGTCAATAAAAATATACAATAAATTATGGGAAGACAATAAACAACAGAATAAAACCAGTATATTTGTACCTAAATTAAAGCAATACTTAATTAGGAAAAGCAATTTCAATTCCCATAAACAGTTTTATAATTAAGAAAACTACCTATGGTTTTAGTGTCAATGGTTTTTACCTTTCCAGGTTTATATTTGTGCGTGGTAGTTGATTATGTTTTCTATATTTGTATTTCTGGATTTTATTTTAACATTGTATTGTTTGTGTTGTATGGGCTGTGATGCCTGAATGGATGTATGAATAAAAGTCATCAACCTTTTATCGTTCCACTGCTGGGTACAGGTCTCTTCTCATACAGAGAAGGATTGAGCGTAATCACCACGCTTGCTCAATGCGGGTTGGCGATTTCAGACTTAAAGTCCAGGTTTCCTCAAGATGTTTTCTTTCATCTAATAATAAGTCTGTTCTCGAAGTTGTTGATAGTTACGTGTACCTGGGACAAACTACCCAGTTAGGAAGGTCCAACTTCGAGAAAGAGGTCAATCGTCGAATCCAACTCGACTGGGCTTTCGGGAAGCTACGTAGAATCTCCTCGTCCGAAATACCGCAGTGTCTCAAGACAAAAGTCTTCGACCAGTGTGTGTTGCCAGTGATGACTTATGGAATTGAGACGTGGTCACTAACAATGGGCCTTATAAGAAGGCTCAAAGTCACTCAAAGGACAATGGAGAGGGCTATGCTTGGGGTTTCCCTGCGCGATCGAATCAGGAATGAGGAGATCCGCAGAAGAACGAGAGTAACCGACATAGCCCGAAGAATTGCAACACTAAAGTGGCAGTGGGCTGGACACATTGCCCGTAGGACCGATGCCCGATGGGGCCGACGGGTTCTCGAGTGGCGACCACGCACCGGAAGACGTAGCGTGGGTAGGCCCCCGACAAGGTGGACCGACGACCTGGTGAAGGTCGCGGGAAACCGCTGGATGCGGGAGGCGCAGGACCGGTCGTCATGGAGAACCTTGGGGGAGGCCTATGTCCAGCAGTGGACGTCTTTCGGCTGAAATGATGATGATTATGATGATGAATAATAAGTCATTGGTGTCCATGTACTTAGAAAGTACATATAACTTTAGAAAAGCTACATTGGTACTTGCCTGACCTGGAATCGAACCTGCACACTCATACTTGAGAGGCTGGTGTTTTAACCACTAGGCAACCACGACCACTCCACTTTCCCAATATTGATGATCAGTCTCAAATCGAACACCAACCTTTACAAGTTCACCAGGTACCATGGAAGACATCCTCTAGTTCTACACGACAATAAACAATTACCATTGTAAAGTTTACCATGCTTTCGCCATAAAATTCTTCGTCCAGTCTTTTCATATTCCACGGACAGTTCTCATCAGTAACTATAACAACATCTTCTTCCCAATGACCATACAGATATTCGTATGCAAAATGGATTTTTAGTAAATTCTAAATTGAAAGGAAAGCAATATTCCTCGAAGCAAGGTTTGAACTGTTATCTTTTTCATCTCAGCTTTATACACGGACCACTAAACCACTACTCAACCAAGTAGCAGTTAAAATAAGCTACTACTAGCAATGACAGATTCGTTAGTTCAAAGGAGAGGTCAGGGTGGTTGGCCACTGCGGTTGCCACCAATTATTATAATGGGTAATGTAGTGTAGGGTTGTAACGGAGGTCTTATAGCGGAAGCGGAGGCGGATGCGAACGCGGCGTGTTTCACCTCACCGGAAAACGAAAAAGGAACATTTATGGCTCAATTTCCATGGGATGGAGATCGGTTGGCACATTTTACGAATAAGTATAATCTAAATCAACATATCTTATAAATTATAATATATGGAATTTTAGGACATATTTCTGAAAAAAATCTTTAAATACGTTTTTCGTCGTAAACACTAGTGGTGCAATTTTTTATCGACTATCGATAAATCCTTTTTCTTTTGTATCAGTGCTATTTATAAGTTTATAACATCATTAAATTCAGTTTTCATTAAAATCAGTTCAGCGACTGAGCTGTGACAAATAAAAATAGTTTTTGCATTAATGGTATTCATCAATCATTTTACTTTGTAGGTGCAAACAATGGGTAAAAATAAAGGCCTATGTGCCTATAGAAAAATTGCACCAATTGAAACATATTTGTGGAAATCATTTTCGACTTAGGGATTTTAAAAAGAAGAAGACACAACTTGGCAGAAATGCTGTTCCGTGTACCTATCGGAATTATAGCCGAGCCCCTGAGCGATGACATTTTGAATGACTTCCCGCGCCATATAGCTAAAGAAGCTGTAGAAGACCAATGCCTACAATTTAATGCCCGTAATCCTTTAATGCTGCAATGCTCAAAAGTTCTGTCCTGTTTCTTTTATAAATTGTTATTATGTTAGATACTAGAGGCACTATCATACGGTTATTAATGCGACAATATTCTTTAGATTTTTACAAAAAGAAAATCATTAGAAATATAAATCTGTACTCTAAACTTAATACATATATAAAGCAGAAGAGTTTGTTTGTTTGAACGCGCTAATCTCAGAAACTACTGGTGCGATAAACGTAGTGATTATTTGCTCTGTGGTTCAATTAGAATTACATAACATCGGGAAAACTACGTCAAATCACTTCGACAGGTTGATTCCTGTCGTGTATCATTAATTTGACAAACGAAACGACGTATTTCCACCCCCACTCAAACGCGTTCCGCCTTGCACTCGTTGATTCTCGAACATTTCGCGCAACACGCGGCCAGACGGTTATCGAGCGTCGCTGCTTGCGCGTTATTATTTAACGAATACGCGAATAAACCTTCGTTATATCTCCGCAAAAAATTGTGCGGAGTCGGAGGTGGAGGTGAAGTTACGATTTCTTGTGGAACTTTCCCAGTAACGGAGGCGGAGGCGAAGCTCCGTTACAACCCTAGTGTAGTGTACACATACTCCTTATTATCAATGATATTACAAAAATCAATTCTTAGTAAAACGTCATTTAATTTAATATAGAAAAGGTAGTACCATGATATTATTTCAACAATCTCACTTCAACCGATGTTCCATTTAATTAACGTCTTATAATCGAATTTGGATTCATCATATCACCAGAAAATACAGAACAAAAGTCACTTAACACAACCAACTGAATAAATCGCGGTAAATCTCGTAAATAAATAGCCATCAGACCGGTGTGGATACTCGTTTGCTTCATTCATACACTTCATACAAAATTTCTGTGGGAACATTACTCTACATAAAAAAAGGTATTCAAGCAAGTAACAGAACATTTTTATATTACGTGAGAGAGTGCGAAACTGGTACGCAGGGAGCCTGGAAATAGCGCACACTAAATTAAGAGCACAAGCAGCGAAATTAAAATCTGCGGTTACATTCACGAGAAGTTCCGACTCAAATAAACTTATGTGGATATGCTTTACAACGGAAATTATGTATTTCCCCTACTATTGGAAGGAAAATGCTTATTTCCCGTTGTAAAGCTAGTAACCGAATATAATCGCAGGAACGTTCTCCGAATAAATGATTTCATGGGTAAAGGAAGAATTTTTTTCTGTGATGAAAACAAATTGAAACATAACAAGAAATCTTTGAGCAACATTTTAGTCATTTTATTTAAATTATAAGTAGGAACGGAAAACCTGGTTGCATTGCCAGAATGTTTCGCTGTGTAATATGAACGGGTAAATACTTTGAGTTTGCAAGCACAACGAAATAAAAAGTAGTTGTGTTATTTTAACTAATATACACTAGAGAGTTCTCTTTTGGAGTTTCATTTGATGTACTTTCCACATTCTTTAAACAGTTAGTAGACTAATATGGAATTTCATTTGTGTTTCTCTGTAAATTATTTAGATACTGTATATACCATTGGTATTTTGATTTTATTGTCACTGGGTTTTCACTCGTCTCTAAATCGTGGCATTTTAAGTATGGAGTAGGCTTCTACATTTTCTTGGATATATATTTGTAAGCAGGTATTATCATCCCATTTATTATGCCATCAAAATTTATTATTTTTAAAAGAGCCACCGTGGAGTTTATTGTACGTCTTCTCCATAGGAAACTACCAATTGGAACCGTGTGCCTTCAGGCATTTCATAAGTGGCCATGTAGGTTTATTTATAATACCTAATTAAACACGTCACATCGACATAAGATTTCTCCTTGAGCTTAGGATAGACTGACTTGCGAGCAATTACTGTTCACGCGAAACCCTTCTCCACGTCAGTCCTTCAGAGCCTCGCTGGATTTATTGCTACTACCACCAAGATCTGCACCGACGGTTCTCTTTTTAAATTGAAGAGGTTCTATGTTTATATGTGCATATTCATTTTCAAGTATGTTTATCATCGTCGTTGAAAGTAGCCGGATCGCTGGCGGAGATTCTTAGTACCCCTAGCTACGCCGTAACCGAGTCTACTGCCGTAGACGGGGGGGTCGCATAGTCCCATACGCTTGGCAGGCGGATTGCAGATCGAATGAGGCAAAGCCAATCTTGTAGCATTCAATGCCGCCAAAACACAGGCGTGTCTTTTCACCGCCAAAAGGAGCCCGTTCACCTTGGCTCCTACTTTTCAGAATGTATCCTTAGAGTGCACCAACCGCCTTCAGCTTTTGGGAGCTGAGATTTCCTCAAACTTAAACTTTGGGCCGCTCATTGAGTCCAAGGCCAAGGTGGCTGCCAGAAAACTGGGCGTCATCGCAAAAGTCCGGCGCTTCTAATATTGTACAAAGCAAAGGTCCGATCGTGTGTGGAGTACCGCAGCTACATTTGGGCTGGTGCTGCGAAATGTCACCTGACTACTTTGGATTCAGTGAAGAGGTGTGCGAAGAGGCTGATTAGCGACCCAGATTTAACTCGAAACGGTCTCCAAAAGCCTGAAGTACAGGCGTAGAGTAGCCAGCCTTTCGGTCTTCTATAGGATGCATTCCGGCGAGTGTGCAAGGGAATTGCATGATTTAATTCCCCCATCTCCGTTCCACCATCGGACGACCCGTACGGCGACTTTCCACCCTTACGTTGTTGACACCACTACGATCCGGACGAAGCGTTTTGCTTCTTCTTTTATACCTACCGCATACATCAAGGGACTGCAACAATTTGCCGGCGGCGGTGTTTCCGTCACACTACAATTTGAGTGTCTTCAAGGCTAGAGTGAATAGGCTCTCAATAAACTAGCGCGCTTTGCCATCAACGGTCGCATCACTGCTTACCCTCAGGCGGAATTGCGGTCAAGCGCTAGTTTATAATATATAAAAAATCCACAAGAGAAGCGCTGCTGTTTACTTGCCTGGTGAGTGTTCCCTTAGTCGACTCTTACGGGAGGATATGGGTTGGTAATATTCTAAGCCCGGTACCAAACGTCGCGGCTGTACTGTCGCGGCTGTACTGTCGCGGGAAGCCGATGGACCACAAGACTGGTCATTGTGGAAAGCCATTAGGAGAGGCCTTTGTCCAGCAGTGGACCTCTATAGACTGAAGAAGAAGATGTTTATCGATTTCTTCATGATACCTGAGACGCGGGTACCCGCGGTTGCTATAGAAACATATATAATCTCGTTTACTCTTACTTTATAAACGGTTCCGCGGTACTTAAGCTCGGTCATTTTTCTAGTACTAAAACACTAACCATGGGATGTCCTCAGGGTTCAGTTGTCAGTCCTTATTTATGGAATTTGGGTTTTGATGACTTCCTCGCGATCCCGCTTGCTTGCGGCTGTTCACTTACTGGTTACGGGGACGTTGGCCTACTGCTCATTCAGTCAAGTACCCGAGCTGGACTTGAGAACTTGGCCAATACTTGCCTAAATTTAATATCTCAGTGGGGTGATCGTAACCGCCTAGCGTTTGCGCCACATAAAACCTATCAACTTCTACTAAAAGGTAATCTTAAATCATTGCCTACTATTAAATTTAACAACGTTCCCATTAAAAACAGCAATCCGTATGCTACCTTGGTATGATCTTAGAAAGGATTTTTTCTTTTATAGAACATATAAAAATAGTTGATGAAAAAGCTAAAAGGAACTTTTATGCCCTAACTAGAATATCCAAAGCAACTTAGGGTCTATCATTCCTAACTTTAAAAACTATATATGGAGCTACCTACTTAGGATGTATGTGCTACGGTGCACCTGTTTGGGCCGATAGGGCCAGCATAGGGACGGCACGACGTAAACTGCTTCAAAGCCAACGTTTGGCATTGATATTTTTATGCAAGGCGTATGGAACGGTCAGTACTGAAGCCTTACCGGTACTGGCAGGTGTACTTGCAGTCGACCTTGAGGTACAGCGACGTGCTTCAATGTACTACTCCGCGAGGGGGGAGGCCATGGACACTAATTTTGTTACACAACGCGACTTTAATAAAATCTCTAGATTATTTAAACCTCAGACTGAAGTCTGGGAGGACCTCTTATCCGAATGGCAAAGTAGGTGGGATAATTCCATCAAGGGCCGGCACCTCCATCTATTCTTTCCATCCGTTGGCAGTCGGCTGGCTAAGACATGGCTGGAGGTTGACCACTGCGTTGCCCAATTTCTCACAGGTCATGGGAACTTTAAAAGTAAACTGTATTCTTTTAAACTTGTTCCTTCCCCTTTGTGTCAGTGTTCTACATCGAACTGTGAATTTGAACAGTCCGCACATCATATCTTGTGGGAGTGTGTTCTTTGGCAGAATGAACGCAATATTATGTTGGATAGTGTACAAGTTGCATCCGGAGTCGTTTATTATACGGACCTTGTAGAAACTAGAACCAATTTCCGTGCGTTCAGGCGCTTTTGCCATACCTATTATTGGAATCAATTGTAACAGCTAATACCTACTTAGGACCCATTAACTTAATCAAATTTTATTCCGTGGTGTTTGGCAATCTGGGCTTCTCCCAGTTGCAATAATGTCCCTTTGTGCCGATTGGCCTAGCTCTGTTCTGTCTCCTGCTTGTTATAGGGGGAAGTGGAAAAAATATCTTTTTTCTTACTCCTCCGCTATTCTTTTCTGATTAATTTCGTTGCGGGACCCAAGACAGTTGAATCGTTTCTCCGGGACTCGTCGAGCTTCATTGCTCGGCGTTTTTCTGGCGGTCGCCACTGTTGATTCTGGCTTTCAGGAGTTGCAGTGGTTGGGAAAAGTGTGGCGGGTTTTGTCCCATAATAAGAAGATACCTGAGACGATTTACGTGATTCTTTTTAATTTGGTATGTTTTAGTTTGGTATGGTTTGCGATGGTCCCATGTTTATTTTATTATTTTTATTTTCGTAGAATTTTAATAATATACGTAATTGATGGTAGATACGGATACCATTTTGAGTGGGGTAGAGACCAGAACTAGTGATTACATAGTGATTGTATGTCTAGCAAATGGTTAAATAGTAGCAGTATTTCAGTCGTTAAAGCTATTACATTGTATTTTTTATAACTTGGAGCGCTACCAAGGTATCTAAAGTACCTATGTCTTGATAAAGTTTTGGTGAAATTGTTTCTAGATTGTACTATTTATTTATTTCATTAACAATGTTTACATAGTGTCGATATGATTTGGTAGAATCTAAAACTACATCATAAAAATTCAAAACAAAAATTTTATTATTATATAGACAACGCAATAATATAAAACGTGTCTACAATACAACACACACACACACACGTGTTGTGGTTTTATTCTCCTTTCCATAGGCCCTCCATTCATAGGTTTTGTTCATTTAGTGTTATCGCTGACCTTAATTCTATATTTCTTTATGCAGGCAGACAGTTTCGAAAAATCAAAACAGATCACACATTTCATTTATTCAAATTTAAATTTGTGTTACATTTATTGGTATGTAATGTCGACATTTGTCAAGGGAGCAACAGGTTACATAGCGATTGCTTTTCTTATTTCCCCAACCCGGTTACTGGGTAACATAAAACATTTTAATGAGAGTTATACATACATACATACATCAGACTTTCATACTTATGACTACTCGTAACGACCGTCAACAATCTACGAAATACTTCCGGAACCAACTAGGTACTTAAAGTGCATTTCGAGGAACGGGGGGGTCTCCGTATGGTATAACTGGTCAGCCATCTATTGACTCACCTCAACAAGCGATGCTCATCCTTAAACATGGATGGATATGTGCGACGGTTATTAAATAGTAATAAGCTCCTTCTTTGTTCAAATTTTATAAAAATTGTGAATCATCTTCATTTGAAAAACCATCAGAATTATCCTCACTATCAAGATTTTTTTTTAATAATTATAAACTAGTGCTACAAATTGTATTAAAGAGACTATCGAGCGGAACAAAGGCTCCAAAGCGTTCGCACAGAACGCTGTTGGACAGAACCTACTTGCGAAGCTGAAGACTGGCGATGGTACTTATGATGGTACAATACTTCCAAGCCCGAGCTTTTGGGTGAGATTGAGAAATTCTACGCACACACACAACACAACACAATACACGCACCTGTTGTAAGCCTGGCTAATGATCCTAGAGCCAGACTATCCCGACACTACACCGACGATATCCCGAACGTCATCCTGTACGAGATTGATATGGCCCTGAAACAGCTCAAGAAATTAGAATTACGGCAGAGCTTCTGAAAGCGGGTGGCAAACCGGTTCTTAAAGCGCTTTAGAAGCTATTTAATTCCATCATTCTTAAAGGCGAAACACCTAAGGCGTGGCACAGGAGCGTGGTGGTGTTGTTTTTCAAAAAAGGTGACAATACCCTCCTAAACAGCTCTTAAAACAGCTTATAGACATGGCTCAGGAGGGACCTGAGCCATGTCTATAAGCTGTTTTCTAGGGTCATCACGAATCGTCACGCTCGCAGGCTTCCGAAAAGGCTTTAGCACCATTAACCACATACATACACTGCGGCAAGTTATACAGAAGGCCGAGGGAGATTCATTTGGAGATCCTCCACGACCAAACTTCCGGCACAACAACATTTGGTGCATCGTACTCGGCACACATCGCAACACAACTATTCAGACCCGTCCTCCGTACGGCTTCACCAGACAGCATGCCAGAACACGACGAATCGTTTGACGGAAAGACTGTCTGATGGGTGGTAATTATGAGACAGTTTTACGTTTCACTCGCAAAACCGAATAGCGAATTTTACATTATATAGGTAAAGTTGAGTTACTCGCATATGCGACAGTTGCTCTGTTTCATATCTAGGGCATCCAACTTTTAAAGTGTGATCTGTTCCTTTCCGGTAAAATAAAATCAAATGTACCTATGGATGTCTATTTTAGTGCTTCTTAAACTGAATGATTTCATACGATAGTTTCATCACTCGTGAGTTGCGGCTGCAAATCAGCATTAGGTGGTAAACCATGTATCTGATATTATATCCTGAGTATATAGGAAAAGGCTAGGTAGTTCTTTTTTAATATAATAATAAACTCATGGGGTAAAGGTTGTCTCTAAAAGATTGCTCTTAGCGATAAGACCGCCCATTGTGTCACCCTTTGTAAAATGTTGTTATTTATGTTCTGTAATCTATATGGTGTAGATAATAAAGAGTATTCTATTCTATTCTATTCTCATGCTTGACCGCAATCCCGCCTGATGTTAAGCAGTAATGCAGTCGTTGTTGGTAAAGCGCGCTAGTTTATTAAGAGCCTATTGACAAAAAAAAACTGAGTGAATAGCAAGGAAGACGGCATTTAAGCGAGGTGATGCAATGATAAACAAAACAACACGATCAACGATGCTGCGCCAGAGGGAGATTTATCTGGAGACCCTCCACAACTAAACTCTCGACACAACAACATTTGGCGCATCGTACCCGGCACACATCGCAACAAAACTGCTCAAACCAGCAGCCTAATCGGCGAACACATTTTTATCAAATGATTGCGACTAGTTCGGACCACAGTTGATATTATTTTACACTAAAATTATATCAACTGAATATAATTATGAAACGATTCCAACTATTCAAAAATGTGTTCGCCGATTAGGCTGCAGTCCTCCATATGGCTTTACCACACATCGTGCCGTTTCGAGATATGGAATTTAATAAAATTTAAACAATAATAATGGGATACCGTGGTGAGATATAAAGTGAAAATCTACTAAATACAAGTGAGTGTGTTACTAATAGATACACTTTAGTTAGTGAGTGTGTAAGAATGAAACTTGAACAAGGTTATTTACACATACTTTTCTAACAGACTGCTTTATCCCAGATTCCAGAATAAGTATGTTACAGTGACGGATAGTTTGAACAAAATGAAACTAAAAGTGCCATAAACTAAAAATAGCTCTTTATACCTGCGCTAGCTTCCGAGCGATTTAGTATGCATTTAACGCATAGGTGCACCCTTTGTACTTCAATACGCCTACATACATGAAAGTCCTTTATCTCGTTCGGTATTCCTTGAAACAAAGTTATCTACGGCGCTATTATGATCGAAAATATCCTTTTGTGTCACCAAAGGATGTTCGCCTTTACTCACTTTACATGTTAACTGCAAAAATCTGTTTTATTTTAGTGTGTAGTAAGTAGATTTCAGGAAAATATATATGATTGGCCTTACTGTCAAGCGATTTGTCGTGTTCCGGCATGATGTCTGGTGAAGCCGTACGGAGGACGGGAATGAGTTGTTGTGTTGCGATGTGTGCCGGGTACGATGCCCTTATGTTGTTGTGTTGGGAGTTTGGTCGTGGAGGGTCTTCAGATCAATCTCCCTTTGGCGCAGCATCGTTGGTCGTGTTACTGGGTTTAACATTGCATCACCTCGCTCAACTGCCGTCTTCCTTCCTATTCGCTCAGTTTTTCTGAGTGAATAGTCTCTTAATAAACTAGCGCGCTTTACCATCAACGATCGCATCACTGCTTACCATCAGGCGGGTTTGCGGTCAAGCGCTAGTTTATAATTATTAAAAAAAAAAAAAAAGATTAGATATAACCTGCATTCCTGAATGCAATTATTTCTTACATTACGATTATTTTTTACTAACAAAGGAATCTGTAATTCCTAAATGAGTTTGAGAGATACCTATTTAAAATATTAGATCGGCTAATGGGCAAAAAAATGTGATCAAAAATCAAAATCAATTTATCTACAAAACTGAAAAAAAATGTCTAATCTAGGTCAGCCCTTACAATAAAATATACAGTTATCTATAATAAATTATCCGTATGATATTCAAATATTTACATATTAATTATTTTTTAAATATCAGGATACAAAAATATAAAAACATTTTCAAATATTAAAATAGTAGCCTACCGGTATCAGGAACAAGGTCCAATCTACCGGGGACCACGACTCCAGAGAGAAGATCCTCCTGAAAATGCGAGCCGTGTCCAGAAGTACCGCTTTCTGAATCCAGCTGCCTAACGAGAGCCTCTTGGGATGTTGGTCGAGCGTCTTGTCTATTAAGGCGATTAGTTACGACGATGACCTTGCGCATCTGGGCGGGGCTAGGCAGAAACCCCCGCGCACCCCGCAACATATTTACGTGCACATTTCCTACTCTCTTGCTTCGAGCGCGGACGTCTCGCAACAAACGTACCTATAATGCCATAACATGTCTAAAAAGTATTCTCATCTGCACGCGCAGTAGTCTCGCAACAAACGTATAATTCATAGTATTCTGTCTAAAAAGTACCTAATATAAAATTACGTGGTATCTAAACTCATGCCCTAAAGTGAAACATATTATGTAATTACTTTTATTATGTTGTTTTCGATACCGCATTGCAGGGATTTTTTATTTAAAAAAGGGAAAACAAATATTTATTTATAAAAATGATTAATGCAAATCGGGAACCGGTTTATTCTTTTATTTAAAGTTATTATTTAGCATTTAGCGTTTTTGGTATAATTCCCATTGAAACATTGGAAACTTATATAAATATTATTATTGTTTAAAAATTTAGCTGACCAAATTTTAGGTAATGAACACCTCAGACTTATGAACTTATAGAATGAAAAAAAAAAAGAATTTGTTTTGGTTTACTAAAAAAAAAAAATTACAAGTACCATTTATATATATTTTTAAGGAAGGAAAAAAAAAATGTTTTGGACTTAGCAAAAATTTGCCGATATTTTTTTTTTTTTGAGATGTCCTTTATCTTCATTTTGTATAGTATATCATACATACAACTTTATAAAAATATACGATCACTATAAAATAATTTTTCACCTTTATTAAACACATGACATTTCTCGTCAAAAATAAAAATAGTGGGTTATCTGTCATAGTTTTAAATTAGCTTTGAAAAGTAACTGTCTAGATGCGACTCTCAGTTTTATCTAAGGTAAGTTTTATTTTATTTTTGTTTATACCCCTAAATGTGTATCATCATCAACCTTTTTATCGTCCCACTGCTGGGAATAGTACATATCACTTTAGAAAAGTTGTATTGGTACTTGCCTGACCTGGAATCGAACCCGCGCACTCATACTTGAGAGACTGGTGTTTTAACCACTAGGCCACCACGACTTTTATATGTGTATGTGTATGTTTATTAACTAATACGTATGCCTGAATGTTTGTTCCTACACATTTTGATATATTTGCTGTTGTTGCTGTGAGAATTATACTAGACATCACCAGAGTTGCAGTAATTTACCTTCCGTTATATTTATAGTATAAAATTTTAATTGCATGTGTGTTGTCTTATACAGTATATTAAGAAAACTCTGTCCGACCCATAAGGATAATAAAGGTTAGGTAAACACATGACCAAATATAATATAAAATTTTACGTAATCTTCATAGTACCAATACAAATGAATTTTGAAATAATCTTTTTTTCCCGCGAATTAATTCCAACTTCCCCGAAATTTGGTAATTTTTAAAAAAGTGACAACACTGGTATTATTATGAGCGAATAGCGATGCAACCACGTGCCGCGTGCCCTGCCGCCCGCCGCCCGCGGAAGGGTGCTTACGCACATTTATTAAGTTATCTCTTTTTGCGAAATAATATTTATTTTTTTAAGGGGATTTTTTTTATGTTTAGCCCGGTTTTGTATCCATTAGTAGAATCAGTTATCGATACCTAACAACACCTTCACGGGTCGGACAGGGTTTTTATAACATACCGTATACTAAACCATGTAAATTAAATAAAATAAATTGTAATAAAATTTGACTGCCTCGTTGAAATAGTGGTTGTAGAAAGTGACACAAAGTTGTGGGTTTGATTCCCACAATAAATACTAAATAATATTATTATTACTGCATGACTACCTAATAAAGGTAATGGACAAATAACGTTACACACATTATCTACCTAGCTATATTACAATATGGTTTGGTTTTGCTATGGTGATGGTTTTTTGCATGTTTCTTTTGCCTTGGCTTTAGACTGCTATGAGCTAGGCGCATTTAAGCCTTGGTGCCTGATGAAGGATGCAGACTCTGACACAAAACGGAGCTAGTAGCGGTGATGTAGTAGAATCTTTGGATTTGCAGAAAGTTTTCCAGCACCATCGATAAATTCCAGTCTCAAGTGTTAAACCTCCCACAAACTGATCATGAAATAGGAACGCGTGCAGATGATATTTATGCTGATACAACCGAAGTGCCTCTTATACCTATTCTTACTTAGGTATTTCCTAATATATCAGAAAGTAATTATGGCGTTCTACCTTAAATTTCATCTTTGCCTTCTAATCAACCACTTCCATCCACGCCTGTCGGCACAACTTTGTCGCGCGCTCAAAAAATGAAACCCAAAGCTTCTGCCATCGTTGCACGAAAAATAAAAAGACAATTAACAGAAGACTAAACGTATCTTTTCGTTAGCAAAAAGCACAATTTCAACACAAGGCTGAAATAGCAATAACTACATTTTTGGAAAATGTGCCTTCCGATTGGTCATGATTAGATTATTTTTATAGATTTTTCACTGAAGGCTTAGTAAATATTATCACCAGTCACACAAATTTATACAGCGTACATAGAACAGGAAGATCCAGAATAGTTTCAAGGGAAGAAATACTAGATTTTTTGGCAATAAATGTCATCATGGGTAATGTAGTTATACCATCCTACAAATATTACTGGTAAAAGTATTTTCGTTATGCAAAGCATTAGCATACATAATGCTCCTAAAGAGATTTGATAAAATCAGGCGATTTTTACATTTTACCAACAATTCTGAAGCCGATACATCAGATAGGTATTAGAAACTACGTCCTGTAATTGATCGTATTCCAACACAGTGTTTATTCGTAGCAGAAGAGAATGCTTTTAGTATCGACGAAATTGTTGTACCGTAGAAAGGGAAGAAAAATATGATCATTGGCCACAAATAACTGGATATCAGAGGTGCAAGTACTGCAAAGCTGGCCAGGCAAGTACGATGTGCACAAATGGAAGGTTCATCTTTGTTATGTGAAGAATAGAAACCGTTTTTGGAGTACCACCGCACGCAATAGGATATCTGAATTATTATGTTATATATATTTATAAAAAAAAAATTGTTTAAGAGAGATTTATTTTATTATATCAATTTTCTTCCACTAAGACAGTTATTTTTGTTTAAAATCATGTTATTTACAATGATATTTTAGTAAATGTTCAAAACTACCAGTAACATTCAAACTTTCCATGGAGTCCATGGAGTTTCTTGCACGTTCTTCTCCATAGAGATCTACTCTTTGGAACGTGCAATTTAGCTTCACTTTTCTTGGACTGACCGACATTGACTATTCAAAAGCACCAACGGGTGGTTAATTTGAAATAAACAATTTTGATTTTGATTTTTCCCTAAACATAGCAATGTATAGCATAATATACATCACTAAAATTGCAATATTCACTGTACGTGTAGCAATGTATAGATTAATATACCTACGTCTTGTTTTTTTTTTTTAATGTTCATATTATGATTTTTTTCCCTTATTTTTTATACGTTCCTTATAGCCCACAAAAGCTATTATATATATATATATATATATATATATTTGCATTTCTTCGAACAAAGAATCTTGCCACGATAAGGGTAAATTTTTATTGGCGGAATGAATAGGGTGTGGGGGGTCCGACCCCCCACGTCGTGGGCCGTTTTATCTCGAAAACGGTACGTCGCAGCGAAAAAGTGCTAGGGTACAAAGTTCTTTCTTAGACCTTCCCCTATTCATGCCGCCAAAAAAAATTGGAGAAATTTCGAGTCTGGTTTTTAACCACCCGATAAAAATGATCCGAAATTATAAAATAACCCGAATAAAAAGTTACCCTCTTGACGCCCTCTACATGATGCAATTATTTTTTTTCGAAAATTTAAAAACTCAAAAAAAATTTGTTCCCAAAAATTGTTTTATTCTTTTTCTTTACGTTTCATAAAAGGAGCGTATAAACCAACTCCAACAACCCGCCTTGAAATCGACCGGTTACGCGCGCGCTTGATTTTTTTGACAGCATCATGCGCCTAGTTAAAATAATCGTGTTACAAGTAAACGAAACGAAACGGGAAAATTAAGCGGATGAGACTACAGGCAAAAATATAGGTACAGTCAACGGCACATCTAGTTATACACCCGCAGTAACAAAACTATTTACACTGATCAGAATATCGAAATAAAACGTCATATAAAATCACGTAAAGCGTCCAAGCGCAGCAATAAATGCAAAAATTCAATAATCATACACAAAATCACTAAAAATACTTCGTTGCACTCGAAGTCGGTATCCAAGGGTGCGCGGAGCAAAAAGTGACACAGTCTCCTCTCACGAGCGCTGGCGCGCGACTGCCGGCCACCCGCGCCCGCGTCCCGCATAGAGCCCCTCTGAACTTCGTAAGGCGGAAACTCGTGCGGAACCTCATTTTTATTACTATTCTTATTAAATATTTCATTAATTTTAAAATAAAACTATGATTCTATAGTTCTTACAGGTACACGTTACTGCGAGTAAGAATATTTACAAAAGTCTAAGCGCTTTAAGAGAAATATCGATTTTAAGGTTAAAAACGTCGTGTAGAAATGTTTTTTTTTTTTTGATGTAAATATAGGCCGTATAGAAAATAATAAACAATAAATATGTTGTGCTTGAATCTATGATCATAACATATTTTTTTCAAAATTTTTGAACAAGGCATTCTTGAGGAATAAACTTCCAAAGTTGAGCGATTTTGGACGCTCACGGGTATCTATCACCTTAAGCCATTATCTGTCACAACTATCGGTATAATGGTTGCTGAATCCACATCCCACATGTCGACAACCTCGCGAGCCAAGTCAAGATACTTGATTTGTTTATCTTTCTCGGTTTTCACGAGGTTCTCATCATGCGGGTTGTTAACCAATAATTATTATTATCAAAAAAACGGTATATTGAATATCTTGGAAAATTTATTAATTTTAGTCCAATAGGGTTTAATGTATTATTAATTTCGCTGTAAACTTGATTAATGAAACTTTCGTAACGGTTAGTGCATTTGCGAAGTAAGTGCCATCGTAAACGGTTTTACTACATGTGCGATTGTACAGTCCTCTACAAAAGGAAAAGAGTAAACTAATTTATAGAAATAGTTATAATACAGAAGAATACAATAATAAAAGAAGAACTTTGTCTAGTGATTTCCCTTCCTATCGAGGTACAAGAGTTTTGGCATCCAAAGATTGTCTTTGAAATCGCGATAATACCGATCATTGTTTCACCCTCTTTACTATATTTATGTCTATAAAATACACTCTAAAACGAGTTTAAAAATTGATACAATCATATTATTATTAGGTACTTACATATAAAATTGGTGTTTTGTCATACTGGCCACTTTGATGTCAAATATCTCCTCTTTGGTTCGGCTCTCTCCTCGGAAGCTGTTTTTTTTTTTTGTTGTTTTTTCTTCTTTTGGTTTTTTCTCTGCGTCATTGAGCTTACAAAATGGAAAATTTAAAATTTTGCTTTATTTACGAATATGAGTTCCGCCATGGCACCAGTGCTGTAGAAACGGGTCGAAGAATTAATGATGTGTATGGCAGTGGTGTCACTAGAGAAAGCACAATGCGTTTTTGGTTTCCACGTTTTCGTTCTAGAAATTTCAACCTATATAACAATCCCCGTGGACGGCCGGAGACCAAAGTCGACAATGAAGAATTGAAGGCTATTGTGGAAGTGGATCCATCGCAAACTACGTCCGAGTTAGCTGCAGGCTGCGGTGTTAGTGGTAAAAGTGTTTTAATCCACTTGAAACAAATTGGAAAGATAAAAAAGCTCGAAAGGGTACCTGAGTGAAGCAAACCGATAAATGTGCGTCGACTGCTGCGTTACATTACTGAATCGGCACAATAATGAAGGAATTTTAAATCGAATCGTTACCTGTGATTAAAAGTGGATACTCAACAACAATAGGAAGTGCACATCGCCAAGGCTGAACCCCGGTGAACCATCCAAATTTTGCCCCAAGAGAAAATTGACGAGAAAAAAGCTATTGGTCAGCGTTTGGTGGACTAGTACCGGTGTGGTGCACTACAGCTTCCTTAAATCTGGCCAGACGATTACTGCAGACCTCTACTGTGAGCAGCTCCACATAATTATAGATAAACTAGCCACTAAACAACCGAGGCTGGTCAAGCGTACAAGGCCACTGCTGCTTCAGGACAATGCGTGACCATCACACTGCACAACAGTCTGCTACCAAATTAGGGGAACTTCAGTTGGAATGTTTAAGATATCCACCGTACCCCGGATCTTGTTCCAACAGACTACCATTTTTTAGAAATTTGGATAACTTTTTGCTGGGGAAAATTCAACTTCAATGAGGCAGTCCAAACCGCCTTCAAAGATTTTATTGATTCCCGTCCTAATATTTTTTTAGAAAAGGCAAAAACGAACTACCTATGAGATAACAGATAGCAGTGGATCATAGTTTGATTAAATAAATATATTATATTAAAAAAATAAATGACTTTTATTCCTCCCCAATTTCATTTGTAAGAACCTAATAATATTAAAACGTATTGGTGATTTTTGAAGTGTCCTTATATCGGTAATCAAGTAAGTACCTAAGTATCGATACCGACAAAATGACTGACTGTGAATACTTCTCGATTATACTTGCTATTTATTATTGTGATAATTTGAACTGGTTACATATTGTGGGATTATCACATTAATTGGAACCACGTATTCTACATTACCTTTTGATACATAAACATTAAAAATAATTAATAACAATTAGCGTACTAGACGTAGCACCTTATTCAATTTTGAACGAAGTTTGTGATAATTTGGTAACAAATCATAAATTTTGTGTTTTTATTTTTTGATAACACTGCCCCGTGCGTGTCTATTATCTTGTTATTAAAGGTCATTATTTCGTATCAATGTTTCCGCTATTTATTTTGTTGAAAATGTTCAGTTTTTAGTCAAATTGCTTATATTATTTTAACAACTTGTAACAATCGAATAACGTTATTAGCATTCGGTATACGGTTAGTAACTTTGCACAGTTAAATAGGTTAGCATTATTAATGATTTAGGGTATATAATATATTTATATCTATAGATATTCTGAAATTATCAACTTATCTTACTGGACTAAGATTCCTCTTTAAATTGACCAGATTTCCAGCTTCAATCGTAAGAAATTTCCAGTATAATCGACTGCATTAACTTCAAGTCGTTTTCAGTTTCAACAAGCACTATTTTCCCAGAAAAATATTGAACGGTTACCAATTCCCATGACGCATAAATCCGGCGTCGCCTTCAACATTGTGGGAGTACCTTCAACAACACTCGCTTATCGACTACCTTAAATCTCTCTCGGTGAGTTGAACACTCCACAATTTATTGTTCTCATTGGTTTGCGAAGCGGCCACACCGCGGAAACCAGTCTACACGCGTGAAATCGTCCCCTCCACACGAGAAGTGGGTACTAATACTTTTTGTTTTTCTACAAAGAAAATACACCTGTTTTATCGTCTCCCCACTTTGCGGAGGAAGGAAATATTTTGGTATATCCTGCGCTTTTTATTTTTCCTTTTATACGGATAGGCAGTGTTTTGTTTCGGCTGAACCCGCTTGGGATGTGGATTTGACTTTACTTTATGGTCAGTCGGTTAGCGTGTTTGTTTACCATGATTTGATTACCCAAGTTTGTTGATGTTTTAAATCGAACTACACTGATAATATATTATCTATCTGAGCATTAACTGTTGCCAAAACAAAAAAATACAAAAATGTTCGAGAGCAAACCACGTCTACTTCAAAAAAATAATTTGAACCACGCTTTAAGTTCATTTTATTCTTTAACATATTTACAGTCGGTAATTTTGAAAACAAAAAATATATAAAATTTGCAAAAATAACGACACCAGGCATCTTTCAATAAACACAACGTTTTTTATTAACTTAAGGAAAGTATTACGAACACGAAACGAAGGTAAAGAAAATATTTTGAAGGTAAACAATCTGCGGAGCAAAAAATCTGGCATTATTTCTTTCTAATATTTTATTTACCTAAAATTAATTTTATGATACGACTTAACGCGGCCGCAATAATCGTTATTTTACATATTTAGAACTTTGCAAGTCAGTATCAAGTTATATGTTGAACAAAATATGATTCGCTACAATACCAAGTATATATTTACGTAATCATAACCATTAAATCCATCAATACAACACTCCAAGTTCATATAATTCTATTGAATGACTTTCATGTAATATCAGTTTAATCAATGCTCAAAGAACTTTTACCTTGGCTAGAAGTTAAGCATTACCATACAATGTGGCAATGCTGACAATTTCTTGGGTACATTACTAGTCGACAGTGATGCAGAGGAATATTTCGACGCTGTATTTTAGTTTTTTAATACTTATGGTAATTCTTATGTAGGTTGAAAAATTTCAATGTCAAATGACGTTATGGATGAACGAATAAAGCTTCATCAATTAATGATTATAATTCTCATAGTTGTTTTTTAATAATTATAAACTAGCGCTTGACCGCAATCCCGCCTGATGGTAAGCAGTGATGCGATCGTTGATGGTAAAGCGCGCTAGTTTATTAAGAGCTTATTCACTCAGAAGAACTGAGCGAATAGGAAGGAAGACGGCAGTTGAGCGAGATGATGCAATGTTAAAACCAACAACACGACCAACGATACTGCGCCAAAGGGAGATTGATCTGAAGACCCTCCACGACCAAACTCCCAAAACAACAACATTAGGCGCATCGTACCCGCCACACATCGCAACACAACTGCTCAGACCCGTTCTCCGTACGGCTTCACCAGACATCATGCCGGAACACGACAAATCGATTGGCGGCAAGGCTTTGTCTGGTGGTAACTTCTGCCGGCGGCCGATGTTATGGCCTACCACCGAGAAAAACGGTGTTACGGTGTGAATTATATTTTAATCAACATAATGTAGGTGAAAGCTTCCTTTAGCTTTCACGAAGTCCATTAAGTCCATTTTTTGTTTTTTCAAAGATTCTTATTCAGTATACCAGTATACCCATATTGATCAAATGGTAAAAGACATTAAGTCCTACATGCACTAATTCCATAGATATAAAATTATAAATAACATTAAGTCCCTAAAAGTAAAAAACTAAACGATTGTATGATCACTTAATTTTGTTCACTATTTTAAACAATAAATCTAGATAAAATGTTAAACGACCTTATGTTCTCAAGATACGGAAAAATAACCTTTAGAGGTCAAATATAAAGGACACGTGCAAGCAGAAAAGACTGGACATGATTTAAAAGCTTTAGATCGACTTCAATGTGGAATAAATTCAGACTGTAAGATGATCGCTGTCGACTTCAAGAAATTTTTACCTACTCCTCTACTAACGAACACCTTGTTTATTTCGTGTGAATGGGAAATCATCAAATACCTCCTCCTCTCCTGCTCTGGGCGGAGCGGAAGGGCGTATCAGACTTTTACTGACTTAAAACTCATCCGTGTTCCTTCATTTGCCTGTGCCCCAGTGCCACGGTTTCTCTTTTGACCAAACCGCAACCCTGACCCAGGCATCGGTCTTTGTAAACCCCGTCACGATGTGCTGACATCTCTTTGAGGTGGGCGTGAAATACAACACACCATCGACCCGGGCCTGGTCCTTACCGCGAGCAGTGGGCAGTTTGCCGCTCGCAAGCCCGCGCTTACTGCAGCCGGGAGTCCGATGTTGTCCCTGCAGTGGCTAGAGGCGTAAGAACGCTGAGATTCTCACTCCCTGACGCGCTCCGCATCCTCTTTTTGGTGAGGTTACGACTTGGCATGCACTCTCGCTCTGGACCATGGCCTAAACCAGAGCCAGACGAGAAAGATCGCCGCCGACCGCTGCCAAAAGAACACAATAGTGCTGCACCCAATCCGAGCGGCGTTTCCTCCTGGGAGTTATTCCCCGGCGTTTTGCCTCCTCTCGCCACTCCCAAACGTGGGCGAGGGCTTTGGCCTCCAGATCCCATGGCGGCAAGGAGGCTCGCAGCCTCAGCGAATACCGAGTTGTATCCCCGGACCAGTCGAACGGCCATGACCCTCTGGGACGGGGTTAGGCGTCGGGCTGGTCACTTCCTCAGGGACGCGCCCACACCGGTGCCCCGAAAAGGTCCATGCAATGCACGGCCCCCGCGGAGATGCTCCGGGAGGAGGCGTTTGATCGTAGTCTGGGAGCCGACAGGAGAAATCACTGTTTGGTCCGATAATTATGCAGGACAGAATAGCTTGCACTACTTACCACCAGGCGGGTTTGCGGGCAAGCCCTAGTTTATAATTTATATATATAAAAAAAATTCCTTATGAAAGGTCATACTCATATGGAGGTGTACATCCATATTATTGAACGAAAAAAAGGCAACCCCAATTTTCCATAACAACCCCATAGAGCCGGCAGCAATTCATACGGTCCTGTTCCTCCGATTAGTGGAGTGGTAAAATAGGCGACAATAAATGACAATGAAATGTATAAAGTTATTTCATTTCTCCAGGTCAGTAAAACTCCGCAGTAGACGCCCTGGTCGGGAGACGACACCGAACTCCCAGCCACCGTATGCGCGGGCCTGCGGGCGGTGAGCAGTGGACTGCTCGCCGTCCGGTAAGGACCAGGCCCGAGTCGACGGCGCGTTGTGTTTCACGCGCGCCTCAAAGAGATGTCAGCACATCGTGACGGGGTCCACGAAGACCGATGCCTCCTGGGTCAGGGTTGCGAGTTGGTTAAACAAGAAACCGCGGCCCTGGCCGTCGCACAGGCAAGTGAAGAAACACGGGTGGGTTTTAGTCAGTAAAAGTCTGACACGCCATTCCGCTCCGCCCAGAGCGGGAGAAGTCATTTGATGATTTCCCATCCCAACAAAAAAAGGTCAGTAAAACTTATAAGTGTGTTTTTCAATGGTTTTTTGTCGATCCTAAATTATAAAATAATTAAATTTACTACACATTATTGATACAGGAGAGACGTAACTACCGTAATACTATAAGATATTTAAAAAAACTTCAAAGTTAAAGAACCTTAAATCCGATAATACAGCCTTAAGGAACAATTTTTTATCAAAAAATTATCACAATTTATTAGCTTAATAAAACTTCATAATCATGCTTTTTATTCTACAACGGTACATTATTTACTTTTTATACACGGTCGATTTTAATATCTAATTTCGGGTATAGACATCTTTAATGAGCTCTGCTGAATAATTTACAAAATGTGACTTAAGGTCCTTTAGCTTTCACCTACAGTATTTAGATTTACCTGTAAGTATCAGGTTATAAATTATTTATAACCTGACACAGGAAAATTTAATAAAACTTAAGAAAAAATATTTCGAGATTATTTGATTATGTATAAAAATATTGAGCTGGTTTAGGATTAATTAGCAGCTCTTTGACTATGTATAAAATTATTAAATAAAGCACTAAAAGTTCTTTCCTCTTGGTAACCTATCATTGTAATGTTACGAATGCACCTTATGCCGATGGCATAAGCTGCAATATGTCGTAACATGCCTTACGTAACTTATAACTGCTTAACTGTGGAGGACAGTTAAGCAGTCGTTCCATGTAAAATATTGGTATTCAGCAGAATCAGGCTAGACTGGAACCTGAACTAGATAGGAAAAGGCTAGGTAGATTTTTTTAAATATAATAATAAACTCATGCTTAACTGCAATCCCGCCTCCTGGTAAGCAGTAATGCAATCGTTGATGGTAAAGCGCGCTAGTTTATTAAGAGCCTATTCACTCTAACCTTGAAGACTCTCAAATTTTAGACCGACGGAAACACCGAGTACGAGGAAACGAAGAACACGAGAAAAACAAGCGAGAAAACTAGCGTTATTATTATTACTTCGAGGTAGATCTCGAACATTCAAACAGCTTGCATATATAAAGCGACGTGACTCAGCGCATGAATCAGCCAGCATTTGACTCGATGCGAAATAAGCGATAAGTAAGAAGTGATAATCGAAAACATCAACAGCTACAACTGCAATGAGCACATCAAGGACTACGTGAAGTAACTTCTGTGGTGTTGCGACAACAAAGCCTTCGGTGCGACATCAGCTACGTTCTACTTGCCATTGCCTACTATCGACTGTAACATCGTTGTTAATAAAGTTCTTAAACCTCGAATCTTTCAATACATTCAAATTTTTATTGGCATTTTAATACAGGGGTATTAAGATGCCAATAAAAATTTGGCAATTAATTAAATAATTAATTAATTAATTAAATTTGGCTAGGGAGCCCGTAACAGTAATAAAAAAAGGCTTGATAATTTCTCACTGTAATAAAATAAAACAACGATTAATAAAACAATAATTACTTTTTTACTTTAAACCATAATTATTGAAGCAACATTTTGTCACATCACAGATGCTTACTACTTGCAGTTTTATGTAAATGATGGATCTTTTTATGCCCTGTTTATGCAAAGAGTTGTTGTTGTTTAATGGGGATATGAGATTGACGATCGCGTAGGTATCCTAGGCAGGTTTTGGTCCTATCGTGATTTTGACAATGGTTTGATTGATGATGTTACCTATTCGCTTAAACACTGGTCAGTTGTGCGATAAGATCGTGATCGCGAAGTGAGCGCACGTAACTTGACAAGGTTGCGCATAAACATTTGTTGTACACTACACACTATGTAGCCAAGCATATTGTACGTTACGGAATTGTATCGCTAACAGGGGTGTTCGGCACTGGGACAGCTACTCGGGAGCTAAACTTAGTATTTGGGAAAATTGTTGGAGATGCTGAACCTTGGACAAAACTATCTTTGCATTGTATAGATACAATTTCTTAGTAATGTATAATTGCATGGCACACGTGTGAGCACAATGTACTTGCTGTAAAGCATCTCTTTGTTGGGTTAATTTCTGAATTGTTGTTTTTTTTGTGTTTTCCATAATGGACGCTCTCAGCGTACAATATATTTCTGCATCGTTCTCACACGGTTGATTTCAACATGAATGATGAAATTAAATATTTGTATCAATAGCGTGATAATTTAAAAGAGTGACCATGGAATTCCTTGCCCGTTCTTCTCCATAGGTAACTACTCTTTGGAATGGGCGACTAGCTTCATCTTACTGACTGGCCGACCTTCTGACAATTCAAAAGTGCCTGTAACTGGTTTATTTGAAATAAATGCTTTAATTTGTATACAATAAAATGGTATCATTAGTTGCTTATCATTGTTTTATGAAGAAGAAGGAAGTTAAAGAATGTAAAAAAGCATCTAACGACTCTTGTCAAGATACAAACCGCCGCGCGCTGTCGATTGCAGATTCACTATCATCAATAGTAAATCTACAAACCACACAATATGCATTTATGCTTATTCGTCCAAAGTCTCGCCGCACCGCTCAGTTATTTGATATCTACATACTCGATACTGGATATTTTCATATGAACTAATACTTCAGCCTCGAGGTGTAGAATACTTGGTCAACAATTTCTATGATTGCCACTGTACAAAGTCCAGCGAGAAGCAGAGAGTCGAGAGCAGTCGAGAAGTGTTTCGAATACTTTGATGAAGTTACCGTAAGTAGGTTCTTGCCTTAGATCATGGAAATATATCAGAAGTACCACCAGGTTCTTGAATGAGATTGATATTTGATTAATGTTCTTGAATGAATCAAAGTCATTTGGGAACCAGATGTAGCTACTTTATTTTTCACTAGTTATGCCCCGCGGTTTCACCTGCGTAACTTTTGGTGCCGCGGAAATAAATGAAGAATAAGTACTGTGTGTGTGTGTTATTCCTGGTTCTTGGTTCTGATTCTGGTTCCTGGTAGTTTTACGTGAAAGAGTTACAAACATCCATCCATACTCACAAACCTTCGCGATTATAACAAAAGTCGGATTAAAATAGTTTTAGCCGGCCTAGAAAGAAATGGCGAGACGGTCTGGATGCATACCGCAAGGTTGGTTCGAAATGGCAAGGTAATATAATAAATTTTTGTAAGGATTTGGGGGAGGTCTTTGCCCAATAGTGGGATAGAATAGGCTAATAAAAAAAAAAAGACGTGTGGCACTCGGGGACTGCCGCGGTAAAGCTATTGCATAGCATTTTGTATCAATTTATGCAATTATAATTATTTATTTATTTTATTTATGCAGTATTTCTTTTTCTTTGATATTAATTCAAGTTACACTTCTTGAGCATGGTGACCGATAAGAAAACAAATTTTTCTTTTATTAAATAAATAAAAAGTTAATATTATTTAAAATATTTTTATTATTTTACAATACATGTGGGTTTTATTACCTTACAGTAGCTGTTGGTTATTCAGGAAAATTTATCATTGAAACTATAGGTTTATGATAACTGAAATAAGAAACATAAGTTTGCGACTTAATATCCTCTAAATACCTAGAAAATACCGCGTCAATGGTGGTCCCATATTTTGTTGTGGACTCTTGTGGATCATTATTCATTTTCAAATTCAATGTTTTTGATAGAAAAGTTGTCAACTACTCTGATTTTTTATCAGCGAAGTTAATGTTGAAATCGCCAGCCAAGATAAGTGGAAATTTATTACCATTTGTACCAACTATTTTCGAGCCTTCTTCAGTGTACTCCAGTAAAGTGCGATGAATAAAATGCTCTACCTCGTCCAATTTTGGAGTCGGAGAAATGTAAATTGCTACCATAACAATTTGTAGGCCATTTCTAAGTTTGCATAAGCACGCACAAATATCTCCAACAACTGAGCGCCTAACATTAACATCGCTAACGTGTGCAATATTTATTTCAATATTCGGAGTCATAATATTAGTAATATCATTTTTATTTTGGTAAATAGCTACCCCACCTTTTGAAACAGTATCTCGTTTGAACTGAACAATACAATTAAAATTAGGTATTTCAATTGGATTATCATGCGTCATGCAAGTTTCGGTAAGAAGTAACACATTTGTTTGTCTCGTAACTGAATCTTGTAAATCGTATTTATGACTATTTAGACTTGAAAGTCATTATTGAAATGCCATTTCTATTACTAATAAAATCTAATAAACTTTGAGCAATCGTCTGAACACTATTTAAAGACAGTCTTTTGAATTCTTGCAACAATTGAAAAAACGGCCGCGTGAGCACTTTTTACTCTATAAAATCACGCGCTTTTATTTAGTAAACAACACTATAAATAATTTAAAAGTCCAATGAAAAATTAGCGTGACATTCATCTTAGCTTTTCCGTTAAAAAAAGCTATTTTATAAAAACACTACTAAATTAATTTGAATAAAAGTACTTAATAATTAATTATATGAAAAGTTTTTAAGGTAGCCATGACAACGCCGATGACTTCTATGACATATCTCTATAGAAGACCTATTTCAGAGAGGAAATTAATCGCAAGTTTAGCACATCGCGACTATCAGTAACATGGTAAGTGTGTAGAACTGAGTTCGCGCCCTGCAATATGCATGCTCTTTTTGAAAATCTATAAATTGTTTTCAAAAGATGTAGTCGCCGAAGACTGCCGAACTGAAACGACGTTAGACGATGGGGAGCGTGAGGTTTTTTCGTTACGGAATTTCTGGATTCGGTCCCCGCGCTCAAGGCCCGCGATAGAAGCTATGCAATAGCTTAAAAACAACATTCAATACTATATGATCTTTACTGAGTGATTCATTCAACTTAGCCCAATGCAGACCACTGCTAATCCTCTATGCAAAACCCTGTCCTCCACCTTCTTTAGCCACCTTATTAATGTCGTCGGTCCATCTAGAACGCCCACCAGCGGCCCACGGTACGCTTGCCGATACACGACATAAAGAAACTTACTTGATTATCACTTGTCCCAATTATTTCTCTCTTACCTTTAGTTCCCACCTCAGTCTTAGGAGATGGCAGAGACACTTGCCTTTTGCCTTGCGGTGTACTTTACTCGAGTACTAGCTACTTCACAAGCTGAGGACTGAAGGACTTAAGAAAAGCTTCCTTCGCTATTGCAGACGGTTTATGTACATTCTGCTGCTTTTTTTTCGAAATTTTCTCATTTACTTAATATAAACTCTCCGTGTTTGGAAATTATACTGGAATACAAGGTTTGATGAAGGGTCCTTGGCCAAGAAATTTTGATTGTAAAAACTAAATTTGAAGTTATATAGAAAGCAAAAAAAAAATTAGAAAAATATTTTATATAGGTATAACGATGTATGTTAATGCACATAACAATCAAATACATCAATAAGCAAGCATATTCAAATATTCCCTGGTGATGCAGCATTACAGAATTGAGAACGCAAAAGTTTTCCATTCAATTCCCATTATAATTTTTGCTCTCTCTCCGTAACCCTGGTTTGAACAACATCAAGTAACTAAAATCCAGCCGCCACCAGCTGGTGAGCTTATCGGCAAGTCTATAGCGCTAAGTGAACATTTGGCGGAGGCCTCCAACCACTCCAACACACCAGAAGCCTGAAGCCCTCTGTAAATCTCTTCATTACTTGGCTGTGCCTGCTTGCGGTTTCTCTCCGTATTTAAATTTCAATATACCTAACGTGCGCCTATTTTACAGTATTGAGGGAATATAAATACCACAATATTTTTTGACTGTTCTAGCCGAAACATAAACCATGTAAGAAAAAAAAACACAACGCTGGTATTCTGATAGCTCCAGCTGACATCACTCACAGCAGGCCATCCTTCAGAATTACCTCTCTCACCTACGCACATAAAATACGTAAATAAAATGTAGTAAAAATAAACAAAATTAATAAAAATGTATTTTTACGATGATAATACAATAAATATTACGATAAATGTGAAAATAATTCAGGGATACCCAATTACTATGAGAACCATCCTCACGATAATTGGGCATGCTTGAATTTTCATCGTGATCGTTCAAGCTATACATAAGCTAGTATAAGCTGACTTGTGACTGTACGAAAAGCCTATATAAAGTGAGGTCAACTTAAAATGGAAAGCATAGTTTGGTTTGTGCCCGTATGTCCTAAGCCAGAAATTGTAAAATGCCTTTCATTTTGCAGAAGAAAATTCTGCAAATATTATGAATGTGTTTATGAGAATGGATGGCTATTTGCTACTCTTTCGCGCATAAACTACTCAACGGATTTGATTTGACACATAAATAGTTTATTATCTCATTCATAGGATAATTTTCATGCGATTTTGCTACGAGATCAAAACTTGTGCGCGTGAAACCACTACTTGTAGATAGTATATTATATTGGTGTTCAGTAGTTCACATTTTAAGTGGTGAGCATGACAACACCTGTATTTTTTTAAGAAAATAAATTTTGGCGAGAAATTCAAGCTAAGTATCACGCTCATTTTTAAAAGCGCGTGATTTATATAGTAAAAAAGACGTGTGGCACTCGGGGACTGCCGCGGTAAAGTCATTGCATAGCATTTTGTATCAATTTATGCAATTATAATTATTTATTTATTTTATTTATGCAGTATTTCTTTTTCTTTGATATTAATTCAAGTTACACTTTTTGAGCGTGGTGACCGATAAGAAAACAAATTTTTCTTTTATTAAATAAATAAAAAAATAACAATATTAAGAACTGATTATCGAATTTCGCGCGATGTACATTTATATAGATATAATATCATATATACTTTTTCTACGCGGCATTCATGTGCAATATGTATATATATATATATATATATATATATATATATATATATACATATTGAGAATCTAAATTGAGAATTTAAACTATACGCGTGTGTGTGTTTGTGTCTATAAAAGAGGGCTACTTTTAATATCGCTCATTTTAATATCGAAAATTTAGGTTATCTTTATAGCAGTATTATATTTTCAATTCAAAATTAATACTGCATTTGTGTGAATAATAAAATGTATGTATATAGAGTACTCACTCATTTTCTTTCACTATTTTTTCGTGACTTTCTTCATTAATAATAAATGCACTTTGTTCATTCATATTCAAAACACTTTATACACAAATTTTACAAGTACAGTTATCACTCGAGTCAGTAAGCATGTAAAATGAGAAAACTAACATAGAACGATCCGTGTGAGAACTAAACGATCACTATTACACAACAACACTGATACCTTTGAGAAAGCGGACTTCCTCTACAATAGGGCAATTCCTCCGTAAAGTCTGTCTATGCTATTACTTATAATCTCTGTCATTGTGTGCTGCTTCGGTGCAATCGTAAGACCGGCCGGGCACTGAGGGGCAGGCAAGACAGCTATAGTATCCTTATGACTCCACCAACTGGTATTTCGTTGACTCGGAAACGGCGCACAGGGAGCACCACGAAATATACTCAAATACTCCGAGGTTCTTTTTCAATATACCCCACTGTTTTGTCGTGGTGGCCTAGTGGTTAAAACACCAGCCTCTCAAGTATGAGTGCGCGGGTTCGATTCCAGGTCAGGCAAGTACCAATGTAACTTTTCTAAAGTTATATGTACTTTCTAAGTATATCTTGGACACCAATGACTGAAGGCGAAGGAAAACATCTTGAGGAAACCTGGGCTTTATAAGTCTGAAATCGCCAACCCGCATTGAGCAAGCGTGGTGATTACGCTCAATCCTTCTCTGTATGAGAGGAGATCTGTGCCCAGCAGTGGGACGATAAAAAGGTTGTTGATGATGAACGGCGTCGGTGTCGAATTATTTGTCATCAATTTAATATTTTCGAGCTGATCTTTAGTAACATAATCACTTCTGATTGCGTTAACATCTGACCGTAGAATTAATAAATCCTTCATCAACTTCTTTACGTACGTTCTACGTAGTCAAAGCAAACTGGTGGCAATCTGTGAAGGTCATATGCCACAAAAACTGGGATTGTTCGGGATCCGTGATTTTAAACACCGTAATCGTATATTTTAGGTCTTTCTGCTTTTTGTTCTTACGCCTCGATACATGTTTTTGTCTTGTCTTCGTAGAAACAAACAATAACTGTTTGCCTCATCAATGTCTTCCTCAGAAAAAGCCGACGAGCATATTTTTATTAAACTTTCGTTGTTTCGTTTCGGAGATAACAATATTACAACTCGTACACTTAAATGTACTCGTATTAACATTGTTCACCGACATCTTTCTGTAATATTTTATTTAATAAAAACTTCAACTTCAACTCTTGATCTGGTCCCTGTGGATAGATACCACAATTTTGCCAATAACACGTGTAACAAATTATAGAAATTCTTTAAAAAAATATTTCACAATAATGGCGGATATCGCCAATCACAGTTGAAAAAACGGCCGCGTGAGCACTTTTTACTCTATAAAATCACGCGCTTTTATTTAGTAAACAACACTATAAATAAATTTAAAAGTCCAATGAAAGTCCAATGAAAAATTAGCGTGACATTCATCTTAGCTTTTCCGTTAAAAAAAAGCAATTTTATAAAAACACTACTAAATTAGTTTGAATAAAAGTACTTAATAATTAATTATATGAAAAGTTTTTAAGGTAGCCATGACAACGTCGATGACGTCTATGAAATATCTCTATAGAAGACCTATTTCAGAGAGAAAATTAATCGCAAGTTTAGCACATCGCGACTATCAGTAACATGGCAAGTGTGTAGAACTGAGTTCGCGCCCTGCAATATGCATGCTCTTTTTGAAAATCTATAAATTGTTTTCAAAAGATGTAGTCGCACGCACACAAACATACTGTGCCGAAGACTGCCGAACTGAAACGACGTTAGACGATGTACGGCCTTCAAGCCACACCTCCGTGCCCGTCGGAGTGGGGAGCGTGAGGTTTTTTCGTTACGGAATTTCTGGATTAGGTCACCGCGCTCAAGGCCCGCGATAGAAGCTATGCAATAGCTTAAAAACTGCATTCAGTGAATAATTTATAAAGAACATTGAAATATTTTAGCATAGTGGCCACATCATGACTTTACCCCAAACCCCTTCTAGTCGGCTCACGCGGGAAACGAAAGGAGATACATAGGTTAGATTAAATTAAGTTTCCGTGTGCAGTTTCTGGCCTGCCATCGGACGCGTCTCCAGGTGGCGGATAGGGGAATGGCCCCCAGATATGGGGGTTACCGGTTTACCGGCGCGGACCAAAACCAGAAGTGGGGACCGCTTCAGCGGTCACACGTGCGGCGGGTCGGCCACCACTCCAGGTGGCTGACGTGACCCAAACCCCGGGTCACCGTCGGGCAACCCGGTCTCCTCACTGAGAGGTGCTGGGGGCCCCGTTTGCCTCCGGGCAAACGAGTGGGGCTAAGAGGAATGACACCTCGCTAAAAAAACCTTTGGCTGCTGCGTCTTCTCGCACAAGAAGACGTACCCAGCTGCCGAGCTGGGTACGTCTTCCCCCGCCGGCGATTCGCGCCTAAAAGAGGGCCGCCTCTTTTAGGCGCGAATCGCCGGCGGGGGATTGGTAGTGCAGGCTATGCTATTTCCCATAACCCCGCCACTAAGGCGATCTCGTTGTGCCGCTGTTTGGTTTTAGTGGGTATTCCCGGCTTCGGCTGGGCGAGTCCCACACACGCTCTTCGGGGAATGGTGCGTAAAGGCATTTCCACAGCGTCAAGAAAAAAAAAATGGTTAAATTAAGTTACGAGGTATTAAAAAAACTACTTACTAAATCTCATTCAAAATAATTTTCATGAATAGTTTTATAATAATATACACCATATATATTTTTTTATATTTTTAATTTTCTTATTTTAGAAGTTAGAGGGGGGAGGGACCAACTTTTTACCACTTTGGAAGCGTCTGTCACGCAAACTATTTGGTAAAAAAAAATATTTTACAAACCTCAATATCATTTTTGAAGACCTGTCCATAAATACAACACACGTATGTGTTTGATGAAAAAAAAAATGAGTTCAGTTCTAAATATGGGGAGCCCAGAATATTTATTATTATTATTTTATTTTTGCATGAAAATCTTAATGCGGTTCACAGAATAGATCTACCTACCAAGTTTCAACAGTATAACTCTTATAGTTTCGGAAAAAAATTGCTGTGATATACGGACGGACACACAGACATGACGAATCTAAAAGGGTTCCGATTTTTGCCATTTGGCTACGGAACCCTAAAGAAATTAAAGAAAAAAAACATTTTCTTTTTAAAAAAAATAACATTCTTACAAACAACTTTACGATGGCAGAAACATTCATTCTGCAGTTGTTTTGACTACTAGGTGTAGAGCAAAAGCCTTGGGATGTATTTCGATTTAAAAATGTATCATTATCATCATCAACCTTTTTATCATGATTCGTAATAAATTAGTATCAAAATCAAAAATTTTCAATTCCACTAAAGATGTTATAGAATTAATATTTTTTATTCCCTTCATAAATTCACTACGACACAAGGTCACCGAAAGTCAACACTCCGAAAAGAATTAAATTAACTGTTAACTCATGTAAAAAGAGTTCTTTCTGAATATAATAATAATTTATGAAAATGATGAGGTTATTATCAAAAAGAAATGTTAATATTAAGGTGATGTTAATAATTTTGACAGCCTCCGTGGCGTAGCAGTAGCGAACTCGGCCGCTGCGCAAGGAGACGCGGGCTCGATCCCCGCGTAGTGCAAATATTTGTATGCATGAATATAGGAAAGCATGTTGAGCCGTTGGTCCTGGTTGCCATACGAACATCTAATGGCAGTCGTTACCAATTGTTAGAGCCCTCAATAATCCAACAATTGGTCTAACTGCAATGCTTCGATATCGCCTTCGGGTTGTGGAGGTCAGACGGCAGTCGCTTCACGGAAAATATCCAAGTTTAGCCAAAATCAGCAGTTAGACCCCAGACTCAAAAGCTGAAAAAGCTTCGAATGTGACTGCGATTAACGCTGAGATGATGATGATGTTAATAATAGGTACGATAATAATTGGGCCTAGAATTTTCAGCTGAAACTTCGTTAATCAATCCCTAGGGAAAATTCGTAGACCTTTTGTGGCACTAATACCTATCTGCCTACAGTTACCACATTTGTCCATAACTAACCAATAGTCAGAACAAATGTTTCGTGAGAACGCAGGGATGCCTAAAATACTAATCTAACATTCGAGCCATTTAACTAAAGGACCATTTGTCTTATGTACATATGTATGTATAAGTATACATATCTATGCCAAAATGTAACAGTAACAGCGAGGTGAAAATCGAAACTTGGTGGTGTACTCCTTAATGTTACATACTAAACTTTGCAATGTTTTTAGCTAATAATATCTGAGAATTTTGTGAGTAGACTTTACTTAATTCTGACGTTACGTGTAAGGTGTATATGATTAATAGCCTTCTACGCCTCGAACCATATTAATGGTTTGAGGTTCATATAAGGCATTGTTTCGTGTTCAATAAATACACTTATAAAATGTATATATTTTCTAACTTTAGTTTACTTAATGTTCAAACTATTATTGTATTTGTATGCAACAATACTATCCTTTTTAATTAACATCTGTCAGTTATTGGTATAGTATTTGTATTACTTACATGCTTCTGTAGGCGATTCTCTGGTATTTTTCTTCTCTTTCTGGTATTTTAGTTTTTTCACCAAGTATCTCTCCTAGGGTTTGATTTCAGGACCGGTTAATGGCTATTTCACTTGCCCCCTATTACATCGAACTTAAACGAGCAAAATTTTGTTTCCCTTCCGAGATTACAGCTTTGAGATTCTGTAGCTATTTCACCTTGACAACGTACGTGAAGTGTGTGTGAAGTGAGTTGTCATACCGCTTAATGCTATTTTCAGTTTTGACTGCTTAATCTAAGTTGACTTCAGTCAACTTTACACGGTAAGATTTTTATAGAGTCGATCGGCTGGAGTGAATTTATTTTACGTTAATTAATATTATTTCGTGTCGTGGTGGCCTAGTGGTTAAAACACCAGCCTCTCAAGTATGAGTGCGCGGGTTCGATTCCAGGTCAGACAAGTACCAATGTAATATTTCTAAAGTTATATGTACTTTCTAAGTATATCTTGGACACCATTGACTGAAGGTGAAGGAAAACATCTTGAGGAAATCTGGACTTTTTAAGTCTGAAATCGCCAACCCGCATTGAACAAGCGTGGTGATTACGCTCAATCCTTCTCTGTATGAGAGGAGACCTGTGCCCAGCCGTGGGACGATAAAAAATTTGATGATGATGATAATGAATATTATTTTGTTTTGGCACTTATTACTTACCGGTAGCGCAACGCCACATGCGAGTAACGCGTCATACAAAATCTCGCAAGTTAAGTTTGCCGTGCAACTAGTATACATACCACTTCCAAACATCAATTGATGGGCAAGTGCCTACTAAACAACAGCCGGATGGTCGGAGGATCCTCTCTTTTCTATGGATAGATAAAAATATATAGATGTCTCTTCTATTATTTTTGGTTAAGTAGACTATTCTTCAGACCAAATTTCGACCGATCTAAGCTGAGAATATCTATCGACGAGGGAGATATTATGGTACACAAGTGTGTACGCAGACAGAGATGCACTCTCTCTTCTGTCAATCTCATTGTCCGGTAGAACGACAATCCGACATTGCCTGGGGGGGATTAAGCGCAAGCTCTAATTGCGATAGATTAACGTGCTTTCCGAAGCACGAGCAATATCGCCAACTTCCAAACTCTGGGATATTACTGAGAAATGCTAAATAGAAATATCCAATAACACTACCCAACCGGGAAATCGAACCAAGATCCTACGCTCAGTAATCATTCTAGCGACCATTAGACCAACAACGAATAATCACATGAAGAACATAACACTTACATACTGACTGCGTCACAAATGCAAATGTGTCAGAAAATGCATAGCCATTTCTATTCTCAAACAAGTACGTTGATGTTGGATTTAAATTGCAACTATGCATAATTTGCTCGTCACGTCATGGACTGTCGCAATTAGAGCACAACTGATGTCTAAAAGCGCTTTAATGTCCATTGTCCCTTTACAAATGGCCTTCTAATGGTCAAATGCAAATAAAGCTTAGTAACAATGAGCGAAAGAGATAATGATACACTTATTTCAACTATATTTGTGAAGAAGTGAATTAATAATGTACTCTATTTTATCGCCAATCCCAAGGGCTAGGACGTGGGATTAATGTTTGCGTTGACTACATGCCGCTCGTATATTTGAGCACCGTACTCAAATACATGAGCGAAATCTGGTGGACGACAGTCGCTCGCGCTCGAAGGTAGGCCTCGAGTGTCGACAGGTGTCGTCAGCTGCCGTCGACACTCCGTGAATCAAACCTATAACAGGACTAGATATCTTTAAAATATATTTTGTATCCGTAGTCCGTGGTGAGACATGGAGATCATTATCCCATTATTGTACTATGTTTTATTGACAAAAGAGTGTTATTATATTGTATTATAATTGTTTGTGGAAACTGAATGTGTGTCGGAGTTTACCGACAGTTCAATATACTTCCAATAGGGAAGTATATACTATTTTATTACTCAGTTCCTGTTGTATGATAACGAACAATACAAATATCGTCTGATAATCCAAATTGGCAGACATCTACCTTGCGACTATCTTTGTTCCCAAACATGAGTATCAATTAGTGACTCGTATTCGGGTTACGGATATTGAACGAAGTCTTTATGTAGCAATCCCCTGGGTAGATTGAACGGCCAGATCTCATAAAGCAGCCCGGGTAAGCTGATACGTTTCATCATATTCTGTTTATTCTAAGCGGATTCAAAAAACAAACTCCAATTTCCTGAATCCTCGGCGCAGCGTTTTAAGCCTCTGTTAAATCAGTTCTTTTTTTAAGAATAGAAGATACTATGTATTAGACTTTTATTTATATCGACGCAAGAGCTTCTTGATATATACAGTGGTGGAGAATGTTTCAAGTTTATAAAATAGTCTCCAATGCCTGGGGTACAGGCGAAGAGTAGCCAGCCTGTCGGTATTCTATAGGATGCATTTTGGAGAGGGTGCGAAGGAATTGCATGGCCTAATTCCCCTATCTCCGTCGAATCATCAGACGACCCGTCGTATGGCCAGTGTGGATCCCTTACGTTATTGACACCACTACAATTCAGACGTAGCCTTTCGCCTCGTCTTTTATACCGCGTACATCGAAGGACTGGAACAATTTGCCAACGGCGGTGTTTCCGTCTTACTAAAATTTAAGTGTCTTCAAGGCTAGAGTGAATAGGCTCTTAATAAAAAAGCGCGCTTTACCATCAACGATTGCATCACTGTTGCGGTTAAGCATTAGTTTCATCGTCAGAAGGCCAAATTGCGTCATCGTTCAAAATCTAGTCGCAGTCTCATTTTGGCGACAAACAAATGTCAAAGACTTCTCAAAATGTAGGGAAATTGGAAGTAGTTTTTGACAAGTTGACACTGAGATCATATTGTGAAAGTTATTAAAATTACGAGAATTACCCCTCAGACAGCAAATCAAAATTAAATAGAAAGTGTAAAGGCTCAAAAAGAAAGGTAAAAAAATGTGATTGTACATAGATAATTGAAAGTGCTACACTCTCACTTATTTATATAAAACGTGTAACGGAAAGTATAACAAACCAAAGGCACGACTTCATAGAATGATATGAAATGGTATTGAAAGGTTTCGAACTCAAAATGAAATACTCTAAAAATAGATCGAGTGGGCAGTGGGCAGGGCACATTGCTCGTAGAACCGATGGCCGATGGGGCAGTAAGGTTCTGGAGTGGCGGCCACGTACTGGAATACGCAGCGTAAGGAGGCCCCCAACAAGGTGGACCGATGACCTGGTGAAGGTCGCGGGAAGCCGATAGATGCGGGCAGCACAAAACCGGCTATCGTGGAGGCCTTTGTCCACCAGTGAACATCTACAGGCTGAAGAAAAAGAAGAATAGATATTTTTTTATTTCTTTTGTTTCTTAAAGTCAAATCATAATAAAACGTGCCACCACACCACGTAAGTCAATAACATTCCACATTACTTGTCAATATCACAATAACAATAGTGTTGTGTCATATTTCAAACTGAAAAGTTTGGTTTCAGGTACCAGTGTATGAACAATTTCATCATAACTTTCGAACATTTAGAGGTAGGATTAAGAACCCTTCTAATATTGCACACCCATTCGCAACTCCTCATCCACACTCTCTCACTGTACACTTAGCAATGCTTAGATCTCACTCAGTATGTTTGTTTCTGCTACATACATCTTCTTCATCTGCATCATTCTTCTGTATGGCAGTGAGGCGTGGCCTCTGCTTGAGCGACACAAGCAGGAGCTGCATATCACGGAGATAAATATGCTGTGGTGGATATGTTGAACTACGCGGAAAGACCGCATCAGGAACTCCCGCATCCATGGCGGTCTTCATGTCCGTGACATATTAGACAAACTGCAAGGAGGGTCACCTACGCTGGTACGGACACGTCTTACGCAACCCCAGCAAGACATTTGTTACGTGGGTAACAATCGTGATGGCCTAGTGGTTAAAACACCAGCCTCTCAAATATGAGTGCGCGGGTTCGATTCCAGGTCAGGCAAGTACCAATATAACTTTTCTAAAGTTATATGTACTTTCTAAGTATATCTTGGACACCAATGACTGAAGGTGAAGGAAAAACATCTTGAAGAAACCTAGACTTAAGTTTGAAATCGCCAACCCGCATTGAGCAAGCGTGGTGATTACGCCCAATCCTTCTCTGTATGAGAGCAGACCTGTGCCCAGCAGAGGGACAATAAAAAGATTGATAATGATGAATTAACCTGAAAAGTGTGTTTCCTATTGTTTTTTCTAGACTGAACAGGCGGATTTAAAAAAATATATTTGCCTTTGATAGCACATTGCTTACTGAAAGCAGCCGAGTAAAAGAAAAATCTCAAAGAACGCTAAGCTAAAACGAAATATTAAATAGGCCGGGCGATGCGATGCGATGTAACCAAAATTCGACATAAATGTGACGTAGACAAATGCTAATATTACAATAACAACGTTGGTTTTCATTTACTAAAATGAGGTAATAATATGAATGAAAGTTTTTAAGCTAATATAAAATGACATCTAATTTTTTTTTTCATTAAAACTAACATTACAATATTACAGTTTAAGGCATCCTTGCAAACTCTTGAATACATTAATTTTACAAAGTATGTAATTTTGATTATTAAAACCAATAAATTACACGTTAAAATTTGCATTTTGTGAGAAGTATTTTCACAATTTATGTAACGAGTAGAGTTACTAGAGCCAGAATGGGCAATTTAGTGTTAGTTCGTGTGCAGACTTTTAAAGACAAGCAACTATGTAGATGTAAATCGATGCATTTTTACTGGAAACAAATCTATGATTGTTAGAAACTACTTTGTCTCATTTCCAGTTCCAGGAGAATGCTGGATGACTCGGTCGCCTTCAATGAGAACTGGTCCTTATAAGCATTAAATAGAGAGAAGTGGATGTGGTGGACGTTTTACTAAGGCTTGCGGGATCTCTGGGATATTACAGGTTTTTTATTATAATAATAACTATTCGTCGACCTTCGTGGCGCAGCGGTCAACACGCCTGCCTGCGGTTCGATCCCCGGCCAAGTCATGATGAAAAACGATCTTTTCCTGATTGGCCTGGGTCTTGGATATTTATCTATATATATATAAAATATAGTATCGTTGAGTTTGTATCCCATAACACATGTCTCGAACTTATTTTGGGGCTAGCTCAATCTGTGTGATTTGTCCGTATATATTTATTTATTATTTATTATAACTGGGCCACCATATGTACAACTATGAGTAGATAACCCATAGGGTTAGTTACTACTAACCCTATGGGTTATCTACTCGTAGTTGTAAATTAGGATTGGACACCACTAGGCTACTGCCTAGTGGTGTCCAATCCTAATTTACAAATTTCAGATATGGAGTTCGTTGCTGTAGAAGGATCTAGAACTTTTTTTTGTTTTGAATGGAAAATCATCAAATGTAGAGGACATTTGATGATTTTCCATTCAAAACAAAAAATGTTTCGCTCGCTCTGGGCGGAGTGAAAGGGCGTGTCAGACTTTTACTGACTAAAACCCACCCGTGTTTCTTCACTTGCCTGTGCGCCAAGGCCACGGTTTCTTTTTAAACCAATCCGCAACCCAAGGATCTAGAGCTTGGTCAAATTTGGAACTAGCGTAGCCATTTTGTGTGTTTTTTCAATAAACATAGAACTATTTCACGTATGCTATTCCACAGGGCTTCCTTGTCTAAGGTGCAGTGGCCCAGTGATAACGGCCATAACTTAAAAATTGCAGGTTGCAGTTTCGAATCCAGACAGAAGCTTTATTTTGTGTATAATATTTCTTCACCACTGCTCTCAAAACGGTGAAGAAGAACACCGTACGGAACCAAAAATTTTAAAACATCTAACAACATCCCACTCTGGGCGCGCTTGTTAGATTACGGCCCATTCATTCTCACCGCAAAGTCCCGTGCACCTTCTGTGGGGAACATTATTACCTGAATATGCTGCCTCCCTTTCAACGTCGCTCAAGCGCCAGAATATTCTTGACGCAGCCATTCTACTGATTCACTTGGTTTTTTCGGTTACACTTTGGTAACAATGTAATTCATTTCTGAATAGTGCAAGCCGCATGTCAACAGAGTAATGTCACTAATGTAGAAGAAACAGACCACGATTATCCCTTCTTGATTACATGATAGGGGATAATGAGCCTTGATTCCCGATCTACTGTATTTTTTCCAACCATGTATGTCGGGATCAATCCCTAATCAGAATGTATTTTACCCAAATCATCGCCTGACCTTTTTAATTCAATTACTAGAGGAGACCAATTTTCTGAGCCCAATATCATTAATTACGTAATTTATACGGGGTATCTAAAGTAACGAGTCGTCTATCTATCTACTAGCACAGATTATTGGAGATCTATTTAGGTTTTACATGTGCAGACTTCGGTTATCCGAATTCACCCGACTATCGTGCCACAGAGTAACCCTCTATAAAGTTAAAGCTTCTGAGGGTTTTACAGTCACAAGCACCATTAGGTCAGCACTTAGCTACTTACAATTGCGATTTTTTCGTTTGTTACAAAAACCTATGGGATCAAAATACTATGATCATAAAATAAAATTTCATTCAAAAGTAAAGAAATTAATTGCATTTGAATAAAACCTAGTGAAATTGTATAGTATAAATTCTCATTGCGTTATTGTATGTTGGCTTTATCTCTATTGCATTACCTACTCCTGTACCAGATCGCCATTTGTCACTTAAAAGGGTTTTTTTTTTGGAATTTCATAGAAAATAATCTTTATAATACATCTACATAATCTTTAATTATGAAACTATGGTACATACATAATAGTCAAATAATTTCATGGTTGCAACAGCTCTATATGAGATCGTGTGTTCGTATTTCCGAAGGTAGACGATGATCCCCGATGCAAAGGATGTAGCCTTTGCTTAGAAAATATATATTCATACATTCTCGGCTCCTATATGATGCCAAAATCCAACTTATTAACTTTGCGATTAAATCCCTTAGGAGAGATTTAACTACAAATAGTTTATGTAAATATAATTGCTGCGGTTGTTACAGACAACTGCTCATAAAGTTGCCACTGTGTGGGGGCAAAGCTTTGGCTTGAATATGAAGTAATTACGACGGAAATAATTACTTGGATTTGTATTGTAGGTTCTCGACAAATGAAAGGCTGACGTATGAATGTATTAAATTGTATGTAGTAAGTTCTTATGACAATAATCAATATGCTTAGTTAAATAATAGTTTAAATACATTTTCTTGACGGCTCTTCTCCATAGGAAACAACTACCTAACTGAAAGACGGTCTCACGTTTCATAAGTTATGATATATGTTTAAAGGTAATAAAGTATTTTGATTTTGTTTGAGCGGTGCCCATAGAATAAATTAAATAAAAAAATACATTTCTGTGGAGTAATACTTAACATTTGAATACCGACATAAAAAAAATCCTTCGTTTATTTTACCGTATACAATAACCTAGATTTCATAAACCACCCAATAAACAAGACACCAGAAAAATTAATGACACCCACAAGACTACGCCAAGACATTTAAGAACCGGCTTTGTAAAATAAATGCCTTCCCTCTACCTCAATTTTGGGTCGGTGGCAAAAGCAGGTATTCATTTTTCAGCTAATTAAATTTCGTGGCTCAAACTCATCTCGTGAGCCTCGCATTGGGGAACTAGTTCAAGGTTGTACACTACTAAGATAATATCGCACTCTAGAGATTTAATGTTCAACATTCACGAACATGAACTGCAGGGTATGCTATTAGTAGCAATGGTATTCATTTTGACAGTTTAACAACATTCGTTGCGTCCTGTATGTTATTGAGCAGACACATTTTGAACACATAGAGCAATGCTTTAGTAATATGCTTCAAAATGTGGGAAATATTTTACTGATACATAATAGTGCGTTAGACATTAGGGGGCTGTTGCAATTGCTCTCAAAGTAAACAATTTCATCAGTGTGTTTAATTAAATTGTTCAAGGAACTTAATCACAGGGTGATTCATTAAGAAAGTGAAAGTCTCATTATAAAAAATAATATATCAATCTGCCTTTTTCTATGCATAATTTGGTGTGGTCGGCTTCTAATCTAACCAGAAGCAGATGAATACTAATCATGTTTTATATAAGGCGACTGAGTATCTGACTTTGCGCGAATATTGCGGCACCTGTAACCGCTCGCGCCACCGGTCGAACGCGAGTTGCCGTCCCCGTCGCCTCAGTCCTATGAGTGCAGTTCCTGGCACACTATTCCCGCTTTGGCGGATGTTATAGATCTGGTTGTAGACCTTCGCGTCCATATCCGCCAAGATGTCCAGCGTCGGAAAGCGTGCCAAGAGAGTTGCCGCCTCGAATGATATCGTTTGGTATCCTCGTACGATACGAATGGCCATTTTCCGCTGCAGTCTGTTGACTTTAGTCCTGCAGCGTCGAAGGCCTGACAGTCTACTCGACCAAACAGGTGCCCTGTAAAGAACCATCAATCGCACGACACCCGCGTAGAGGCGGCGAACTTTCTCCCGAGGTCCTCCGAGATTGGGCAGCAGTCTATGCAAAGCACCCACTACCTTTTCGATCCGGGGAAACAGGCGCTCGAAGTGTTCTTCGAAACCCCACCGATCATCCAGGGTAAGGCCAAGATACTTTATGTATCGCCCCACCTGGACTTGCACATCTCCGACATGGACCAACGAGCTGGGTGGCTCTCTGCTCCTCGGCTGTTCATGAAACCATAACGCCTCAGTTTTCGGAGGCGCTATGTTCAGACCCAGCTCGCGGATTGACGCTACGACTTTAGCCACCCCGAGTTCGGAAAGCTGGATGGTCTCCTCGAAGGTGTTCCCGCCGGCCAATACCAAAGTATCATCTGCATAGCAAACGATATTAACACCGACGGGGAGATCGACACACAGGACCGCATCGTATGCCAGATTCCACAGGATTGGCCCGAGAACGAAATGACCCCTGCGGAACCCCACATGTAATCTCCCTCCGATGAATGCTACCATCACGGCCCATATAGCGGATGTACCGGTCGCGCAGGTATGCCCCAATTATACCTTGCGGGTAGGGAGGCACTTCATGATGTACCAGTGCCTCCCTAATTGCACCTCAGGGTAAAGAGTTGAAGGCGTTAACGATATCCAAACTTATTACCAACGTCACATCACCCCGTAACATCGCCTGGTCCGACAACGCAAGGACGCGAAAAATCGCATCTACGGTAGAATGCTGCTGCCGGAAGCCATACTGGCTGTCAGAAAGGTTGGGACCAACTCGCGACAGATGCTCGACGAGCCTCTCAGCAATCACTCTCTCAAAGAGCTTGGAAGACTCGTCAAGCAAGCATATGGGACGGTATCCACAGCTTGACTGTGCGTCCCTACCTTCCTTCCTCAACAAAACCAATCCAGCTTCCTTCCAACCGGACGCGAACACACCTGCACGAAGACAGCCATTAAATAGTCATCTCAGGCGGTCACCCAGAGCAGCCAGAGCGAGGACCCACCCCCGGCCAGGGACTCCTTCCGGACCTGGCGTGGTATTGCGAGTCCCCAAGCGCTTTAGCAGCTTGAGCCCAGCAGTGGGACGATAAAAAGGTTGATGATGTGATGTGTGACGTGAAGCGCTTTACAGCTCGGTCTAGCAACCCTTAGGTCACCCCAAATCGTCAGACCAGTCAGACAATAACGGGGGAGGTGAGGGACTGTTTCTACTTCCTAGCTACTGGAAAGAGTGTATTTACCACTCTCTCCAGCAGACATGGATCCATGGTCTCCGTAATGGGGGAACTCATGGACGTAATTTGCCCATGACCATCCTGTAAGGTTTCCCACGCGGATCTCTATCAAGCCCCTCGAGAAGCTCGCTCCAAGACCGAGACCAGGGGGAAACAATTTACCTACCTACCGTATGAACAAAATCTTGCATGTATACGGTCTCGACGTTTACAGTATTTAAATTGCGAATTCCATTTCGAGTGTCGACATATGTAATTCAGAACGAACCAAAATTTTAGCACTAAAGTGCACACTTACATTTGAAATTAAATTTAATGTCCTAATACCAAATTGCGTTCTAGTGGCAAAAAACTTCATTTTTATTCAGGGCGTCAGTTAAGTGCTATTAATACTTAATTTAGTAGGCTCGCGAATCAACATCCCAAATTATTTATTGATTCCATCCCCGCATAATTTCACTAACGAGAACCCTATTTATACTTGCTAATCAGGTAATACATTTTAAATGTACGATATATTGCACACATTATTAGCCATCGAATACAATTTTAATGAGCAATTTACGGTGATACAACAAAAACCGTAAATTGACACCACCTAACAAGCTTGTGGAATCTACGTAATTTGTGAGCGTTTTGTCTATAAAGATAAGACGAGGTATCCATAAAGCAGGGGTGGATTATCGCGAGAATGTGGATATAAGTCCACGTTTCATTAGTTACATTAGCGAGATCTGAGAGCCGTACCCGGATAATAATATGATAACAATATATTACGTCGGGACAAGCGCGCTTAATGTCTCCTGGGACTTAATTCAGGCTCAGCTTTGCAAAGAATTTTTATTCATTTATTTTGTTTTAAAGACTCTATCAATTTGCCTCGATTTTAAAAATAATTTACCCAATACACTACCACAATTTTCACAAATAGTTCCCGATGAAAGACTTGCATAGCCGACCGTGGAGTTTTCAGATTCTAATCAAGTTTGAAGAGCAAATCTCAAAGTTTGTAAAGATTACGCTAAGCTTTCCGAGCCTAAGGTGGTATTGAAATTAAATATTACGCAAATTTTCTTCCACCTAAGCATGGAAAGGCGGTGGCTGAACACAGAAATTGAATTAACCAAATCCCTTTGACGAAGTTTGTGTTTGCCGACAACTTGGTTAAACTGTGAAATTATTAGCGGCCGCGAACGTGGGTGCTTTTTGCGGCAACGGTTATAGAGCTGTTTATTTTATAAAGATTAACATGAAGCTTCGTAAACAGTTTTAAAAGGACAATTTACTTCTTTTTTCGTACGCACCGCAGCGGTGGTGTGAAAAAATTTCATGGATCATGAATGCAAACATGTTACCTTAAATCAAACAAACACCTTTAGACTTGCTATCAATCCATAAGACCACGTACTGAAATATTGATCCAACTTAGGTTTCAAACGCAAGCTCGTTTGATTTCCATAATACCGCCTATTGTAAGTAGGCAACACGATATTTTGTCAGTCCTGAATATATTGTCATAGTAATTCATTCACATGGGTACTTTTCGTCTCGAGGCGAACTTTTGAGAAGATAAGTTCCAGACAAGTCGAGATTATCGACTGAATAAATCAGGTCGCGAGGTGCCCCTGTAGATTTATTGCGTGTAGAGTGTGGAACACGCCTTATCTTGTGTTTGGACCGAAACAATTCTCTCCTTTGTCGACATATACGCTGAGTAGGAACCTACGACGTGGGCAATATAATTAAGATTTATCACTATCCTTTCTCTGTTCATAATCAGTTACTCTGAGGTATAAACACTCGTTCGTTCAAATAACATATCTGTCATTTTATTACTGCTATTCTTGCAGACGGTGTTACGAACGGGTGTCTTCATAAATCAACATTCTGGGACTCTGTTGGAGGGGTATCCGGTAAATTCTTGTGAGAAACTGAATTATACATATGTTGAAGTATAAATAGTAGGGAACTTGAACGAATACTATAAGATATGAAAGTTTATATCTATAATAGGTTTGTGTCGTTGCTGTTTGTTCGAAGGAATTCTAACTTGAAAATTTATTTATAGTTTTCCAGACGTTACCTAAATAAAGTTTTTTGGGATTGGGTACACTGTTTGCAATATGACACAGGGCCGAATGCTTTTGGAGTGGTGATCACGAAGTACTTTGGGAGAAATGTTTCTGCCACTCCACCATGTCTTGGTGAAGGCAGGAATATTGATTCAAGTATTGATCACCACGAATGCTTGAGATGTTTATTGGCGATCTCTGACTTATATTTGTTTTAAAATTTGGCGTTATCGCAAAGGTCCGGCAGTACTTCACACCAGGGCAGCTTCTAATGTTGTACAAAGCACAGGTCCGTTCGTGTGTGGAGTACTGCAGCCACATTTGGGCTGGTGATGCTAAGTGTCACCTGGCCACTTTGGATTCAGTGGAGAGGCGTGCGAAGAGGCTGATTGGTGACCCTGATTTAACTCGAGTTGGTCTCCAAAGCCTAGAGCACAAGCGTAGAGTAGCCAGCCTTTCGGTGTTCTATAGGATACATTTTGGGGAGTGTGCGAGGGAATTGCACGATTTAATTCCCCCATCTCCGTTCCACCATCGGACGACCCGTCGTACGGCGAGTTTCCACCCTTATGTTGTTAACACCTCTACGATCCGGACGAAGCGTTTTGCCTCCTCCTTTATACTCCGTACATAGAAGGACTGGAAAAATTTGCCAGCGGCGGTGTTTCCGTCGGATTGCAATTTAAGTGTCTCCAAGGCTAGAGTGAATAGGCTCTTAATAAACTAGTGCGCTTTACCATCAAGGATTGCGTCACTGCTTACCATCAGACGGGATTGGGGTCAAGCGCTGGTTTATAAATTAACAAAAAAAAAAAAAAATACTTGCTGCTGTCGCGCTTTTTTTGTGTGACATCTAAACCTTTTTATTTTATTGATTTTCTTCTATATGTTTATACAATAAGTGTCAGCTTAATTTACTCCTTATAAAATCAGTCATCAATCTGTGAACGGCCCATCAAAATAGTTTTAGCCATTTTGGCGATTACATGAAACAAACAGATAGACAAAAAATTAACAAATATTTTTTGTTACAAAGTATTTTTGTTGTAACATACCCCATATACTTTTTGCTTTTAGTATACAGCTGTATGTAGCACTTCAATTTTATTTATGTAGTTATATGCATAGGTGTAAAGATACGATATTTTCCTTCACATAATTATATCAGTAATAACAAATTCAAACTCGTAAAGTACTGGATACGAAATGGAATTGTCGACATCGGCCTCACTTGCCATAATTAAAAATAAAATAGGATGAAATGAAAAAGTGTACTTAAATTTCTCTAATTCAGTGTAATTCGTCCGTCCGTTCGTGTGTGGAGTACTGCAGCCACATTTGGGCTGGTGCTGCTAAGTATCATCTGGCCACTTTGGATTCAATGGAGAGGCGGGCGAAGTGGCTGATTGGTGACCCCGACTTAACTCGAGACGGTCTCCAAAGCCTAGAGCACAAGCGTAGAGTAGTCAGTCAGCCTTTCGGTCTTCTATGGGATGCATTTTGGGGAGTGTGCGAGGGAATTGCATGATTTAATTCTCCAATCTCCGTTCCACCATCGGACGACTCGTCCTACGGCAAGTTTTCACCCTTATGTTGTTAACACAACTACGATCCAGACGAAGCTTTTCGCCTCCGTTATACCGCGTACATCGAGGGACTGGAACAGTTTGCCAGCGGCGGTGTTTCCTTCGGATTACAATTTGAGTGTCTTCAAGGCTAGAGTGAATAGGCTCTTAATAAACAAGTGCGCTTTACCATCAACAACTGCGTCACTGCTTACCATCGGGCGGGATTACGGTCAAGCGCTAGTTTATAATTTAATAGAAATATATATATATATATCACACGAATCAGTACAAAGAAATAACGAAATTATTGGCTTCACGATAAAAAAAATTACCCTATAGATCTTAACTGAAAATGTACATTAATAATATATTTTTATTTGCATTGACACAATGAAGATATTCAGTTGTACAACGACAAACTATCTTAAATTTGACATGCAAAGCAGTTCTCATTTCTATTATAAATGATGGTCGGTGGGTTACAAAAGTAATGTGACTATTGAATTTCATGGAGCCTTGGAATCTAACCGTTCAATAGCTTAAACCCACAAAACAAACGTGAAATCAACCCATAGCAACGTTAGATCAGGAGTGAACAAAATCATAGTTATTAATATTAGCATGTGCTGGATTAATTTTAAGGTATTAATATCTTCTGGAGTTTCTACTGAAAGAGAGTGAGCTTCTTTTAATTAAACGATAATAAATGGATATAGAATATCGTTCATTTTGTTTCAACGTTATTAGAATAATCTCACTTAGTTCCTTACCATTTCTGTATGATTTAGATGCTACAGTTTTTATGGATACTAAACTAAAGTATTAGATTTTTAATTATAATGTTCTTTTTTTTTGTTTTGTATACAACCTTATTTTTTGTTTATGGGAAACCTGAATATAATTTCAGCAACTGAATCGATTCTAATCATTTTTACACCATGTTATATTTTTTCCCAAATACATTTATAAATTGTTGCAGTGTGGTTACCGAGTGCGCCGCGCAACTTACGATAGATCATAGTACTGCGCACGCCCGCGCAGACACGCAACAGCTGACGCCAGAGGTCAACACATCGGTCACCCTCCCAAGCGGAGAATATTTTTGTTGGGACAATAATTTTGTGATCTTTCATGATATCTTTTTAAAATTCTTTACTTAAAAATACTGGACACGTGTTTCGGGTTTCGCATAAACAAAAATGGCGTGTGGCACTCGGAGACTGCCGCGGTAAAGCTATTGCATAGTCTTTTTTTATCAACTATAACTTACAATTATAATTATTTATTTATTATATTTATACAGTAATTTTTCCTTTGTTTTTTTTTTCTTTGATATCAATTCAAGTTTTCTTTCTGTTTTGTAATTTATTTATTTTTTACCAGCAACGTCATCAAAAGAGTGCGAAAAATGGTGACGATTAAGCGACTAAACTATATTCAATGTTTTCTGATCGACTTTGATAAAGAGATAGAAAGAAGCTAAGCAATAGCTTAAAAATGACGTCATGTTCGTTATCCAAAGCCTGGAGCACAGGCGTAGAGTAGCCAGCCTTTCGGTCTTCTATAGGATGCATTCTGGTGAGTGTGCAAGGGAATTGCATGACTTAATTCCCCCATCTCCGTTCCATCATCGGACGACCCGTCGTACGGCGAGTTTCCACCCTTACGTTGTTGACACCACTGCGATCCGGACGAAGCGTTTTGCTTCCTCCTTTATACCGCGTACATCGAGGGACTGGAACAATTTGCCGGCGTCGGTGTTTCCGTCAAATTACAATTTGAGTGTCTTCAAGGCTAGAGTGAATAGGCTCTTAATAAACTAGCGCGCTTTACCATCAACGATCGCATCACTGCTTACCATCAGGCGGGATTGCGGTCAAGCGCTGGTTTATAATTTATAAAAAAAAAAAAAAAAAAAAAATCATTTTCGTGATCAGCACCCTGAGTTTTGGCGGGAAAGTCAAGCTGAGTGTCACGCTCGTTTTTCATTGGACTTTTAAAATTATTTATAGTGTTGTTTACTAAATAAAAGTGCGTGATTTATGTAGTAAAAAGTGCATTTAGTAAATAGTTCATAAAGAACAGTGAAATATCGCTGCATAGTGGCCACATCATGACTTTGTCCCAAACCTCACTCGTAAGACGGGTCACGTGGCCGTCTTTTTCGATATGAATAATTCATAATTACGTGGCATTGGCTAAATGCACAAACCGTGTGAAGCCAAAAAATAAAGAAATAAAGAAAAAACCCATGAAATCTATTATATTATCACTCGAGTCAGTAAGCATGTAAAATGAGAAAACTAACATAGAACGATCCGTGTGAGAACTAAACGATCACTATTACACAACAACACTGATACCTTTGAGAAAGCGGACTTCCTCTACAATAGGGCAATTCCTCCGTAAGGTCTGTCTATGCTATTACTTATAATCTCTGTCATTGTGTGCTGTTTCGGTGCAATCGCAAAGACCGGCCGGGCACTGAGGGGCAGGCAAGACAGCTATAGTATCCTTATGACTCCACCAACTGGTATTTCGTTGACTCGGAAACGGCGCACAGGGAGCACCACGAAATATACTCAAAGACTCCGAGGTTCTTTTTCAATATACCCCACTGTTTTGTCGTGGTGGCCTAGTGGTTAAAACACCAGCCTCTCAAGTATGAGTGCGCGGGTTCGATTCCAGGTCAGGCAAGTACCAATGTAACTTTTCTAAAGTTATATGTACTTTCTAAGTATATCTTGGACACCAATGACTTAAGGCGAAGGAAAACATCTTGAGGAAACCTGGGCTTTATAAGTCTGAAATCGCCAACCCGCATTGAGCAAGCGTGGTGATTACGCTCAATCCTTCTCTGTATGAGAGGAGATCTGTGCCCAGCAGTGGGACGATAAAAAGGTTGTTGATGATGAACGGCGTCGGTGTCGAATTATTTGTTATCAATTTAATATTTTCGAGCTGATCTTTAGTAATATAATCACTTCTGATTGCGTTAACATCTGACCGTAGAATTAATAAATCCTTCATCAACTTCTTTACGTACGTTCTACGTAGTCAAAGCAAACTGGTGGCAATTTGTGAAGGTCATATGCCACAAAAACTGGGATTGTTCGGGATCCGTGATTTTAAACACCGTAATCGTATATTTTAGGTCTTTCTGCTTTTTGTTCTTACGCCTCGATACATGTTTTTTTCTTGTCTTCGTAGAAACAAACAATAACTTTTTTGCCTCATCAATGTCTTCCTCAGAAAAAGCCGACGAGCATATTTTTATTAAACTTTCGTTGTTTCGTTTCGGAGATAACAATATTACAACTCGTACACTTAAATGTACTCGTATTAACATTGTTCACCGACATCTTTCTGTAATATTTTATTTAATAAAAACTTGAACTTCAACTCTTGATCTGGTCCCTGTGGATAGATACCACAATTTTGCCAATAACACGTGTAACAAATTATAGAAATTCTTTAAAAAAATATTTCACAATAATGGCGGATATCGCCAATAACAGTTGAAAAAACGGCCGCGTGAGCACTTTTTACTCTATAAAATCACGCGCTTTTATTTAGTAAACAACACTATAAATAATTTAAAAGTCCAATGAAAAATTAGCGTGACATTCATCTTAGCTTTTCCGTTAAAAAAAAAGCTATTTTATAAAAACACTACTAAATTAATTTGAATAAAAGTACTTAATAATTAATTATATGAAAAGTTTTTAAGGTAGCCATGACAACGTCGATGACGTCTATGACATATCTCTATAGAAGACCTATTTCAGAGAGAAAATTAATCGCAAGTTTAGCACATCGCGACAATCAGTAACATGGCAAGTGTGTAGAACTGAGTTCGCGCCCTGCAATATGCATGCTCTTTTTGAAAATCTATAAATTGTTTTCAAAAGATGTAGTCGCACGCACACAAACATACCGTGCCGAAGACTGCCGAACTGAAACGACGTTAGACGATGTACGGCCTTCAAGCCACACCTCCGTGCCCGTCGGAGTGGGGAGCGTGAGGTTTTTTCGTTACGGAATTTCTGGATTCGGTCCCCGCGCTCAAGGCCCGTGATAGAAGCTATGCAATAGCTTAAAAATAATGTATACCAAATGTTGGCTTGGCTATCTGACATATAAATAAAATAAATAAATCATTTTTATTTCGGACATAAATATCCATAAGAGTGTTAGTAACATACAAAGAAAACAAAAACTTATTGCCTAGTGTTAGTAATTATTAAAGTTTGCACATTTTTTTTAATTATTGGAGAGTCGCCTAATATAGTATGGTAGTGTTTTTTAACTGAACAAACAGCTGTGTTGACGGGGAATTTGTTCCGATACTTCTTCTTCCCATAGTAAGCGCAAGTGGCGAAGGTCGTGGAACTGTCTTTTGAAATATTGACGTTGAAAAAGTGCTGATTCTCAGCCTACTATTAATAAATAACGTTCCATTTTTATTTTTGGCTTGTTTCTTAAAAATATCATTAGAAAATATTACGATAACCATGATATGCGCAATGAACCAAATATGCGCAACCTTCACTAGGTCGTCGGTCCGCCTTGTCGGGGGCCTACCCACGCTGCGTCTTCCGGTGCATGGTTGCCACTCGCAATTCTTCGGGCTATGTCGGTAACTCTCGTTCTTCTGCAAAAAAAAAAAAAACTAAAAGTACTATAATTATACTTAAATAAGTAAGTACCCTAAAGAAACTACTTCAACTGTAATGAATAAAGTAAACTTAGGACAAGTAAACTATTTATAAAATTTAATAGATCTGCATATAAAAATTCAGAAATAAAAGTAAAGTTTTTCTGAGTTAATCAAAATTGTTTCCATACTAATTATTTTCTAAAAAAATGTAAACAACAACTAACCATAAATATTTGAAACCCAATTTAATATTTCTAATAAATAAGCAAACAAAACTAATTCAATCTGTCCAACTAAAATTCAAATCTGAAATACATATAAAAAACTTTACGTCCCAACACTCAACATAATACCAATAACTTTATTTTTTTATGAAACTTGTAGGTTAAAAAAGTTGTTTTTAACTTTCTTTCTTTTTTTAGTTTATTTACAAATTCGTTTGTTAATTTATAATCAAGTAGCGTGGGTAGACTAAAAGTTTCATACTCAGACCGACTTTGTTTCGAGTTGATAAAGAAACTTGGCTGTTTGGTCGAACTTCATGTCACAAGTCTAAACTTCGACTGTTACGCGTATGTATAATTAACTTTTTAATCTGACAATATGTATCTCGAAGATGAAACTCAAATAGGAGCAAAGTTTAACACAGTTAGCATGCAGATTTAGTTGAACGTAGTTTTCATAAAACAGCGTCTTTCAAAATTCGTACACGTGACCGAAAAACCCAAGTATAAGGGACACTTGGGGTTTTCGGTCTCGTGTTATGGTGTAATAATAACTCCATAGAAAAACGCTCTATGGACTCGTCCAGGGCTGAGTAGAAGGAAACAGACCTCGTTAAAGTTCACCGATGAGGTGGACCGGCCTAATCAAGACGGCAGTGGGAGACCTGTACATGAATGCTCCAGGCTGTCATCCAACAGAGATAAATGGAGACAGATCGTGCGGCGAGCTACATCAACGTCTCGAATTCAGTCATAGTGACCACGACCGTTCTGTCAAGAATGAAACGAAGAAGAAGAATTTTCATAACATCATTTTAGTAGGTATGCATAGTTTTCATATAATCACAATATCATTGTCATTGTCACGTAGGTACGAAAAAGTAATAGGCGCGAAAGCAGGTCGTGAAAAAAATGGAACAAAGAATCTAGAAGATAAATAAATATTTTCTAGCCAATAATCCCTAAAGGGATTCCCGTAGGAGCGGATCGTACGTACAAAGCTTATCAGTGACAATATTTGTTCACTATTGACAGAAAGTAAGACTTTTATAAGTTAGACTTGAGTGTAAATAAGTCTTAAAGTTTTGGTCTAAACATTGTTTTATTGACTTGAAAAAGATAAATGAAATACACGTATGGCGTCATTTTGAAGTCCTATGTGGTGGATAATATCGGCTGTTATACGTTTTGGTTGTAAGGTATTATATGATTATTGCAATACATTACCGCTGATTCTCTTATTGACAAACTGAGAATTTATTAAGAAAGGGACAGAAGAAAATAAATTAGTTAAGTTTTATCAACTTAATTGTACAGGACTAACCTTCTTATACTCCATAAACAGTTTAGACTTGATTAAAACCATGGCGACTCTGATACGTAAATTTTCTTCAGGCGCGGGCGGACAAATTTAACAGGAACTAAACTAATTCTTTTCTTCTGTCCTTTTCTTAATGAAGTAGTAAGAAAAGTTGAACTTAACTTAAATTTTCTTTGTTTTATGACCATGATAATCGAGACCATTAATTGGATCTAGAACATGTTTTTAAACACAATTAAACAATTCATGTTTTGGTTTCAAATTCCCTCGATATATAAACTGTAAAATAGGCGCACGTTGGGTATATTGCAATTGATATACGGAAAGAAACCGCTTGCAAGCCAAACAGTCAAATTATGAAGAGGTTCGACTTACGAGGGGGCTTCAGGTGATGTACTCCTGGTGTGCTGGAGTAGATGGAAGCCTCCACCAAATGTTCAGTTAGTGCTGTAGACTTGTCGATAAACTCACCAGCCGGTGGCGGTATGGGTGTCGGTTACTTGAAGTTTCTCACAAACCAGGGTTACGCAGAGAAAGCAAAAGTATGCTGACGGGTGAACGGGAAAACTTCTTGGGTTTTGTTTGTTCTCCATTCCTTAATGCTGATTGAATGTTCCGCCAGGCATGTGTATTGAACAACATAAAACTTGATTTATGATTATTTTTCAACAATTGGCACCGTGTCGCCTTTGTTTTTAAACCAGTTCACTCAGTAAAATTCAGATTTAACTATTTTTAGAAGCTAATAAATCGCTGTACTGTTTAATGTTATAACATAACCACCATTCTGTATAAATTTCCAAGTAAATACTGGTATTTAACTGCATCCGGTTAGGTTAGGTTCGGCGGTGGAAAACCGACCCCAAAATAGTTTATAAGAGGCTAAACAGATGATAGAATAAATTGCGCCCATACGCGCAATTTATTCTATCATCTGCTTAGGTCTTATCGCTAACAGCGATCTTTTACAGACAACCTTTGAATAAAATACTAAGGGAAAGGAGAGAGAAATAATGTAGGTAATCTAGAGTGTACTATTTACATAGCAATAGCTGTACAGACTAACGATTTGACCTTAGTTTCATCAGTCTGTTCAATTCAATCTATAGAGTACTACTGAGAATTTGCTAACGGGAGACTTGCAGTCCTTGGAAAACAAGGCGAAGACAAGGTGCGCTCTACAGCAGTGGCAACCGTATGTCTAATTGGGCACTATTCTACGAACGACAAGTCAACTTGATATACGAGAGCTTCCGAACGTATCAGTTCAAAGATGTATTTGTTGGTAGGTACTATGTCAACAATACACCCAGATTGAAATGCCAGACGTCACAGAACCCACCGCAGTCATCAATTTCCTTCCCTGACATGTGCTCTCTTACGAGTTAGGGAGACGTGATACACTGTGTGTTCTGTTTACCGATGGATTACGACAACACAAACAAAATACCGGATCTCACTCGTTTCGTATTTCCTTATGTCATTCGTATTAAGGAACCTTAAGATGTCAAGCGGGAATGGAGTTATGATTACACTATGAGATATAGATATTTCCCAAATACATTATGTACTTAACTGTTCTAATTTTCAGGGCTATCATGGCTAGAGTTTGCACAAGAGAAGGGGTTGTAAGGAAAAAGAGAGGACTCTGCCTGACAGTAAGACAAAAACAAAACTAAAAAAACTTTGAATTACCCTATTTATGAAAATAAGAGATTTTATGTACTGACGAAAGAATTTTAGGTTGGGTGCAAAAAGAGAAATAATTTTGATTATCACAGAATAAAAAAATGAATTACGGTGCGGCCGACACCTACATTGAATCTAAAAACAGTCCATCGTCACACGAGCGCGAACAGGAACATTTTGATATGGCCTTCACGTACCATTTGCCACGTCCCTGTTTGTATTTTTGTAACATATTAACCGATTCGCATTTTGTTACTATTCGAAATCGTCGTTTGTTAGAATGGAATCGACGCTTTATTCGATTTAGACGAGCGTTGTATGTCTACATTCATGGATACTAAACGCAGTGAATTCACATGTTATCAATGCTAGTTGTATGTTAGAAAAAGGACAAAAATAAAAATTGTGGCACTATACCAAGAGAATTTATGTCTGCTAAAGAAACATTGCTGCTCGTTTTATCTTGAACCTATTGACAAATGTTTATTACGATTATATATCAAACATAAAAATGTTTGATATTTAATCTTATACCTTTAAACGAGCAATTCTTGTATATATATATATATATATATAATTGGAATCTCGGAAACGGCTCCTACGATTTTCATGAAATTTTGTGTGCAGGGGGCTTCGGGGACGATAAGTCGATCTAGCTAGGTTTAATTTTCAGAAAATGTCTTTTTTCTATGTTTTGAGGCACTGAACAATTGTTAAACTTCTCATAAGAAGCTAAATTTCGCCACTGTCCTTAATGATACGAATAGCTGAGGGGCTTCGGCCTCTGATTCGGAGCTCGTATACTTCGGGTTCAAATCCCTGGCGATATAGTGTTTTTTCCTTTTTTTTTGGAGTTTTAAAAAAAATAATGATGGCGTTGTCTAATGTTTTTTTATTACATTTTATTGTTTTTTTCTTTTTTTTTTTGGAGTTTAAAAAAATAATGATGGCGTTGTCTAATGCTTTTTATTACATTATATATAATTGGAAACGGCGTCAACGAATTTTCTTTTTCGTTTATTAAATCAATGGAAGAAATTTTGTTTTGCCTAATTTGTGGAGATGCAAGGTACCAGGGTCGCACAAAAGTGTAGAAGTCGAAACAATTGTGAAAGAAATGATGTTGTATACAGTATGTTAAGAAAACCCTGTCCGACCCAAAAGGATAATAAAGGTTAGGTAAACACATGACCAAATATAATATAAAATTTTACGTAATCATCATAGTACCAATACAAATGAATTTTGAAATAATCTTATTTTCCCGCGAATTAATTCCAACTTCCCCGAAATTTGGTAATTTTTAAAAAAGTGACAACACCGGTATTATTATGAGCGAATAGCGATGCGACCACGTGCCGCGTGCCCTGCCGCCCGCCCCCTCGGAAGGGCGCTTACTCACATTTATTAAGTTACCTCTTTTTGCGAAATAATATTTATTTTTTTAGGGGGATTTTTTTTTAAGATTAGCCCGGTTTTGTATGCATTAGTAGAATCAGTTATCGATACCTAACAACACCTTCACGGGTCGGACAGGGTTTTCTTAACATACTGTATAAACAACAATATTTTTTGTTGTAAATATATAATACCTGGAAGAACTTTTATTTTGCCTACTTTGCGGAGGTGCAAAGTACCAGGGTATCACAAAAGTGTAGGAGAAGTCGAAACAATGAAGCTCATTCATTTTAAAGATCAGCCTGAAGGAGCAGTCGAATTTACAACAGAATTTCTCAACAGTGTCATATTTCAGACTTGCCACAACACGAATTGAAATATTAGTATTATTATTATTGCTAACCTTATGATACCTTGCACCTCCTCAAAGTAGGCAAAATATCTTATACCTTTAAACGAGCAATTCTTGTATATATATATATAGTACCTGGGCGACCGAGCTTTGCTCGGCATCTTTTTTGTGTTATAATTATTATTATTGATTTATTTACATCAGACAATTGTTCATAGTCTTCATAAAAACAAATATAAAAAAATAAAAAAAAATAAACTGATAATTAATATAGTACTTTGATTTGATATAGATGACGTTTACATTCATGGTACACGAAGCCAATGTTTGGTTTGAGGTTAGGCCCAGAAAATTGCTCTTAAAATATCATGTGTCTTTTTTACACGAAACTGCCAAAAAGAACATTTAAAAAAACGCTTACGAACAATTTAACTCCACGAAGCCGTGACTCATCTCAAGAAGCAGAAGAAAACCTCCATGAAAACAATCTGATTTTCGCTCGTCCCACACGTGTTTGTCAGACTTCGCACAGTGAGGACCCATTTGAAGAAGAACTTGATGAAAATCATCAGGTTTCCGCTCATCTCACACGTGCTGCTAAAGTAAGATGCTTGCAAAACTTGACTAACATTTTAAGAACAGAAAGGTCTTATTTAGATGTTTCACGAGAGCGTGCAGCACAACGTGTGGCCGCCGAAAATGATGAGCAACGGGAGCGACGTCTGCAAGATATGCGGCAGCGTGCGTCAGAACGTGAAATGATTATTATTAATGAAAACCCTCAGCATACCCGCAATATAGTATGGAAGGACGTATTAGGTTAAGACCTTAAACTATGTATTGATGATAATATATAACTGATTGTTAAACTATAAGTACTTATTTATAATAAAATGTTAAACTAAATTGCACTCGTAATTTTATATTTAAATAACATGTTATGTATTTTTTGTTTTGAAAATATAGAGACACGCGATGTACCTAACAAAAAAAAAAGATGCCGAGCAAAGCTCGGTCGCCCGGTACTCGTAATTAACCTTTCAACTTGTATTTTAACTTCATAGTAATCATACATAACTGCTCCTGCATTTAGTTTAATATTTATGAACACGTATATTAGAGTTCATTCTGAACATTAGCAGTCAACAATTATAATTAGAGCTGCTATTTAATATCGAACCGTATCTGTACCGGCCAAAATGCAGCCATAACTACTGACTGAATCGCTTCCCTTCTCCTCCCCTTCCAATTCCTTCCCCCTGAAACCCTTCCCTCTCTAAAATCGTCATATTTTTTTCATTCTTCGTTCTGTCATTTATATGGTGTACATAATAAAAGGTATTCCATTGTATTCTACTGATTTGAATATTCAGTAATTTTACATGCTTTTTATTAGCTTCACTTGTATGTTTGCTTGCTTGCTTGTTTGTTTGTCCGCCTCTAACTCTTTGCATACGAGTGAGCGGCCTATTACTGTAAAATATCCCACCGTTTTCAATACGTTCGTTGGCAGAGCGGTCTAAGGCGCACGTCGTCAGTGACGTCAGCGTTCGGATTCAACGATCGTGGGTTTTACTCCCGGCCACGCCGAAAAAAATGTTTTATGCCGGCAAATGCTAAGATTTTATTCATACATCTAACTGTAAGTGATTCTGAAAAACTACCATTTCTTTGTGAGCGTCACAAAGAAATGGTACTCAACTCCAAATAGTTATCACAGATGGTAACAGACAGCGTCGGTAACTCATTTTCCTATGGTAAGTAGGAATGTTAATTTCTGATTCGTGCATGGCTTAATGTTTGAGACAAACAGAGCCTTAAATTTTGATATGTTGGAATATCAGTATCAACAACTGGAACGGAATTGATTATTTGAAAGTGAGCCAGGGCATCAAATTTTCAAAATTTTTTCAACCTTACCTTACATTAATAATTTGTGCAGGCAAAGTATTTAGTTTAGATCTAGTTTTAGTTTTAAATTTAGTTACTTGGGTAACGCATCATTACGAATTTTAGCACTTGCTATTCTGTCTGTTGGAGATCAAGAAAAGTTTGGTAAAAACAAATGAGCACCCAGTGGCGTAGCTTGGGGGGGGCAGGGGGGGGGGGGGGGGGCATGGCCCCGGGCGGCATATGAAAGGGGGCGGCGGATAAGGAAAAAAACATTGCATGAACAAGAAAAAAAAAGTTATTCCAAATCACATTGAATCCAGACTGTAAAAAAGAGCTTATGAAGTCCGGCTCTCTGGGACTATTAAAATATATTATTGACTTCAAACTTGAAGATGGCTTGCCAAACATTGTAATTATGTTGAGAATTTTTTTAACGTCTGCCGTCAGGAATGTCAGTTGTGAGAGAAGCTTTTCTAAACTAAAGCTGATAAAAAATTACCTTAGGTCGACTATGTATACGTTGAGGCTAACAAATCTAGCTATACTGGCAATTTAAAATGAGATACAATTTGATATTGACGATTGTGTAAAAGATTTTGCTTTGAAAAAAGCACGAAGAGTTCATTTTTAATCTATTATTTTTAAAGTAATACTAACAAAAATATTTAAGAAGCTTACTTACCCCTCCAAAACTAGTGCCACAGATAATCTTTCGTGATTTCTCTTGTTACAGATCGAAATAAAAAAAGTGGTTTGAAAATAGTTAAAGCCATATCTTAGCCATACTTTTGAAACAGTGTATCTAATATATTCTGCAAGTTCGAAATTCAAAATTAGCTAAAAACGGCAACTTTTAGCAGAAATTAAATCTGTAACTAGCTGCAAATATCAAATGAATTCAAACAAATCATTACAAAAAATAGCTTCGATACATCTTATACATTTTTCAAACCACTTTTTGAATTTCGGTCTATAACAAGAGTAATCAAGAAAAAATATGGTGGCGCTGGTTAGCTGGGGTACAACCCTTAATAATATTAAGCACATATTTTATTCCTTCTAAGTTCAATGAGCACTATGTATAATTTAAGATATTATTTACACTCAATCGACAAATAAATACTTTAATACTTGTTATTATTATTTATTGTTATACACCTAGCGTTACATAATAAAGCTGAGCCATTTAAGAAAATCAAACTTTCTGTGGGTTTCTTGCGTAATTACTTCTCTTACATGTACAGGGTTTTTCATTAAGAGCACTAGAACATTGAAATGAAATAAAACAGTCTGTTTAAGTGATATTACCAAAATTTTTATTACATTTTAAAGAATATTCAATGACATTATGTGTGGAAAATAATATCAGCCAAATGGCCACCACGACTCCGCTGTAGATGATGTATTCTGGTAGACCAATTTTGAAGGACCGTTTCGCATAAATGGGGCTCAATTTCACGAAGAACGCGAGTTATGTTGGCCTTTAGAGCCGCAATTGACTGTGGTTTATCTTCATATACTAAACATTTCACGTAGCCCCACAGAAAATAATCAAGCGGTGTTAAGTCACACGATCTCGGGGGCCAGTTGATGTCGCCACCACGCGAGATGACGAAGCCCTCGAACTTCTCTTTCAATAAATTTAATGTTTCCCGTGCTGTATGGCAAGTGGCACCGTCCTGTTGGAACCACACGTTTGTGAGATTCATACCACCTACACTAGACTAAAAAAAAAATTGTTATCATCGTCCGATATCGGTCGCCATTGACAGTGAGTGCGGCTCCTTGTGCATCTTCGAAGAAATAAGGGCCGATAATAACGCCGGACCAAAATCCACACCAAACAGTTACTTTTTCGGAGTATAAAGTCACCTGATAAATCTCCCGCGGATTTTCATCGCACCAAATCCAGCATTTTTGTTAATTAACAAAGCCGCTTAACTAGAAATGAGCCTCATCAGTGAAGATGATTTTTTTTTTTGCAAAAGCAGGATCAGCTGCAAGATGCTCTAACGCCCAACCAGCGAATACATGGCGCTGCCTGTGGTCATTGGGTTTTAGCTCTTGAGTTAATTGGACTTTATATGGATGAAAACCCAAATCTCGGCGCAAAATTCGCCATGTTGATGTTGCAGAAAGACCCAGTTCTTGCGCACGACGCGGAATGGATTGTCTGGGATTTTCTCGCACACTGTCTCGAATGGCAATAATATTCTCCAACGATCTTGCGTTTCTTTGACGTACAGGAACTGCTTCATCGATCACCGACCCGGTTGTCTCAAATTTTTTTATCAAACGACTGATTGTGGACTCTGCAGGACGGCCATAAACGCCATAAATTGGACGCAACGCCTGGTACGTTTGTGCGAATAAAGCACTGATTTTGATAATACATTTTAATAATTTCTATGCGTTGTTGAAGCGTATAGTGTTCCATGGTAAAATGTCACGACTAAATCACAATCACGTCAAATATCTATTCATGCCAAATTTGACAGCTATCGCATTACCAAGATGGCCGCTATGAACTGTCAAAGTTCGAGCGTCCCTATTGAAAAACCCTTTATTTTCCTTCTGAAGCAGAGCATGGTAGTTTCTTTTGACTTGCAACAAATAAAGTGAATAATGGACATGAAGCCCATTCAATATAATATTAAAACTTTAAATTATTTATAATTAAAATAAAGGGCGGCGGATTTCCGGACGGCCCCGGGCGGCGAAAAGCCACGCTCCGCCACTGTGAGCACCATTTAAGCGTTCGTGTTATCCGTATATTATTTAAAAAAAAAAATCAAATATTATTCTATTTCTTTTCAACTAAAAAGTTGAAAAGAAATAGGCACTTAAATACAAAAATTATGGCACAAAGCGCCTCACGCTTTTTTCTCATTTATCGTAGTATTATTTATATACTATTGTCATAAACTAAATTTTAAAATTATTTTTAAGTTTTTAGTTTGATATTCTTTAAAAGCATGTTTTTTTAGTTTATTAAACCTACATTTATTTTTTTAACAAATAGTAATGCATTACGAACAGACCTAATTATTTTGTGAAACGGCCTGTAAAGTTATTTAGTGAAATTTCGTGAAGAAACCGATGTGTCCTAGAACCGAAAATTAGAAGACAAAAACGTGTCACATCTACCAACTCGCCTGCCTAGGACTATCTGCTAGATTACGGCCTACTCGCATTCACCGAAGGGAGGTCTATGACCAAACAGTGAGAACATAATAGGCTGATTATTATTGATAATTGTTTTTATTACTTTAGAAGTATGTACAAATACTTTATAAAATATATTCACTATTAAACACTAAAATATTATTACAGCTTTGGAAATCAGTTTCGATATAAATATATCGAAACTGATTTCCAAAGCTGTAGACACAATTAACAATTACAATATTTACAACTCAATTACAATTTAACGACGTACCGAGACCTTCATTGGCAATAATTTCATTTAATTTGTGGACAAGACAAACACCGTTTATACTAGCCAACTTGTAACTAGTAGCCAACAATGTCTATGAATTAACAATCAACTGGGGTCGGGAAATTGGTAGCGCCAGGACAAATTGCGTATATGCGTAAGCCGAGGACCATTCTCTCAGAGAAACTAATTCACACCATCCACAGGCATTTCAAATCCCTTAGGTTCAATGTAGTGCGAAATAGTTCGACTGTATTTCAAGGCAATTGTTTGAGTTTAGTGTGCAATGTGGAATTTGAAGGTTTTGTTGATTTAAAGCGTTTTATTCCAGTGATGGCCTATTTGAGGTATATTTAACGAGTATAGAGCAGACGTGTGCTGGCAACCGTGATGAGGGATACCCCTAGGAAGGACGATCTACAGAAGGTACCTGGGACAGACTAGGTTCAGAAGGCGGAAGACAGGGTATTGTGACGTAGCCTGAGAGAAACCTGTGTCCAGTACACAGCAATAGACTGAATTGATTGATTGAGATAGTGATTGTAAAGGAGGGCCCCTGGGTGAGTAATAATATCCGTACGGGTCTATCAATCACGTTCCGGTACGCTTGCCACAGTTGGGTCTATGGTTATTTGACCATATTTCCATTACTTATACCTCTCCAAGCCTCGGAAAGTACCTACGCTAAATCGCTGGTTCCGGATGTCATTGTGGATTTTTGATAACCGTTTCGGGTAATCAGAAGCCCGAAAATCTAATAACCGGCTTGTCTAGTACCTAGTAACCGAGTGGTGGGTATTAGATAGAATTTTACGTGTAGGCTTGTGTGTTTTACGGGACAGCTTTCAGTCTGGGAAGCTGACCCCAAGACAGTGATCAGAAAGGTGACGTAGGATTGTAACGAGACTTCAACAATAGTCATACAGACTTCTAAGTATAAATCTACAGAAATTTGCAATAATTACATTAGATCATGAAACTCTAATTATCTAAGAGAATCTCTCAATAAATGCACATAATCAATCAACACCCATCTCCTAAATACTCCCGAATTAATGTTTCCTGATTAATTATTCCGGAATAAAATTTATCAAGCCCGCTGGGCCAAAGGGTGCAATTTTTTATGAAGATTTCCCCAACTTTTTTCATTAAATTCCTTGAAGTATTTGCAAAGTTCCTTTCGTTTTTAACGCCGGGAAAAATCTCCTCGCTTTTTCACTCCTTTAATGTTGACCAAAATTCTTTAAGAAATATACCTAGGCTTACCTACCAGACACGTAAAAAGACTAATCCTTCTTTCTTTGATATTGAATGCTTATGCCTTTTTCAACCGAATATTTTAACATATTCATTTTAATAACAATACATAGTACTAGCTTACCACTACCACCAGTACTACTTTACTTTTTTAGTTACTACTTTATCTTTACACCACTTTAATCTAAATTTAATAATAATAAATCTAAAAAAAATATTTATATCTCTAGAACTATAAACTAACGAATAAAGTAGGCAGTCGATGTAATATGACGAGGTGGGTCGGAGGGAAATTACGGATTCGCGAGCAGAAGCCATTTTTAAATATAAATATGCAATTTTTATACAGAATGAAACAATGGGAATGGACTTTGTCTAAAATCATTTAGCCCCATGCCATGGGTCTATTGAGTGGCAGTAGGCGGGGCACATTGCTCGTAGAACCAATGGCCGCTGGGCAGTATGGTTCTGGAGTTGCGGCTACGTAGCGGAAGCCGCAGCGTAGGGAGGCCTTCAACAGAGTGAACTGATGACCTGGTGAAGGTCGCGGGAAGCCGATGAATGCGCGCAGCACAAGACCGGTGACCGTGTAAAGCCTTAGGGGAGACGTTTTTCCAGCAGTGGACCTCCATAGGCTGAAGAAGAGGAAGAAGAAATGTCTATTGGACCATCATGTCATAAATAACAATGCTAACTAACTAAATATTCACATAGCTTTTGATATAATGGCAGAATTTATATCAAAGCCACTTAATAGCTTCTACGTGAAAATGAAGAAATTCCATTAGTACTGTAGTCATTATTTATGTCGTTACTTTAGTTACCAATAAAATCTAAGCTCGATACTACAATCCAAATCACGATAGTTGACATAGAAAATGCTTTCTCAAAATTACGTTACATAACATTTACAAACGCAAACGAAAAATAAAAAAAAAAAACATTATATATTTTCAACAATGGTAACAATAGCCTCGAGATCCGCTAGCTCAATACAGATTGGTTGGTGAAAGCGCTTGTGTTGTTGCGTGCTCCCATCCCATTAAGATAAGCCAACCAAAACGAGACGCGTGGCTTACGATTAATGACGGGAAACAAAATGCTGTCTACAATCCTGTTATGTTTGAATGGACCAAACATAACAACCACAATGGGGTGCCCACAGATGATAATGGAATGAAAGTACGGGAAACCGCGCAAAACATAAAGGCCGCTGATTATGCATTTACCAATGAACAGCGACGAAATTAAACATTTGTACAACGTAAAATAACCAATCACTTATGTTGGAAAACATGAAGAATATTATAAACGTGCAGATTAAAACAGGGTAGCGTGATAAATATTTTAGAGAACAAAGAGCACACAATTAATGTTGCTATAAACTTTACCGAACAATGTGTAAGTAAACATTGTCGGCAATGTATGGGACCACAAAAAGCTGATACATTTCAAGCGATGGAGCGCAAACGTAGGAAGGACACCGAAAAACACTCAGTTTTTGTCGCGTAGTTAGATGAATTGGTACGTATTATAAGCCAGAAAAAATAATCTAGTGTATTTTCAAATGTTCAAAGAAAATACATAATTAAGAAGAAAAGACATATTTCGTAAAATAAAGTATATACCGTGAAAACCCTATCATAACCAAAAAGAACTCAAAAAATCTTTTTCGCCGCAGAATTCTCAAAACATTTTTAGTAAATTATAATATTGTATGTAATATATAAAAAATATTCCACTGAACCCTGCATTTATGTTTTAATTTCATTAAACCTGAAAGTAGTTATTTTGGTGGTTAATCGATTCTACCAACACCAAAAACATCGCTGCTATGAACCGTATTTGCCGCTGTGTTATCTCCATTTACTAAAAATTTGTTTTTTTAAGGTTTTCATAAAAACAAAACTATCTGTATATTTCATTTCACGTCCTTTTCCCCAAGTTAGAACATGGCCGACCATTTCGCGGGTCCAAGCAATTATGACAGTTATTCGACTATCATAATCACAATCTAAACAAACTAATATAAGTGATAATCTGTACCTTTGCAATGACTCTGTAATTAAATATGTGTGGCCACGAACGCTGCGAGTGCGTCTAAGACAAATGGAATATACAACATTTAAATTAATTAACGCACTACCTGAAAATTTTTTAAAATCGTTTACTGAATCGGTTTACGAGTATATCAGTTTTAATATGGGTAATTTTTTATTCCAAAAATAATTAAAACTACGGAAATTATTGTCATATTAACCCTGTTGATTGCACAGACTTTTAAAATCGCAGTTTTACTTGTAGGTATTCATACAAATTTAATGATTCAATACAAAATAGAGAAAAATAAACCTTATTCCAAGAACCTTAAGGTCTTCGCTCTTCAAGATATAACTAATTTAATAAATAACAATGCATTTACATTTTAAATTAAAAATTCAGTGTATGTATTATGTGTATGTATTATTGGGGTATTTGAGGATGTGCGTTAATTACATTACATGTTGTATATGTTTAGAGATACATGCACGTCATTGCACTGTAATTAAGGATACCTACTGTTGTGTCCTACACACCGCAAGCCAGAGCCGCTAGTTAACGCTATACATAACTAGTATCTCCTTGACGACTATAGTACCACGTAGGTATAGCAATCGACCACTAGGGTTAACCAAAGATGCTGTGCCCAATTTTCCCACGACAAAGGTGTAGAGACCAGAGAGTCTGAGATAGCACTTTAATGCCGCTGACACCTTCTATCATGCAAATATGTAGGTACAGCTGTCTTAGTCACTGGGTGTCAAATGCATAGTCTTATGTCCTTATGAAACATGTGGCTCTATTATGTTCAGTTATGGGAAACACAGAGCTCGATCTAATAGTGGACGGAATTTCATTAAAATGCGACACTAATTGCTTTAAACAAAAGTTATTAAATGTTTTGAAAACTTTTTTATACATTGCCCTACGCTAGGAACTACTAACATTTAACTACCTGTAGACCCTACAAATACTTGTTCCGTCCGGGAATCGAACTCGTGTCACGCAGCGCTGCAGCTGATCGCTTAGCCACTGCGCCTACCACTAAGCCAACCTTGTCGTGTCGTCATTGAAAGTACAACATGAAATAGTTTTTTTGTCAAATGTCAAACTATGATATAACTTAATTTACGTATCTATGTTGTTTCGTATTATACGATCATCGAAATGAATGATTACCACCAGAAGTTACCACCCACCAGACAAAGCCTTGCCGCCAAGCGATTTGTCGTGTTCCGGCATGATGTCTGGTGAAGCCGTACGGAGAACGGGTCTGAGCAGTTGTGTTGCGATGTGTGCCGGGTACGATGCGCCAAATGTTGTTGTATTGGGAGTTTGGTCGTAAAATAAAATACTTATCTCCTTTGGTAAACATACATGAATCAACCGGAATCGGTGAAGAGGTTACTTTAGCCAGAAGTTCAGGGCGCCGTGGCGCCTCTCTAGCCACTCCTCAAAGAGAGGGCTTATCAATGTTATCTGCTATATAAGTAATTAGAATTTGAATTTAGAGTGACACAATATTTCACTTTTTTATACTTTTTATATTTTCTATGAGTTCACCAATGAAACAGAGATCACATCAATACAATAAAACGAAAGGTGTACAGTAATGATATATGTGAATGTGTAATTGATCTGTCTGTGTTGACGCTGGATTAGAAATTGTCATCGAATTATCAACGTATCTCATTCAGTCGTTCAATGAAAACGTAATAGATCTGTTCGCGCTAGTAAATCACTGTACAAAGGGAACGTTACACAGATTTGGGGCGAAAGCTGAGCGGGACGTTCGAATTAGTTCGAACAGGTCCGTTCGTGTGTGGAGTACTGCAGCCACATTTGGGCTGGTGCTGCAAAATGCCACCTGGCTACTTTGGATTCAGTGGAGAGGCGTGCGAAGAGGCTAATTGGCGTCCCTGATTTAACTTAAAACGGAATTAATTCACACATCTCCGTTCCATCATTGGACGACATCGGCCCTTACGTTGTTGATACCAGAACGATACGAACCAAGCGTTTCGCCTCGTCTTTTATTCCGCGTATATTGAGGGACTGGAACAATTTGCCAGCGGCGGTGTTTCCACTGGACTACAATTTATGTGTCTTCAAGGCTAGAGTGAATAGGTTCTTAATAAACTAACGCGCTTTACCATCAACGATTGCATCACTGCTTGCCATCAGGCAATCCCGCCTGATGGCATTAGTTTAATATTTATAAAAACAAAGCTTGTAAGAAAAATTTTCATATTTAACTTTCGACGTTGATACGATACGCTACAAAATAATACATAAGTTAGAAAAACAAACAGCAAATTCCCGATTCACTCTGATCTCCGCTTCATTAAAGCCTATATTTCGGCCTTAATAACAACGTGTTCTCTAAATTTTTTCACCATCTGGTTACACCCGCTTATTTCAAAGCCCTGCAGGGATTTGGCGTACAAACAAAATTTTAATCATTATCAAAACGGACGGTGGAATGCCTCCCCAGACGTGAGATAAAACGCTTTGATGGCACCAAGAATGTTTGCGACGATTACCTATTCCCTAAGCGATTCGACGCGAGCTGGAAATATGCTACGAGAGATATTTTCTTCTTGTTAACTATCTTTATAATTGCTTATTTTAATTACTTCTAGGTTATGATTAATTGATCCCATTTCTTGACTATTCTATGCGTATTGTGTTGGCCTCTTCTCCTCGAGAAGGAATGTGATAGAGGCTATTAAGCGGACCTAGCATGTGTTACTATAATTATTATTATCTATATCTTCAAAGATTTGGTTTTAGAACATCGTTACCTGACATTGTTTTAGTTGGTATTTGTAAAAATAGTGGTGATGATATTATTTACACAAAGTAGGTATGTATGTATTCGGCTACGACTGGGTGCTGAGAGGCGAGCTCCCTTCGGGCGCCGACTTGACGTGTTATGCGGACGACACGCTTGTTACTACCCGGGGGAGCTCGTACAGGGAAGCGACGTTGATAGCCATGGCTGCGGTGCCACAGGTGGTGAACCTCATCCGGCGCCTGGGCCTGGAGGTGGCCCTTGACAAGTCTGAGGCCATGGTTTTCCATGGCCCCTGGCGTGCGCCGGCGCCGGGATCACATATCGTGGTCAGTGGGGCCCGGATAGCTGTCGAGTTCACCATGAAGTACCTGGGATTAGTGCTCGATAGCAGGTGGGAATTCGGGCCCCTCTTCCGGCGGCTGGCGCCCAAGCTGATGGGTGCAGCAGGCGCGCTATCAACGCTGCTTCCCAACATGGGGGGCCCGAGCGCCGCCTGTAGGCGGTTGTTCGTAGGAATCGTGCGGTCCATGGCCCTGTATGGGGCCCCTGTGTGGGCGATGGACCTGACGGCCGGAACACTCGCCATTCTGCGCAAGCCGCAGAGGGCGATGGCCGTCAGGGTCGTCGGCGGGTATCGCACGATATCCTACGAGGCGGCTTGCGTCCTGGCCGGATCCCCGCCCTGGGACCTAGAGGCGAAAGTACTCGCGTCATTGTACCGATGGCGCGAGGAAGAGCGGACACGGGGCTCCAGTCCGGTGCAGCGGCAGATCGAGCTGCGCCGAGAGGAGCTCCGTCAGGTCCTGGTGGCGGACTGGCGGCAGAGGCTTATGCGCCCTACCGCCGGCGTCGCTACCGTCGAGGCGATCCGGCCAGTACTCGACGACTGGCTCGGGAGGAGGCACGGCTCCCTGTCGTTCAGGGTGACGCAGGTACTGTCGGGGCATGGCTGCTTCGGCAAGTACCTGCGTCGCTTAGGCAGGGAGCCGGCCGCTCGGTACCACCACTGCGTCCAATGCGGGGAGGACACGGCGCAGCACACGCTCTCCGAGTGTCTGGCTTGGGAGGAGCAGCGCCGTGTCCTCACAAACGATACTTCGTTTGTGAGGACACGGCGGAGGCGACCTGACGCTGCCGGCAGTAGTGCGGAGGATGGTCGGTAGCGCAGAGTCATGGGACGCGGTGGTGTCCTTCTGCGAGGACGTGATGTCGCAGAAGGAAGCTGCGGAACGGGAGAGGGAGATCTCAACTCCCTTCCCGGGCCCCAGAAGACGCACCGGGCGCCGAGGAAGGGCGGATAACGCCCTCTTCCGTCCCCCATGAATGGGTCCAGGGGCGAGGGACATAGGGAAGTCAATATTGTATTAGAAGTATAATATTGCGTTTTTAATGATTGCATCACTAAGAAGTGATGCAACCATTGATGTTAAAACGCGCTAGTTTATAAATAATTATACAGAAACATAGATAACTACAAAAGTCTATAAACTTAACGACACACAATAAACACAATTATTGTTTTTCATGAAAACAGTAACGCTTTCTTTATTCCAATTAAAATGCAAATTCAGACAAATAACTCAGAAAGGGAACTTTTTGTACCCTCATTAACAGAAGCCCTTTTTATGTGGGCATCGTGGTGCAAATGCTGAATGTACGTAATTGGCTTTATATAACGGTTTGTTGAATTAATATCTAGGATAAAGATATAATTTATGACGTAGAAAAGGCCCATATTCAGTTAAATTTATTTCTTTTAAGTTGTCCAGCTGAGAACACTTCATTACCCAAAGGTCACTTTGCGAACCTTGGGTAATGAAGTATGGTATATTGGTATGGTATATTTTATAAGTAAACGGAAAATGAGACGGTTTCTTTTATCAGCAGTTCGTAGTTTAAAAAGGTGTCATGATATTTTTTAAATACTTTTAATTTCTCGCTGGTTGACCGTAACATCGGCTGCCGGCAGAAGTTACCACCCACCAGACAAAGTCTTGCCGCCAAGCGATGCGTCGTATTCCGGTGATGTCTGGTGAAGCCATACGGAGGCCGGGTCTAAGCAGTTGTGTTCCGATATGTGCCAGGTACGATGCGCCAAATGTTGTTGTGGCGGGAGTTTGATCGTGGAGGCTCTCCAGACCAGCATCGTTGGTCGTGTTGTTGGTTAAACTTTGCATCTCCTCCCTCAACTACTGTCTTTCTTCCTATCCATTTAGTTTTTTTTTTTTTTGAGTGAATAGGCGCTTAATATACTAGCGCGCTTGACCATCAACGATTGCATCACTGCTTACCATCAGACGGGATTGCGGTCAAACACTAGTTTATAAATATGAAAAATAGTTCGGTAATAAAACCTATCTTCTTCAGTAGCCAGTATCTGTTTATTCACTAATGCATCCACTACTATTTTAGGCGCTTAACACACGGCACCGCGCACCGCCGCGGTAGGCGGTGAAGCGGATCTCATGTCGCATTGACCTCTAGTAAATCCGTAGATGCCTAACACACATACACCGCCCACCACCGCCCCTTCGCGCTGCCATCCGCACGGTGGAGCGGCGCCTCACACACGGGGTGGCACATAGCCGCGCGGATCACCGTGGGTGCAGGACGTGTTGCAATTCAAAAATGTCACATTTAGAAGTACTGCTTCTTAAAAATGCATTAACTCAATATGTTCTTATTTTTTTCTTTCTTCGCCATAAAAGTCAGATTGCTGCCACCACTTCAGCGTCCATTATTGCCAGTGTCTGTGAACAAACTCATCAAAACCGTGAAACCGCGAAACCGCGAAACCGCGCCTGTCCACGCAAACCATTTGCGTGGACAGGCGCGTACACCGCCTTACCGCGCGGAGCACCGCTTCGAAATCCGCTTCACCGTCTCCGCCCTCCACGGCGGTACGCGGTACCGTGTGTTAATCGCCTATATATATCTTCTCGCCTGTATATGTATTGTCATGTACAGTTATAAATCTGGCAAGAATCTTCTGATTTTTGTCCTGCACCTATGATGACCAGCGTGGTTATGCAGCGCCCCGTGTGTGAGGCGCCGCTCGACTGCTCGGTAGAGCGGTGTATGTGTGTTAGCCATCTACGGATTTAATAGAGGTCAATGCGACATGTAATCCGCTTCACCGCCTACCGAAGCGGTGCGCAGTGCTGTGTAATAAGCACCTAAGACACCCGTGTTCAATTATGGTAAAATGTTCATATGTTATTATTTGGGTGTTAGTGAAGTTTACCTAGTTAACTAATTTAATTTTAACCTTTTTATAGCAATTAGGTACATACATTACAATTTTGGTTGTTTCAAAGAAAGATTACAAAGACTCTCTTGCATGAAAGGAGATGTTTCAGTAATGTATGGAGCCTGGGCCAGCACTATGTACACTTAATGTAAATATTATTATACATTATAGTTAAATGTTTTTATGTTAATTTTATATACTTTGGCTAAGTTTTTATACAAATTCAATTCAATTCGGCCAAGGAGTGCAACACAACTACTGATAAACATGGTGGTCAGCAATAAGCGAAATAAGATTTTGACAGTGACATTTGATTGACGTGTCATGTATCTAAGGCTATCGTATCTATATTATCCACCAGATGACTGCAAAACAAACACAAAAAATTAATTCCGAACAAATGGCACATAACAAAAACAATCACTAAAAGCTTCGATACACAATCAACTGAAATCAACACTCGCCACGAACACAACGGGGAAAATAAAATTGTCAAAGTTGTCAATCAAACGGCATAACCACTGTCATGGCTACCTTAATAAAGGGTTATCTCACTGAAAAACGTTTCAATTAATTAATTATATATACCGGTATTTTTATTCAAATTAATTTAGTAGTATTTTTATGAAAATCTATTATTTTTTCCTTTTTATCTATATAGCGATGAAACATCTCCTTTGCTTAAACTGTTTAAAGTATTTACTAGATACCCTTGTTAACCTTGAAAATGCAAAGAAGACTATTCCAATCATTCTGCCGCAATCAATTAGTCTTATCAATTAGTTTTGATAGACAAGTAAAGTGACACTTTAAATCTTCAGAATGATTTAATTTCCTTGTGAGATCTTCAAAGAAAACGCAAATATAAATTGAATTTCTTGTCTCCCTGTCTTCTCTGAATATTCTAAAAGCAGATTTCATTTAACGGAATGCAGAGACGAAGTCGAAATGAGGAAGGAGGAATCGTTTTACATGCAAACTTGAATGACTTAGGAATTCTTTTTCTGAGTCATATAGATAGTATTCGATGTGTTAACACAGCAAAATTTACATAAAAACGATTTGCTATTCCTATTCCTTCTGTGCTGTACATGCTGTAAGATTGTGGAACTCACTCCCACCTAACATTGGTGATTTAAACACTATTTCTAATTTTAAACGTCGATTAAAAGAGCATTACCTTTCCTCTATATTGTGAGAATTTGTTTATTATTTATTTATTTTAGTATTATGTATTTATTTAAGTAGTATACTTATTTTTGCTTTTATTGGTTTAGCTTATATAATTATTTTAGGTTTATGTTTAGGTATATTTAATATTATTACTTTATTATTACTTTTCCTCCTTGTTCTTACACACTATTGTCTACATTTCTGTTTTACTTCTCCTTTCGCAGGTCTGCTGGAAGAAATTTCTTAAGAAATAAGCAGCACCTTTGTACTCAGATCTTAATTTTGTCGTATCTTTATGTATTTTATTGTGGAGAATCACTTGCCCGAATACAGATCCACCCAGCAATCCATCTTCCCAGAGACAGTGGGACGAGCCGCTCTGTAGAGTAGTACGGAACAATTTACTTGTCTCGTCTGCTACTGATGCGGAGCGTGCGCGCCTGCTAGCTGTGGGAAGGTGGGAGTCGGGTCTTTGGCTTCATGCACTACATTCGTCGAACATAGGCACTTTGTTCGACGACACCACTTTCCGCATCGCTGCTTCCTTACGACTAGGAGCTCCTTGCTGTTCTCCTCATCGCTGTCACTGTGGTGCAGATGTCAACAGCCTCGGACACCACGGCCTGGCTTGCAGCCGAAGTGCGGGTCGCTTAGCTCGGCACGCAAACATTAACGACATCATTCGACGAGCTCTTGTCACTGTCAGCGTTCCAGCTGTATTAGAACCTAATGGCTTGGTGCGCGATGATGGCAAGAGACCGGACGGCATGTCCTTATTTCCTTGGAAGATGGGTAGGCCTTTAGTGTGGGATGCAACTTGCGTCGATACTCTTGCGCCATCCCATCTACCTGGATCGACGTGCTGTGCTGGCGTTGCTGCTGCGGCTGCAGAAAACCTCAAACGGCGAAAATATAACAACCTTATCGGAAATTATATTTTCGAGCCGTTTGGGGTTGAAACTCTTGGGCCGTGGGGTCCGAGTGCTCTTTGCCTTTTTAATGAACTGTCCAAACGGCTTGTTGACACTTCCCGTGACCCAAGGGCTGGCTTTTACCTTGGCCAGAGACTAAGTATTGCCATTCAACGCGGCAATGCTGCCAGTCTCTTGGGTACATTACCAGTCGACAGCGATGACGAAGAATTTTTTGATGCTGTATTGTAATTTATTAATAGTTTTAATTAGGGTAATAGCTTTATTTAGTAATTTGTATTTTTTTTTATTGTGTGTACATAAATAATAAAATAAATAAATAAATAAAGTATTTAAAAATTTTAAACCAGATTTTTTTTAATACGTATATGATTAAGACTTCGCGTTAAAACGTGAAACCCCACTTTACGCTCGTTTATTTCACACTAAATTATTTATGCTTCTGGAATCTATAGTACAACTACTAAAGTAGCGTAACTTTTTGTATTAAAAACACTTAAAAGAACTTAACGGCTTTGTACGATCATTTAGACAAAAGCCGTAAGATTTAAATGATGAAACTTCAGGCCATATAATAACCTTGGCAACTTTTTACAACATGGAAAACTCACTCTGTTCCTATAAAAATAAAGTTAAAATTAGGTGGACTGTTTTCACGAGAGTCCAAAACCGTATTGCCGCACGTACCCACAGTGGCGTTAAATTTTGATTACGCAAAACTTTTATTTTACAACTTTACAGTATCATATAAAACGGGTGCACGATGCGATTACAATTAAAAAGCAAATGTATGAGCACTGCCGTTTCAGTGTAAAGAGAGAGCTTTCCAATACCTTTTTTTACGAATACAGCATGTTACAAAACTTTTTGTTTTATAATTAATGGGGGGGGGGGGTATAAAGTTGCGAATGTACCGGTATTTACGTTGAAACTGATCAGGATTGCGTGTACGATTCTTCCCGTGGGTGTCGTTAGAAATTTTATGAGATGGGTTGGGCTACAGCCAACACACGCCAGGTCTGATGATTACAATCTTTATTGTAGGCTCGCTGGTTATAAAAGATTATACACAAAATATTTTTTCAGGTTAGTATACCAATACAGTAAATCAATAGAGCTGAAGTTCATTGGAAAAGGCTTTTAAATTACAGTGGAAATATCTAAGGTTATAGCAAGAGTATAACAGCGGTCAGCACACCTGCCTGCAACGTGGAGGCCCCGGGTTCGATCCCCGGCCAGGTCATGATGGAAAACGATCTATTCCTGATTGGCCTGGGTCTTGGATGTTTATCTATATATGTATCTATTATAAATATAGTATCGTTGAGTTAGTATCCCATAACACAAGTCTCGTCTCTCTTTGGGGCCAGCTCAATCTACGTGATTTGTCAGCATATATTTATTTATTTATTTGATTCACTGCTATTATTATATATATATATATATTTATATGATTAAGCATTCTTACTAATATTATAAATCGAAAAATGAATTTGTTTGTTTGTTTCGCTTTCACGCCGAAAAATTTGATTGCAGACGTAAATTTAGAAGTCCGGATTAAATAATAGGTTACTTTTTATTCCGGAAAAAAAATCCCACGGGAAAATCTAAAATATAACCGAATTCCATGCGGGCGAAGCCGCGGACGGAAAACTTGTTCAATATAATCCAAAACTCAATAGAAAAGGTAAATTGTTAAAATTAGAATACATTGCACAAACCCATCAATAATACTGCCAGCTCCCTCTGATTGATCAATACATCCGATGTTCCCACAAAGACAAATTGTTCCCTAACGCTCACCAAAGCCGGTATTATTGTAAAACTGAGCATGAATTATAATACACCCAACTCGCTTATTCACCAGCTCGAAATCCGTCCATTTTATCTTGCTCTTGAGGTTTTCCTGACAAATGAGATATCCGGGACGACCCTAACGAAAATATCCCTGGGTTTTCCACCACATAGATGCCTCTTACATACATTTAGATTTATATGAACGTTACATCACGCAATCGCGCCAAAATGTCGTGTTATTTTTCTCCTTGTGGTCAAGAATCTTACATTGTACTCACTCATATACGTATATTTTGTGTCTAAGATCTAGATTTTCATTTCGACGCCCGACGAGGATAGTGAACCCATATCTCTCGTATGAAGTACTTAAATCCAGCCACAAAACATCAATAACCCGTTTATGGTCACTTTCGCATTACCACATGAAAACTCACGTCTACGTTATTGTATAATATTGTGCTATCGTTATAGTATAAAATATGTCGGCAGTGGGATATTTATTTCGACTTAAGACCAGTGAGCCGATCTGACAGTAAAACTTTTTTTATATCACATATTTTCTAACGTCATAAAAAAGTGCTATCGTTGCTTCATATTTTATGGAACACGTATTTTAAGTCTGATCTCCCTTGAACTCTCATAACCCGTGTTGATGCAAAAGTTTCAATGAGTATATAGAGAGTATGGATTTCCGAAAGATCTCCAAAAAGTTTGAAATCAATGTTACAAAGTTAAGTACCGAAAACTTACTAAAGAACGGAATTTTGAGCATGTTAGAAGAAATTGCTTCGTGGTTGTTTGATAACCACATTTTGCTTTAGTGTACCGCTATCAATTTTTGTATGTGACTGGAATGACGCAAAACTAGCAACCCTCTGCAATAAGACTGACATATCAAGAATGCTAAATTAACAGGCCACTGGAGATTACAGTTAAAGATCACACACGAACGAATTAATACCAGTAAGCTACTATGATGAGAAGTGACCCGAAAGTCGCTTGTAACGTGATTAGTTCCAAATTGATAGGTCTCCAATAAAGCGATATTTATAACATGACTCAATTTATTTCGCTGAAGCAACACTGAGCTTAGCCGAAGGTTTGGTTCACGACGTTAGGTCAAAACGATCGGTAAAGGCCCTCGACGCTCGACGTCCGATATTAGTAATACCCCGGAACCGAACAACGGGTATGAACTTGTTTTTGTGTCTTAAGTTTCTATGTTTACTTGAATTCTACAAATAAAGACAAGGGTGGCCTTCGAAAGCTGATATAACAATTTATTTATTTCAATTAAATTATTTACATTATATAAGCTAACATTTAAAATGATAATACCTATGTACATGTGGTAAAAATCAAATGAATCATAGATAGGGATTCAAAAAATTCTTCAAAAGTTGATATTACGCGTCGTAACTAATCTGTGCTTTTATAAATTTTCGTCCACGATAATGTTTTAAGGCGCATGTATTTCTAAATATTGATGTGGTCGAAGAATTTCACGATGTTATCGTGAAGTTAGGAAATCATAAAAGCGTTAACTTTGAAGGATTTTCAAGAACAAGTAAACTTTCAAAGACAGTTCTGACCTCAACCTGAAGAGAAAACAAAACTTTTCGACCAATCAATTTGTAGGCGGGTTATGATTTATTCATTTTAAAACTAACAAATGATACTCGTATTTCATACTGAAACAAAGTTGAAGCATGAAATTATAACGGCTATCAAAAAGGCTCTGATTAGATTGACGAAACCTGCAAATTTTACTCAGCGAAGTTGTTCGGCCGTTGTGCTAAACAAATGGTGATTACCTAAAGTTTAATTGAATATTCGGGAATCTGTGATGATAAGGGTTTTTATTATACCCCAGGTAAAACATAAACTTTGTAGGTTGTAAATGGAAGGGGCAGTTAAATAAAAATTTAACCTTCTGAATACTTTTTGGAAATTTCAAAGATACTATTACTGTTGACCACTTAATGATTGGCACTCAATATTCCTTCTAAAGGAGTATAAATAAACAAGGAAAAGGAAAACACAAAACTTGAGTCAATAAATTAAATCAGTAAAAAGCCAAAAAGTTTCTTCGGGAGCACGTATTTCGCCCCCTTCCGGAGAAACAAATAAATAATATTAAGAAAGAATCCGAAATGTTTAAGAATCACAGTAATGCAAACTTTTAAAACGTAGGGAAATTACTTTAAGTGTTCAAATTGTCACGCTGTCATTTGTAATAACAATATTTCATGACTAAAAAATTAATGAATATCTGGAAAGCAATTTCGCGTTTACACTCGTAGCATGACGCATTCGTCATTGTCGCCTTTCTCCTCTGTTGCTTATAACATAGTGACAGTACCTAGAATTATCTATTCTCAGTAGAAGTCGATCGTAAATCACAAGTCAAGGGACAAAAATGTTGCCATTATGTGTCGCACGAAGTAATCTATTACACATATGATCCTATATTTCTAACGCAATCGTTAATATACTTTTAACCATCCCAAATAAATGTTTCTAACACAAAAAACTGTTTTGAACATCGCTTTATAAGTATCTTAAAAACATGTGCGAATATTTATGTGCGAGAGTGCCTTCTAGCTAGGTAATATTGCCAAAATTCATGTTTGACCACAGTAAGGACTATTCTTGCTTATTAGGCGACCTAAAAAGGATCTTTTTATTTCATTTATGGACGCAGCTGTAATCATAACATGTGCGGGATTTTGTTTTCAAATAGGTCAAACATAAATTTGGGCGACAATACCTACCACATAAGATCAGCACTTTTATTTATTAGATAAGAATTTACTTTAAATCTGTGGTGTGCTCCCAATCTAGGTACAGTTTACAAATAATATCCCCGTAATGACAAAGTCAAACATCTCATTGTCAGTCGCCCGTCCCAAACACCGTATTTCATTTTCTATCTGATTTCCACAGGATGTGTACACAGACTTTCTTGAGAGCAATTTCGACTCGGATGTCAACACTTGAAGCGACAAAATGCCTCTCGGTTGAAACTCAGGTGCCTCAATTATTTACTTATCTTTTTACGAAGACTTCGTTACTTCTATTTGTATTATAATGTTGTTAATGTTTTAATAACCTTAATAAGTAGACGCACCTTTACATTTCTGAATTAAGCACGAATTAAGTAAAAGAATAAATGGGACTTCATATTTCTGTGTATTTTGGGATATGTAAATAAATAAACATAATCCAGATCTAATTTCGGTCATGGCGATCAATTTCAGCGAAAACTAGCCATCGTCGGCGTGGGCGATATTCTGGTGCACTGTATGTGTGCAAACAGTCAACCACACTCTCTGTTCCTTAACTCTCATTGTCCGATGGCAATCTGACAGTCAGACACAACTGAAGAGAGATCAGACGTACTATTGCGCCTGATCACTCTCCGGTCGTATAGGAATGAAGTACTTTCCCACACATTGAGAATTAAATATCTTACACTAGCTGCTCCCCGTGGTTTTACCAGCATAAGTTTTCATCCCGTGGGAATATCGGGATAAAAACTATCGAATCGAATCGAAAACTATCTAACTATCTATCTATCCTGGTTAAAGACAACCTGGTATTCAGTAGTTTTAGTGTGAAAGAGTAATATACTTACATCCATACAAACTTTCTCATTTATAATATTACTACCTACAATAACCATAACTTTGTGGTTGATACGATATAACCTTTTAATTACTTCAAACCTAACTTTCACATTCAATTTCTGTCTGTGACTTTTAAATAGTGCACTAGACTAACTAGTGTACACACTCCCGAAAAGAATTAAAAACCACTAAACTGAGGCAAACACATTTTAAATAAAAGCTTTGAAAGCGCACCACATATTAAACAAAAATGAAGTTTCAATAGCATACGTATGGTGGGCACTTAGCTTAGATATGTTCTTTAATATCATTTTCGTACAAAAAGAAATGATTTGTTAAAAACAACTATATCTATTTTGTATGTGAAAGGTTTATAACTCAATATTTTAAAGTAAATGCGATGTTGTAGCTCTAATTAGTTTGTCTCTGTATCTCCAAAGGACTGTTAGAACAAAAATGTATAAGGAGCGAAATTAAATAAATAAATAAAACCATAATGTCGGTGTATATATGCATTAACTAAACTGCTTATTCTCTCGACACAATGTGACGACTTTATGATCATTACGTGTTAATAGAAATTACTACATTTCTATATAATACAAAACTATGTTTCTTTAAATAGCACACAATTTGGATAGGGAACCAAAAAGCCACACAACTAGGGATAAAACACAGAGTCTCAAAGGCACAATGGACCATTCGCAGCTAAAATTTACGACATTTCAGGGCAACCACGATACAGCGCAGTCAGCTCTTAATGGTACAAATGAAAGCACGCGACATAGGAAACAAGAAGCCAAGTTTCAGTAGCATAAGTTTAGTGAAATGCTTAGTTATGCAGCGCGCGTCGCCTGATCCACCAGACGAGAGAGTAACTTGTGTGGAGCCTTCAAGACGGCCAAGTTGCACGTGCCCCATCGCACAATGAAGCAAACGATGCTTATTTTAATTTGTTTATACTCTCGTCTTACGTTTCAATAAGTTTTAAATGTATGTAAAGTGTTGGTTTGAGTTTATTGTATTGCACGGTATAGAGAATTGAGAGAATAACGCTGGTTTATTTTAGATAGATACCATCATTATCATCATCATCTCAGCCACATGAAGTCCACTGCTGGACATAGGCCTCCCCCAAGGATTTCCAAAAAGAACGGTTGGAAGCGGCCTGCATCCAGCGCTTCCCTGCGATTTTGGTCAGGTCATCCGACCACCTACTCGTGGGTGTGCGACGCTACGCTTGCCGATACGTGGCCACCATTCAAGAGCCTTTCTGCCCTATCGGCCATCGGCTTTACGAGCTATATACCCCGTCCACTGCCACTTCATAGAGCTAACTCGCTGGGTTATGTCGGTGATTTTAGTTCTTGTACGAATCTCCTCATTTTCTCCTCCTCACCACGTTTCTGATCCATACGTCGTCACCAGTAACACACATTGGTTAGATAAATATACTTGCAACTATTTCGATTGTTAGGCATAATGCTGATGAGCACTAGTGCTCATCAGCATTACACTAAGTTTTATGATCACACTAAGTTTTAGGTCGTAGCTGGAAAGTCGTTGGAACCCAAACAGGCCGTTCACTCTGTGGAAATAATTTATAATAATCACCACTGCTCTCAAAGCGGTGTTGAATAACATCGTGAGGAATCCGGCAATTCTAATTCAAGAATTCCGTCCTAGAATGAAAATTCGAAGGTATATGAGCTCCTCTAACCAGCACTGGATCCGCGTGGTGGATAATAAGTCACTACCTTCGACAGCAGACCTGTAACCCAATAGTGGAAAATTTACAGGCTGATTGTGAAACATGATGAGAATCACTCCGTATTTTAAGACTTTATAGATAAAAAACTGCTAGAGATTCAAGGCTTCATTACTATTCTGGCACAATATTTCTAATCTTTAATTATAACTCGAAAGCCGAAGCCGAAGATCGATAGCTATTGTTACCACTTGGTACATTTTCGCTATTCCGCTTTCATGATTCTCTTTTGCTACAGAAATACACACAAAACCACCTAACTACTCAACCACATTCATTACCGAATCACGACGTCACGAAGTTAAAAATGATAGTAAAAACGTTCAATGAACCGCTAAATGGTTTCGTTAGTGTCGCGGCGGAGGGCGCAGTGATTTGACTGGCCAACGTTTACCACTTGATCTGTTCCGACCCACTGGCGATAATACCAACCAAATAGGTAGCCTATTTGGTCTAGAAGCTTGCCGTTAAAATAAGTGATTCGCGCGTGGTTAATACGTAGAAATCATTTGGTCTATACAATAGCTTGTGTTCGAAGTCATAAGATACACAATGCTTTCACTAAAATAACAGCCACATTTTTATAAAACTCTTCATCGCTGTTACTTCGTTTTCACTTAGCGTTCTTGCCTCTTTTTCTTTTCGCTTGGCTTCTTTTAGGCTTACTGCAAAGTTGTCTTCAACTGCGTTATGAAAAGAATTGGCCTATCAAATGAAAAATATTTTTAAAACCGACTGGTTGTTCCAGAGATTTAACGCGTTCATACATATAACCACAAAGACAAACTTACTAACGAAGCTTAAGGGTAAGTTTATCTAAATATTTTGTTTTTTAAACTATATTAAAAAAATAAAATATTTAGATATACTTTTACCCCCTTATTCATTCATAAACATTACCTAAAGTTAACTAGTGATTAGTGGCTGCATAACAATACATTTTTGAAGTTTGCACGTCACATATCTTTAATCATCGTTTATGAATAAACACCATAGTATTTAAGGGATTTATTTATAAACGATTGTTAAAGTAAGGTGACGTTGAAACGTCAATAATGTATGGTTAAATAGTCACTAATCACTAGTTAACTATAACCAACTTTTATGGATAAGTGGGATAATGACAGGCGGCAGAGTAAAGTAAATTAATTCAATTGCTATGAAAAATATAATTTTTGGAATATTTGTACGTTTGTTTATTTGTCTGGGTGTATATTCCGCATTGGAGTTAAAACTGCTGAACTTATTTGGATGAACACGACGGCCGGATTGCAGCTACAATTAAGTATCCAATGTGTTTTGTGGTAATCCTTTGATAAAATAATATTACTATAGACCAGATTGTAGACAATTATATGAATTTCCATCGATATAATAATTATATGTCTTTTCATGTAGGTGTTGTGTTTGGCGGGCACTGGCCCTTTATTATAGACCAGATTGTAGACAATTATATGAATTCCTGTCTACTTGATAAGCTAGCTATATCGGTGGTTAAACCAAATACTTGTACCTAATGTACAGGATAAATGTGTATTCACTTTTTATTGGGAACTTATTGTTCGTATAAATTATATCATACTGGCAGAAAATCAGTATCGCTAAAGTTAACATTATTACTATTTCCAAACAAGAACAGTTGTATGTTATGCGTGAATAGTTAATATTTAGACTTTACATTAAAACTCATAACTTTAGAATCTTCAGTGAAAAATGTGTTAGTTAACACTATATAAGAAATCAACCGCCATATGTATGGATAATCCTTTAAATCACAACAAATGACTCAAAGTTAACCCATTTATTTCAGCATAATATCTCCAAAAGAATACAGAATTGATTCCACTTACTGGGATCACACATTTATAAATATTGTAGCCAAAGACGATTTAACAAATAATGTCTCAGACTATGAGTTAAAGTGATCACTTAAATTAAAAATCTACAGAATTCAATAGCCTGCATGATAAGCTTACCAAGTCCCCCTAACATGAGCCTTTGTATAGACAAAGGCACACATTAGAGGACCATTACACTTAGTTTACTCCTAAGTAGTTGACTACTATATATATACAACTAGGTGCAAACTGAGTATACCTGCAGTAACTACCATCCCATAATTATTGCCCTGGTAAAACACGGTAAGGTTATGATAATTTACTTTAAGCTTATTTACGGACTTGCTGAACGCCACTTTACCATGCACCGCGGTACCGCTTTTGTCGCAGCACTTAATTTTCAAAGTAGTTACCGTTAGTTATCTGTAAACTACTGCATTACGTTCCCCGACTTTATATACCACACTTATTCCAGAATATTCATTAGCTTTCGAAGAGATACAACAAAAATATTGCTATCGTCACGTTTGTCAGAATCTCCATAAACACAACGCGTGCTGTGCAATATAAGGCCTCCCATTGCGCCGAAAGTTATTTCATCTCCCGTCGACTTCACCTTAGCTTTAATAAAACCGACTCTATCCCTATAACAATAAAGTAGATTATTAAAGATCGTCATAATACTCGTAGACCTGTTTAACAGCTACTGAGTTTTCTGTGTGACACACGCAAATTGTAGTGGAAAGTGCTATAATCGTAAATTGCACGTAAATTGGCTTTATTAAATGAGCTTACTTGCGTAATAATACGAAACACTACATGATATAGAAACTGTTTATTTATGCTCGTAATATTCTATATTTGTGCCGCTTTTCGCACCAGAATTTAGTTATCTACAAAACAAGATCAAACAAGGTTAAATATAATAACAATTTGTTGATAAAAAAAAAACGTGCCCCAGGCTCTGTCTCCCATCAGACAATTAGTAAACACGCTGATTTCGGCTACCGTTCAGTCTTCATGTTTCTTTTTTTAGTCTTATGGGCAAAGAGATTCCATGAATTTAACAAGACAAACGATATATGATAGAATACATTTTTTTTAAATAATTATAAACTAGCGCTTGACCTCAATCCCGCCTAATGGTAAGCAGTGATGCGATCGTTGATGGTAAAGCAAGCGCGCTAGTTTATTAAGAGCCTATTCACTCAGAAAAACTGAGCGAATAGGAAGGTAGACGGCAGTTGAGCGAGGTGATGCAATGTTAAATCCAACAACACGACAAACGATGCTGCGCCAAAGGGAGATTGATCTGAAGACCCTCCACGACCAAACTCTCAACACAACAAATTAGGCGCATCGTACCCGGCACACATCGCAACACAACTGCTCAGACCCGTCCTCTGTACGGCTTCACCAGACATCATGCCGGAATGACATCATTAGTCTTTTGGGCAAAGAGATTCCATGAATTTAACAAGACAAACGATATATGATAGAATACATTGTACTGTTATGTGAAAAAGTTATTAGGTTTTTAATGAAATTAAGGGCAAATAACATTAATTTTAATAAAACCACGCGCGCTACAAAGCTATCACAGTACATCGTGACGGGGTTCACGATGCCTGCTAGAGCCGCGGGTTACTGGAAAGAGATAGCGAGGGCCTGACGCACAATAAGTGCGGAAACAAGGGTGGGTTTTAGTCGGTAAAAGTCTGACACGCCCATCTGCTCCGTCCAGAGCGGGAGAGATCATTTGATGAGATCTCATCCACAAAAAAAATTGGGAAATCATCAAATGACCATTCCACACCGGGCGGTGCGAAAGGGCGAACTAGGGAGACTAAAGATGGACAGATGAAATTAATACTACAATAGTAAACCTACCAATTTTCATCCTAATTAATTTAAATGTCATGAATAATAACTGAAGAATTTTTTTTTATATTGCGTCTTAGTGGCCCAGTGGTTACGAAACTAAGTATATCTTGGACACCAATGCCTGAAGGTGAAGGAAAACATCTTGAGGAAACCTAGACTCTAAGTCTGAAATTGCCAACCCGCATTGAGCAAGCGTGGTGATTACGCTCAATCCTTCTCTGTATGAGAGGACACCTGTGCCCAACAGTGGGACGATAAAAAGGTTGATGATGAAGCACAGAATAGTGATGATTGTGTTGATTGTTTTATATTAGTAATTAGAGATTTTTGATGCCGTTAAATTAAAACAAGAAATTTTTATAATTTATAGTTTTTCGGTGGTAGGCCATAATATAGGCTTGTGTTACGATATGTATCGGGTTCGATGCGCCAAATGTTGTTATGTCGGAAGTTTGGTAGTGGAGGGTCACCAGATCAATCTCCCTCTGGCGCATCATTGTTGGTCATGTTGTTGGGTTTAACTTTGCATCACCTCGCTCAACTGGCGTCTTCCTTCTTATTCAATCGGTTTTTTTTTTTTGAACGCTTTACCATCAACGATCGCACCGCAGGATTGCGCTCAAGCTCTAGTTTATAATTATTAAAAAAAATGTATAGGTGTTTGTTACTACTTTCACGTAAAAAGTACTGCACGGATTTGGATGCAATTTGGCACACATAGGGTCTACAACCAAGAATAACAAATAGGATACTTTCTATCCTGGTATTTCCACGGGATCAAAATTTACGCGGGTGAAACCGCAGAGCGCAGCTACTATATCTATGAAATACAGCCCACTATAAGTCTACACGTAACGACAGCGTATATTACATCAAAAGGTCGTCAGAGGTAGAAGTGTAGATTTCCCAGGAGCTCATAATATTGATAAAAGTACCTTTACAAGTAAAAACTTGTTTCCCAAAGGACGCAAGTTCTTCCCAAATAGATTACGATAGTCTTTACCTACTATATAAGTTAATATAGCAGCTATTGTTGAAATTCTAGTTCTTTAGGTACTATATTTGTATAGTAATTTGTTTTGAGAATATTTACTTTAAGTTGCCCTCGGTATATAAAGATTACTCTTTAGTCCATAAATTCTACAAGTATCATAGAATACTAATACCGTCTTATTACAATACGAAATCTAACTTTAATTCTAACCTTAACCTTTGATTTAGTATTTCGAACTTTATGTAGATTTATGTAAAGTTCTTAATACTAAAGTGACAACTTAGTACCAAACTAAGCGGTCAATAAATCTTTATTTTTATAACAATTAGGTTCTTAATTCAATAACTATTTACGTAGGTTACACCTGATCTATACAAAATTCTTGTTTTGTAATAAGGGATTAGGGTTTTGTCGAACTGATTATGATTATGCCAAATCACTTGAGAGTCCTATTATACTAGCCAGGAGAAGACCTCGGCCATGCGAAGGCATAATAGTTTGAAAATAAATGATTAATATATAAAAATACATTCATAATAACAATACATATAATTTCAGCCGTCACTGCTGGGGCTTGCTTCGGCATGGATGCCCCTTTGAGACTTCTTGTAGCCTGCCACGCCTGCGGACTGAAAAACTTTTTATCCATATAAAGATTCTTTGTTATCTAACCCTAATATGTGATGTAATCAAGTCATACAATTACGTACACAGTCTAATTTCTCCCCTGACTTCAACCATGTAAAATTTCGATCCCAACCCACCTCGTCACTTAGCGTTCTGACTTTTCTTTATGGGTTGGCTCCTAATATCTTAGTCAGCTGCTAAATATAAAGTTTATAGCCGTCCTCAAAAATTGGAATATCAAATGCAAAATCTAGTACCAGATTTGGACACAAACAAACTCTTCAACTTCATTCCATCTTTTTTTTTTTTAATATTTATAAACTAGCGCTTGACCGCAATCCCGCCTGATGGTAAGCAGTGATGCGATCGTTGATGGTAAAGCGTGCTAGTTTATTAAGAGCCTATTCACTCAGAAAAACCGAGCGAATACGAAGGAAGACGGCAGTTGAGCGAGGTGATGCAATGTTAAACCAACAACACGACCAACGATGCTGCGCCAAAGGGAGATTGATGTGAAGACCCTCCACGACCAAACTCCCAACACAACAACATTAGGCGCATCGTACTCGGCACACATCGCAACACAACTGCTCAGACCCGTCCTCCGTACGGCTTCACCAGACATCATGCCGGAACACGGCAAATCGCTTGGCGGCAAGACTTTGTCTGGTGGGTGGTAACTTCTGCCGGCGGCTGATGTTATGGCCTACCACCTATCTTTTGTCAGACTGCCCTTAAATTCTTTGTATGTTCTGTTTAGTGACCAATCAAACAGCATACCGAACACACATCCAAGAGCTACTTGTCTTGGTATAATATTAGCTTTAACTAAGTTCGGTCTCGAAGGACCAACGTTCAGTGTGATGCTTGTCTTGCTGCCTGCTGGCGACGCCTCAAGCACAATATTAGAAACTTTATTAATTCCCTGATGGCTTGACTACCATCTTCAAAAGTAGCTACACTCATTGGAGAGGTCTTGCGTTGCATTTGAAGTTCTAATAAACGGTAGAGCCATGAAACCTACAAGTATTTTATTTGGACATATTAAAGTAATGGGTAAATACTATTACTGCTACAGGTAATGAGTATTATTAAAATACGGATAGGTATGAGTAACGAATCAATATTAAAAATCCAGTGAGAGACAAAGTTGGTGGTATATTACACAATATACCACCAACAAATTGTTTCATCATCAACCTTTTTAACCTTTTTACTGTCCCACTGCTGGGCACAGGTCTCCTCTCATACAGAGAAGGATTGAGCGAAATCACCACGCTTGCTCAATGCGGGTTGGCGATTTCAGACTTAAAGTCCAGGTTTCCTCAAGATGTTTTCCTTCACCTTCAGTATTGGTGTCCAAGATATACTTAGAAAGTAGGTACATATAACTTTAGAAAAGTTACATTGGTACTTGCCTGACCTGGAATCGAACCCGCGCACTCATACTTGAGAGGCTGGTGTTTTAACCACTAGGCCACCACGACTACATATTCATATGTTTATTATATGTGAAACCGTAGCGTTATTATATTTCGAATAATGTAAAACTCATAATCTCGTCTCCAAAATAAACGTTTAAAGAATCCCATCTGCAAATCCTGACAAGATTTCTAATAAGCATTTACATACTCTGGCATCAACACAAACAACAACAAAGTTAATAAAGACGAAGAAAATTTTATTACAAACGCGCACAGACAAACTGCTCATGTACGTATGTATATCCGAAATAATCGCAAAAGTGCGCGAACTAAGTCGGATACAGTCACGTGATCCGTCACCCCATGACAGCTCTACAGTATAAGCAATAACATGTGTTACGTTACATACACCCGAATTTTATTACGATACAAAGTTACGTGGTTCATGAACATAAAATCCAATCCCATTTCTTATTTCACAAAAAGTGTAGCCTTATAGCTCGGAGTAACGGGTCATATTCATATCCTCTGTACACAATACATGACCTGAATCCTAGACAAAAAGGTTTTAGGGACAAAAACGATACAAAGACGATAAATAAGAAAGAAAAAATTAACTTCCTTTGGACCGCAGCGTATCTCATTTGTCTAGGAAAAAAATCTTAGAGCCTCAGATAAGCTCAAAGTAAAATGGAGATGAAACGGAAGGATATTTGAGATGAAGCCGAGGATACTATATAATCTTTAAAATATAGCCGGATACAGGAAAAATCCTTTTGCAGGCTAAGTTTGGGGTTCGAATGCAAAGAAACTTTGTCAACTAAGTTTCCTAGCGCAGTTTTTCATGCTTTTAAGACAAAACTTGGGTCAGAAGCGCAAAGATACTTTAAAGACGCATATTTTAAAGTTAGCAAACAAAAATGAATGTGTTGAGAAAATTTCACAACAACTTCATGAAAGTATGAAAATATATAAAATAAGATTTTTACGTCGCGAAACACTCACAACACAAATTGAGGCTCCAATGTTAATGATTTTACGCTTCAAATGTAAGTGTAATGTGTTTGCGAACACAATAGCAAGCCTCGGTGTGACACAAAAATAAATCTCGTGAAATGCAAATAAAAATCATAATAATTTTATTTTCCTAAGTAATATTCATAAAAACCGCTGTAGTGAGTAAATTTATTGGAAACACATTAAACTTGAATATTATTATATATATGTTCATGTAACAGAAGACTCATACTAATTTTCGGCACACAATTTCAGTAACAATACAGTAGAAATACAAAAGGCAATAAAATAAATTAAATATAATGTATGTTTGCGCTAGCAAAACATTCTTTACTTGTTTATATTTGAACGTTTTTCTTCTTTCGTTTTGCGCAAATGTAGCAATTAACAGAGTAAATATACCTACTCTTTATTAATCCAACTTAATTCTACAAAAATTACTCATTAAATCTTTATTTTTCTTACTTCCATTTTATGTTTAGCCTTTTCCCTGTTTAACAATTTCGTTTATATGATTACTTTAAAATTAAATTTCAGACCCTTTAATTCAAAGTAATTAGCTGATGCCATTAATATTTCCATTACTCATATAACAGATTGCCGCGACGTTTTTCAATGCATATTATCATAATTATAGATCACAGAATATTAATGGTGTTTCATTTAAATTCATCAGCTAACGAAAATCATTTTTTTCAAAATACGTAAGCTTTTCGCACATTGCAAACAACATACATAGGTGGAAGTAGTGAGGAAACCTACTAGGGTAATAAAAGTTAAGGTGCAATGTGTGCCTTGAAAATGGTAGCGCTGAGAGGTGGCGCTGTTATCACGTCGGGCATGCACCGCTGTGGCGGGATCGTGTGACAGACATGATTGATGCTCGATGATTCTCCGTTTCCTGTGTTACTTCGCGTTCCAATTGGAAAATGGGTAGGTAAGTACAGTATTTTGCTATTTAAATATTCTTATGTTATGAAGTATAAACAAATGTAAGATCAATTTCAGATACTGAAAACTGAAACTGTGTATTATGAAACGGAAGAAAATATGTACTAAATATGCTGTATAGACACAGCTCAGGTGTTCGCTTTGATGTACACATAAGCGTTTCTAAACTGTGTGCCTACTACAAAAAATATTATGAATGAGTAGGAAAAGTGGCGGTTCGAAAAAAAAAGTTGGTATTGACGTGTTGAGATGTAATACGTGGGTAAGAAGTTGTATTTTAATAAATAAACTGATATTTTTGGAGAGCCCACACAGTACATAAATAAGGTGTGATCAATTTAGAAAAATTAAGAATACGCACTAAAATGTGCTTTCCCTTTATTTCACAATCTTTATTAATCCATTTATTACTTAACATCACTTAACATCTCCCATCCCTGTTCCTAAATAAACAATCAAATACATTCGACATTTCTGGCTTTAGTCGCCCCCAAGACAAAAGCAAATAACCTCGAGTAAAGGGCTCAGACTATTTACGACCGGCATATTGCGTTATAAAAAATGATAGCGGTTTTCTCCCGGAGAAGCCTCATTTGCCGCTTATCGGCCAGACTGATAACGCCAGGCCCGTAAAAGGAAGCGAGTCGACAAGAAATACTTAGCCTTATCTAATAATATTGACGAAGAAATATTTCATAATATTCAGATGGTTGTCACCGAGCTCGATTAGCCTTTTGTTTATCTACGAAAGTTGCGTTTTTACCCTATTTGTCCCCAGAGATGTAAACGTTTCTTACATTCGCGCCCAGACAAAACATATCACAAAATAAGATTCGACGGCAATAGAACCCTTGAGCGGGTTTCTTGCGCAACTCTTTTTGTGATTCAACGAAAGTATGCCTACAGAAAATAATTTTGGCTCCAAATGCAATTCAGAAACATTCCCTGTAATGAAGTCTATTTGTTCCAAACCCCAAAACTATTAACTTAAATATTTTATTCACAACGTTATGTAGAACACAGCGTTTTATTATAAACTGAATTTTGTTGTTTATATACCTATCGTTGGCCACTAATTACTCAAGGGAAGCTAAGAATTATGAGTCTCGAGATAACGATGTTGAAAATTAACACAATTAAACACCGTCTTCAGCGTTTCCATTATGTTTACAGGAAACTTATTATTTTTCCTCCACTTAACGTAAGTTCTTCCTCATTTTTTCCTGAACTATTATTACAGCTGGCTAGAAAGGCCGGAATTACGTCGGCAAATATAACAGAAGGTATCATGATTGATTACTTGGTCATCTTACCTAAAATATTAAGCTCCGTCGAATGCTGAAAAAGAGTACTCACTCTGGAATTAGAAATTTCGAAACCCAGGAATCTTTAAGTACCCCTTAAGTTGATAAGGGCTTATCAAGATGGGCAAATTTTGGAAAGAATTTGTAACCGCTGAGTAATCCAAAGTGGGATAATCGGCACCAGTGAGGCTTATCAGCGATGGCACTTGAACAATACAGATGAAATTCAAACAAGCGCCAGTCGATAACATAATCTGCTCCGCGTCTTGATCGCAAATCAGGCACTTACCTCCCACGCCGTGCGCCACGGTTCTACCATAAAACAATATCCAAGCGACGACAAACTTCCAAATCATATTTAACGTAGTATTTTTATATTTACACAGTGTATTTCCCTCGACTTAAGCTAGAACACGATACAGTAAGCCAGCGAAGCGCTTGAAACAGAAGATGGCAGACTTAAGACCACTTTATGCTTTCCACTGAGTGCACTACGGCATAAAGATACATTTTCGCGCTGCCGTACTACCGAGCCCGGCCCTGTTTCGTAATAGCTTGAATTAAAACATAGCATTAACATTTAATTATCTTAATTAGTTTATGCTCGTATTAATTAATCCGTTCTTACGGTTTTTTGGGCTAAATTAGGAGGGCTTTTAAAGAACTGATTTTTAGCGCTGTACCCGCACAGTTCAGAGTTTGGGGTTGAAACTGGATTGAATCTCTATTGATCTCAATCTCTGCTAACCTTTACCTATGTTATTCACACTTGGAGCAAAAAGCGTTATTTTTATAACGGTTTTAGGAAAAATAAATCTTTTAGTTATATTTTATTCTCTCCACCCTATATGAACCAATATCCTACGGAGCCATCAAACTATTATGTTTCGTAATGGTTAATTTCCTTGATACTCAGATATCTATTGACCAAAGAAAATAGTTTCGGTTATTATTATTATAGAGGAAATAGCTATACAATGGCTCGGATTCCCTTGTACACAAACTAAACTAAATTTAGGACGAGGAGGGGTGTGTATACTGCTCCACAATAATATTAAATATAAAAAAATTAGTAATATTAATGACTTGACATGTAATTTTAATTTCGAATGTTGTGGCATAGAAATAAATAAAATTATTATTATTTGTTTATATAGAACGCCAAATAGTAATCCTCAAATATTTCTCGGAAATTTAGAACGGTTACTAATAAGATTAACGAGAAAGCATAATAAAATTATTTTATGCGGGGATTGGAACTTGGACTTGTTAAAGCCAAACAAATACTGTGAAAGTCTGAAGGGCCTTTTGAAAAATTTTAATTTGGTGTTGCATATTAAAACTCCCACAAGACAGATGGCGTGCCTGGATCAGATAGCAAGCAATTTCAAGCAAGCTAAACCAGAGGTGCATCATCTTGCCTTGTCCGATCATGAAACGGGACAGACGCTTTCGTTAAGGATTAATAAAAAGTACGGAACATGCTCTTGGTATGAAGAGGTCAGAGACTTTAGTCAGGAAAACATGGATAAGTTCTATAATTGCATATCATCTCTCAGTTTTTCGAATGTGAAGCATGAGTTTCAGGAAGCTTTTGGGGAGTTTCACGGTGTTATTAAACTATTTTTTGACTTGTGCTTTCCAATATTTTTAAAAAAGAGGTCTTCTTATAAGGAAAACTACAAATGGTTGACAAAAGGCATAAAAAAATCGTGCGTAAAAAAAAAGGATACTTTATCTTATTCAACAACACAATAAATCTAAGAGACAAAAACTAAACAAAAAATATAAATCATATAGTGACATTCTTAAAAAGTGTATATATAAATCTAAACAGCTACAAAGTAAGAAGTATATTGTCAATAATAAAAATAAGTGCAAAGCCACTTGGACGGTAGTTAATGAAAATATTAATCATTTAAGCGCTGTAACACAAATTGACGAAATAAACGTAGATAAACGGACAATTAAAGACCCTAAGGAAATAAGTGACATGTTTAATCAATTTTATATACAATCGACCAATAATTCTAATTTTAAATACAATGTTGACGAGATAAACAAGACGACCGATAGCAATAATGACCACACAATATTTCTTAAGCCTACTGATGCTACGGAAGTATTTAGAGTAATACAAAGTCTTAAAAATACAAGTGCAGTAGGAATGGATAACATAACAACAAAAGTTATTAAAATGGGAGCTTCGTGCATTTGTCAACCCCTAAGTTATATAATTAATTTATCTTTTTTGGAAGGTGCATTCCCGGAGATTCTAAAAAAATCAGTGGTAAAACCACTTTTTAAGAAGGGTAACACATCTGACATGAGGAATTACAGGCCAGTAACTCTGATACCCATTATGTCAAAAATCTTGGAGAAAATCATGTTGAAAAGGCTCCAAGATTTTGCGGTTAGTCATCATTTACTTAAGGATGAACAGTTTGGCTTCAGGACAAACAGTACAACTTCTTTGGCATGTTTTAATTTAATGAGGAATGTCACCCACGCGATAAACGAAGGTTTACCGGTAGCGGCAATCCTCTTAGATATGAGTAAGGCGTTCGATTTTGTAGACCATAAATTGCTTTTATATAAGTTACAAAAATACGGAATAAGAGGAAAAGCGAATGACTGGATAAGAAACTATTTAAAAAACCGACAACAATGTGTAGAAATCTCCAGAATCAGTAATGGTAAAAAAGTGGCATATAGAAGCGAGTACCAGCAAAATAATTTCGGAGTGCCACAGGGAAGTGTATTGGGGCCTTTTTTATTTCTTCTCTACATCAATGACCTCCCAAATATCACTCGCCACTTAGTGATTTTATTTGCTGATGACACGACTCTTGTCGTGAAATGTGAGAGAGCCGACACCTACCAGTATGAGATAAATGAAGCTATCAAAAATGTTATAGACTGGTTGAATTCCAACAACCTACATATAAATATGGAAAAAACAAAAATGATCCAATTTCAAACATACAGGAGAAACCCATTAAATTTGAATATTAAATATAATGACACTACTATAGAACAAGTAGCAAGTGCGGGATTTCTGGGCATACAATTAGATCAAAATTGCGACTGGAAAAAGCATGTCGTCTATGTTTGTGACAAATTGGACAGATTCATTTATGCACTAAGACGGTTAAGAGACACTGTCTCAACTGAAGCAGCTCTATGTGCTTATCACGGATACGTTTCCTCGGTTCTGTCCTATGGTCTCTTGTTGTGGGGTAACTCGGTGGATATCAATAAAGTATTTATAGTACAAAAAAAGTGTGTGCGTGCTATCTGTAGAGCGGAGTACATGGATAGCTGTAAGCCTCTTTTTAAAAAGTACAATATATTACCTTTAGCATGTATTTATATTAAAGAATTGTGTCTACTAGTACGACAACATCCTGAAAACTTTATAAGGCATAGAGATATAACCAAAAGGAATGTTGCTTCTAGAGACAGACATAGGCTCTGCTTGCCACAATGCAAGATTAATTTGTTTAAAAGAAATTCCTATGTCATGGCTATTAAGGTATATAATAAATTACCAAACGCATTTAAAGAACTGCCTTTGCTTATATTTAAAAAGAAATTGATACAGTGGCTAAAAGAAAAACAGTTTTACACGGTAAATGAATTTTTGACTTATGTTGAAAGAAAGTAATGTCAATAAATTTGGTTCTTATTATATTTTATTTATTCTAATTTGACATTGACTTAATAGCATTAATTTTGTTTTGACATTATAATATTTAATAATTATGGACATTTCAATTATTATATACAATCTGACATTTTATAATTTGTTTTAGTAGCTAATATATTGTGACGAGTTTAACTTTTTTTAATTAAATTTAAATATTTGCACACCACATCTATTGGTAGAATGTAAATGGGACACTTATTTTTATGAACAGCATACTATTTTGTACACCTACATTCTTGCAAATAAAGGATTATTATTATTATTATTATTATTATTATAAGGTTAGTTCATCTCGCTTTCCATTAATATTAGTATTAGTTTAGTAAATTAGTCAGCGCCTGATTTTTCAATGGACTGATAATTATTAATGTCTGACAGTTTTTGTACGGGAGACTTCTCAAATCATTGAAATCGATCGACTTTGGAAAAATCAGCGCTAAATTTATTAAACTTCAAATATACAATCCCATATCTCTCTCTATCTTTCACTTGACAAACAGAAATATTGACTTGTGTATTGTCTACATTTTTGTTTTACTTCTCCTTTCGCAGGTCTGCTCCGAGAAATTTGTTAAGAAATAAGTAGCACCTATGTACTTAGATCTTCATACCTTTATTTATTTCATTGTGGGTACATAAATAATAAAATAAATAAGAAAAAGAAAAAAAAAACAACAAGATAAAAGTGAAAGATACATGCCCCAGAGCATTTTTGTTAATGTTGGCTTAAGCCTAAATACATTCATACCCAAAATCATCATCAGCCTCCACTCGTCCACTGCTGGATATAGGCCTCTTTCATGTCACACCAACAAGCTCGATCCTGACAGTTCTCCGCCAGCCGCTACCAGCCACCTTTTTGATGTCGTCGCTCCATCTCGCCCAAGGGCGTCCTACGCTACGGTTGCCGAGACGCAGTCTCTACTCGAGCAAGCCTAATTGCAATAATATGTAAGAACATAGAGAAAAAATAATGTGATAAGGATATTGCTTACCATCAGGCGGGATTGCGGTCAAGCACTAGTTGATAATTCATAAAAAAAAAGTAAATATATTATAAAATGTACCTAAACAAATAACCCAAAAATAATTACATAACTATATTTAAATAAATACATAATACTAAAATGTATATAAAAACAAATTCTCACAATATAGATGTTCTGTTGCAGTAACCAGAATAATATAATGAAAATATGCTAAACGATATCGTACTTTCTAAAGTTATGGAAGAGCTTATTTGTTTTTATAAACTGTAAATTGAGTTCAGAAATCGAGGTCCGAGAGTATAATTGTATGCATATTAAACTGTGTATTTAACATACAATTTGTATCAGATTTGCAGAGTCCATGTATCATCTTAGATCCTTATCTTTTTACTTCACGTCATTCCTAAAACTTCACATTAAACTCAAAAGTACAAATAAATACCAACCACCTGTAATTTCAGTTCATTTTCGAATCATATCGCAAACTCTTTCATTTCTCTATTGATGTTTGTTCAAGAGATTAAAATTTTCACGAACCGAGCATATGGATCTGTCAGTACAGTGTACAGTCCCCAAAAGGAATAAGTAAGCAGGGTCGTCGGATACAGTGGAAATTTATCAAAAAGTGAACTGACATTTTTAAATATAATTTGTTTATAAAAAACTAACAGTTCTAATTGACTAGACTGAATTGTTTCACGGCAGAGCACAGGGTCTCTCCTCTCTCTACACAATTTAACACAAGCAACAAGCAATAAAACAAGTCTTACAAGCATTTATCGTCTAAAACCCATTTATTTATTTATACTTACGCACAAAGAAAATATATAGAAGCGGACTTAATGCCTTAGGCATTCTCTACCAGTCAACTACTGGTAGAGAATGCCTAAGGCATTAAGCTAAGCTTAAATAAGCTATATACATATACAAACTAATACAATAATATATACAAATCTAAAACTTGTGAGAGACGTGTTGAGTTGACCCTATCCTAATTGTTTGCAAAATAACTCCCCAATTTCCGCTTAAATGCAAACCGACTGTGTGCCATCCTCATATCAAGAGGAAGCGCATTCCATCACATTCCATTGCCATGAACAAATAATTAATTTACCTTTAATTAGAAAATGTCCGTAAAATTTTTCTTAAACTTCAATTTTATTAGGTGAGCGTGGCTACTTATCTCTTTTAGTGACCATGCGTACAGTATGACGGCGGGTGGAAATCTTTCCGTTTGTTCTTACGGCATGGTCAGACTTTGATCACAATATTTTACCGGTCCGGTTCTAACGCTTTTTGTTCCGGCCCGCTTGAGACTTACACGCTCCGGAAAATTTAATAATTCCTCAAAATTCTGCAAGTGATGTTTCGAGGTTCGGGTCGGTCTCGGGTTCAAACTTTGATGATTTTAGTCGGAGGCGTTCAGGTTTGTTTTTAAGTTATATTGCTTTTCCAAATTGGACTTTGTTTTTTGTATTTGTATGGACGACAGTAGGTCAAACTACCCTAAACTGTCAAATATTTCCAATCAATCTTGAGCCTTAATGCTTTGGCGATAAAGTTTAACATTTAGTAAAGACATATAGCAGATTATAGTAGCTTGACGTGCTAACATATCTGTATATACTAACTCTTTGTTTAATAACAGTCTTTATGGTCCTCTTTATGGCACTTAAATAGACCCACCACGCAAGAATAGACATTATGTAAATTGTAGACTTATTTCTAAAAGAAACTATCGTTTTGTCTATTCGTCGGTCGACACAACTCATATCTATGGCTAACGTTACATAATTAAAAAAACACATGAAACTCTAATGTACTATTGGAGATACAAGTTGGTACTAGAAAATACAATTAAACTGTTTCATTCTACTTCAATCTAGATTGGAATGAGATCGTTCCAGTTATGTAACAGCACAAACTCATTGTTTTATTATCTACCAAACAGAAGGAAGTAGTTCAGTATAGCTATTTCCACTTCGTAACAGTACATGCATCCTCAGAAACTTCAATATCACAAAAGGTAACATCGGGAACGGCACAATACAACAAAAATGCAATTTTGATACAAACTCACACAATGGGTAAACTGGAACCTTGTTATCAATATCATTCGGTATTGGGACGAAAATGTATCCTTAATAAAACGGGGGAATGTCTTTGAAATTCTTTTTTAGGGAGGAGGTTATGTGAAACCTTTTTTGTTCAGAGACTAATGAACTCCTAAATATGACAGATCAAGGAGGATTCATTACAACCGTGCTGTCTTGGCGCTGGCTGCAAATTCAACGGGAAACCAAAAAATAAATAAAGTTTCTATCTGAAAAACTCTGATATAGGAGAAAATGAAGATATTTTCAAGGCCGTTTGACATAGCAATAAAACTGCTATTGGTTACTTATATAGCCGAGTGTGTAAAAATCAAAATAATCTTTAATGTCATTGTAATAAGGTTCCTACTTGATTGCTGCTGTCAAAGGTAAAATAAATTTGTAACGCATTAAATAAGCTTTAGTTAATAAATATCCACCCAATAGACAGAAAGGATTGAATATGACTTTTTGCGTTAGTCATATTATCACAAATTTCAATACTTATTTAGAAGTAGAAACTTCTTTCGGCCAAAACTTTAATCATAAAAAATGATATTCTCTATGACGACCTTTTACGAGTTCACACATTTAGGCTTCACAGATTTTAAGAGACGTGATTATAATGAGAACTTTCATTATACTTCATCTTTTTAATCAATTTCTATTGAGGCTAGGTACAAAACACGAGGCAAAGTTCTCATGGTAACAATAAAGACGTCATCAGCACCCCGTAAATGTCAATTGTTTAACACGATTCATCATAGATTGCTACATTGAATGGTCATAGGGGAGTAGTTCCTTAGAAACTACGTATCAAGATCATAGGTGACGACAGGGTGACAGCCAGTGATAAGCGCAATAGATGTTACTGCCATGAATAGCTTAGTTACATGTCTTGGTGGTTACCCAAGGCATGTAGCTAAGCTATTAGTTATCTTTAGTTTAATAACACAGGAGGTGACACATACCTACGAAAATGTTGGTAGTACGACATCCATTGCAAAGAGTATTTTCGAAACAAAAGCGCAATTGATGTTGTTGTATTGTTAGTAGGAGTGTGTTACGCAATTAGGCTGCTCCAATATAATTAACAACAGTACATAGTAGCTTATATAGACTCACACTTGTTTCCCTTGAGACTATGCAGGCGTACAAATACTCTTTTGCTTCGTACATTCATACACCAGAAGGCCAATTCTCGGAATTAAAAACGTACAGAATCTAGCCGCCGCCTCTTCCTCGTTACAAATAAATGTCAAAATCTTGTAATTTTGTGGATCAAGAATTGTTCTTACATGAGTTATAAAAATACGAAAAGAGGACAAGCGAACGACTAGTTAAGAAACTAAAAACCTACAACAATATATGGAAATCTCCACAAGTCACAATAGCAAAAAGGTGTCATATAGAAACGATTATCAAGAAAATTATTGCGAAGTACCGCAGGGCAGTGTATTGGGGCCTTTTTTATTACTTCTCCACATCAATAACTTCCCAAATATCACTCGCCACTCAGCGATTTTATTTGCTGATGACACGACCCTTGCGTGAAATGTGAAAGAGTCGACGCCTACGAGTATGAGATAAATGAAGCCATCAAAAATATAATACACTGGTTGAACTCCAATAACCTATATATTAATATGGGGAAAAGAAAAATGAAAATGAAATGAGAGGTATTTTTGATGGATTGAGACGGCGTCAGAGGATTCTCGTAATTTTAAGTTCGTTCACAGTCTGATCTCTATATCATTATATAAAAATACTTGTAATTTCAATACCTTTTGATAAATTATTGACATTTTTTTGGCTCCATGATGAGGTTACAACTAGATTTTGAATATTTAAAATTATGAGTATTGGCCTTTAGACTCTGAAGGTTCGTAAACTTAAAAGAATTGCCTCTCTGGTTCCAAACGTGCGCCGGTTACTAATTTTACGCACCTTTTTCAAGGAGCAACCAGAAAACATTGTGTTATTTTGTGGGTATGTTATATAGAAGAAACCGTCACAATCCTTCTTAAATGTTTCGTACGCTTTGTACACACGCGTCCCAATTCAATTAACGCTGGTTTCATACCGTGTCAGCTTTATAATAATTGCTATATTATTATTATTGCTAACATAATTTCAGTAATTGTAGCAGCTAGGCACAGAACTAAAACTAATTATGCTCAACTCGTTATTAAACAGTACAAGGAGGGCCAAAGCGTGTCGTGCCATGAATTATTTATTCGCTGTAAATGCCCTTGCTTAGTAACAAGTGTTACCACTGAAGCAATAATCTTCACTTGTAATTCTCGCGACGACATCTTTATTTTGTACTTAAGTTATAACCGTTGTGTAGTCAAGTTTCTGTACCTTATTTTCATTCTGAAGTACACGAATGAATAGAATAAGAAATGAGTACACAAGAGGAAGTCCGAAAGTGGCACCGGTAACTCAAAAGTTGTGTGGAAATTGGTTGTTGTGAAGAATGTTTTGAATTTGAATATCGATGGCGATGGAAGACCAAATAAACATAGAAAGGAATCGTGAATCGTGATATGTTCAGAAAATGACTACCGAGATGACGGACATAAGAGAAGTGTATAGGAGAAAGACATTTTTCGCCAACCAAAAATTAATTTGTTATAAACGAAGAAGAGTGAGGATTTTTAAAATAAAATATTTAATAAAAGAACGATTATTTATTAAACTTACACTAAAGCAAGTGTAAGTTTAATAAATAATCGTTCTTTTAAAAACATACAAGGAATAGCATGCAGTTACAAACAGCAGAAGAACTTTTCATTCAGATCAAATTAACAGCGGGTCCCAAACTAGGCGTAACCTGTGCCTCGGTGACCCCAACTTTCTGATAGGTTATTCGTTTTTTTCTAAACATAATGACAATTGGCGACAACAAAGACTTGTATTCCCAGAAGAGCGATCGATATTTTAATGGATCGTCTACGTTCTGTACTCGGCGACGCGATGATAAGAATGAAACCCCAATGGCCAATACTTTGATTTTGTTTTTTTTTTATGTAAACAGTATATAATATACAGGATACATTGTTAATCTGAAGGACCGCATCAGAAATGAGGTGATCCGACAGAGGACCAAAGTCATCGACATAGCTGAGAGGATTAGCAAGCTGAAGTGGCAATGGGCTGGTCACATATGCCGCCGGGTCGACAACCGTTGGGGTAAACGAATCTTCGAGTGGAGACCGCGTCTCGGCAAACGTAGCGTAGGACGCCCTTGGGCGAGATGGAGCGACGACATCAAAAAGGTGGCTGATGTTGATTGTTAATTTGGAGTCATCATTATCAGTCATAAATTAATTGATACTTCTTCTAAAGTTCTAAGATAAGATAAATTTATTTGCTCAAACATGTATACAGTACAAGAATATAAATGCATGCATATTATAACATTTAACAAAAAACCGGCCAAGAGTGTGTCTGGCCACGTTTAGTGTAGGGTTCCGTAATTTCCCATCACAATAAGTGTACCAATTAAGAATTTTAAAAATGGGCTCTTTGTTACATTGAGTTGACATATAAGTAAAGTCCTAAAAACTGACACGATAACGGGACGGATTAATATGTTGGATTTTTTGTGAGAATATTGGATTGCGTGAACCGATTTTAATAACTCTTTTATTAGTTTGAAAGAATTTAAAAAAAAGTTAAAGTTCAGTAATTATTCTGTAAAATTTTTCAGAACGATTTAAACTAAGTTCTACTTTTTTTTTCATCAACTTGGTTCAAAAGTTAGAGGGAAAGCATTTTTTTTCTTTTAGAGCGATCATTGCCGTAAATATTACCAATATCAAAAATTATTTCAGTAAATGCCTATTAAAGCAACGCATTTTAAATACCTATCCAATAACACGTTAGGGCAAAATGAAAAAGAAATACTCCCCACTTTACCTTTATGGACCCCATACACGTAAAGTGTTTTTTTTTTCATTTCCCTAACAAAACATTTTTTTCCACTTTTTACACTTTATCCGCCTGATTGATATACGTTAATATTTGTACCAAATTTCAGCACTCCAGTATAAACGATCATTGAACCGGTTAACCGTGGACGGATAAACAGGCTTAGCGAAACTATAAGTTTCCAGTTGACTACAGAACTCTCAAAATAAGATCAGACGAATTAGAAAATAACAAAAAATAAATAATAATGCAACAAAATCTATGTCAAATGAAACATATTAAAAAATTAAACATATTTTAATATCTACATTTAGTATCTTTATTATCCATAACATCCGCCGCCGGCAGAAATTACCACCCACCAGACAAAGCCTTGCCGCCAAGCGATTTGTCGTGTTCCGGCACAATGTCTGGAGAAGCCGTACGGAGGACGGGTCTGAGCAGTTGTGTTGCTATGTGTGCCGGGTACTATGCGCCTAATGCTGTTGTGTTAGGAGTTTGGTCGTGGAGGGTCTTCAGACCAATCCCCCTTTGGCGCAGCATCGTTGGCTGTGTTGTTGGGTTTAACATTGCATCACCTCGCTCAACTGCCGTCTTCCTTCTTATTCACTCAGTTTTTCTGAGTGAATAGGCTATTAATAAACTAGCGCGCTTCACCATCAACGATCGCATCACTGCTTACCATCAGGCGGGATTGCGGTCAAGCGCTAGTTTATAATTATTAAAAAAAAAATCTCCTTATTTTATTATTAAAAGAATATCTTCAAAGTAAAGTACAAATACTTCTAGAATTTTTAAGAGGCACTAACTTTCCGGGAATGAATAATCATGAGCATGTTTTCTCCTTAAAACCATCTATTTATATTAATTTAAAAGCTGTCACAGTAATGTCCCGCGATTCCATTTATGTTTGGAGTAATTTAACGTACACCGGGATCCCTCCATATTGGAGAGATAATATGATTAATTTTAATTAACGTAATTAAGTACATTAGAACCAGATAAATGAGCTGATGTATTGGTTTTATATGTTTTGTGTTTACTGTACGAGACCTGTTCACTCTATGTAACACAACAACCACTGAATTGGGTATGAATCAACATTTTAATTATGTCTAGCGTTCTAGGAAAAATGTCTTATCATATTAGCGCCTCATTGAGTGACATCCGATAGGCACTAAATAATATTTATATAAGACTAGCTATGCATACATTTTTTATATGCTCCATTCCTATTGGACGCAGCGTGATGTTATAAAGCCTTCCTGGATGAATGAGCTATCCAACGCAAAAAGATTTTTTCAATTCGGACTTGCAGTTCCTAAGATTAGCGCGTTCAAGCAAACAACCGCTTCAGTTTTATATATTAGTATAGATTCTGGAGCAGGTCATGCATGCCGTGCCTTTAGTATTTCCCAAAGAGAATCAGATGGAAGTAAAACAAAATATTACACATTATTGTAAACGAACGAATAGGTATTTGAGCACGTGCTTGTAATTTGCAGCTGTTTCAATGTAATAAGAGTACGGGGACAGACACAAACAATAGAGCAAAATTTTAACAAGCCTTTGAAAAAGAAAAACTTGTTCTGTTAACACAAAAAATTAAAGCATATTTTTTTTAAATATAACAACTACTTTTGTGCTGAAACTCTATTCCTCTTTGTCTCACAGATATATTTTACACTCAGGTTTTGAAAAAATGAGTTTTGAGAAAAAAGTTCATTTTCTTTTTAGTTTATTTAACACAGATAGTTTACAACTGGGAAAAAAGCCTCCACACAATGGGCACGTGAAGCTGGAGTGCGCCGCCGAGGCCGGCCCAAAAAGATATGGCGAAATGATCTGAATGCATACCGCGAGAGCTGGTTCGGCGCGGGAAATGAATTCCTGGAAGGATTTGGGGGAGGCCTTTGTCCAGTAGTAGGACAGTATAGGTAAATAAAAAAAGTTTACAAGACTTACCAAATGTACGGACGACATTAGATCAAGGTGCTTTAGCGATAAAGTTGAAAATCTCATAAAGGAATTTGGCAAATTGTACTCCTGCCGAGTACCTATACCGTTTGTAGAGCATAAACTAGTCAGTACTTATAATGTACTGATGCAGTGGACTATGAGGTCCAATGAACACTGTTTAATTTGTGGTCTTCATGTCGAGAACCAAATCATCAGATGTAACTTTTGCTTATACACAGCTTAGCTGTAGGTAGGTTTTTTAAGTTCTCAAAGTTGTTAAAGATAAATCTTGAAAAAATCTGCTTTAAACATTGCATTACATATGTATATGCCGAATCAGAAATGAGGAGATCCGCAGAAAACCAAAGTCACCGACATAGCTCTTCGAGTCGCTAAAATTATGTGGCAGTGGGCGATGGGGCAGTAAGGTTCTGGAGTGGCGGCCACGTACTGGAAGACGCAGCGTAGGGAGGCCCCCAACAAGGTGGACCGATGACCTGGTCAAGGTTGATGGATGCGGGCAGCACAAGACCGGTCAGCGTGGAAAGCCTTGGGGGAGGCCTTTGTCCAGCAGTGGACATCTATAGGCTAAAGAAAAACTCCTGTCGTCTATAAAATACATAGAAAAATTAACAAAGAAAAAACGAGGATAACTAGTAAAATTCACAAACGTTTGCCATAAAAATATGATGTATTTAATATTTCGTTTGCATTCACCGTTTGGTGACCCTTAGACGGAAGAACTTTAAATTGTGTGATATTAATTATGAAGTGCTCCAGCCCTTCTGGTAACGTCTGCTACAGGACGTCTCTTAAGTAATGATTTTTTCATAATTACCTATAATAAATTATATTGAGTGGGGAAGTCATTATTATGATATCATTTATCAAGACTGTTTTGCTTAGAGAATTTACGTCTACTCCTTTTTTGGAGAATTCTATTTAGATAATTCTCTAAACAGATGTTCTAGGAAAATAAATAGTAAAATCTAGCACTACGTACTACATAACACTTAAATAAATAATTTATGCTCTGCCATGGACTTTTATATCTCTAAGCAAAACTTAGTGACTTCAAGAGTCATTCTTTGAAAGCATAATTTTTTACCCAAACCATATGCATTACATCGGATGAAGGTATGAATTCTATGAATGCGTAAACACATTAACAGATAACCCGTTTGAAATAGAACGGTCCCACATACAGACTAGGAAGGACATCAAGCTAGTACATTGTCAAATTTTTTTCAATAGATTTTCAACTATGTCATTAAAGAATTAAGATTCAAGGTTGATAGGGATATTGGATAGTTTTGGGTTGTTTAACCCGCTTTCTTCCATACATCATACCCAGTTTTATGTAGACAGCTATCAAAAACAAAATAAGCCAGTAACGATAGAACGCCATACGTATATACAGCTGATTGATTCAGTAAAAATCTTCTTCTTCTTTTTTCAAGGTGAGATTCAACCTCAACTCTTGATCAATAATAGCCTCTGAGGAATAGATACCACAATTTTGCGAATAACACGTGTAACAAATTATAGAAATTTTTTTAAAATTTTATTTCACAATAATGGCGGATATCGCCAACGACAGTTGAAAAAACGGGAACGTGAACCGACTATGAGGAAGGTTTGTATGTTCTATATTTCAATGTTCTTTATGAATTATTTAATGAATGCACTTTTTACTACATAAATCACGCGCTTTTATTTAGTGAACGACACTATAAATAATTTTAAAAGTCTAATGAAAAAAGCGCGTGACACTCAGCATTCCCGACGAAAATCTTACTGTGAAAGTAAGGTGAAGCGATCCAAGATTCAACTGTCAATATTGTCATTGAAGTGAGCCTTGGGCATTAGTTGGGATGACAGCTCGCTTTACCTAAGTTTACACAGTCATTTTGTTTTTATGCTCAACTGAGTATAAAAATGCTACCCATTTCCCACCCACCCAAAAAACTAACGCCCATTTGATCATAAACGCTCAAAATGAAACATTTATTTCACTCATATAAAGTCTCTCTTTGTAATCATTTCCTACAAAAACTCCTTATGCATGGGTGCTTCAGTTTCATATGTATTATAACAAAAAAAAACGCGGCTGCCACTAAACGTAACGGTTCGTCTGACGACCTTCGGGCCATCAAGACAATTGCTGTCTGGTCTGGTTGCTGACTCGAAATCCAAATTTATATTCCACAGAGTGAAGATGTTCACAGAGTGATTCGAGTGAAATTTTTCATATAGCCAGACTGTGTATTACGTACAAAGTGGTGATTAGGTAATCACATTAAATCAGGGTGTTAAAGTAACAAAATAAACAATTTTACTAGAAATAGAAACATGCAATATAAACGGAAATAAACCACTTTTAATTGTAAGGTATTAGATACACGCGGGGCGATTATATCAACAATTCAAAACAAACTTTATACTAATGTTACCAAATAATCAGAAACTAAATTTAATGACGTTTAATATTAAAATGAAAAAAATATGTCCCATAGCTAGAATGTTCATTATTATTATTTATTTTAATTGTGTATGTTTGAACAACTACGTTATATATGTAGAGTACACAGTTTCAAACAAGTTGGTCATATAATCGCCATACTGTATAATAATATAATGATTTATTCTCTTTTCAGAAAACTGGTTTAAAGATGTAGTAAATGTATAAAACTGACTGAAATATACTACTTACTTATACAATATGTAAAGAAAACATCGTCCGATCCGTGAAAGTATTGTTAGGTATTGATAACTGATTCTATTAATGCCTATAAAGCCGGGCTAAATTTAAAAAAATCCCCCATCTATTCATGTGCGGTAGGCAATACGGTAGGCATACATGCGCGGGCAAAGGGGGGCAGCGCACGCGGTACATGGTCGCATCACTCATAATAATACTGTCTAAAATGGTGTTGTCACTTTTAAAAAAAATGCCAAATTTTTGGGAAGTTAGAATTAATTCGCGGGAAAAAAAAAGATTATTTCAAAATTCATTAATACTGACCAAGTAAAATATGAAATTTTACATAATCATTGTAAAATTTCATATTTTATTTGGTCATGTGTATACCTAAACTCTATTATCCTTTTGGGTCGGACGGGGTTTTCTTTAAATATTGTATATAATTATACAACGTCATTTTTTGTTTATACGAAACCTGAAACAAGTCTCAAGTATTTTTAACTAAAGAATCTATATACAAAATTTCTAAAAGATACCATGAAAAACCACAAAGTTATAGGCATGTCCTGGTTGTCCCAACAAAAACATGGTCAACGCAACGGTCGCCTCCACCCCCGTATGGAGGGGCGCGGCGCGTGGGGCGGCTGTCTCACTGTGTTCTTGTACTATGATCTACCGTCAGCAGTGTGCGCTTGGTAACCACACTGCAACAATTCCTAAATGTATTTGGGAAAAAATTTAACGTGGTGTAAAAATGATTGGAATCGATTCAGTTGCTTATTCTGATCAAACTATATTCAGGTTTCGTAAAAAGTAAAATAACGTTTTATATAGATACTTTTTAACAGCTAATGTATATTACTTTTCCAGGAATGCAGATTCAGATGATTCTCGGTGGTAGGCCATAATATCGGCTGACAGCAGAAGTTACCACCCACCAGACAAAGTCTTGCGGCCAAGCGATTCGTCGTATTCCGGCATGATGTCTGGTGAAGACGTACGGAGGACAGGTCTGAGCAGTTGTGTTGCGATGTGCGCCGGGTATGATGCGCCAAACGTTATTGTGTCGGGAGTTTGATTGTGGAGGGTCTCCAGATTCTCCCTCTGGCATAGAATCGTTGGTCGTGTTGTTGGGTTTAACATTGCATCACCTCGCTCAACTGCCGTCTTCCTTCCTTGAGATTTTTAAGTGAATAGGCTTAATAAACTTGCGCGCTTTACCATCAACGAATACATCAGTGCTTACCATCAGGCGGGATTGCAGTCAAGCACTAGTTTATAATTATTTTAAAAAAACCACTGGCGATAGCTAAATCTTTATATATTTTTATTGCTAGTCCGTTACATTTATTTATTTATATACACTTTATTAAACACCACAAAACTATATCAAACACTTCGGAATATACAATGAGCGGCTTTGTCACTTTCTGCAATCTCTTCCAGCCAAATTTGGAATGGACAGTGTTTTTTACAGGTTTGTTTGCTATTGATATTAATTTAATCATAGTCCATACCCATATGTAATTTTTCTCTCAAACTTATACAAAACTGGCAGAGGCGAAAAAGTTTTGAATCGTCCGGGATGAGAACTTGTTCTTTTCTTGGTTTAACTTATGTAGAGTTTACCTTTCCGCTTTACTAGAATTGCCTACTTGCTCGTAGAGACTTTTAAGCTGTGTCATAACCATTTAATTCAGTCTCATATTATACGCGAACTTTTTGAAAGCAATGGTGTAGGTAAATTATTAACTATGGTAATTAATCTAACAAAAATAGTTCAAGTATACCTTTATTTCACTTAAGTACTTACAAATATACCCCCTTATTCATAAAAGCTGGTGAAAGTTATCTAGTGATTAGCGATTCTTTAAACATACATTTTAGACCTTTTAATGTTATTTAACTTTAATTATCGCTTATGGATAAACCCCTTAAACACTGTGGTGTTAAAAACCAAGTATACCACTTGGTTTTTTACCTTTTTAGTATGGTAATTGTCGGATTCATCTTATAAATGTTCGTCTGAACACAAACAGTAAAGCTATTAACTTGGCTTTTATGAAATACATCTCGCCTACAGAGATAAAGCTTTCGCATATCCTTCTAAGACCCATATGTGTGTAATAAGTTTAAATACAATCCTTTACTTTAAAACTATTGTGTATCCGACTTATTTACGACAGACTTAGTTGCATGAATTGTACTGGAACGCGCCACTAGAGCTTTTATACAGACGTACTGCTACACGAAGATACTCCATTTCAATTAAGTTCTGAACTGAATGTAAGAAAGTAGTCGAGAGACTAAAGTGAACGGATAATGTACAATATACTCGTTTTATTTGAGATCTTAATGTTAAACGTTTACGATAAGAAGCTAGGGAAATACAATTTAGCTCAATTCAATTGTGATATATCTTGGTGCGGAGTGAGAATGATTTTATTTTAATGCGAGGTTAACGACGCTCCGCGCCTACCAATATACGTAAATTGCTTCTCCATTGTGGAAATTATGAAAAAGAAAAGATTTTATTGTTATCGTCCCGTTGAAACGGCCCGGATGATTATCGTACCTTCGCTGTCAAATAATTTAATTTATACTTCCTTGGGTAAGTGCCAAAAGTTTTTGATAAGGTGATATTATTTTAAACGAGTTTTATGCTTTGTTCATGTTCATTCTGTTAGCTATGAGTTCTTTTTAAGCTTTATGCTAATGAGTTCTAGCTCAACCGTCAACACGACCAGTACTTAAAATAGGGACCGCACCATATAATTACACCATTTATGAACAAAGTAATTATCTCGGTTAGTCCAAACAGGCGTGAATTTTATCTGCCCACAACGCTAGAGTTCAAATAAAATGACTAATGTCATACCCAGATCAAAACGTTCATTTATTTGTTTACGTTATAATAAACTGTCTGTCTGAAACTGTGGGCTGTTACTGTGAACGAGATTCGCAAACATTTGTAACCCTCCGGGATCACTAATGGGTTCCTGACCCTTTGCGAGGCTTTTTCATACTACAGTCAAAATGCTCGGTAACGCACGTAAAGCTGCAGATATAAACTTGCGGCAGATGTTCGCTGTGTACCCCGTAATAGAATAAGTATTTAGGATTATTACGTAAAAGTGAAACAGGTTGATAAAACTTTTACGATGAGTATAAAGTACGTTCTAAATAGGAATGTTGGTAATAAAAACCATATAAAACATTCCCTCTGCATGTTTCAATAAATACCCGAACAACACTAATTATGAAATTACCGACTTTATGGTTTTTAAAATTACTAGAAGAAATAAAATATGTATGTAGCACAACACAGTAGGAAAATAGTGTATCATTTACTACCGCTACAATTGTGAGCTACGAGAAAAATGGCGCTACAATTCAAAATTGCTACGTCGTAGCGCCTGTAGCATAAGTCGTAGCCATCACCAGTTGTACGCTCGTTACTGTCTCAGTTGTCCTACGCTTTTATTTTTGTTCACGTTGTCGTTTTAAATTATTTTTTTATTTATTAATCATGGGTAATAACTTGGGCAATTGTGCGCATTTATTGATTTCACATCAGGATACAACAAAAGGATACTCTATTAATTAAAAACTGTACAAAATCTAGTCGCAATCTTACCTCAGCGGCAATCAATGTCAAGTCAATTTGTCAAAAATGTAGGAAAATTATAGATATATTTGACTGAGTTTAGAAGGTGCACTTTCTTAAAAATACGGGAATATTTTTATCATTTCTTCTTTTCCAGACTCCTATTCCATTTTAAATCTAACTGTCGCAGTAATAGGTTTGCATCTCGCACACATCACCGACTCTTCCCGGTCAGTTCAACCTATCAGAATGCAATCGGCGCACGGCATTGCTCAGCTCCGTGAAAAATTGACATTCTTCTTCGAACTACGGCCCACTGCGAATCTAAAAGGAATTGGTTTGATTTATGCAGTACATAGGACTTTATTTGAAGAACTATTTCAAATGATTATGTGACTATTTTTTTTTTAATAGTTATAAACTAGCGTTTGACCGCAATCCCGCCTGATGGTAAGCAGTGATGCGATCGTTGATGGTAAAGCGCGCTAGTTTATTAAGAGCCTATTCACTCAGAAAAACTGAGCGAATAGGAAGGAAGACGGTAGTTGAGCGAGGTGATGCAATGTTAAACCCAACAACACGACCAACGATGCTGCGCCAAAGGGAGATTGATCTGAAGACCCTCCGCGACCAAACTCCCAACACAACAAAATTAGAACACAAAATGAGAACGCGATTGTTTCTTTCGTATTTTTGTTGTAAAAACATATTTTAGGGAGTTTTAATCATTAAAACTGATGTATGTATTTCAATTTCAAAATGAGACGTTTGTAAAAGTCAGTGCCGGGACTGTGAGTAATTGAGTTGCTGCAATGATAAAGCACTTTTTGTACTGTTTGTTTGTAACCTTTAACATAAAATCAATATATTGGCAGTTGGGGTTTGAGTCTACGTACAGTTAGCTCAAGTGGTTAAAACACCAGCCTATCAAGTATGAGTATGTGGGTTCGATTCCAGGTCAGGCAAGTACCAATGTAACTTTTCTAAATTATATGTAGGTTCTAAGTATTTCTTGGACACCAATGACTGATTAAAAAGGTGAAGGAAAACATCTTGAAGAAACTTGGACTTTCAAGTCTGAAATCGCCAACCCGCTTTGGGCAAGCATGGTGATTACGTTCAATCCTTCTCTGTATGAGAGGAGACCTGTGCCCAGCAGTGGGACGACAAAAGGTTGATGATGATGATAACAGTTAGGAAAATATTTTGTTTCGGAAATTGTTCCTTAACTTTCTTTGCGACGCTGTCAAAATTATTCTTTGTTTAACTTAGTACAGCGTATGGGACTCTTGCGGTGCAGCTAAAAATCCAAATCCATTAAGAAAAAATGCCAGTTAAATTAACATATACAGACAATTTAATTCCACAATCAAGTTGCTAAACAATCCGTTGACTGTAGACATCAAATGTTTTCTTGATGAATCTACTCATATTATATGCTACGTCACGAAGATACCAATCAAAACCGAACTACGCCAAAAAGAAACAAAAGTCATCGATATCTATTTTCCTGTCAACCCTACGCCTTTCCTATGCAAGTTCAATAAATAATTTAATGGCAGCGCGCCGTCCACAGGGCTGTCACTGGCAGGGCCACACTCATTTGTCAACGACGTGATATAACAGGTTAGCAGACAGCCGGCCATTTGCATGCCCCTATCTACGAAGTTAGCTTCGTAACGTTGATATCACATTTTGTAACTAACTTGGTAATGGGTGACGCTGTGGTGCTGTTTGTATAATACTGCTATTAATTTCATTGTCTAGTTAGTTCGTTAAGTGGAGCTAAATGCAGTGCAAGTGCGTCTTTTGACTTGGGGAGTTCTTAAAACGATCGAACGAATATGTCTTAAGAAACACGATGGAAAAAACAAAAACCCGATAATAATTTTAAAACATCAATATCAACTTTATATTATCGTCCCGCTGCTGGGCACAGGTCTCCACTCATACAGAGAAGGTTTGAGCGTAATCACCACGCTTGCTCAATGCGGGTTGGCGATTTTCAGACTTAAAGTCCAGTCTTCCTCAAAATGTTTTCCTTCACCTTTTAATCAGTAATTGGTAGCCAAAATATACATACTTAGAAAGTACATATAACTTCGAAAAGTTACATTGGTACTTGCCTGGAGGGGAATCGAATCCGCACACTCAAAGTTGTGAGGGTGGTGCTTTAACCACTAGGGCACGACGACTAAAAAAACACATAATCTTAAAACATGCTATCACAGAATTAAGTATTTAACATTTCGTACAAACCAACTATAAATTATTATTACAAGCGCGTAGCTTCTCAAAAGCTGGACCGAAAAGCACGATTTAATTCTCAAACGGTCAATCAAAAGCATTCCTTTACATATTCAATCGTTCGCAATTACCCTAAAACGTAATATGGAATAGGGGAACGGGTTAAAAATCAACACAATTTAAAAATCAAAATGTAAAATACAGTGATTGATGGGTTTGTCATACCTCATTCTGCCCAATTCGAATGCGACACGCGAATCTATTTCAGTAACTGGCATGTATTTTAAATGAAACCGAAATGCCGTGGGATTAGAGACTTTTTAAAATATGCGCATATACGGAACAGAATATTGGTGTATCAAAGTCAATTCCGAATGGTTGGCGTTTTAAGATAGGCGTTTGAAGCGGGCCCGCATAATCTTTTTGGATAAACGGTTTGACGTGGCGGGATTTGATCGAAAAAGGTCTCTTTGCAGGCCACGAAGCATCAAAAGTCGTATGAAGTTATAATGATGAATTTAATATGTATTTTGCGACCTCGTCGGCCACAAAAGCGAGGTTTTAGCTGGAAACGACAAAGTGAAGGTTTAACGGTTCGTGAGTGCGTAAATCATGTGTCAGCAATTTGGCATTATATTTGAGTAAACATTCCATTTACTTATCGCTTTTTTGCCGCTTTGCAGTGTTTACTATTTTATCTTGATTAATGGACAATATTATTTTGGATAACAGGTTGACAACTTTAACAACTAAGTATAAAGTTTGAAACAATTCACAAGCTGAAATTTTGAACACATTCATCAGGCTTACAAAGAGTTGATCGTCCTGTATACTCTCCAGTAAGTACACAATTTATGACCACCTCGAAATAGGAAACCACTATCTATAATTTGTTCACACAAACAAGGTAAAATGAAAACTGATCGTAAATTAATCTGTTATCCATTTTTGCCAATAACTACTGTACAGAATTCATATAAAGGGTGTATCTGACATCGACGCAAAAACGAGTACCATGGATTCAGTACATGATTCTGAAACCCCCAGTGGTGGAATTTTTCGTTAGCTTTTCTTCATTTATAAAAAAATATATACAGTTTTTTTTCACTTTAGTCCGTTCATAGTTACTATACTTTTATAACCCAATAAGATTTCAATTAGATTTCAAAACTCGAAAAACTATTCTATTAGCTGATTTAATAGAGTTCACATCAGGGGTCAACGTCATACCTACAAACACGCGCGGCGGCACGCTTGCAACGTTCAAAGGCCGAGCCGAAACTTTTTTTAAACACTGTGATTTCTTTAACCGCTCATCAACGACATAAATGACTATCATAATTTTATTACTGCCATGCGGTTTAACCTTATCGTGAAGTTTGCGTTACGATGTCAGATACAGCCTGTATGTTTACTCGTAAATTAAATGGTCAAAATTCTACCTTTGACTCTTCGCTGTTCCATTATGAAAATTGTAAAACGATTTATTATAACTTACGTAGTTCCCGTGGCGATGGTACTGTGCAATGATTCGCTTGTTTAATATAAAACGGATTTGTCACAGCTCTGTTTTTCGCTGTGTTATTTTCGTGAGGCACATCGCCTATTGAATTTACATTCGCCTGCCGCGCCATTCCTGTCGCTTCATGCATATGTATGGCCTTATGCAAACTGCAACTTTGCCTTCCATTGAATAAAAATATTTGGAATGATAACGAAGTTTTGAGTGCACCGTTTCTCTGTGATGAAGTTTTTGATTTAGATTAACATTGATACACCACTTCAATTAATACAGTTTGTTCCGAAGCATACCAATAACAATGATTTTTGTATAAAAATAATAGAGTGGGGACTTTACTACACATTATTATTATGTTCTACATACAGTAATAATGTCTGTGTTCGAACAAATGTTACTTTACTTCATAAATGCATTTTTATTTTTCCAGTTACCAAAAAATAGCAATTCGTCCAAAAAGAGGTTTATTAAATCGCTACTATTACTCCTGGTCTTAACTGCGGAATACACAATCCCAACAATTAATAACCAGAAACTTGGAACGTGACAGGGAAGTTTTCAACAAATGTTACAAGTTGCCACACTGAAAACTCGCAGCGTACTATGTACATTTGTGCACACGAGCTTTGGAGACGACAAATATTTTCGTACAAGTTTGCAGTGCAGCCGGTTAGTTCTAATCTTAATTTACAGTTCGCTTCGAGTAGTTCACTCGCCGTAACTAGTAGTAAGTTGGTCGGGCGTCGCGGCGGTTCGAATCGCTCCGTTTACAGGTAACTCAACAACAACTTGATGCCATGCACTCCCGGTTTATTAGCTTTGTATTGCAGCATGTATTTCATTGTGTTAACGTGTTCGTTGCGAAAAGATTAAAGAATGACGCATTGTTACGCAAACCCTATCTACTTATATTTGTGTAGAAAAGAGATAACAGCAAATAATTTTTTATTTGTTGTTATTTAGGGTTTATAAGCCAAAATGTACCATTCATCCGTGTCTGTCAACGTGCTACATTTCATGAACCGTAACAGGTACATTGAAATATTAAAAAGTATGTATATGTATTGCCAGTACATTTTTCTTTTTTGGTTCCGGGGTGAAAAATCCTCCTGCATATCCGCCGCCCTGGCTGTCAGACGCCGACCTACGCCGGAGGTCACACGAACGTACGATACTTCCGCAACACCAGACCGGTGCCTGCTGACTGCCCGACAATGCGAGTAGCAATCTGGAGTCCTGGTGTTTGGGGGGAGACAGGCGTCCCTAAGACGAGTGTATTTTTCACTTCGCCTCGCTGACTCCGACATCCTTAATATTAATTTTATTATCTTTATTTCCTACAATCATCTAGCTAAATAAATTAATGTTGGATCTCAATCAGCGTAGATTACGATCAGATATAAATTTATTTAGCATTGACGTCCCCGCTGTAATAATCAAAATTTTCATTAAAACAGTGTCCTTTACTACCCATTATTAGTTCAAGCTTAGTTTACAAACAATTTTATTAATAACAGGGGTCGTTTTCTAACGATTGACGCAAAGGCCGGCCGGCACTCTTGTCCGGGTCACTGTGTTGATAATTAGCCCGTACTATTACAGATCTTGTTTTACAGAGTTATCGCTTTAACTAAAGTTGAGTGAGACTTACCAGTGAGGATAATTAAAATCTGTACTTAATATATAAAGCTGAAGAGTTTGTTTGTTTGAACGCGCTCAGGAATTACGGGTCCGATTTGAAAAATTCTTTTTGCGTTGGATAGTCCATTAATCCAGGAAAATTTTAGGCTATACAACATCACACTGCAAACAACAAGAGGGGAGCATCAAAAATTTAAAATGTATGCTGTATATTATACCTAGAAGTGAAATAATGTATCTATAGAAATCGACTCTTGTGGGGTTAAAATAAAATGTTCAAATAACTAAGTCCTCGCGAACGTAGTCGTGGGCGGCCGCTAGTTTCTTTATACGAGTGGCCTGCGTCTGGTCTCAGAGCGAGCGTTTTTGTAGTAACTTTTTGAAAAAATATTAATATTCATGAATTTAAACGTGAGGCAGAATCTCCGATGAATTCTGTACATATTAATACCTGGTTTGTCAAGTTTGATTGCGCATAAGGGGAGAAAAAGGGATATACGGAGGACGGGTCTGAGCAGTTGTGTTGCGATGTGTGCCGGGTACGAAGCGCCAAATGTTGTTGTGTCGGGAGTTTGGTCGTGGAGGGTCTTCAGATCAATCTCCCTTTGGCGCAGCATCGTTGGTCGTGTTGTTGGGTTTAACATTGCATCACCTCGCTCAACTGCCGTCTTCATTCCTATTCGCTCAGTTTTTCTGAGTGAATAGGCCCTTAATAATCTAGCGCGTTTTACCATCAACGATCGCATCATTGCTTACCATCAGGCGGGATTGCGGTCAAGCGCTAGTTTATAATTATTAAAAGAAAAAAAATATACAACGGAAAAAATAAATTTGATTAAAAGAAAAACAGTAATGTGATGCGTTGCGACGGGTATAGACAACAGACACAAAATTTAGTACAATATTTCTTACACACACAATTTTCCAAATGAAGTAGCGAAACACCGAAATCATGTAACCAACTGTAAACTATTCATGTTCTCCATTAAATTGACACTGTCCGGTCAAACACTAACTCGGTTAGTATTTTAGTGCGAGACGGCGTCTGAGTAAAATATTAACTAAGCTAGCTTGACTGTGTAATGTGTGTCCTAAATTAACTCCATTTGACGTATTCAGATACTTCTGGACTTTGTTGTGACAACAAAAACCAAAAACTTTTGCAATCACTAGTGTAGGTAAATTAATCGATCCGTAATTTTGCGGCCTAAGAAGGGAGAATAAACTCAACAGTACAGCTCTTATTATAATATAATATGATTGTTTATTTATGCACACTAGCTACTGCCTGTGACTTCGTCTGCCATCCAAGATGAAAAGTATCCTATGTCTTTACCCGAGTCAAAGTCGATCTATTTGCCAAAGTTGGTCCAAATTCGTTAAGTCGTCATATATTATGGATTACAAAATACATATCAATAAAATATATCTTTACAAAATATACCATGGGCGGTCATGTCGTTTGCAAACATTTAAACGCACATACACAAACAGCCCGGCCCCGAATTCTAGGCCATACAAATATTTGCCCCTTGCGGGAATCGAACCCGTATATCGTAGTTTTATAACCCAATAAGATTTTAAAGTAAAAATTAATTAATTCATTAATTACACAAAAAAGCACAATGAAAACAAAACTAGAAAAACTATTTTATCAGCTGATTTAATAGAGTTCACATCAGGGATCAACCTACAAACATGTACGGCGGCAAGCTTGCAACGCTCAAAGGCCGAGCCGACACGTTTTTTTAAACATTTCGAAATCTGTAACCGTTCATTAACGACATAAATGACTATCATAATTTTATTAGTGGCATGCGGTCTTGCCCTTTCCGCGGAAGTTTGCGAAACGATGTCAGATACACCCTGTATATAATCTTAAACCCCTTAAAGTGTCAGGCCATTGTTATTGGAAGCTCACATATGAGGTTAACGCTTAGCTCTCTGATTCCGCTTATCTTCAATGGTACCGTCATACCCATTAGCCCTTCTGTCAAAAATATTGCTTGTGACTCACTTTCAATATTTGTGTTCTTCACACACTACGAATCTGCGTTCTTCTAACAACTTTCTCTTACTCAGTCCTTCAAATACGTCTGACTTTGTTCAGTCTTCATTTCATATTCAGTACATTATTCTGTGGAATGCGCTTCCTCTTGATATCAGGAATCATTTTACTTTAAGCGGAAATTGCAGTTAATTTTGTATATATACATTATGGTATGGTATACATTCTAGTAATAGTATATAACTTTTTTAAGTATTTGTTTAGCTAGTGTTCATCATCAACAACCTTTTTATCCCCACTTTTTATTACCCATTGCTCGGTATAGATCTCCTCTCATACAGAGAAGGATTGAGCGTAATCACCACGCTTGCTCAATGCGGGTTGGCGATTTCAGACTTATAAAGTCCAGGTTTCCTCAAGATGTTTTCCTTCACCTTCAGTCATTGGTGTCCAAGATACACTTAGAAAGTACATATAACTTTAGAAAAGTTACATTAACATATTAGTTTAATAGAGGATTCCTAAGGTGTAGCAATACCTACCTACAAAACGCCACAAACAAACAACGCGTCATACTGATATCACACAAATTCTACATCTCGCTAACAGAGTTTACCGTGCATTTAGCATACATACAGCTTCTGAACAACAGCCGTTGGGCAAGTGGTCGCCAGACATAACACCTGTCTGGTCGGACGATCCTCCCTATTCTATGGAGGGTGAGTGAACTTTATACCCTGTTCCTCATACCTCCACAAAGGTATTAAGTCCACCTCTGTACATTTCTTTGTGCCAAAACATATATAAATAAATAATCTTGTAACTTATTGAGGTACATACACATTTTTAACCTCGTAATCAATATTAACACATTGACTGCCCCAGTCGGATTAATACGATAAACAACCGTTTTCTGTTTTGCTGCCCGTGCCACCTCACTCAGACTTATACGACGGAGAACCTATATTCGGTTTTTATTTCATTTTACGACCCTATTCGTCTTAGATATTTATTTGTCGAATTATAAGTTAGGCGCTGGGGATACAGCGATTGATATAAAACCTAGCGCCCTATAGGTTTAGTAATTATATTTACCGCTTCTATATATAATAAACGTTCAAGGCCTAGTGTTCAACCTAAACTACAGCTAACAACCCGAGGCAGTAATTTACCCCGTCTGTCACCGTCATCACTGCCCGTCGTCGGTAAGCCCAGCTCAATTCTGCGGCTAGTCGCTGCCTTCGAACGCTGTTGACGCACCTACTGCGAAACCGCTACCAACTGTTGTACAATCTAAGAAGTTAATTGAATGTTATATGTTTGACTTGCTTGCTGCTACTTAACTTGCTTTAACTTGCTTTCTGCTGTGTAGCTGTCGGCAGAATTTACCACCCACCAGACAAAGTCTTGCCGTCAAGCGATTCCTTGTGCTCCGGCAAGATGTCTGGTGAAGCCAAGAGCAGTTGTGTTGCGATATATGTTGCGGGTACTGTGCGTCAAATGGTGTTGTGTCTGGAGTTTGGTCCTAGAGGGTATCCAGACCAATCTTTCTCTGGCGCAATATCGTTGGTCGTGTTTCTGAGTTTAACATTGCATCACCTGACTCACCTGCCATCTAAGAAGACGGTAATACTAAACACGAAAAAAAACTGAGTGAATAGGAAGAATCCTATTCAATCAGTTTTTTTGAATGAATGGGCTTAATAAACTAGCTCACTTTACCATCAACGATCACTGCTTACCATCAGGCAGGATTGCAGTCAAGCACTAGTTTATAATTTAAAAAAAATATGAATATTAATAATAGAATTACCTGACCGTGTCACCTAGACATTCATATTTCTGGCAACTAATAAAAGATTAGCACTTAACACCACCATTATCTACAAAGTTTGCCTATACATATCAATCAGTTTAATTAGCCTTCCAGTAAATAGCCTAGCCTTTTGACTAAACGGTGCCGATCAATTAAGCTAGGTTCCAGCGGCTTGAATGATTTTCACAAATTCAATCAAACAGCTAGACAAATTACTTGGATTGATAACATTTAACTACTTGACAGAAAGACATTTATTTTGGTCCTGATTTAAATGTGATTGTTTATTGTAATCGTAGTTTTGTTTTATAAAACCCTTCAAAATGCTTGCTTATCAGTAAGTTCAGCTGAAAAACTGAGCAGTAAACTAAATAAAAATGAATGACATAATTACCAATTAAATAAATATTCATCAGCCGCTCCGTCGGCTCCTATCGCTTCGCTCGCTCAACTCGAGCGTCGTTGAACACACTTTTAACCTAATCTATGACCATCCGAACTCTTTACCATGGAAAACAAACAAGTTACTAACATTTTTAGCAACAATTGAAGCATAAAACTGTCTTCACTAAACGTGAATTGTGACCTGCATGATGGGCATTTACTGATCAACATGGCTTCGATAACCGATAATTGGCGAGCGTGTAATGTGATTATCCAATGCTAGCTAACAGACAGTGTATGAACACTTGTTGCCAATACATCTATACTAATATATAAAGCTGAAGGGTTTGTTTGTTAGTTTGTTTCAACGAGCTAATCGCAGGTACTACTGGCCCGAATTGAAAAATTATTTTTTGTGTGATAGCCCATTAATTCAGGAAGGCTTTAGGCTATATAACATCGACGCAGCGACCAATAGGAGCGGAGCGTATAAAAAAAACATAGCGAAACCTACGCGGGTGAAACCGCACGGTGGAGCTAGTATAATTTAAAGCTGAAGAGTTTGTTTGTTTGTTTGAACGCGCTAATCTCAGGAACCACTGGTCCGATTTGGAAAATTCTTTTTGCGTTTGATGGCCCATTAACCCAGGAAGGCTTTACACTATATAACATCACGCTGCAACCAATAAGAGCGGAGCATAACAGCTAACTACACGCGAACGAAATTTATTACAATTAAATGAAAGAAATAACATGGAAATAACTATTCTTGCTGACTTGATGGAATGTTTATTGATTTTTAAACGTATTTACCATAAAGCAGTCAAGAATGCACTCAATAATATTGGTGCTAAATATGTATAAGTATCAATAAAAATGTAATTTAATATACAGACAGTAGCATGTTGGCGGGAGGCTGTACTTGGCTTAACTTATTTTTTTGCAGAGGGGCGAAACCAACTAAACAAACCGCTATATAGTTAGTCTCGGAAAAAATATTACGAACTATGTTAAAGAACCCCGAGAAATGAGCAAAAGTTGTCACTCACATGAGGGAAGGTATCGCCGTCAAGGTAGATCACGGAGAAGGAGGATTCTTTGAGGATCCGCTAACACAAGATAAGAAAGTTTGGAAGGAAAAAGGAAAGTCTTTTCCCGGCAGCGGGAAACAATGTAAGGTATAAAAAACATACAAAATAAAACACAGATAAAACATACAAAATACATGTATTGTTGGAAGAGTTAGGCAGAGTTGTGCAGTACTCATATATTTCGCCAGTTACGTTTAAGTCTAATATTACAAGGCACGAGTCCAAACCCCAGACTGCTACTGATAAATTTCATAAGTAAAAACTCAATAACATTTGGCCCGATCTGGGAATCAAACCCAAGACCTGACACTCAGAAGTATTTTTTTATTTATTTATTGGGATCTCCAACAAAGGATATACAAATACAATAGAAAATTACAATAAAAAAAAGAAATAAAATAAAAATATGTATGTGATGGCAACATTTAACATTAAAATTAAAAAATATGAAATATATTGTAGTACTAGTCATTTTGCGGTGTCCAAATTCTTTTTGTATTTTGTATTGGTTGCGATCACAAGACCAATAGACCAATAGGCAGTCCATGGAATCACCTAATTAATTAAACTTGATCACACACACTCTGACACTACTGTTATTATAAGTGATGCAAATAAGCAATAAATAACACACAAATTGATCTTTGTAATGTACAAGTTGCAGTAGACAGTTTAATTATTAATAAAACTTAATCCCACTGTTGCCTTTATAAATAATGCAAATAACTTATAAATTAGTGTGTTAAATTAAACGCTGTAATTAACAAAATGAGGGGAACTAAGCAACGGAAATTAATTCATTAGTATACAAGTTGCAGTAGACAGTTTAATTAATTTACAGAACGTATAATTTAAAAGTTTGCTGGACGGCTACCAAACCCGTGGAGTGTGACGAGGTCGCCGCCATTAATTTTTCAGACGCTCTTTGTTTATAAGACGCTGCATTCACTCTTAACTTCTGGATTTGTAGGTTAAACAACGAAAAAAGAGAATTGTTCAAACTTTTGTAGCGATTAACACAAATTGTATATTCAAAGAACACAGCTTAAGAGTAAAAGAGCTTTATTTATTAATACACCAACTAATAAATATAAACCTTATTGTTTACAACAATTATGAATCAGAAAAATACAGTAACGCCAACATCCTCGCGTGTACCAAGCTATAACACCTAACAAAACAAAAAATAAATTAAGGCTTAACTGAAAAATAACAACATGATTGTTTGCCGAGCTGATAACCTCAGCTTAACAAATATTGTTCTCCCTAACATCTCGCACAATCTAAATACCCGTCCTATATTCTAATCCATTCATAATCCTAGAAACATAGCGGTGTGTACCTAAACAAATATGTCTCCCTCCAATTTTAGTCTCACCTAGTTAGGTAATTAATAATTTCACAGTTACTGAACAAACTCCAAGAACGTCAAAGGGACTCGGCTAATTTGATTTCTGTGTTCGACAACCACGAGAGGGTTGGATGGGCCGCATTCTATCGGACACATAACACGCATTTCCAAAACAACTTAGTTACCTCTCATCATAATAGGTAAATAGTATAATAGCAATCAATTAAGAAGCAAATGATACAAATCTAATTAGTTTTATTAATCGATTAACTAATTGGTCCTTTATTAAATATTAACCTGTTTGCTTCGCCTTTGTTTATTGAACCTGAATTTTTCATTTCGGCATTGAAATGTTAATATATAGTTAGTCTGCACACTTCAAAATAATTAATCAATGGAACCCTTACACAACAAGGTTACAGCGATGTCGTAACTACAACATAACTTTAACACAACACAGAACTTAACTTTGACAAGTCGAGATGTACCAGACAAACTAAAAGTTCTTAGAATATTCATTGCTAACCAGCCTACCTGACTGGCTATCATATTCAACCTTATTACGTCACCAAAGAGATTTTATTCCAAATGAATACCTACTGTTTTAATTACAAATACACACGCTATGAAACCACGAATCTTATCTGTGCACTAGAATATTTAAGTCTAAGTTCTTACCTTGTCTATATGCCTGTATGCACAAGAAACTAATAAAACAATGTTAATTACAAAGTATAATCTCCTTAGATGTCTGAAAGTTGGTGTGTGACAGAAAGTGTCCACTCATTCGCCGTATTGATAGGGATTCCTGGCAGTTAGGAAACCCTAAAACGCCCCTATCCACTCAACTGGACAATTGAATCTGGCCCCGGCAATGGGCAAGCTTTATGGAGACAGAGTAATTACCACTGGCACGATTTATGATCACACACTAACATTATGTTCAGACAGGCTTACGACTTGAACACGCACCAATAGTGCAGTCAGTCTTCAAGTTTGCCCACATTAAGCCAATTCATGGCACTCGATAATTACAGGTAATCTACGTTGAATGATCAACAAATTATCAGCAATGTTTAACATTACCAGTTTCAGAGTCAGAGTTTGGTTGGTTACACAAACATTATTAAATTTTGTCCACCAATAATGTGGGTATCTATTTATAAATTTCGCTCTATGTAATGTGTACAAGCTGACCGTAATTTTCTTAATTGGGTAAATATGGGGGTGTCTTGCGAAAAAAAAAGCAATTTGTATAAACCCGTCTTTTAGTAATAATGAAATCCCCAAATCCTCTGTAATAGGAAGGAAACAGGTGAATAGGAATGAAAAAAAAAATATACATATATATATTCTTAACCATAATTTCACGCTCCATGTACAAGTATATTGACTAGTCTTCGCGAAACTCGAAATAAAGTGTAGATACTTGAGTATTTGTATAGCAATTTATAGGAATAGTTGTGGGCGTCGCGGCGTCAGCACTTACTCCGCTGAGAGGCTCACGATCCCATGAATAAACCATGGGTTGAATGTGGAACTCATGTCAAGTGCGAGCGTATTGACGGACGGGCCATTGACCTGACGCTATTTATTGCAACTATTTAACGGACAACTACGACTAGGTATTGACAATGTTAACTAAGACGCGTGGTGAACCATCGTTTTATCTGTATTGATACTGAGGTTTGCCTTGTTATAATTCAAACAAAATAATTGAACGGTCTTTTTGATCCATTCGTTATTAAAGTTTTAGTAGTAGCTTTTCTTTGAGCTTCCAATTTAGTTTCCTGACTGATATAACTTCAGGTTGAGTAGTCACAAAAATTGCTTTTCATTTTTTAAGCAAAAATAAGAAATGCCCTCGATCTTAACTTTCGCGGCTTTCAATCACCTGCTAGTTGAATCGTAGCTAAACCTCGATATTCCAGAAATTTTACGAACTAATTAAGAACTTTCAATCAAAATTCAAACTTAAAATAATAATCTCCACGATTTCCACCTCCTGGCCACGCTCCAATTATTTCATTTTAATTATAAAATCGTTGTTTCCAAAATATAAGTGTTGATAAATTGATATTTATAACAGTATAGGCGAAGAAGTAATTATAAATGAAAATAGATGAATCAACATTTTCCAGCAATGCGGAACAATTTTAATAAATACCTTACAAATTTATTCCGTCGAGATCGGACGATAGCCTGTTCAAATCACAGTTAATTCACAGTCTCCAATTTACGCTAGTACGTTTGTCTGATATCGAGTCTACAATAAAAGCAGTTTCGATTCAAGTTAAATCTCTCTGCAAAGCGGAAAAGCAATTAATTAAACTGGTTTGTATAAGAAACATCTCAGCTAGCGCGTCGTTGCATTTTGTAAAGTAATCGATGTTAAATTGTTGAGCATATTTCGATTTGTTGGTATCTCGGGTTTCAGCTCTAATTCTATCAATTTCTTGTATGGCTTAATTTCCTGGTCTTGTTGGTAATCCTCGAAGGATATGCAAATGTGTACTTAAGCTCGCAGAAAGTTAGGCAAGGACCCCGTAAGGCCGAAATGAGAATTTAACACTCACGGTTCACATCCCGAGCTGTAACTAGAGGATTATGAAACTGGAAAACAGGTATTTATATTTTGTTTGGCTAGGAGTTGGATGTTATGCGTTACGCAGTATATTATTCTCTTTCGTGCGTGATGAGTAACCACCCACTTGCAGTGTCTTTTTTTCTTTAAACGTTGTAAAAGGCGCTGATGATTTAACATAATCACTACATAGTATAAAACAAAGTCGCTTCATCTGCCCCTATATCCCTATGTATGCTTAAATCTTTAAAACTACGCAACGGATGGATTAGGTTAGGTAAGAACAGCAACCATTAACACATGAAGTTTCTTAATATTTCATTATTCATTACAGGAATATATGATAAGCAGGCCAACAAAACGAAAATATAAAGAGAGCTTTATACAAATTTAGAATTATATGAACTGAATGTTGATGTAATATTATTCGAACAAAAGAAGGTTATATAAAATATTACATTGGATCATATGGAACTGGGTTATTCGTTTTTATACCACACACAAATTATAACTTGTGACAGCCTCCTGGCGTAGCGGTAGTGAACGCGGCCGCTGCGCAAGGAGACGCTGGTTCGATCCCCGCGCTGTGTAAATATTTGTATGTATAAATATGAAATATATCGTGGTGGCCTAGTGGTTAAAAGACCAGCCTCTCAAGTATAAGCGCGCGGGTTCGATTCCAGGTCAGGCAAGTACCAATGTAACTTTTCTGAAGTTATATGTACTTTCTAAGTATATCTTGGACACCAATGACTGAAGGTGAAGGAAAACATCTTGAGGAAACCTGGACTTTAATTCTGAAATCGCCAACCCGCATTGAGCAAGCGTGGTGATTACGCTCAATCCTTCTCTGTATGAGAGGAGACCTGTGCCCAGCAGTGGGACGATTAAAAGGTCGATGATGATGATGATGATGAATATGAAGATTTGCACTGGTTTGGTCGTGCCTCGGAAAGCACGTTAAGCCGTTGGTTCCGGTTGCCATACGAACATCCGATGGGTTCTCATCTAATCGTTATGAACTGTTGGAGGCCTCAAAAGCCCAACAATTGGTCTAACTGCAATGCTTCAATATCGCCTTCGGGTTGTGGAGGTCAGACGGCAGTCGCTTCACGGAAAATATTGAAGTTTCGCCAAAATCAGCAGTTAGACTGGTAAAGCGGACCCCAGGCTCCAAAAGCTGAAAACAGATTTGGATGCGTCTGGGATTAACGCTGAGATGATGATGATGACAAATTATAACTTGTGAACGTTATTTCAAGGGGTATTATAATATCTGATATTATATCATATTACACACTCTTTATTTTATTTATAAACGAAGACTAATTAACTAAAGACTGCTCTTTACGTAGCGAGAGTTAGTTGAAAGCTCGTCACTGAAGAAGGCGAGCTTATTTAGCACCCTAAATTAAGGCATTCACAGACTAAGCTAGCGTTTGAGTATGTATAAGGCAAGCTGTAGAAAATGTATGGAAGGATAATCCATCAATGCGTTATAAACTTAGTACTGGATTAATATAAATCCAGTAACAATAAAAAAGGCAACGAAACCCGTAACAAACAACACGTTTTCAGCGCATAAAGTTGTTACGTTCTGGGGTACCACAATTTATATTGCCATCAACACGCTATGAAGAAAAATATATTTATCTACTCTCATATCAAAAAATTAAAAATATAAAACTAAAAAGGTGTTTATATTGACGTACTTTGGCTTTAAAAATTAAATTATAAAATTATTTCTCTAACAAAATAATGTAAAAAAAATGTTATAATAAAATTTCTTTTCATTACCGTACAGATTACAAACCATAGACAGCACTATTTCATTTTTTGCCTGTGGCTGCGCGCGCTTTGGCGCGTGCGCTGTGATGCAGGGTGCAAACCAATAAATAAATCGTATCAATCTCTATCCTTTATTTCATATAATCAATACAGTGCATGAGATTAGACAAAGAAGTGTATGAAACTGTACATAATTAGGTATTACACACTCGTGTGATACTATTAAAAAACTCGCTTCGCTCGTTTTTTAAACTCACACTCGTGCATAATATCCCTCATTATGTAACAGTTTCATAAACTACTATTATATCTCCACTAGAGTCCTGCCAGTCTATTCTGTGTGTTAATGACGCCGATTCTCTTATTCACAAACTAAACTAATTTTAGCCGTCAATAATAATAATAGCTTAACTACTGCGCTAACCGTGCAGTCGATATTTACAAAATAGTACTGCTGATGCTATGGATTGACACTATTGATAGCTCCTTTCACCAGAGTTCTCACGTTGAGATTTGCACGGAACTGACCGTCTGTACTTTGTCTTATTCATGCTCTAAACAACTGCCTATATTTTACTTACGTAAGTACTTTAGTCCTATTATGCTGAGGCACACATCTCGTAGTAATGTGTAAGTAGCTTATTTGCATGTCGCGCCCCGACTCGCACTAATTCGCGTTAGTTTGTACACTAGTTAGTTCATCAAAATGCTAAGTTTCACAGTTTATTTTATGGCTTACATCTTTAAATTGTTTAGATATGCATGGGCGTACCCAGGGGGGCAGAGGGGGGCAGGGAGGCGGGGGCAGCTGCTCCTCCCTGGAAATCTCGCAGAACACGTGTGAACTACCCTAATTACTAATCAAAGTATAAACGTGGACTTTTTTTTTTTTCTTTTCTTCTTTGGCTTCGCACGGTTTGTGCATTCAGCCAATGTCAAGTGTGTAAACGTGGACTTATACAGGATCATGTGCGTCTATTTGCCCTACACACTACAAATACTTATTGTTTCATATAGATGTATGTGTGTTATGTTGTTTGTAAGACAAAATAGGATGATTCGACCCTAAAAATCTGACTTGCACCCTCTAGCCCTGACTGTAGGTGACATGTAGGTGTTAATAATAACTTACAAATTGTAACATCTAAAAAGTTTGTACGGTATTTTATGTGTGGATGTTTATGGCTCTTTCTCTTTCACTTTTTCAACGGATTTGAATGAAATTTGGCACGCACTTGTTTTATAACCGGCATTAACTCTTAAGAACTTTTTACTCCGAAATTCCCACGAGATCGA